>CM074725.1:94637998-95237998 GCA_037306005.1 Rhinophrynus dorsalis | reverse complement strand
TTTGGGGATACTTCAAAACCCAAGGATTAGGCCATATTGGAGCACAAATCCCATCTGTACTACCCCTATTTTCCCAAATACAATGACCAGGAGAAGATATTAAATGTTTTTGTGCTTCATGCATTTCAGTGACAACAGGTAAAATCATTGATGCTTAACTAGGCCTTATTGGGCATCATTAGTGATGTGCAGCTTATCTCTAGGTATTTGTGAGAAAGGGGTCCAAGTCTGGATTACCTCAATCCTCTTAGGGTGACCAGCCCCCAAGAGCAATTTACATAAACAAAAGGAAAGATTGCACCTTGGCGCCATTCCTAGTGAGCTTCTTGCATACCCTTGCAGGATCATGAGCAACTCTGAACTTTTCCTTTTGTATATTTCTATGGAAATAACCAGCGCCTCCAAAATGAATATCCATAGTATGACAGGCTGTTTAAAATTCTCCCCTAATACATTTTCAGTGAGGAAGAAAAAAAAAAAAGTTTGCAGATGTATACACACCAGAAATATCTGCATTGATGAATCATTCATGAAATACAAGGGAAGATTGGGATACAAGTAGTATATCTCCTAAGCATTCCAGGTTTGGAGTAAAATTCTATATGCATTGTGAACAAATGGAAAAATTGTTTTGAGACATCATTAACCCGTTAACGACCCATGGCGTGCCAGGACCATCATAGGTAAATTTCCCTTAAGGACCCATGACTGTCCTGGCACGTCATGGGTTAAATAATAGCAGGGCACCTCAGTGCACACTGCTATCATTCTTTTCAGGCTGAAACTGAGCGCTCCAGGACCATAGCGCTCAGCTTCAGTCTTTGTCTAGTCTGCCTGTTCACATGATCGCTCCAGGAGCAATCACATCTACCGGCATTTTGATTGAATAAGGCAGTGTGCTTGACACACTGCCTTTGTGTCTGATCTGTGCCTCTCTCTTCCTTACTATTGAAGTAAGGGAGAGAGAAACAGAGAGCAGACACATACTAAATAAAAAGCATGCAGGAGTTGGGGGTATTAACCCCTTCACTGCTGGTGCTGGAGGCTGGCTGGATGCAGGTCCAATTCTGACCTGCTAAGAGACTTTTCTGTTTAAAAAAACAAACAAAAAAAAACAAACTTGTTTTTAAAATAACAGATTTTATTTAAAAAAAAAAAAAAAAAAAAAAGTTTCAACAATTAATCATGGGAGTTTGATTATTGTGGAGCCATTTAGTACACTTATACACACCGCCAAATCTGATCAATAAAAATCTTGGAAAAATAGGGTGGGAAAGAGGGACATGGGGATTTTCACCCAGGGGGACAGTGCCCACTTAAAACTGACCATTTTGTAGGTATAACTGACCTGTCATGCAGTTTCCATAAAAATGTAACCCATTGTGCCCAAATGATCCCAAGAGAAAAAATATCAAGAGAGCCCTACTTGTGCTTGGGAAAAAAAACAGTGTATAATTTTTATGGGTAAAATAAAGTACTTAGAGGGGAAACAATGTTGAACAAACAGGAGGCAAATATAGTTTTTGATCCCTTTTATTGGCTAACTAAGCAGATTTAAATGCAAGCTTTCAAGACCTTAGGTCTCTTCCTCAGGCATGTTATACAGATAAATATGAAAACATCTCTCTTAAATACAAGTACATATCACATTGTTTAGCATCGAAATCAGATAACAGAATGCAGTCCAGATCCAGATATCTTTGATCAGTCAATGGTAAATTGCACTCTTCCTCTGAGGCTTTAGAGGTATTTACGATGCTCTTGGGTCTGTTGGAAAGGTCAATCAACTTGAACAAAGACAGAGTCAAAAAGGTCAGAATTGCTCCAGTCCTTAAAGGGATAGTAAACCTTGAAAATAAGTTTTTTTATATTGTAGTCCTTAAACATGAAAAATGATAACCATAAAGGTTTGGGAGATATTCAGAAGTAAAATAAAGTTCCCTTTTCCTGGCTGTTTCAGCCAAGTCTGCCATCTAGTGGACAGATTTGGAATTCGGTCCACAGATCAACCGGCAGTTCTTTAGCAGTGCCGAGATCACGATCTTTAAAAATAACTACTTAATTGGAACGGTCTACGAAGTGTGCCTGGCTTGCAAGCACACTTTGTAGAGTATTCCAATTAAGAAATTATTTTTAAAGAGCGTGATCTTGGCACTTCTGGAGAGCCGCAGCCAGTCCCGGGACCAGATTCCAAATATGAGAGCTGGAACGGTGACGTCACTCAGGGGGAACTTTGCTTGTGAATATCTCCCAAACCATAAAGGTTTGGGAGGTAAGACTTGTATCATTCTGCATGTTTTTTTAAGGGCTACAATATAAAAAAACTTATTTTCAAGGTTTACTATCCCTTTAAGTGAAATCCACCTCTGATTATCCCAGTCCTTAAAGGGTTAGCCCCTTACTAAATAAAGTGTACCATTTGTAGATAATTTTTATACTAGCCCCCTTTTTGTGTGTTTTTTTTTTTTTTTTTTTTTTTTCGTCACGCCTTTGGCACTGTTAGAAGCAATTGTAAAGATTTCCTCAAACAATTAATGCACGGCTGAAATGGGGGATGTCCTCAGCTTTACAACAGGAGCTGCTGGAAATTAAGTTTAGGAAAAAAAGGACTTGTGCATGCTGACAACCATGCCTGATAGTACCGTGCCAGTCTTGGTCTTTGTCAAAGCTGTGGCACTAACAAAGCCTATATAAAAGAAGACTACGACAGGCATATGGGGTGGGGGTGGATATATCTGATCAACTTATGCAGCCTTACCTCATTGAGGAAATGTAGGGTCTGGTATAAAAATATTTAATTTTTAAAATGGCAAACCACATTCCAAAATGCACATTTTTGCAGTTTCAACTCAAATTAATCCTTTGAATGGCAGAGGGGTATGCAACACATTGATTTACAATGTGTTATGTGTCTCTGGAACTCAAAGGGATAATTAAAAGTTTTGTTTCAAGAAGCACCCTGTCCTACAGTAGTATCTCAACAACTGGGAGCTAGTGCAGGACACTTTCTCTTTAAAATCCCCCCCCCCCCGCAACCATCCATAAGCAAAACCCACAAACGCTGCAGTGTGTGCTACAACAAAGGGAAACACACTACGTCTGTCCTGATTGTCCTTCACAACCTGGGCTCTGCATTAGCAACTGCTTTAAACATTATAATGTAGCTGCAATGCAGTAGTGCTACAAGTTATTTTATCATGTGGATATATATATTGTTAGGTTTCTCAAACATGTTGTGCATAAAAATTTCAGTAAAATCACAACTGAAACTCAGCATTCCTATTTTTGTCAGTCATAAAAAAAGAAAGGGCACACTAAGGGGATACCCACGGCACACCAAAGTGCCACGGCACCCTGGTTGAGAAACAGTGTTGTAATGCTTTCAAGCCCTTCAGCAAACAATCTGCCTTCTGCTAAAACCAAATATTTCTAATTTTGACTCATCAGTCCAAAGCACCTTCTGCCATTTTTCTGCACCCCAGTTCCTGTGTTTTCATGCATAGTTGAGTCGGTTGAGCTGGTTTCCACATCCATGGTATGACTTTTTGCTGCAATTCTTCCATGAAGACCACTTCTGACCAGACTTCTCCGGACAGTAGATGGGAATACCAGGATCCCACTGTTTTCTACCAATTCTGAGCTGATGGCACTGCTGGACATCCTTCTGATTACAAAGGAAGTAAGCATGATCTCTTTCACCTGCTGCACTAAATTTCCTTGGCCAACTTCTGTGTTTGTGGTCCTCAAGGTTGCCTCTCTTTTGAAGGGGGGGGGAGCTTGGAGAGCACATCTGGAAACCCCTGTCTGCCTTGAAAATTCTGCCCCTGAGTGAGACCTTGCTTATGCAGTATAACTACCTTGTGTCTTGTGGTTGTGCTCAGTCTTACCATTGTGTATGCCTTTTGACAGCTGTCCTCCGCATCCTCACCTTGTTAGCGGAGTTTGGTTGTTCCTCAGCCAGTTTTATTACACACACACACATTTATAATTTTTTTTTTTCCCTTAAAGCGGAACTACTACCCGAACACGGCTTTAGCTTAAATAACTCCCCATCTGGCCACTAGCTGCTTAGTAGCGCTAGTCGCCAGAATTATTACCTTGACAAATAGATTTAGCCTTTCTTCCCGGGCTGACAGCATCACGGAACGCGGATATCTTGCCGTGCTGTCGGTCACTTTTGGAGCTGGACGGCTCCTAGCAACGCCTCCTAGACCCTGCTGGGACTGACAGCACAGGCACGTGGACGTCATTATGGCAAGATGTTCCGCGATGCTGTCAGCCCCGGACAAAAGGCTAAATCTATTTGTCAAGGTAATAATTCTGGCGACTAGCACTACTAAGCAGCTAGTCGCCAGATGAGGAGTTATTTAAGCTAAAGTTGTGTTCAGGTGGTTGTTGCGCTTTAATATTACTATTCAATAACAAATAGCAACGTTAAAACATAGGCTATATCTTATGTGTTTCATGGCATTAAGTGCTGCTTTATTAAAGAAACTACCCCAGACCTTAAGTGGTTATAATGGCTGTTACTTCTTTAGGACCACATTAAATGTCATGCTTGATTTATATGTTAAATGTATGCTTTTGTTTTATTTTACGTGTGTGTGTGTAAAGTAGACAGTTTATTCTATCCACAGTGTAATAAAACCAACTATTTTGTGGAAACGCCTGGTTTGCAAGTACACTTTGTAGACCGTTCCAATTAAGTATTTCATTCTAAATAGCACTATCTCGGCTCTGCTGAAGAGCTGCCGGACTGTCAAATGACCAGGATCTGCTTCTGTCCCATAGATCGCTGACGTCTCTGAAAGGGGTGGGCGGTGGGGACATTTAAATGCTGCGATCTCTGAAAATATAAAGGAGAGATGGGAGGCAGGTTATTCTACTTCTGTTGTTAATATCTACAGTATTATAAATTTTTTAAACAAAGTATTGTTGTCCCTTTAAGTTGAATAAAATCCTCTTATCCCCAAAAGCTCCCCCCCATTGCATTATAGCAGTGTGCTATTAACACCTGCCAGTATAGGTATGTACCCAGAGCTTCCACTCCTTCTACAACTCAGACGTGCCCTTCCCCTAAACGCAAGAAGCTTACCAGAAATATCCAAGCTGCTAAATCTACCTCTGCATGATTTGCAGGAGTCTAGACTTCCTCAGGCAATTGGTGGTTGTAGCATCTTTAATCATATGTGGACTATCTTGGTGGCGAATCATTGGGTGTTATGGAAGCTTTTTGCATAGATTACAGTGCCTCTCCTTCCTTCCTTTTCAAAGTGGACTCCAGCACAAGGCTTTCACAAAGGTCATTGCAGCATTGGCTGCCCACATTTGTTCTGTGAGGGTTTCTTACCTCCCTACCTGAAGTAACTTTTTTCTACTTAAGCAGGCTCCACCCCTCATCAGTTATTTTTGGTCCTACCAGCTGGAGGACATGAGTTAAGAAGCCCCCGTCGCTTCTATAACATTTTTGTACATATAATTGCGTTAGGATTCAGAGCAAGCTGGTTTAACGTATATTTGTCACAAATTATGGCAACATTAACTATATGCACCTTCCTTCCTCCACTAAAATCAGTGGATAAGAAGTGCATATAAAATTGTTTAGGAATTAATCCATTCTGGAATCCAAAAGATTCCAATGAAGACAGTTTCATCAAAAAAGGCAGTCCCCTGGTCAATCAATCAAAGGGGGATACGGAAGGGAGTATCCAAAAAAAAAAATCAAAAAGGCATTCTGAAGTAAAGTGTTTCCAGTCTCCACAGCATGTATGGGGTGGCCTACTATATTATCAGAAGTTTGGGGAAACCTGCAACAAATTGGTATGTCAGATCTTGGAGACTAGATACCTGCTAGAGTTCAGTTGGACTCCAGATACTCAAAAATTCATCAAATCCAAAATTCCTCCAAGCCACAAAAAAAGCACAAGGTTTAAAATTTGCAGTACAACAGTTGATAGGCAAAGGAGTAGTGGAACCTGCATCTTGGTCTCAGAGATATTTGGGAATCTAGTCAATCCTATTTGCAGTACCGAAATGATCAGGGGCCTGCAGAATTTATCCTGGACTTAGTGGCTCAGCAACTATTTGATACACATTTCAAAATGTAAACAGTCAAAACACACGACAGGGGTATAATCCCAAATGGCTTCCTGACCAAGGATGCCTATTGCCATATTTCTGTGAGGCAAGATCGCAGATTCCTAGGGTTCACATTAGGCAACAGTCGCTTTCAGTTAAAGGCTCTCCTGTTTGGACTCTCCACAGCCCCAAGAGTTGTCACAGAGATGTTAGCAGCTGCTATAGAACCTCTCCGGAAAATAGGAATATGTATCCTACCATACCTAGACCATCTAATCATAACAAAGCCAGGTTGCGTACATGTCAAGTGGTCCAGCACCTGGAGGCCATGTGATGGTTGATAAATCCCCAGAAGAGTCAGTGTCTACCTTCCCAAGATCTGATATTTCTGTGAATGACTATAAACACAGTAAGATCAGAGATTACTCTCCATATAATGCTTTGAATTCTGCCTTCCTAAAGAGTTAGCAGCTTCAGACTGAGAAATGTTAATCTGTCTCTCGTTTATACAGTGCCTAGGAGTCATGATTCCTTCCATTCAGATTATTCCATGGGTGAGATTTCACTACAGTCTTACTTACTGAGGTACTGAGAGACACCAACAAAATTCATTACAAAGGATTCCGCTGATCAGGGATGTTAACTCAACCTGCTCTGCCGGACAAAAAAGAATCAGGAGAAGGTTATCTCTAGTCGATCAACCTTGTGAAATTGTAACTACAGATTCCAGTCCATCGGGGGGGGGCAAATGGAACAACAGGACACCTGGCCCACAAGAGATGAAAATGCACATAAATGCTCTCGGATCAGAGCGGTAAAAATATTCTGTGTTTTCAGGACAATCTCAAAAGAGAGGCTGTACTTGTCCACTATAAGGATCTGTCTTTCTATCTATATAATCTCCAAGGGGGAACATGGATCAGAGTCCTAATCAAGGAAGTAGCAAAAATCTTTAATGGAGCAGAAAAAAAACCTGATGGCATTATCTGCTTCACACATCTCTGGAACACACAATAGTCACACAGATTTCTTGAGCAGAACAAAAATAGATGCAGGGAAATGGTCACGGAATCAAGAAATCTCCACTGATCAGTGCTCTGTGACCTGAGAAGCGATACTTGTTATATTTGCTGGAAAAATTGAATAAGTATTTTGTGTGTTGTAGTGTGGTAAGGGAGAGTAAGAGACAAAACTGTGGGGGGTTTTTTGTTTTTTTTTCCCTCCCTTTGCAGTATCAAACTGATTGCAGTATGGTGGGAGTGGCTAATTGTTGTGTTGTAAGTGGTGGGTTTTTGCTTTAAATAGATGCACAGTGAATACTTGAATGTGTGAATCTTGCATCAGTGTGGTAAGTGTTGGTCATTTAAAAAATAGGGGGATCAAACAGCGGAACAAATATCTTTTGCCTTATTGTGCAGATATTTTTTTCCCTGCCTTTTAGTTTGTGGAAGCTGGCATAATATGAGTGGTGGCATGATTGTCCATTTAACTCGGTGCACAAGCTGCCATATGTTTGCACACCTGGAACAACCATTCCAGGATGCATACCTCTGTGGCATATGTGAACAAGTGGTCTCTCTGGAAGCTTGTATTAGGGATCTGGAGGGGCAAGTTGCAACATTGAGAGAGACGGCCAATCTTGAGAGGAAAGTGATGGTAGGTAGTTCTGGGGGTGGAGACTGCACAAAGAATGAGAAAGTAGCCAGATGGGTTACAGTTAGACACAACAAAGGGGGCAGAGGAATGAGGGGGACACTCCTGTGGTTCCTAACAGATTTACTGCTTTGAGAAATGAAGTTGGGGATGTTGACACAGGAATGCCTTTTGCTGGAGAGGACTGTTCTCTCTAACAGCCAGGACAACAGCCCCTCTAGCACTGTTGGGATCCTGGACTCAGGCAGACCTAGACAGATAGCGGTGGTAGGGGTGGACTGGTAATCTGTCGCCAGGATCGCTACAATCCTACAGTTTGCTGTCTCCTGGGAGCTCTGTTTCGACATGTGGCTGATCGGGTTGATTGTTGGGCATGACCCGGCTGTCATGGTACATGTTGGTACTAATGAGTCAGTGGAAAATGGAGGTCCATTAAGAAGGGTTTCAGGGACTTAGGATATAAGCTTATGCAGAGGATATCTAAGGTAGTATTTTCTGAAATACTACCTTGTCACGTGCTACATTTAGAAAGACAACAGGAGATTAGGGAGTTAAATGTGTGGCTAAACACTTTGTGTAAGTAGGAGGGGTTTGGGTTCCTAGAACACTGGGCAGCCTTTTCCCATGGGGGCAATCTTTATAGTCATGATGGCTAGCACGTTAGTGGAAGTGGTGCCACAGTGCTGGGCATTAGGATGGTTAGAGGGCTGGAGGAGTCTTTAAACTAGAAATGGGGGGGGGGTGATGCAACACAGGATGAGGAAGGTAATATAATGGAAGAAATATGATTACAGAAGAGGCATGGGGTTGGAGAGGGGGAATGGGCTAGATCATCTAATAGGGAGTTGCCATTGTTATAGCCTGATAAAAGGCAGATACATTTGATAAAGAAGGAAATCTTTCAGAATAGCAAAATCAATTGTATGCATGCAAATGCTCGTAGTCTGACTGGTAAGATGTGCTGCAATCATTTCTAGTTCCCCCATGAGCAGTATGATCTGATTTTTTTTTTTTTTTTTTTTTTTGTCTCTGAACCCTGGTTAGATGATACATATGACTTAGCAGTCAATCTACAGTGTTATTCACTTTTTAGGAGTGATAGGGTTAATAAAAGGGGAGGAGGAGTATGTCTATATGTAAAGCATGCCTTAAAACCTAGTTTAAGGGAAGATATAAATGAAGGGTCCAATGAAAAGGTAGAGGCCTTATGGGTGGAAATACACACTGGGGGCACACATAATAAAAAAAATGTTAGTGGGGATTTGCTACAAGCCTCCTAATTATTGGGGAGTTGGAGGAAGCCCAGCTTTTACTGCAAATGCAAAAGGCTTCTATTTCAGCAAAGGTAATTACTAGTTGGGACATAAAAATAGAGGAGCCAACTAGAAAAGAGGACTTGCTTGACCTAGTGCTCTCAAACAATTCTTAAATGATAAACAATGTACAAGTAAGGGAACATTTGGGTAGCAGTGACCACAATATGGTATCCTTTCTCATTTGTTATGACAAGCCCAATAGCAAGGATTTAACTAAAACATTCCATTTTAAAAAGGCTAATTTTACAAAGTTAAAAGAAGTATTAAAGGATATCCGGTGGGGTGTAATTTTCAAAGATAAAAATGCACAAGAATCATGGAATGTATTTAAAATGCTCTCAGACAAATATACACGTCAATATATACCATTGGGGAATAAGCACAAGAGGAGTAAAGGAAACCAATGTGGCTTAATAATAAGGTTTACAGGGAAATAAGAAATAAAAAACAGGCTTTTAAGGCGTTTAAGTCAAACGGGTCAGATGCATCATTTAAAAAAATATAAAGAATGTAATAAAATCTGCAAACAAGCAATTAAGCTAGCTAAAAGTGAAAATGAGAAACATATTGCTAATGAGAGCCCGAAACACCCTAAACAATTCTACAAGTATATTAATAACAAAAACATTAAGGTTGATATTGGTCCTCTTAGGACTGAGACAAGTGAATTGATTAGTGAGGATAAGACTATGGCTGACACCCTAAATACATTCTTTGCTTCAGTATATACAAAGGAAACCGCAATGACGGGCTGTGGGAAAACAGACACAATGACGGAATTTCCTACATTATTTGCATGGCTTACTGAGGACAAGGTCCAAAAGAGACGAGAGAGGGTTATGGTGAATAAGGAACATGGACCTGACTGTATACACCCAAGGGTACTTAAGGAACTAAATTCAGTAATAGCAAGGCCATTATACTTTAATATTTATTGATTCACTTTCATCAGTCATAGTGCCCTGTGATTGGAGGAAAGCTGTTGTAGTTCCATTGTTTAAAAAGGGAGCAAGATCCAAACCAGGAAATTATAGACCTGTGAGCTTGACTTCCATAGTGGGTAAGATACTAGAAGGGTTACTAACTGACACTATTCAGAACTATGTGAAGACAAGCAATATTATTGGTAGGAATCTGCATGGTTTCATGAAGTATAGATCATGTCAGACTAATTTACTTGCAATTTATGAAAGAGTAAGTAGTAATTTGGACAGGGAATTCTGTAGATGTAGTATATTTGGATTTTGCAAAAGCCTTTGATACAGTGCCTCACAACAGCTTATTGTATAAATTTAAAAGACTTTGGTTTGGGCAGTGTTATCTGTACATAGATTGAGAACTGGTTAAATGATAGATGGCAGAGAGTTGTTGTAAATTGAACCTTTTCAGATTGGTCTAAAGTTATAAGTGGGGTGCCACAGGGTTCAGTCCTGGGCCCAATGCTTTTTAATTTGTTTATTAATTATCTAGAATTTGGAATTGAAGGTAGCATCTCAGTCTTTGCTGATGACATTAAGCTATGTAAGGAAATGCATACAGAGCTGGATGTTTTTTCTCTGCAGAAGGATTTAGATAATCTGAGTGAATGGGCAGTAAAGTGGCAGATGACATTTAATGTAGATAAATGTATGGTTATGCATTTGGGCCGTAGAAATAAACTTGCTACATATACTCTAAATGGGAAACAACTTGGGGAATCCTCATTAGAGAGAGATTTAGGAATGCTGATAGATGATAACTTCACAGCAGTGTGCAGAGTCACTCGGCTGATGCAAGAGCAAATTGGGTACTAGCCTGCATAAAAAGAGGTGTGGATGCTAATATTATCCTACCTCTGTATAAATCCTTGGTTAGGCCTCATCTAGAATATGGAGTACAATTTTGGGCGCCAGTTCTTTAAAAAAAAAAAAAAAAAAAAAAAAAAACTTGAATTTGAAAAGGTGCAGAGACGTCCAACAAAACTGATAAAGGGTTTGAAAAATCTGAGTTATAAAGAGAGATTAGCCAAACTGGGTTTGTTTACATTAGAGAAGACACGTCTAAGGGGTGATAGGATTACCATTTAGAAATACATTCAAGGTCAATACAAAGAAATAGCCAATGAATTATGTACGCAAAGAGTCGAGCTAAGAACAAGAGGTTATCCATTAAGACTTGAGGAAAGGTGCTTTCAACTAAAACAAAGGCAGGGATTCTTTACAGTAAGGGTAGGAAAACTATGGAATTCTTTGCTTTGGGATGTTGTGCTTTCAGATACTGTAACTGTTTTCAGAAAAGCAATAGATGCCTATCTAGCACAGAATAATATTGAAAATTGACAGATTCAAAGCAGGTAGGATGCTGATCCAGGGAAATATCTGGCTGCCATTTGGAGTTTGGGAAGGAATTTTTTTTTTTTACCCACATGGGGCTAAACTAGAAATGTTTCCAGAGGGTTGTTTCTTCAGGAAGTGCTCAAATGGTGAAGATGGACAAGGCAGAGATAATGCTGATTGCTCCAAATTGCCCCGATGCAGTTGGTACTCTGATTTAGTGCATTTGTCAGTACATGGCCTCTCCCAGTCAGCGATCCCACTCCTGCAGGGTATGGTGCTGCATACCAATCTGATTCTTTTCCAATTAACTGCATCGAGTCTGAGTGGGAGACCCTAAAGGCAAAAGGAATTTCTGAAAAGGAAGTCAATACCATTATCTCAGGGTGTAAGCCCTCTACATTTAAAGTATATGATAGGATTTGGAAAGTTTTTCGGAATGGTGTATTCAGGATAGTGTATCTAAGGAAGATGTCACAACTGCCTCTATCCTAGATTTTCTACATAAGAGGTTTTGACTTGGTTTATGTCTTGCCTCCCCTAAACAAGTTTCAGCTCTATCAGCAGTCTTTGTAAAACATTGGGCAGATGACAAAATAGTCACACATTTTTATTTGAGCCATAGAGGGAGCTCATCCTAGAATTAGAGAAGTGGTCCCAGCCTGTGACTTAAACATAGTCTTGAACAATTGACAGATTCTGATCTATCTGAGCTGTTGTACCAGGCTTCTATTATTAAACCTCTAACCTGGAAAACGTTTTTTCTTGGCTGTAATAACCTCTACAAAGAGCTAAGAATTATAGTCCCTGTCCTGTGGAGTGCCATATCTGCTAATTCATCAGGATAAGGTGGTCTTGCACATGACAGTCCTTTAGAGGTAATGTAGAATGATTCTCTGTTGTCCAATACAGGTTACTGGTAACTTTGGGTAGGCGGTCGGCCCCTTTAAGTAGGCAGGAACAATTCTAGAATTTAATGCAGGTGGTCAAGCCTACCTTCCCTCCTTGGCTGCAGCTAGCCAACCAGCTCCAGTAAGATTTGTTCCTTGGTGAAGACACAGGCAAGAGAACAGTTCTGCTATAGTTTTAGCTAAATGTTTATTTTTCTGTTAGATACGGAATATCACATTAGGCAGATTACCATAGCTGACAATGCCCTTAAATGTGGCTAGCTCAGTATCTAGGTGCTTTTTGTGGACCTTAAGCTCTGGGGGGAAAATCTTGGGTTCAAGTTCTTTCCTCAGGAGTTGCCCACTGAGGCTGCTTTCTTAATACATGGTAGTCTGAAGACAGAAGATCTGCAGGAAAGGTGAGCAACCCTTTGAGTCCTGCAGGTCCAGATGTCCCACAGTGCCCCTCCACACAGGGGTTTTCCTTGGGAGTTCCTGTTGCACACTCCGGCACTCATTGGGTTTATCTGTGTGTCTGTTGGGTGTTTTGGAGCAGTTTGTCGTAACTTAACCCTTTAGCTTCTGGTTTTGCATCTTTTGGGGGGGGGTTATTGGCACTTTCCCTACTGGGTTCAGTGTTTTTTGGGTCTTTTTTTTATTCACAGTTTCAACTTTGCAGAATTTGTGTTTCACTTTACCGCATAGATGCCATTTCTCTATTCACTTCTATGGGACTGTACAGTTTGGGACATATCTCTGCAACCGCTCAATGTAGCGACTTCAGAGATGGCTCATTTTAATTGTCTGCATTAGCTATATCAGCCAGTTAACGTTTTAAGTGTTTTGGGGGGCTCAGGGGGCCTCGGGCACTGTTGGGGTATTTTTTCTGGGAAAACTACATTTCTCATGAGTGCTTGATTCACGTGCTCGTTTCTGATTGGCTCCTGCCGCGGCAGCCATTTTTTTTTTTTTTTTTGCCTTTTCCAGAACGAGTATCCTACGCAGGGCTTACTCTCCTTCTCTCCTCTTCTGATTAACCCTTCACCTGCCAGATAAGTGTATTTTAGTGATTTTCTTGGGTGAAATTTTAATCTTGCACACTATTTGGGTGATTCCTTATACCTTAAATGTTTAGACTCACTGAGAATGTCTAATCCATTGGAGCTTGTGGCCAGGCCTAAGTCTAAGGACGCTGGGGTCTCTGTGGCCCCTGTTGCACATTGCTCCTCATGTCATTCTGGGTTACCTAGAGAATTCTTAGGTCATGCCCAGCATGTTCTGATGTCCCTGAGTCTCTCCCAGGGACCTCCAGCCATGCATTAGAGCCAGTTTGTGTGCAAGAGTTCAAGGCTTCTACTAGAGACCTTCGGTCTACATTGCAACTCTTTCCATCCCATTTACAGGGGGTCTTCCACTCCTGGCAGACCCCTTCTTCAGTCAAATCTTCCCTGCCAAAACCGCAGGGAATACCTGCCATATCAGATTCCTCTGAGGAGGAACTGTTGGTGGATTCAGATGTTGAGGAATATTCTGATGTGGGCTCCTCTCAGTTCTTTGGGGACCCCTTTTGAGGCTGATCCTGAGCCCTCAGCTGAGGGCCTGATCAGGGCTGTCTTAACCACCCTAAACATTCCCTTAGTTCAAGAGGTTTCTTCAGATCCCTCTGATGTATTTCAGGAGCCTAAGAAGCCCCATACTTGTTTTCCACCTAACCCCACTCTTGACCGCCTTGTGTCTGATAAATGGAAATCTTCGAACAGGGATCCTTCTGTTTCCAAGAAATTTACCAAGCTTTACCCCTTCTCTGAGGCAGTGCTTGCTCAGTGGGTTCATCCCCTCCCCAAAGTGGATGCTCCCATTTCCAGGCTATCTAAGTCTACTGCCTTACCAGTTTCTTATGCGTCCGCTCTGAAAGACTGGACTGACAAGAAACTTGGTTTCCCTCAAGTCCATTTTTGCCACTGCAGGTACTGCCATGCGTCCAGCGTTTGCTGTGGCATGGGTTAACCGGGCCATTGCGGTCTGGACTGAACAGCTCACCCTGGCTGTCCGTCAGGGTGCTTCTACTTCGGATATGTTGCGGCTTCTTCCCAAGGTTTCTGAGGCCCAGCACTGTTTCTGCTGCCTTATTTGATGCCATCTGTTTGGTGGCTAGGGTTTCCACCATGCCTGTGGTTGCCAGACAAGCTCTTTGGCTCAAGATCTGGTCTGCTGACACTGCTTTCAAGAAAGCCTTGCTCTCCTTTCCTTTTCAAGGCATATCATTGTTTGGGCCAGATCTTAAGGATCTGATTAGTGAGGCCCCAGGGGGTAAAAGTACCCTTCTGCCTTTGGTCCCCAGGAAGAAAATGACTCTTAAGAGTAATCTTCTTTTTTTTTTTTTTTTTAAGTTCCTTCCAGACTGAGACCTGTCTGACAAACCAGACTGTTCCCTCAGCTCCCTGTGCCTCCTCCAAGCCCAAACCGCAATGGAAGCCCCAAGTCTCCTCCATGCCTCCTTTGGCATGACTCTCCAAACTCAGGTCCCTACTCAGCTGTAGGTGGCCGCCTGCATCACTACCACAGCGTCTGGGAGGATTCAGTGGTGGACCCCTGGGTTTTACAGGTGGTGGCGGAAGGGTACAGGATCCCTTTCCTCTCTTCCTCCCTTTCACTTTTTTCCCTCTCCTATGCCCCAGGGCATAGAGAGACACAATCTGTTCAATGGCGCTATCCAGGCCTTTCTGGACAAGGATGTTCTGGAGCCTGTTCCAGTTCAGGACAGAGGTATGGGTTTTTACTGAAACCTCTTTGTGATCTCCAAGTAGGACGGAGGTTGTCGTCCCATTTTGGATTCGAAGGATCTCAATTCCTTTGTGATCAGGACTCATCACCAGGAGTGCCTAAGGATGATGATTGCTTCTGTGTCCCCGCGGGAATTCCTTGCTTCTCTGGATCTTCAGGACGCGTATATACACATCGCCGTTCATCCAGAGAGCCGGCAGTATCTCCGATTTGCTTGCGTCCAAGGGCATTTTCAGTTTTCATCTCTTCCCTTTGGTCTGACTACAGCTTCTCAAGTCTTCAACCATGTCCTGGGAGCTTTAGTACCCGTCCTCCATCGGGACGGCATCAGAGTTACTCCATACATGGACGACCTGCTTCTGAAAGCCCCCTCTGTGGAACTTCATCAGCAGGTTCAGGGCTGCATTCATGCTCTCACTCATCACTGGTGGATCATCAACATGGACAAGTTGGATCTTGTCCCATCCCTGCATCTGGTCTTCCTGGGCCTTCTCTTCGACACTCAGCAGAGAATGGTGTTCCTCATGGATGAGGTGGCTCACCAGATCGCCCACAGGGTTTCTGCTGTTCTGGCTCACGATCCAGTTCCAGCCAACAAGCTGTCCTTTCTAGTGTGGAAATTCATCTCCACCATAGAAGCGATCCAATTTGCCATGGCTCACACCAGGGAACTCAGAGGTTTGTGATCCAGATGTGCAGAGGTCAGCCAGACCTTCTGAAGATGTCAGTATCCCTCCATGTGGAACTGAGTTTGTCATAGTGGCTTGACTTCTCCAATCTGCTCAAGGGCAAGTCCTTCCTGGTATCCTTCTGGACCACTGTGACGACGGATGCCAGCCTCTCCGTCTGGGGAGTGGTCCTGGGTCACCTGAGTGCTCAGGGTCGGTGGTCTCCGGAGGAATATCTCCTTCCCATCAACGTGTTGGCGCTTCGGGTGATATTTCATGCCCTTTGTCATTGGACACCCCTGCTGGAAGAATGTCCAGTCCGGGTACAATCTGACAACGCCACAACCGTGGCTTACATCAACAAGCAGGGCAGAACAAGAAGTCTCGCCGCTTTGTTAGAGGTCAAGGCTATTTTGTCTTGGGCAGAAGAACACGTTCCTGCCATATCCACAGTGCACATTCCTGGTGTAGACAACGTTATGGCAGACTTACTCAGTCGACACACAGTGGACAGCGGAGAGTGGGAACTGCACCCAGAGGTGTTCACCCTCATTGTTCAGAAGTGGGGTCTTCCTTGCATCTACCTGATGGTGACAAGACACAACCGGAAGGTGTTGAGGTTCTGCTCTTGCTAGAGGGATCCTCTAGCTCTAGAGGTGGATGCCATGTCAATTCCTTGGTTATTTCCTCTGGCTTACATCTTTCCTCCCCTTCCCATGTTGCACATTGAGACTGGAGAGCTGTCCAGTCATTCTGATTGCTCTGTCCTGACCTCGGCAGGCTTGGTTTTCAGAGCTTTTGGATCTGTCAGTGGCTGAGCCATTCCAGCTCCCTTGCTGTCCCGGATCTTCTTCTACAGGGCTACCTGTGGAAGGAGGATGTTCATTGGCTAGCTTTGATGGCTTGTAAATTGAATCCTCAATATTGAAGAAAAAAGGCTTCTCTTCTGGTGTGGTGGCTACTATGCTCAATGCCCGCAAACCTGTTTCCTCTGAGGCCTGCCATTGTGTCTGGTCAACCTTTCTATCTTGGTGTGTTGATAGGGACCTGTCTCAGGAATTTGATCTGTTTACGGTCCTGGCTTTCTTGCAGGAAGGTGTGGACAAGGGCCGCCGTTTGAGTTCCCTTAAGGTTCAGACTTCTGCTCTCTCTGTTTTCTTTCAGAGGCGCATTGCTATTCTTCCAGAGGTCAAGGTTTTCTTTCAGGGCATTGCTCATACTCGTCCTTCTTTTAAGAATCCTGCTCCTCCGTGGGATCTTAACCTGCTTTTGGGCGTCCTATAGCGCCCTCCCTTTGAGTACTTGGCTACTATTACTCTACGCCTGCTGATGTGGAAAATGGCCTTTCTCCTAGCGATCATGTCTGTTTGCTTTGTTATGGAGTTACATGCTCTGTCCTGTAAACCACCCTTTCTGGTGTTTCACAAGGACAAGGTGGTGCTTCACACTTCTCAGGAGTTTCTCCTGAAAGTGGTCTCTGAGTTCCACATTAATCAGGAGATAGTGGTGCCTTCTTTCTGCCCTGACCCCACCTCTGACAAGGAGAGGGATCTCCTCTTGTTAGATGTGGTGTGTTGTCTCAAGTTTTATGTACATCGCATGGAGTCCATCAGGCAATCTGACATGCTGTTCATCATTCCTGAGGGTTCCAGGGCAGGAAGACCTGCATCCAAAGTGACTATTGCATCTTGGATCAAGTCCATAATTCATAAGTCTTACGAGTTGATGAAGAAGCCTGTTCCCCCTTCGGGTCACGGCTCATTCTACTAGATCTATTGGGGCTTCTTGAGCTTACAAGAATCAGGCCTCCACTGATCAGTTGTGCAAGGCTGCCACTTGGTTGTCTGTGCGCACCTTTTCGAAGCACTACCGTGTTGATGTGCTAGCATCGGCTGACGCCAGTTTTGGTAGGAAGATCCTGGAGGCAGTCTTGCCTGTCTAGGATTTCCTTTGGTTCTTTCACTTTTGAGCCCTGTTGGCTCTAGTTCAGTGTGCTGTGTAACAGTTCTTGGGGGGGGGGGTTACCCCTGTTCAGTGTCCATTGACACTTCATTTGTTTTGTTGGACTGTCCCTGATCTAATGGTTCATATCTGCTCTGGTGACTTTGGGAGCCTTGCGCCTGGTCCTTGCCTTACTTTCCTGCTTCTGGGAAACTCAATGGTTAGACATCCCAAAAGTTACCAGTAACCTGTATTGGATGTCGGAGAAGAGGATTTTAGTCTTATCTGTTAAATCCTTTTCTCTTAGTCCATAAAGGTTACTGGTCTCCCGCCCTGTCAAGGGACCATGCTTGGCTCTCCTGTGGCAGACCGTGGGGGTCCTTCGGGGTCATGCTCACAGGAGTCTTCTTTCCCTTCCACTATCTAGTCAATAGTTAGTGTATCAAATCTTTCTGGAGCTGGTTGACTAGCTGCAGCCAAGGAGGGAAGGTAGGCTCCACCCCCTGCATACAATTCTAGAATTGTTCCTGCCTAATTAAAGGGGTGGATCACCTACCCAACGTTACCAGTAACCTGTATAGACTAAGAGAAAAGGATTTAACAGGTAAGACTAAAATCCTCTTTCATTTAAATTAAGAGCTTAATTTGCCCTTGTTTTGCCACAATCCTAAAGGTGACAAGGAGAAGAGATTGCATTCCTTGGATCTGGTAAGATTCATATCTATTTAAGTTATTTATCCATTTCTCATGGAAAGGGAAAGGCTCACCATCCTCTGAACCATCAGTATCTAGATGGATTAGTGCATAAGGACAGCCTTATAAGAAAGTGAACTTAAAGGGATAGTAATACTTAAAATGTAAAAAAAATATGTTGTAGGGTTTATCCCCCTGAGTAAAACAAGAGTACTCCCACTGCTGAAAGGTGTTTCATTCAAAAGTTATTAATTTTCAAAGTTTAATTTTTTAGGTGCAATATCACAGTGGCCTGAAATTGTAGAGTGGCGCTGTTTCTACACCATCCTATGGAGATTTATGGTCCCGGGACCAGAGCTGTCCATAGGATCATGTAGAAACAGCACCACTGTACAATTTCAGGCCACTGTGATATTGCACCTAAAAAATTAAACTTTGAAAATTAATAACTTTTGAATGAAACACCTTTCAGCAGTGGGAGTACTCTTGTTTTACTCAGGGGGATAAACCCTACACCATATTTTTTTTTACATTTTAAATATTACTAACCCTTTAAGACCTCCTCTTAAACTCAAAGCTCACTCTACAAGAGCAGTCACTACATCCTGGGCAAATGAGGCTAGTGACTCACCTGAACGAATGTTAAGCAGCAACATGAATTTCAGTCTCCATGTACAGAAAGATGTTACAGACGGTGATACTTGCATAACAGGGTAGGAAGTATTGTTTCCTTTCTTTGTGCACTTCTGTGTGTAATAATGTTAACGCTTGTCTCACTATCTGCAGTATTTTGGATAAGGTTATCCCACTCTAGATTACGGCTTTGTTATTAATCTAAATGCATTGTGGAGTACACGATAGAGAGGATGAGATTTGCACATCCACCCATAACTCTCTTATATTTGCATTGTTACAGCTTGGCTAGTCAGAATAATGGAGGATGAGAGAGGTGAAGCCTACTTAAGTAGAAGTTTGATTGGTCCTACCAGCTGTAGGGAGGGGATATGACCCATTAGTCTAAATGTGCCACTGAAATACACAGAAGAAAAGGAAAGTTCAGTAAGCAAATGTAATCCTTTACTCTCTCAGTGGAGGCTATGTGTGTCCATACTGCAGTAGCACAGCTAGGTTATGAGTTTAGAAAAATGCTCTGATTCCATCCCAGCTTGTCTGTCTTAGTATTAGACCAATTCTGGAAGTGTCCTGAATCTTTCTGCTGAAGGACAGGTGTCATAGGCCTTAGTTCACCCATCAGCAACAGTGCTTTAGCACATGAATGTGTTGTGGGGTATTTGATTTCTGCCTTTGAGGTAGTCCCCTCTTCCAGTTCTACACTTCGGCAATGCACATGAAAACTCGCTGGAATTGGTGGAGATGTTAGTGTCCTATCTCTATTTGCCGGATGAAATCAGATCTTTGGCTTCAGAATTCCCCATCTGACTCTGGATCATCCATTGGTTAATCAAAATTGGGCTGTAGTCATGGCAGACTCCAGTCTGAAGGGCTGGCAAGCCTTACTTTGACAGTCATTTGTCCAGCAATATGTTGGAGCTCTCTGTGATTTCCTTGCGCATTTGTATTGGTTCCAGGTTCTCTGGAGTCTGCCGGTAAGGATCCACTACAAAGTTGGTGTCTTATAACGCTGTGGCAGACATTCAGTCTTCAAAGTCTGGTTCATTGGAATTGGGAACTCATCCAGACTGTGTCTGACTTCATAGTATGGCTGTGGGTCTTCCAGGTGTGGGCCTGTTAGAGCAACAATGCAGTTTGACCAAGATGACTATTTTGCTCCAGCTCCTGGAACCCTCTCACTTACCAGGAAATTGTTTTTCCTTCTTTATCCAGCACAGTCTAACAAACATGAGCAGGAACTTCACTGTTTGGATGTGATTAGGTACATTAAACCTTTGAGCGTCACAGGGGTATGCAATGCATTGTATATTTCTCTGGCACTCAAAGGGTTAAGTATTCATCACACAGACCTTTTCTGAAAATTGCACTTTGTCATTCCAGAGAACCCCTTGTGGGCCAAGCTGCATTTATGGTGAGGATGGCTTCTTGGATCAAGGTGACCATTCGCCTTGCCTGTATCCTTTTCATTATTGCGGGTGCCCAACTTGTCATTCCACCAGAGTGGTCGGTGCTTTCAGGGCCTATGAGAATCAGGCCTCTATGGAGCAGTTTTGCAAGGTGGTGATGTGGTCATCCCTTCACACATTTGCTAAACACTACAGAGTCTGTGTTCTGTCTTTTGGCTGAAGCCTGTTTTGGACAGAAGGTACTACAGGTTATAGTGCTGGTTATTTGGTTTTGTGGTAGATGTCTGTTGACACCTGACATTGACATTTTTCTGGTTCATCTGAGACAGGTTTGAGTTCCTCCATGGAATCTTAGTAGGATAGATTTGTTGTATCCCCACAGTTCCCGTGCTCCACATAAGATGTAAGAGAGAGAGTGGGATTTTTGTTTACTTGATAATTTTCTCAGTCCATCTGGAACACAGGACTTCCTGGAGAAAAACAAGTTGAGTTCTGGGCAAATGTGTCCTTTGGGTCCTGTGTTTCAGATGACCACCTTCCTGTGCAGGTTCTTTTATCACTCTTTGCTTTATCTTAAAATCTAGCATGTCTGGTGAGGGGAGAGTGGAGTAGACATGTGTTTCTTCTCTTTGTATGCAAGTGTCCTGCCCTCCTATGGCTGAAAATGTTTCCTGTTTCCCACATGGACTAAGAGAAAATAATCCATTGTTAAGTACATAAAAATCCCCTTTTCAGGGACTTGTCAATTTGCATTTCTTCCCTAAGGTTTATTTGTAACAAGACACACCATTTTGCAAAGAAGACAGCTACTGTATCACATGAGCAGTCAATTGCCTTTTTACTGCTAGCCCAGTGTGCACAAATGTTTCCAGAAGGTGGTACTAAAAGGAACAAAAAAGTAACTTGATTTATTTTAGTAGTATTTATTTTTGATCCCTCCAAAGGTACTGCTGTCTTAAAAACTGTGTAATAGCCTACTGTTTTCATTATCCGTATCTCTCCTATGATGAATGGCACCCTTTTATAAGAGCTGACCTACCATGGGGCCCCAGGAGTGAAAAAACATTTTTGCTATTGGTAGTGTTTTAAGACTCGTGCAATTTTGGAAATTTGACAACCCACTGCACCAAATGAGGGGTTGCTTGTCTTTCTATCCATAGCCCCAGTGTGCATGAAAATTTCCAGAAGAAATTTACACTTGTTTACATACTCCAAGGTTGCATGTAATGATGATGGCTATATATAATGCCCTTACTTAAAGCTTTGCTTTGCGGAGTGGTATCCAACACATTGCACTCTGTTAACTACACCCATACATCATATATGTACACAAGTGTAAACAGAGGAAAAAGTCAAAACAGGAAAGTCACAACTATCATGGTCACAGTGAACAGGACATGTGCAATACTCCTCATGGGAGAAAGCAATATCAGACAGTGATGAGTTAGAAATACATATCCCGTAATGGATAAGTTACCAGATGTTTGTTTCATACATCCATCGACATGTAGATTAAAGAGTCTTCAGAAATGCCCCAGCAGTGTATTATGTTAGTACCATTTTTTCCCTTCCTTATTAACATTAGTTCTCTCATTCCCTGTAGCACGACTCTTTGGGTTAAGTATTCTAATAGAATTAGAAATATTTTTTGAATAAACAAGAAGTGTGCACTGGTGTGTTTTTTGTGTGTGTCCCGACACGCACAAGCCTCCCAGCGCCTGCGTTCAGGCAGTCTCTACTGCACGTGACTGCATTGGACATACATCCATCTGGCCTTTTATATTATAGGATGCATACGCTTCATATGAAATACACACACTTGCATTCATATCCAATATATATCCGCACATACTACTGGAACAGGGATGGAATGATTCTGAGGGCTTGGGCTCTTAATTCTACCTCCTACATTTTTATATAGTTGTGTTTTTTTTTTTTTTTCCCTTGGGGGAAGGGGGGGAATTTGCCAGGAAGTACAAAACAAAATCCCCTTATTTTGATGCCACAACATTATGCTAATTGGTTCTGATTTAAGGCTAAACTTACAGCTTGCTGTGCTATTAGAAATTTTCCCACTGTGTATGCTCTGTCTACATTCATTCATAGCACTTGTGTGTATTGTGCAGAACATAAACTGTTTAGCATAATGTGCTGCCAAATATATTATCTTTAATATTGATCTTCATCACAGATGGCTAGAGCAACATTGAAGTGATTTTTTTTTTTTTTTTTTTTTTTTATTATTTAAAATTGACAATCCTTGAAGGGGCTTTAGCACAGTGAATGCTAAGAGGTTTCCAAGGGGTTGTATTCTCTGGCAAATCAACTGCACAATATGGATGACAAAAAAAAAAAAAAAATTCACAATCGCAATGTAAATGGGGCTTTTAACGACTTTATTTGTCCCAAAGTACAGTTATTTGCCCTAGAACTTCTTTTCTGTGCATAAGAACTTTATGGTTCTTTAATATGTGGGAGAAGGTAGAAAAATGGATCTATAGCTGGCATAAACTTATTTTTAACATCATAGTACCTCTTTAAGAATCAGGGAGGTGTCCAGTGAGTTGCTTTGCAATGTCTTGCATAATCTTCTGGTGCTTAAGTGATTTAAACACCCATGCTTTTCTAGTTTAGCGTGTTCATTCATTCAGCAAAACCTTTTCTCAATAGTATCTTTTGTTGGGTCTCACCCCTCTCCCATTTATTTGTATTTACCCTTTAGGATTTTACTAGTTTTTGAAGCCTTGATCATGGGCTATAAATTTCTGCCCTGTGAGGAAGGAAATCTCTAGTGGGACTCTAGTGTGGTTCTGGTATGGGAGTTTAGTAACCCTGCTGTTGGGAGGCAGCTCATCCTCTACAGGCAGATCTCTTGTACAAAACGACTTGAGGGTTTTCATCTCACAGTAAAACTTTTTAAAGGGTTAGTGATGTCTTTAAATTAAAAGGTCCTATTGCAGTTGTTAGAAAATTAAACTAAACGACCCCAGTTCCATCTCTCAAACCTTTATGGCTTGAGAAACATAGAAGGCTAAAGTTGCACCCTCCCTCCTCTTTCCTGACAGGATATCCTGGTACCGGGACAAACAAGCAGCTCTTCAGCAGAGCTGCCTCGAGTCAGCCGACTCAAATTTCCTGCTCTCAGCTTTACAGCTGACATCAGGGAAAGCAGAGGAAGGTGAAACTTTAGCCTTCTATATCTCTCAAACCATAAAGGTTTGAGAGATGGGACTGGGGTCCTATTTTTGTGTAGTACTGTTATACTTGCAACTGCTGGTTCTCACTGTATGTGCATTTAACCATCTTTCAGGTGGAATGCATTCTACAATAAATGTAGAGTATATACAGTCTGAAATAACTTAATTTTTAAACTGCATTTTGACTTAATTGCATATGAACTTTTTATAATGTATATGGGTTTTTAAAGGACCAGTAACCTTTCCTAACCACCCCTACTTACCTTAATCTAGGCAGAAAATCCCAGTGGTATTATGAATCTGTTCTACATGGATTGGTCCATAATAGTATTAATCTTTAGTTCAAGATATTGTGTACACTGAGGTGGACAACTGTTCATTGATTCTTGACTCAAGAATCCAAAACACCTTCCCAAGAAGTTATTTGTGGCAGTTATATCCACTAATAATTAGGTTAACTTTGGGGAAACAGTCAATACAGCATTGACTCGGCCTGTTCTAGGCAGAAAATCCAAAATGACTAAGTGTGCATTATTACAAGACATTGGTGTTCCTTTAACCTATTTTGAATATCACATAAGCTAGTAAATTATTCCCACACTTGCTATAGATTTGTAAGAGCATTATAGTATACATTGGATATTAAAAAGTCTACACACTCCTGTTAAAATTCCAGGTTCTTGTGATGTTAAAGAATGAGACAAAGATAAATCATGTCAGAACTTTTTCCACCTTTAATGTGACCTATAACAATTCAATTGCAAAACAAACTGAAAACATTGAGGGGGAAAATTAAAAAACTCACAATAACCTGGTTGCATAGGTGTGCACACCCTTAAACTAATACTTTGTTGAAGCACCTTTTCATTTTATTACAGCAATCAGTCTTTTTGGGTAGGAGTTTATTAGCATAGCACATCTTGACGTGGCAATATTTGCCCACTCTTTGCAAAAGATCTCCAAATCTGTCAGATTGCTAGGACATCTCCTGTGCACAGCCCTCTTCAGATCACCACACAGATGTTCAATTGGATTCAGGTCTGGGCTCTGGCTGGGCCGTTCCAAAACGTTAATCTTCTTGTGGTGAAGCCATGGTTTCGTTGATTTGGGTGTGTGCTTTGGGTCGTTGTCGTGCTGAAAGGTGAACTTCAGCTTTCTAACGGAAGCCTGAAGGTTTTGTGCTAAAATTGCCTGGTATTTGGAACACTTCATAATTCCCTCCACCCTGACTAAGGCCCCGGTTCCAGCTGAGGAAAAACAGCCACAAAGCATGATGCTGCCACCACCATGCTTCACTGTGGGGATGGTGTTCTCTGGGTGATGTGCAGTGTTGTTTTTGCGCCAAACATACCTTTTGGAATTATGGCCAAAAAGTTCAACCCTGGTTTTATCAGACCATAACATTTTTCTACGTCCTTTTCGGGGACTTGGTTTGTTGTTGCAAACTTCAGCCAGGCTTGGATGTTTTCTTTGTAAGAAAAGGCTTCCTTCTTGCCACCCTACCCCATAGCCCGTTCATATGAAGAATACGGGAGATTGTCACATGTAGCACACAGCCAGTACTTGCCAGAAATTCCTGCAGTTCCTTTAATGTTGCAGTAGGCCTCTTGGAAGCCTCCCTGACCAGTTTTCTTGTCTTCTCATCAATTTTGGAGGGATGTCCATATTTTCTCCACTTGATGATGACTGTCTTCAGTGCGTTCCATTGTATATCTAATGCTTTGGAAATTCTTTTGTACCCTTCTCCTGATTGATATCTTTTAACAATGAGATCCCTCTGATGCTTTGGAAGCTCTCTGCGGACCATGGCTTTTGCTCTGAGATGAAACTAAGCAAATGTCAGGAAAATCCTACTAGAACGGTTGAACTTTATTTGTGATTAATTGGAGTAACTTTAAATGATGGCAGGTGTGTAATGACTTCTATTTAACATGAGATTGAATGTGATTGGGGATGCGGTTGTGTTCAGAATTAACCAGTTATAAGAAGAGGGTGTGCACACCTATGCAACCAGGTTATTGTGAGTTTTTTAGTTTTCATTTTCCTCAATGATTGATTTTGTTTTTGCAATTGAATTGTTCACGTTATAGGTCACATTAAAGGTGGAAAAATTTTGACATGATTTATCTTTGTCTCATTCTTTAACATCACAAGAACCTGGCATTTTAACGGGGGTTTGTAGACTTTTTATATCCACTGTATGTATTTTGATATGTGTAATCTATTTTAGGATATATATTGCTCTCCGTTTAAAGGGATAGTAACAATTAATATAAAGTAACATTTATATTGTAAGGTTTTTCCTCCTTATTACAACAAGGAAACTCACTGAAAGGGGTTATATTCAAAAGTTATAGCAGCTCAAACTTGAATTTATTAGGTGCAATTTCTCAGTGGCCTGAAATGTTAGTGGAGCTGTTACATCATCCTATGGACAGATCTGGTCAATTGACCATAAACTTCCATATGATATAGCACCAGTGCCACTGTAAAAGTTCAGGCCATTGAGATATTGCACCTAAAAAAATGCAAGTCTGAGCTGCTATAACTTTTGAATAAAACCCCTTTCAGCATAATGAATATCCTTGTTTTACTCAGGAAGATAAACCTTACAATATAAATTATACTTAAAGCGATACTATCTGTTTATGGGAATGAGAAAAGGAACAGACCTGGTGAACTGATTGATGCTTATTATCTGATTTCTCAACACTTACATTTGTTTTTCTGAACATTATTTAATGCACCAGTCTTCTTAATTGCCTTTTTGCTACTTTGTTTTGCCAGGGGAGTACCCTCTTTTGTATAATAAATTGCAGTATTAAATTGTGTTCCACTGTGACCTGTAAAAGGGTATGCAAGATTGTGAAATTGGTGATGGTAAATATTCATACTAACACTCTCTCTTTATCAGGGTGGCACTTTCAGCTGGCGAGTGTTACATTGTACATGAAATTTATAATGGGGAGAATGCCCAGGACCAATTTGAGTATGAGTTGGAGCAGGCCCTGGAATCCCAATACAAATACATAGTGATTGAGCCCACACGCATTGGAGACGAAACTGCACGTTGGATTACCGTGGGGAACTGCTTACACAAGACAGCAGTTTTATCGGGCACCGCTTGCCTCCTCACCCCTCTGGCACTGCCCTCTGAGTATTCACACTACCTGTCTCTGCCAGCTGGTTTGCTCAGTTTGGCCTGTTCTACTCTATATGGAATCTCCTGGCAATTTGATCCCTGCTGTAAATACCAGGTGGAGTATGATGCCTATAAACTGTCAAGACTACCGCTTCACACACTCACCTCTTCCACACCTGTAGTCCTTGTACGAAAGGATGACATCCACAGAAAGAGACTCCATAACACAATAGCGCTCGCTGCTCTGGCATATTGTGTTAAGAAGATCTATGAACTGTATGCTGTATGATTTGGGAGTTTAATAAATAAATACATTCAGATTCAAGAGTAACTTTCTCCTGAAAATTGTTGGAGTCCTGAGGAGTGTGGTTTAAAAAAAAAAAAACAAAAAAAAAAACAAACCAACAAAAAAAAACAAAAAAAAAACCCATAAGAAAAAAAAGAAAAAAAAATAAACCTTACAGTACTGCTTCACTGATTATTTCAGCTCTTCTTACTCTTGGATGGTAAGAACCTGCAGTGAACTCCAGTTACCCAGTATACAAGTTTTAAAACCACATGGAACATCGATATTTGAAAACTGGGGAATGAGGGAGTTGATTATTTTTGGAAACTTTTCAATATAATATTTGTTGTACCAAACTAAGGCAGAAATTCACATTACCATTAAAACATAAACAAAACTGTTTGCTTTGCCTGCTTGAATATAGTGTATGAGTTAAATATACCATCCACCTTGTTCTAATGTAAATTCTTAGTCCATTCCACTCACAGCATTAGCTGATTGTTTTCACTTCCATTTATTTAACATCTTTAATACCAAATAATTTTCATGGAGATTTCTAGCATTCAAAATGTGTTCAGCTCTAAACATGCTTTTTAGACATATGTAATATGATTTATCTTTTGAGTTGTTTTGTTTTAATTCAGGGTGGAATGGACTTAAAATTTTCTATTTTAAATGTATTTTAAATTGTCAGTGTAACCTTGGTTTTCTACATAAAATTGCATTTTTGTTGGTATTTATAACCTTAAAATAGAACTCTTCTTGTGGAGCAAGTGGCTATTAATCTGTTTTACAGAATGATTTATATGTTTCTGCCCTCTATACAGGGGCCAGTTATATTGATTATGCTCTCTTTGGGGTTATAGTCTGTAGTATTATAAATGGATGGCGGAAACACTACAGTTAATAGAAATCAGATTGATAATGTACAGTTTATTGCAAAAAGATTTAAACTAAATATTGGAAAATATATGCAACTAGAGGAAACTAAACAAGTAAATGTGTATGTATAATATATATTTCACTGTCGTCCAATGCAGGTTACTGGTACATTGGGAGGCGATCCGCCCCTTTAAGTAGGCAGGAACATTTCTCTAAATGTATGCAGGGGGTGGAGCCTCCCCTCCCTCTTAAGCTGCCCTCAGCCAGAACAAGCCAGAATGATTTGTTCCTGCGTGCTGTGCACATCAGGTGGAGAACATCTCTCAATCAACTTTAGCTTTTTTTTTATTGTTTTCTTCAAATATGGAATACCACCATTAGGCGGGTGACCATGGCTGACAATTGCCCTCTCCAAAGTGGCTAGCGCAGCTTCCAGGTATTTTCTGGTGGACCTTATGCCCTGATGAGGGAACAACTTGATTCAAGTAGCTTCCCTGGTGGGGATTATACTTTGGTTAATTCCTTTTTCACATGGTTACCTGAAGACAGAAGTCCTGCAGAAAGGTGAGCCACCCTTTGAGTGCTGAAGGTCCACTTGTCCCACTGTGTCCCTTCATTGGGCTTGTATTTGGGAGTTCTCATTATGCACTCCTGCACTCATTGGGTGTTTTTCTTTATATTGCACTGTATTTCTGCAATGTCTGTGTGTATGCCCTGGGTTTTGGAGCAGTTTATGTGGGTTTTATCCTTTTCCCTGCTGGTTTCCTTATTGGGATATTGTTTTATCATGTTTTACATGTGTTTGATATGTGTTTTGTAACTTTTTCCTGTCAGGGTAACTTTATTAAAAATTTATGTTCCGCGCCTTTAAGTGCGCTTTTCCCGCATAGACGCCATTGCTCCTTTACTCTCTATGGGTTTACACAGTGTGGGACATATCTCTGGAACCGCTTGTCACAGCGACTTCAGTGTGGGCTCAAATTGTTGGTCTTCCCTTGCTCTATCATCCGGTTGCATGATTCGGTGTGTTGGGGGTATTGGGGGGCTTCGGGCTCTGTTTTGGGGTACTTATGAGAAGAACTACATTTCCCATGAGTGCTTGTTTCGCGCCCGTTCTCTGATTGGCTCCCGTCGCGGCAGCCATTTTGTGAGTTGTTCTCAGCGAGTATACTACACAGGGACCGAGCCTTCTCTCTCTCCTCCGCAGACTAACCCTTCGCTTGCCAGATAAGTTTAATTTTAAGCATTTCTGGGGTGAATATTTAATCTTTCACACTTCAATTGGGTGATTCTTGTCAGTGGAGTATATCTGACGCTGTGAGCATGTCTACTCCACTGGAGTCAGGGGCTAGACCCAAGACTAAGGAGGCTGGGGTGTCAGTTTCTCCCATTGCGTTTTGCTCCTCCTGTCACTCCGGGCTACCTAGAGAATTTTCTGGTCATTTATGCCCAAAATGTGCGGAAGGCCATGGCAGCAACCCAGGGCTTTCCAGTCACGCTATTGAGCCAACTTGGGGGAAAGAGTTCAAGGCTGCAACTAGGGATCTCAGATCCACTCTTCAGCTCTTTCCCTCTCAGGTTCAGGGGGCTCTTCAGGTTTGGCAGACCCCCTCCACTATCAGGACCCCCCTGCCCAAGCCACAGGGTGCTCCTGACGTGTCTGATTCTTCGGAGGAAGAATTGTTGCAGGATTCTGATGTTGAGGAGGGCACTGTTATTGAGTCTACCAGGTCCATTGGTGACCCTTATGAATGTGACCCTGAACTCTCTGCTGAGGGTTTGATCAGGGCTGTGCTAACCACCCTCAATCTTCCCTTGAGTCAGGAATCTACTCATGACCCAACGGATGTGTTTCAGAAACCTTCTAAGACTGTTATGTTTTCCTACTAATCCTACTCTTGCACGTTTAGTCTCTGATGCATGGAGAAATCCTGATAAATTTTCTTCAGTATCAAAAAAGTTTGCTAAACTTTATCCCTTTCCTGAGACTGAACTGGCTAAATGGGTTCACCCCCTAAGGTGGATGCTTCAGTTTCTAGGTTGTCTACATCTGCTGCCTTGGCGGTATATGATGCTTCTGCCCTACAAGATTGGACGGATAAAAAGTTAGAAACTTGTCTTAAATCTATTTTTGCCTCTATTGGCACTGCCATGCGTCCAACCTTTGCAGTGGTGTTGGTTAACCGGGCCATTGCGGTCTGGACTGAACAGCTTACTGAGGCGGTTCGCCAGGATGCTCCAGTGTCTGAGCAGTTACAACTACTTGCTAATATATCCGAAGCTCAGAATTACGTTTCTGACGCTGCTTTTGATGCTGTGCGCATGATGGCGAGGGCCTCCACTTCATCTGTGGTGGCTAGACGCGCTCTTTGGCTAAAAATTTGGTCTGCTGACACCGCTTCTAAGAAAGCTCTGCTTTCTTTGCCCTTCCAAGGGACTTCACTGTTTGGATCTGAGCTTAAGGAAATGATTAGTGAGGCTACTGGCGGTAAAAGTACTCTTCTACCATCAGTCTTCAAAAAGAAGTTTCCAGCCAAACGCAATCGGTCCTTTCGTTCCTTCCAAACTGAGACACGCTCAACGTCCCAGGCGGATCCGCCCTCTGCGTGCTCCTCCAAGCCCAAACAGTCCTGGAAGCCCAAAGTTGCCCCCAAGGCCAAGACCTCCAAGACTGCTTCGGGAGACAAAAAGAGTTGTGAGGAGCACACATCAAGCACGAACAAGATTAAGTGTCTTGTTCTAAGGTATGGTAGCCTCTCAATGGTGCTACAACTCACGTTTTTCACTCCCATGTGCCATTGCAGAGAGGAAATCTCCATGTCCATATCAGACTGGTCCCGCCCACAGACAGTCATGGAGATTTCCTCTCTGCAATGGCACATGGGAGTGAAAAACGTGAGTTGTAGCACCATTGAGAGGCTACCATGCCTTAGAACAAGACACTTAATCTTGTTCGTGCTTGATGTGTGCTCCTCACAACTCTTTTTGTCTCCCTAAGTTTAAGGGCATCCCAGGCATGGGCCCTTGCTTCCATGTGCCTAGAGAGATTCGGCTGCACCACACTGACGAGGCTCACATAGGCCGAAACGTGCGGAGAGGATTTACCTGACATTTCGGAGCTGGACTGTCTGTGGATGGGACCAGTCTGGTATGGACATGGAGATTTCCTCTCTGCAATGGCACATGGGAGTGAAAAACGTGAGTTGTAGCACCATTGAGAGGCTACCATACCTTAGAAGAAGACACTTAATCTTGTTCGTGCTTGATGTGTGCTCCTCACAACTCTGTGTGTCTCCAAGACTGCTTCGGCATGACTCGCCGAACCCGGGTCCGCATCCGGCTGTAGGTGGACGTCTCCACGTTTTTCGCCGTACTTTGGAGGAGTCAGTGGCGGACCTTTGGGTTATTCAGGTGGTATCAGAGGGATACAGGATCCCTTTCTCTTCCCTTCCTCCCTTTCGGTTCCATTTTACTCGTCCTTCTCAGGAGCCTACGAAAAGGCGTCTGTTCGACGCTATTCAGGATCTTTTGGACAAAAGTCCTGGAACTGGTTCCTACAGAGGACACAGGTTCAGGATTTTATTCCAACCTGTTCATTGTGGCCAAAAAGGACGGGGGCGCCCGTCCTATTCTGGACCTCAAAGATCTCAATTCCTTTGTTGTGAGTACCCACTATCGTCAGGAATCCCTGCGTACTGTGATAGCTGCTATGTGACCGGGGGAATTCCTTGCTTCCCTGGACCTCCAGGATGCATATCTGCACATCCCTATCCATCTGGAAAGCAGGCGGTATCTCAGGTTTGCCTGCCACATGGGCCATTTTCAATTTTCGGCTCTTCCATTTGGACTGACTTCAGCTCCTCAGGTGTTTCAGAGAGTCTTGGGGGCTTTGATAGCTGTGCTTCATCAGGATGGCATCAGGGTGACTCCCTACATGGACGATTTACTCCTGAAAGCTTCATCTGTGGAGATCCTTCACCAGCAGGTTCAGACGTGCATTCAGACACTCAATCGCCACGGGTGGATTGTGAATCTGGACAAGTCAGACTTGGTCCCATCTCAACAGATCCTTTTCTTGGGTCTCCTGTTCGACACGCAGCAGTGCATGGTGTTTTTACCGGAAGAAGTGGCTCATCAGATTGCTCTCCGAGTATCCAAGATCCTGGATCTCGAGAGGGTTCCGGTGCAGAAGTAGACTTCTCTGGTGGGAAAGTTCATTTCCACAATAGAGGCGGTGCCATGCTATGGCTCATACCAGGGAACGTCAGAGGTTCGTCATTCAGACGTGCAGGAATCATCCAGACCATCTGCATCTGTCAGTCTCTCTGCCTCCTCATGTCGAGCTGAGCTTGGAATGGTGGTTGGACCTGTCTCATCTCCTGAAAGGGAGGTCCTTTCAGATCCCCTATTGGACCACAGTCACGACGGATGACAGCCTCCGGGGATGGGGGGCAGTGTTGGGTCGTTTCAGTGCCCAGGGGAAATGGGAACTGGAAGAATCTCTCCTCTCCATCAATGTTCTGGAACTTCGTGCCATCTTCCCTGCCCTGAGACACTGGGAATCTCAGCTGGAGGGTTGTCCAGTCAGAGTGGAGTCCGACAACGCCACCGCAGTGGCCTACATCAACAGACAAGGCGGAACAAGAAGTCTCGCCGCGTGGTTGGAGGTCAAGGCCATTCTATCCTGGGCGGAGGCACATGTTCCCGTCATTTCTGCAGTGCATATTCCAGGCGTAGACAACGTCATGGCAGACTTTCTCAGTCGTCACACAGTCGACAGCGGAGAATGGGCGCTTCATCCAGAAGTGTTTCACCTTCTCACCCAGATGTGGGGGGTACCTGTAGTGGATCTGATGGCTACCAGACACAACAGGAAGGTTCCAGTGTTCTACTCTCGGTGGAGGGACCCACTTGCTGTGGCGGTGGACGCATTGTCAATCCCTTGGGAATTCTCCCTAGCCTACATCTTCCCTCCTCTGCTGATCAGAGTAATCCAGAAGCTGAAGGTGGAGCGTTGTCCAGTCATCCTAATCACTCCGAACTGGCCTTGTCAGTCCTAGTATCCAGACCTGCTGGCCATGTCAGTGGCGGATACCTTTCCGCTCCCTGCCCGTCCAGACCTGCTGATTCAAGGCTACCTGTGGAAGGAGGATGTTCAGCATCTCCATTTGATGGCTTGGAGGTTGAATCCTCAATTCTGAAGAAGGGGTTTTCCTCTTCTGTGGTGTCTACGATGCTTAGGGCTCGCAAGCCTGTGTCCTCCAAGATCTGTCATCGAATATGGTCAACTTTTGTTGCATGGTGTGCTGATAAGGATCTATCGCTTGATTTCCATCTTCCTACTGTCCTGGCCTTTTTGCAGGATGGTGTTGAGAAGGGACTCAGCCCGAGTTCTCTCAAGGTTCAGACTTCAGCTCTGTCTGTCTTTTTTCCAGGAACGCATTGCCGTTCTTCCTGATGTTAAAGTTTTCTTCCAAGGTGTGGCTCATGTTCGGCCTGCTTTCAAGAGTCCAGCTCCTCAGTGGGATCTCAATTTGGTGCTGGGGGTTCTCCAGAGACCCCTGTTTGAATCTTTAGCTTCCATTCCTTTACATCTTTTGACCTGGAAAATGTCCTTCCTTTTGGCTATTGTATCAGTTCGCCGGGTGGCGGAGTTACAAGCCCTGTCTTGTAAACCTCTTTACCTGGTGTTCCACAAGGATAAGGCTGTGCTTCGCACCTCCAAGGAGTTTTTACCCAAGGTTGTTTCCGAATTTCACATCAATCAAGAGATTGTGGTGCCCTCTTTCTGCCCTAACCCTTCCTCTGACAAGAAAAGAGATCTTCATTTGTTGGATGTCGTGCATTGTCTCAAGTTTTATGTTCATCACACTGAGTCTATCAGGAAGTCTGATGCTCTGTTTGTCATTCCTGAGGGGCCTAGGGCAGGGAGACCGGCATCCAAGGTGACCATTGCATCTTGGATAAAATCTACCATTCGTAAAGCCTACGAATTGCGGAATAAGCATGTTCCCTTTCGGGTTACTGCTCATTCCACCAGATCAATTGGGGCCTCTTGGGCCTATAAAAATCAAGCTTCTGCTGATCAGCTGGGCTGGGCGGCCACTTGGTCCTCTGTGCACACATTCTTGAAGCACTATTGTGTAGATGTGCTGGCCTCGGCTGATGCCAGCTTTGGGAGAAAGGTCCTGGAGGCAGTTTTGCCTGTCTAGGATCTTCTTCTTCTGAGGTTCTCAGTGCTTCCTTACTGTTGAGCCCTGTTGGCTCTGGTTCAGTGTGCTGTGATAGTTCATGGGGTTCGTTTTTACCCTTGGTTGGTGTCCGTTGACACTTCTGTTGTTGGGCTCTATGATTAATTGGTTCATAGGGGTTCTGGTGACTTTGGGGCCTTGCGCTTGGTCCTTGCCTGCTTCCTGCCTCTGGGAAAACTCAATGTTTGTACATCCCAATGTACCAGTAACCTGTATTGGACGACAGTGAAAATAGGATTTTAGTCTTACCTGTTAAATCCTTTTCACTTAGTCCATACAGGTCACTGGTCTCCCACCCTGTCAAGGGACCATGCTTGGCTCTCCTGTGGCATTCAGTGGGAGACCTTTTGGGGCATGCTCACAGGAGTCTTCCTTTTCCTTCTTATCTGTGGTCAGTATTAGTGTCTCAAATCATTCCGGCTTGTTCTGGCTGAGGGCAGCTTAAGAGGGAGGGGATGCTCCACCCCCTGCATACATTTAGAGAAATGTTCCTGCCTACTTAAAGGGGCGGATCGCCTCCCAATGTACCAGTAACCTGTATGGACTAAGTGAAAAGGATTTAACAGGTAAGACTAAAATCCTATTTTATGTAGTACAAATCATTTATACAGCAAGTCTATATGTTAAACAAACCTAGATATGTATTCAGTAGGTATACTCCCCCTCCCCCCCATACATATTCTACACATCCAGGTTGGTTGCAGATTTCATTTGTAGAAGATACACTATAGTGTTAATTTTGAATTAAGAGAATATATTCCTGTCTTGCTAACACTCATCTGATACCTGATCCATTGCTTCTGGTATGGTAGAAAAAAAATAATTTTGAGAATTGTATTAATATATCATTTTAAACTTATTTTAATACAAAAAAAACCTGATAAAAGAAAAATGCAAAAGATTAAAAATGTCGGCTAAGAAATCTGTACCCTAAATAATGTGATGCTGGAACATGTAACTGGCTTGCCGCTATGACTTGACGAATCACTTCAGTAGATATACTAGTAGCTAATTAGCGAATATGTTGCCCTTCTAGCTTAAAGTTAACCACAAATAATTGTTTAGGATATCAACCGATTAGGCTGTAGTAATGCAATTCAAAAATGAATGGGAAGGTATTTCATATTGAGAATTTGAATATGATAATTTTATTGGGTAAGAAGTCCCACAAACCACCTGTTAAAACTAACAAAATGCATGCAACCATAAAGCTGAAAACAACCACGATTAAGGAGCAGATGGCTTCAGTAATCACATAGTGGATTTACACTTTAGCCCTCGTGATAATGAAACAGACACATACTAACATATGGACGCAAACCTATTTTCTCTGTCGTCCAATACAGGTTACTGGTAACTCTGGGAGGCGATTCACCCCTTTAAGTATGCAGGAACATTTCTCGAAATGTATGCAGGGTGTGGAGCCTCCCTTCCCTCCTTAGGCTGCAGCTAGCCAACCACTCCAGAATTATTTGTTCCTTGGTGCGACAACACCAGGTGGAGAACATTCATCTATAGTTTTAGTTTCTTTTTATTTTCTGTCAGATATGGAATACCACCATTAGGCGGATTACCATGACTGACAAATGCCCTTCAATGTGGCTAGCTCAGTACCCAGGTGCTTTTTTGTGGACCTTAAGCCCTGAGGGGGAAAATCTTGGTTCCAGGTGCTTCCCCAGGTATTACCTACTGAGGTAATTCTTCCTGCATGGTAATCTGAAGACAGAAGATCTGCAGGAAAGGTGAGCTACCCTTTGAGTGCTGCAGGTCCACTTGTACCCACAGTGCCCCTTTGCGGGGCTTGTACTTGGGCATTCTCATTGCACACTCCTGCATTCATTGGGTATATACGTGTATGTCTGAGTATTTGGAGCAGGTTTATGTGGTAACTTAACCCTTTGCTGGTTTGACATGTTTTTTGGGGGGGATTTATGACACTTTCACTACTGGGTTAGTGTGTTGTAGGTGTTCACACATGTTGCTTGGATGTTTTACATGTTTTTACATTTTACTTTAACTTTTAATAAAATTCTGTACTGCGCCTTTAAGGCATGCTTTACCGCATAGACACCATTGCTCCATTTACTTCTATGGGGCAATACTGTTTGGGATGTATCTCTGAAACCGCTTAACCTAGCAGCTTCAGAGTGGGCTCATTTTAATTGTCTACCCTTTCTCTATCATCCGGTTTATAGTTCAAGTGTTTTGGGGGGCTTCTAGCACTGTTTGGGGTACTTTTTGGGAAAAACATTTCCATGCGCGCTTGGGTTGCATCTATTTTCTGATTTGCTCCCGTCACGGCAGCCATTTTGTGAGCTTTTCTCAGCGAGTATCCTACTCAGGGCTTGTACTCTCCTTCTCTCCTCTGCAGATTAAGCCTTCGCCTGCCAGATACGTCTATATTTAGCATTTCTGGGGTGAAATATTAATCTTACACACTATACTTGGGTGATTTATTGTACAGTTGGTTATTTTGACATTGCGAGAATGTCTATACCGCTGGAGCTTGGGGCTAGACCTAAGACTAAGGAGGTTGGGGTCTCAGTATCCCGCATTGCTCTTCCTGTCATGCAAGGCTACCTAGAGAGTTCTCTGGTCATTTATGCCCAGCATGTTCTGAGGTTCCGGACAGCAACCCAGGGACTTCAGCCATGCTATTGAGCCAGCTTGGGTGCAAGAGTTTAAGGCTGCGACTAGGGACCTTAGGTCCACTTTACAACTCTTTCCATCCCAGATACAGGGGGCACTTCAAATGTGGCAGACCCCCTCTACTATCAGATCTTCCCTGCCTAAACCGCAGGGGGCACCTGATGTGTCAGATTCTTCTGAGGAGGAATTGTTGCTAGATTCAGATGTTGAGGATGGTACTGTTTTGGAGTCTTCTAGGTCCCTTGGGGATCCATTTGAAGCTGATCCTGAACCCTCTGCCGAGGGCCTGATCAGAGCTCTATTAACCACACTCAACATTCCCTTGGTTCAGGAGGTTCCTTCTGATCCCTCTGATGTTTTTCAGGAGCCTGCTAAGCCCCTTATTTTCCTCCTAACCCCACTCTTGACAGTTTGGTTTCTGAGGCGTGGAAATCGCCGGACAAGTCTGTTTCTGTGTCCAGGAAATTTGCTAAGCTTTATCCCTTTTCTGAAGCTGAGCTGGCTAAATGGGTTCATCCCCCTAAGGTGGATGCACCCATATCCAGACTGTCTAAATCTACAGCTTTACCTGTCTCTGATGCTTCTGCACTGCATGACTGGACTGACAAGAAACTTGGTTTCCCTCAAGTCCATTTTTGCTTCTGTTGGTACCGCTACGTGTCCAGCGTTTGCTATTGCATGGGTTAACCGGGCTATTGCAGTCTGGACTGAACAACTCACTACGGCTGTCCGTCAGGATGCGCCTACTTCGGAGACATTGCGTCTTTTTGTCAATATCTCTGAAGCGCAACACTGTCTCTCTGCTGCTGCTTTTGATGCCGTCCGCATGATGGCGAGGGCCTCCACTACTTCTGTGGTAGCCAGACATGCTCTTTGGCTCAAGATCTGGTCTGCTGACACTGCTTCCAAGAATGTCTTGCTTTCTCTGCCTTTTCAGGGTACCTTCTTGTTTGGGCCTGATCTTAAAGAACTAATTAGTGAGGCCACAGGGAGTAAGAGTACTCTTCTACCCTTGGCCTTTAAGAAGAAGTTGCCGTTTAAACGTAACCGGTCCTTTCATCCCTTTCAGGCTGAGACACATTCGAGAAACCAGGTGGTTCCACCAGCTCTGCATTCCTCCTCCAAGCCCAAACAGCAATGGAAGCCTAAGGCTGCCTCCAAGCCCAAGGTTACCAAGACTGCTTCGGCATGACTCACCCAACCCAGGTCCGCATCCCGCTGTGGGTGGTCGTCTGCGACTTTCGCGGAATTTGGGAGGATTCTGTGACGGACCCATGGGTTTTACAGGTGGTGTCAGAGGGATACAAGAGCTCTTTCTATTCTCTTCCTCGTTTTCGCTTTCGTCTTTCTCGTACTCCTCAGGACGCAGAGAAACGCAGCCTGTTCAACGGCGCTGTTCAAGACATGAGTTCGGGGTTTTACTCTAACCTCTTTGTGGTAGCCAAAAAGGACGGCGGATGTCGCCCTATTTTGAATTTGAAGGCTCTAAACTCCTTCGTGAACAAGACTCGCTGTCAGGAGTCTCTGCGCACAGTGATCGCTGCCATGTCTCCTTGCTTCTCTGGACCTTCAGGATGTGTATTTACACATCTCAGTTCATCAGAGCAGGCGGTACCTGCGGTTTGCGACAGAGGACATTTTCAGTTCTCAGCTCTTCCATTTGTTCTGACGACGGCTCCTCAGGTTTTCCTACAGGTTCTAGGAGCCTTGATATCCGTTCTCCATCGGGACGGCATCAGAGTGACTCTTTACATCGGGACGGCATCAGAGTGACTCTTTACATGGACGACTTGCTTTTGAAAGCCACATCCAAGTCCTCACCCATCACGGATGGATTGTCAACTTGGACAAGTCGGATCTTGTTCCATCCCAGCAACTGATATTCCTGGGTCTTTTATTCGATACTCATAGGAGCATGGTGTTTCTACCGGATGTAGTAGCCCATCAAATTGCCCACAGGATTTCAACAATTCTGTCTCAGGATCTGGTCGCAGTTCCGAGGTTGTCAATTCTCCATGGCGCACACCAGGGAACTCCAGAGGTTTGTAATACAGGTGTGCAGGGATCGACTAGATCATCAGAGGTTGTTGGTGTCCCTTCCCCCTTGTGTGGAGCGGAGCTTGGAGTGGTGGCTGGACCTTTCCAGTCTGCTGAAAGGGAGATTCTTTCTGATTCCCTACTGAACCATGGTCACGACTGATGCCATCCTCTCGGGCTGGGGAGCTGTTCTGGGGTGCTTCAGCTCTCGGGGAAATGGTCCACGGAGGAGTCCCTTCTCCCAATCAACATCTTGGAACTTCTGGCGATATTTCATGCTCTACATCATTGGATGTCTCAACTGGAGGACTGTCTAGTCTGAGTGGAGTCCGACAACGCCACGGCAGCGGCCTACATCAACAGACAGGGCAGAACACGAAGTCTTGCCGTCTGGTTAGAGGTCAAGGCCATTTTGTCCTGGGCAGAGGTTCATGTTCCTGTCATTTCCGCAGTGCACATTCCAGGCGTAGACAACATCATGGCAGACTTCCTCAGTCATCACACATTGGATCAGAGGAGAGTGGGAGTTACATCCCGAGGTGTTTCAACTCCTTATTCAGAGGTAGGGGATGCCCCCCGTGGATCTGATGGCGACGAGACACAACAGGAAGGTTCCGGTGTTCTGCTCTCGGTGGAGAGACACTCTGGCTCTAGCTGTCGATGCGATGTCCATCCCTTGGACATTCCTTCTGGCCTATCCATTCCTTCCAATGTTGAAAGGGCGTTACAGAAACTGAAGATGGAATGTTGTCCAGTCATCCTGATTGCTCCGGATTGGCCTTGTCAATCCTGGTATCTGGAGCTTCTGGCTCTCTGTGGCGGAGCCCTTTCCACTCCCCTCCCGTCCGGATCTTCTTCTGCAGGGCTACCTGTGGAAGGAAGATGTCAATCGGCTCAATTTCACGGCCTGGAGGTTGAATCCTCGTTTTTAAGGAAGAAAGGTTTTTCTTCTGCTGTGGTGACTACTATGCTTAGTGCCTGTAAGCCAGTTTCTTCCAAGATCTATCACCGTGTCTGGTCGAAGTTTGTGTCTTGGTGTGCTGATAATGATCTGTCCCTTGATTTTGATCTGCCTACTGTCCTGGCCTTCTTGCAGGGTGGTGTGGATAAGGGACTCAGGGCTCGATTCAAATGTTGGCGTTAAAACAAACGTGAAGAAAAAACTGCCTTCGCTCGTTAAGCAAGACCAGGTAAAGTGAGATTCAAATCTTCCTTACCCAGAAAGGCTAACGAGCGATAACCAACAAAATACACGTTAACCTTAAACCTGCGTCGCATAGAAAATCTTACCTAAAAACACACAATAAAAATGTTACCTAGCACCACAGCCAATCACAGCACTGCATAGTATCAAGTTCAGTCAGAAAATCCAAAACCCACGTCGACAGTTCTGAACAGCTTTCTCTGTGCTTCCCTACCCAGCCACTAGGGGAACACAGAGATGGCTTTCAGCACCATGGACAGCTTTGAATGCCATAGGGATGTGCACTGCTCACCCCTGTGGCATTCAAAGGGTTACAATCAATAAAACTAGTACACCAAGCACTACACAATGCCCCCTTCCACACCCCCCCCCCCTTAGTATGTCACATATATTGCATATATGTGACATACTAACCCCATCTACATCCACCTCATGGACGTCCATGTAGTGGACAAATCTGTCTTTTATTCCACAATTAACCCTTTGAGTACCAGAGAGGTAGGAAAGCATTGCTTAATGTGTTTCCTACCCCTCTGGTACCCAAAGGGTTAATAGGCAAGGTATGGACTACATACCTTGCGCATATATATATATATATATATATATATATATATATGTGTGTGTTTTAAACTTTTTTTTTTTTTATTAAAATACTATTAGACATTAGTTTAAATTAGATCTCATTCATTTTTAACCCCCTATCTCCTGTGTCCCATTGCTATTAGTACTTTTGTTGCACTCTCCTTCAAATGGCATTCAATGCGTTGCATACCACTCTGGCACTCAAAGGGTTAAAATACAACTGAGGGAGCAGGCTGCACTGTGACTGCAGCGCTTCCCTCATCTTCATTCATGACAACTTCCATTGCTGCGGGTGGCTGTGAAGCCCGCAGCATAAGAACAGCCTGTGCACTTGAGAGGCATTGGAGAAAGCGGAGGAGGGGAGAGAGACATAGGAGGAAGTGGGTGGTAGGCTTGTATTTGCTGCCTGCTTTCTCCGATACCTCTCCTCTCAGGTTGGCATTGTGCCCGGCTGCCTGGCATCGCCAGTTGTACAGTTTGTCCCTTCTCACAATGCGTTGTACAATGCGCATTGTACAACGCATTGTGAGAAAGGACGAATTGTACAACATGAGCCAGACAGCTAGGCACAATGCCAACGAAAGAGGAGAGGTATCGGAGGAAGCGGGCAGCAAATACAAGCCTACCACTCGCTTCCTCCTATGTCTCTATCCCCTCCTCCGCTTTCTCCAATGCCTCTCAAGTGCACAGGCTGTTCTTATGCTGCGGGCTTCACAGCCACCCGCAGCAATGGAAGTTGTCATGAATGAAGATGAGGGAAGCGCTGCAGTCACAGTGCAGCCTGCTCCCTCAGTTGTATTTTAACCCTTTGAGTGCCAGAGTGGTATGCAACGCATTGCAATGCGTTGTGTACCACTCTGGCACTCAAAGGGTTAACTTAGATCTCATCCGTTTATAATGTTCTACTTACTGTGTCCCATTGCTATTAGTACTTTTGCTACACTCTCCATTTGAAGGAGAGTGGAGCAAAAGTACTAATAGCAATGGGACACAGGAGGTAGGGGGTTAAAAATGAATGAGATCTAATTTAAACGCATGTCTAATAGTATTTTAATAAAACAAGTTTAAAAAACACACACACACACACACACACATATATATATATATATATATACAGGCAAGGTATGTGGTTCACACCTTGCCTATTAACCCTTTGGGTACCAGAGGGGTAGGAAACATGCTAAGCAATGCTTTCCTACCTCTCTGGTACTCAAAGGGTTAATTGTGAAATAAGACAGATTTGTCCACTACATGGAAGTCCATGAGGTGGATGTAGATGGGGTTAGTATGTCACATATATGCAATATAAGTGACATACTAAGGGGGGGGGGTGGAAGGGGGCATTGTGCAGTGCTTGGTGTACTAGTTTTATTGATTGTAACCCTTTGAATGCCACAGGGGTGAGCAGTGCACATCCCTATGGCATTCAAAGCTGTCCATGGTGCTGAAAGCCATCTCTGTATTCCCCTAGTGGCTGGGTAGGGAAAAGCACAGAGAATGCTGTTCAGAACTGGCGATGTGGATTTTTACTCTTCCTCCAGTGCTATTCTCCAAAAAAAAAATAGGCGTTAGATTTCTGGAGAGAAATGTTGCAATTTAACTGGCGTTAGCCCTAACTCCAACATTTGAATCGCTTTTGGCGTCGCTTGTACATTATCCTCTTTGGGTGAGATCTTGCTGTTCTGGAGACGGGCGACGTGTGTTTCAGAACTGGCGTCGCTTCTTACTAGTGGAACATTTGCATTGTTCAGTTGACGTTAAAAGCAGAAAAAACTGGCGACGCCAACATTTGAATCGAGCCCTCAGTCTGAGTTCTCTTAAGGTTCAGACTTTGGAGCTTTCTGTCTTCTTCCAGACGCTTATTGCTATCCTTCCTGATGTCAAGGTTTTCTTCCAGGGTGTTGCTCATGTTCGTCCTGCCTTCCGGAGCCCCGATTCTCAGTGGGATCTTAATTTGGTTTTGGGCATTCTTCAACATCCTCCCTTTGAGTCTTTGGTTACTATTCCTCTACGTCTCTTGACGTGGAAGATGGTGTTTCTCCTAGCGATCGTATCTGTTCGCCGGGTTGCGGAGTTGCATGCTCTTTCCTGTAAACCACCATATCTGGTGTTTCATAAGGATGAGGCGGTGCTTCACACCTCCAAGGAGTTTTTGCCCAAGGTGGTTTCTGAGTTCCACATCAATCAGGACATTGTGGTGCCCTCTTTCTGCCCTAACCCCTCCTCTGACAAGGAGACAGATCTCCACTTGTTGGATATGTGTTGTCTCAAGTTTTATGTCCATCGCATTGAATCTGTCAGGAAAACAGATGCTCTGTTCGTCATTTCTGAGGGTCCTAGGGCAGGAAGACCTGCATCCAAAGTGACTATTGTGTCATGGATCATGTCCACTATTCGTAAGGCCTACGAGTTGAGGAATAAGCATGTTCCCTTTTGGGTCATGGCTTGTTCCACCAGGTCCATTGGCGCCTCTTGGGCCTACAAGAATCAGGCTTCTGCTGATCAGCTGTGCAGGGTGGCCACTTGGTCCTTTGTGCACACCTTTTCGAAGCACTACCGTGTGGATGTGCTGGCTTCGGCTGATGCCCGCTTTGGGAGGAAGGTCCTGGAGGCAGTTTTGCCTGTCTGGGATCTTCTTCTTAGGTTCTTAGTTTTTCCTTACTGTTGAGCCTTGTTGGCTCTAGTTCAGTGTGCTGTGTAATAGTTGCTGGGGTGTTTTTACCCCTGTTCAGTGTCCGTTGACACTTCAGTTTGTTGGGCTATCTCTGACCGCTTGGTTCATACATGTTCTGGTGACTTTGGGGGCCTTGCACCTGGTCCTTGCCTTCTTCCCGCCTCTTGGAAACTCAATGGTTGGACATCCCATAGTTACCAGTAACCTGTATTGGTCGACAGAGAAAAGAGGATTTTAGTCTTACCTGTTAAATCCTTTTTCTCTTAGTCCATACAGGTTACTGGTCTCCCACCCTGTCAAGGGACCATGCTTGGCTCTCCTGTGGCAGTATGTGGGAGTCCTTCAGGGTCATGCTCACAGGAGTCTTCCCTTCTACTATCTAGTCATTAGTGTCTCAAATCATTCTGGAGCTGGTTGGCTAGCTGCAGCCTAAGGAGGGAAGGGAGGCTCCACCCCCTGCATACACTTAGAGAAATGTTCCTGCCTACTTAAAGGGGTGGATCGCCTCCCAGAGTTACCAGTAACCTGTATGGACTAAGAAAAGGATTTAACAGGTAAGACTAAAATCTTCTTTTAATGCTCTCTAGATCAGAAAAGCTAATTTTGTGAAGTGGAATCCATCCACCATTAGTATGTAAATGGGTTCGTTGAACACAGAGCAGATTTGCATATTAGCCTGCTCTACTATGAAGTATAAGCACATACAAGAATATGAACACCATTTTAGGTATTAACATATTTAGAGCTTATTAGATGGGATCAGTAAGCAAAAAAAAAAAAAAAAAACTTAGAAAAGCTGGAAAAATGTATTTAGCATTCTGACATGTTTTGCCCTCTAAAGGCTTGATCTCAAACAGAGGTAGCCAAATGCGTGCCTATTTGTAGAGAGGTTAAGATCTCCCAATTAATCCAATGGGAAAAATCGGATAGCCCAAAAGGGGGTTTGTTAATGAATGTTGATTGTAATTGGTACACAGAGTGTACCCAATAATATAACACAGCTTCAGAGATGTGTTAATTAATTTGTCAAAATTCAAACATTTGACATTATACCTGATTTTAAGGGAGATAATACACTCAAATTAATTTTTTTGTGAATTAAATCTTTTTTTTTTTTTTTTTTTTTTTTTTCTCCATTATTATTTATTTCTCTGTCGTCCGATACAGGTTACTTGCAACTTTGGCTAGGCGATCAGCCCCTTTAAGTAGGCAGGAACAATTCTGAGAAGTGACTGCTGGGAATAGCTTACCTCCTCTCCTTAGCTTGCAGCTAGCCAATCCCCAACCAGTAAGATTTGTTCCTTGGTCAAGACACAAGGCAAGAGAACAGTACTGCTATAGATTTATCTTTATTATTTTTCTGTTAGATATGGAATACTACCATTAGGCAGATTACCATCACTGACTATTCCCATCACCCAAATGTGGATAGCTCAGTTTACCAGCTGCTTTTGTGGACCTAAGCCCTGGGAGGGAAATCTTGGCTGCAAGTTCTTTCCCCAGGAGTTGCCCACTGAGGCGACTTCTTGATATATTTTTATCTGAAGATAGAAGATCTGCTGAAAAAGGTGAGCACCCTTCCCCCTTTAAGTGCTGAGGTACACATGTCCCATGCTTCTCCTCCACACAGGGGTCTCATTGGAGTTCCTATTACATACTCATGCACTCATTGGGTTTATATGTATGTCTGTGAGGTGTTTGGAGCATGTTTCTGTGGTAACTTTTGTTGCTGGTTAGCACCTTTTTTGGGGGTCCAGTGTTTAATGGGTCTGTTCATTCTAGAGGCGCTTGAGTGGTTTTACGTATTTGTATTCATCTCGTTTCTTTTATGTTCCGTGCCTTTAAGGCGCACATTTACCACAGACTCCAGTGCTCCATTCACTTCTATGGGATTTTACAGTTTGGGACATAATCTCTGCAACCGCTCCACGTAGCAAGGTCAGAGATGGCTCATTTTTTGGGTTTGCCCTTGCTCTGTCATCCAGTCAACATTCTGGGAATGTTGGGGGCTTTAAGGGGCGTCAGGCACTGTTGGGGTACTCCGTTAGTTAAACTGTTTCCCATGAGAGCTCTCTTCGCGCGCTCATTTGATTGGCTCCCGTCGCGGCAGCCATTTTGTGTATTCACAGATTGAGTATCCTATGCAGGGCTCTCCTCCACAGTGTAACCCTTTACCTGCCAGATAAGTCTTATTTAGCATTTCTGGGGTGTATTTATAAATCATACATGCTATTTTGTGGAGGTTTTGATACTTTGACCGTTTGACTTTCTGAGAATGTCTACTCCTTTAGACCTTGAGGCTAAACCTAAGAAAAAGGATACTGGGGTGTCTGTGTCCCCCATTGCTCATTGCTTCTCATGTCACTCAGAGTTACCTAGAGAATACTCAGATCATGTTTGCCCAGCATGCTCTGCTGCCCCTGAATCTCCCCTGCAAGGGCCTCTAGCCATGCACTAGAGCGAGTATGGATACAAAAGCTTAAGACTACTACCAGGGACCTCCTCTGAGGAGGAATTATTGGTGGACTCTGATGAATGTTCATTTGTTTCTTCATCTCAGTTTTTTGGGGACCCCTTTGAGACTGACCCCATTCCCTCGGCTGATGGCCTGATCAGGGCTGTGCTGAACATCCCCTTGGTACAGGAGGTGTCTTCTGACCCCTCTGATGTGTTTCAGGAGCCTGTTCGACCCTGTATTTGTCTTCCACCTAACCCCTCCCTTGACCACTTGGTGTCTGAGGAGTGGGAGTTTCCAGACAAGAAACCATCTGTGTCTAGAAAGTTCACTAAGCTTTACCAGTTCTCTGAAACAGCCCTTACGCAATGGGTTCATCCCCCCCCCCCCCAAGGTGGTGCCCCTGTTTCCAGGCTTTCTAAGTCCACTGCCTTGCCTGTGTCTAACGCCTCTGCTCTCAAAGAATGGACTGACAAGAAGCTTGAGACCTCTTTCAAGGCTATTTTTGCGATGGCTCCTACTGCTGACATGTTGCGGCTTCTTGCTAACATTGCGGAGGCTCAGCATTATGTCTCTGCTGCCCTGTTTGACCCCGTGCACATGGCTGCCAGGGCATCTACCATGTCTGTGGTGGCCAGACATGCTCTTTGTCTCAAGATCTGGTCTTCTCACATGGCCTACAAGAAGGCTGTCTTGTCTTTGCCTTTTCAGGGCTCATCCCTGTTTGGGCCTGAACTCAAGGATCTCCTCAGTGAGGCCGCTGGAGGGAAGAGTACTCACCTGCAAGTGGTCTTGAGGAAGAAGGCGCCTGTCAAAATGAATCTGCTTTTTCATTCCTTTCAAGCAGGCTCTGGCCAAGCGACCCAGATGGTCCCTCAGGCTCCGCGTCCCTCATCCAAGCAATGGAGATCCAAGTCCTTCCCGAAGCCCAAGACCTCCAGACCTCTTTCTGCATGACTCACTGAACCCGGGTCCCCACCCACAGGTAGGTGGCTTCTTACGCCACTATCTCTCGGCATGGCAGGCCTCTGTGGAGGACCTGTGGGTTTTACAGGTGCTGGCTACGGGGTACAGGATTCCCTTCACCTCCCTGCCTCCTCCCAGGACCTTTTTGTTTCTTGTTGTCCTTTGGTAGCAGAAAAGCACTGCCTTTTTGAGGAAGCTATATAGGCCCTTCTGGACAAGGCGGTCCTGGAACCAGTTCCTCCTCTTCGTGGTTTCCAAGAAGAGCGGCGGCTGTCGTCCTATTTTGGATTTGAAGGATCTCAATTCCTTTGTGGTCAGGTCCCAATACCGCCAGGAGTCTTTGCGCATGGTGATAGCGGCCATGTCTCCTGGGGAATTTCTGGCCTCTCTGGATCTTCAAGATGCCTATCTGCGCATCACCATTCATCCAGAGAGTCAACAATATCTATGCCATGCCTGCGACAGAGGGCATTTCCAGTTTTCAGCCCTCCCCTTCGGCCTGACCACGGCTCCTCAAGTCTTCAACAGAGTCCTGGGAGCCTTGATTTCCATACCGCATCAAACCGGCATCAGAGTCCCTCCTTATATGGACGACCTCCTTCTGAAGGCCTCTTCTCCAGAACTCCTTCATCAGCAGGTGCAGGATTGCATTCATGCTCTCTCCAATCATGGGTGGATCTTCAATCCGGACAAGTCGGACCTTGTTCCTTCTCAATGTCGAAGAGGATGTCCAGAAAGACCACTCAGAGGGGGATGGTGTTTCTCACGGACGAATTGGCTCACCAGATGGCACTGAAGGTCCAGGCCATCCTGTCTCAGGATCCAGTTCCAGCCAAGAAGTTTTCGTCCCTGGTGGTGATGTTTATTTCCACCATAGACGCAGTCCTGTTTGCCATGGCTCACACCAGGGGACTTCAGAGGTTTCTTATCCTGGCATGAAGGGGTTGACCAGATCTCCTGGAAAGATCCCTATCTCTCCCTCTTCATGTGGAACAGAGCCTTTCGTGGTGGCTCAACCTGAACAATCTCCTGAAAGACAGGCCCTTCCTGGTGCTCTTCTGGACTACAGTGACGACTGATGCCTGCCTATCTGGATGGGGAGCTTTGCTGGGGCACTTGAGTGTTCAGGGCAGGTGGTCTCAGGAGGAATATCTCCTTCCCATCAATGTCTTGCAGTTTCGAACGATAAGTCATGCCCTACATCACTCAACATGCCAACTGGAGGATTGCCCAGTCAGGGTACAGTCGGCCAAAGCCACAGCTGTAGCCTACATCAACAAGCAAGGCGGCACAAGAAGTCTCGCAGCTTGGCTAGAGGTCAAGGCTATTTTGTCATGGGCAGAGAAGGATGTCCCTGCCATTTCCGCAGTTCATATTCCTGGTGTAGACAACATTCTGGCAGACTTCCTCAGTCGACACACAGTGGACATCAGAGAGTGGGAACTACATCCAGAGGTGTTCAGCCTCATCATCCAGCAGTGGGGACTTCCAGGCACAACAAGAAGGTTCCAACGTTCTGCTCTTGCTGGGCAGATCCCCTGGCTCTGGCAGTGGATGCCTTGTCGATCTTGTGGACATTTCCTCTGGCATACATCTTTCCTCCTATTCCCCTGTTGAACAGGGTGCTGCAGAAACTGAGACTGGAGCGCTGCCCAGTCATTCTGATTGCTCCGTATTTGCCTTGACAGGCTTGGTTTCCGGAGCTTCTGGACCTCAGTGGCGGAACCTCTTCAACTCACCCCCCTTCCCCCGTCTGGACCTTCTTCTAAAGGGTTACCTCTGGAAGGAAGACATTAATTGTCTGGCTTTGACAGCGTGGAGATTGAATACTCAATTTTGAAGAAGGGATTTTCTTCTGGTGTGGTGGCTATGATTAGTGCCCGTAAGCCGGTTTCCTCAAAGGCCTACCATCGTGTTTGGTCTGCCTTTCTATCTTTGTGTGCTGACAAGAACCTGTCTCAGGATTTTGACCTTCCTGCAGTTCTTTCCTTCCTCCAGGATGGTGTGGATAAGAGTCTGTCTGAGTTCTCTTTAGGTTCAGACTTCTGCGCTCTGTCTTCCCGATGTCAAGGTTTTCTTCGAGGGTGTTTCTTATACCTGTCCGATGTTTAAGTCCCCTGCTCCTCAGTGGGACCTTAACCTGGTCTTGGGAGTACTTCAGTGTCCTCCTTTTGAATCTTTGGCTACCATTTCCTCTACATCTGCTGACGTGGAAGATGGCCTTTCTCCTGGCGATTGTTTGTTCGCTGAGTTGCGGAACTGCATGCCCTGTCTTGTCTTGTAGACCACCCTTTTTGGTCTTTCACAATAACAAGGTGGTGCTTCGCACCTCACAAGAGTTTCTCCCGAAGGTGGTGTCTGAGTTCCACATTAATCAGGAAATTGTAGTCCCTTCCTTCTGTTCCAGCCCTACTTCTGACAGTGAAGTATCTTCATCTGTTGGATGTTGTTCATTGTCTCAAGTTCTATGTGCATCACACTAAGTCCTTGAGGCAGTCTGACACTTTTTGTCATTCCTGAGGATCCTAGGGCAGGGAAGCCTGCTTCCAAGGTAACCATTGCTTCTTGCATAAGGTCCATGACCCGTAAGGCTTTCAAACTTCGGAAGAAGCCTGTTCCCTTCAGGGTCATGACTCATTCTGCGAGGTCTATTGGGGCCTCTTGGTCCTACAAGAACCAGGCCTCAGCTGATCAGTTGTGCAAGGCGGCCACTTGGTCCTCTGTGCACACTTTCTCTAAACACGATCGTGTGGATGTGCTGGCATCGGCTGATGCCAGGTTTGGGAGGAAGATCCGGGAGGCAGCCTTGCCTGTCTAGGATCTTTTAATCTATCAGTACTCTTTCACTTTTGAGTCCATTTGGCTCTAGTTCAGTGTGCTGTGTAACAGTTACTGGGGTCTGTTTACCCCTGTTCGGTGTCTGACACCTTGTGATTAGTCTTGCACTATTCATGATCTGTTGGTTCATTGGTGCTCTGGTGACTTTGGGGAGGCCTGCGTTTGGTCCTTGCCTTTCTTCCTGTCCTGGGGAACTTTATGGTTGGACATCCCAAAGTTACCAGTAACCTGTATTGGACGACAAAGAAAATAGCATTTTAGTCTTACCTGTTAAATCCTTTTTTCTTAGCCCATACAGGTTACTGGTCTCCCACCCTGTCAAGAGACCCTGCTTGGCTCTCCTGGTCTCTTCCTTTACCTTCTTACTATCTAGTCAATAGATAGTCTTCAAATCTTACTGGTTGGGGATTGGCTAGCAGCAAGCTAAGGAGAGGGTGTAAGCTCCACCGAGCAGTCACTTCTCAGAATTGTTCCTGTCTAATTAAAGGGACTGATTGCCTACCCAAAGTTACCAGTAACCTGTATGGACTAAGAAAAGGATTTAACACTAAGACTAAAATCCTGTTTTAACACATCCATGGTACAAAAAGAAAATGAAAACAGAAGATACAAAAGCCTTACATACCATAAATTACAATGTCAGGAAAGTACAAACATCAAATGGCAAAGACAAATCTGTGTCAGAAGTACATGCAGGCATAAGATTGGAAATCCAATAAAGAGGGTACAAATGTTAGGTCTGAAATTAATACATAAACAAGGTAGTTTTGTTAGTGATTTAAAAAGACAAAATTTATATTAAAACAAGTTTTTAATTGTATTTTGTTTATTTCTGCCATACATGGAGTAATCGGATCAGGCATCAGATGGGTGCTAGTGAGACAGGGATATCCTTTGTGAAGTCCTAATTGTGACTATTACCATATAGGCACCTTCTTGTTACTTCCTCCTTCTCCTATATGGCTATATTTAGGCAGTGTGTGCCTAAGAACTTATTGTGTTTTTTAATACACAATAGAGTTTTAACTATTTTAGTGCCAGAGGGGTACGCCATGCATTGCTTTGTAATGCGTTGCATACCTCTGTGGCACTAAAAGGGTTAAAATCTGTCTGAAAATGTTGACTGATTATTGAAACAGATTTTTTTTTTAATTTCAACATTGTATTCCTTAACCCTTTAACGACCCTTGACTGTCCTGGTACGTCATGGGTAAAAGTAAGTGAACGACCCATGAAGTACCAGGACTGTCATGAATTTCAGGGCTCCCTGTGCGGCTTCACGCTGTTTGGGGAGCCCTGAGTCGGATCAACAAACAAAAAAAATAAATAAATGCTCTGTGGTCCTTTAGTGACCTCCGCGTGCCTGTGCGGACGGTCGTTAAGGTGTTAAAATTTTGAAGCATTTTTTTTTTGTATTAGAATTTCATCAGACACCTGCATTGTTTTATTCAACCAGAAAAAGCTTTTTTTTTTTTTTTTTTTTTTTTTTTTTTTGGGGGGGGGGGGGGGGTACATCCAGGAGCCCTAGCTAATACATGCTTTTGTTTCTCTTGTCCAATATGGAACACTGGGACCATGGGATTGAGTTCCTCCTTGGGAAGGTAAAGCACATTCTCAAGAATGTGGGTGGAGACTCCCAGTCTCTTCTCCAGCCTGGCCTCCGTCTCCAGTTATGTGTTCTATGAGGTGAAAACATGGCCAGAACACTCCTAATTTTTAGACTCTTCCCCCCCCCCCCCTTCATTTTCTGATGCATATTGGGGCTGTCAAAATTCCCCTATTAGGTTTGTTATCATTATTGGGCTTCCCCTGGAGTGGATTGACCAGTGTGCAGGTCCTGTGTGGACCGTTCCTTGGGGCTCTGATTACTTCACAATGGTAACATGAAGAAAATGAAGATTGGTGAGTAATCTTTTGAGTGATTTGGTCCACTTTCCCCCTACCTTTTACCTTTCCATACATAGGCTTTCTCTGAGCCCTTGGGCTCTTGCACTCAGGTTGGGTATTTTATTATGTTACTGGTCTTTCACTGAGTTATGGAGCGAGGATGGCTGCTCTATCTGGGTTGGGGATTGGGCTTTTCCCTTTAGGCTCCTGTCTTTTGTGGCCTCCTTCATGTCCCCTGGAGCTTTTGAGGTACCTTTAAATTTTGTCTGTGGCACCTTTAAGAACTATTCCTGTGCCTCAGCCATCTTTGCTCCATAGACTTCTGTGGGGTAGCTTCATTGGGACATATCTCTGCCACTGTTTGGCATACAGAAGTCAGAGTGGGCTCTTTCTTCTTGTCTCCTCATGGTATTTCCTCTGGTTCATGTCCAGAGTCTTGGGGGTCCATGATGATCAGTGGAAGGAGTTGTGAGAGAAGACTACATTTCCTCTGTGTCCAATCCACGGCATAGACTGTGGGCAATTAGCTCCGCCTTCCAGCTGGTAGGACCAATTGTAAATCTTTAAAAGTCTCTCACTTCCTCCCCAGGTCAGTTATATTGGTCCTACCTAGCTGGAGGATGGAGAATTTGCTTCTCCTATTATAAGTTTAAAACTTTACCTTTTTTATTTTTTTCCTTAATGTGGCTCGCTTTAAATGCGGTCACATTCTGCCTGCTGATCCTCTGTTCCGTTTGTGGCTTAAACCGAACATGGTCCCCTGTCCTGACTTGCTGCTACCCTCTGGAGCTCAGCCGGGTGCTTCTACACTAAAGCCCGGCATTCAGAACTCCGCTCGTAACAACCGGAAGTATCGATCCCTTCAGGCGTTCTGTAAACCGGAAGTACGCGCGTCTGCGTTCCACCACTGAAACGGACGCGGTGGAGTGCACATGGGCAGATTTAAGCAGCAGATGAATGAGCATCTGTGGACAGGGGTAAGGCAAATAATTATATATATATATTCATGCTAGTATGTCTGTTTAAATGATTGTTTTGCACAGTTACTAGTTATGTCTGCTGCTAAGGAACAGAAGGCTGACAAGCCAAAACCTGATGCTAAGGAGGATAAGTCTGTTAAGGGTAAACCCTGTGCTGGATGTGCTCAATTATTGTCTCTGAGCCAGGTAAACTATGTGAAGACTGCCTCAGGAAGGCTGCTGGGCATGAAGTACCATTACAGTTTCAAAATTTTATATCCTGGATGAAAGATTTAATGCAAGAAACTTTTTCTTGCATGCAGGAATCTGCTAAGAAGCGTCATAGAGAATCTGATCCAAATGAAAGGCCATCTAGGAGAAGAGGATGATGAACGTTTTATTGAATTAGAATCTGGAGCCTCATCTGCTGAGGAGGGTGAAATCACCAAGGATAGTGGCAGTTTCTCTTTAGATAAGATGGACTCACTAGTTAAGGCCATGCCAAAATCCCTAGGATTAACAGAAATCCAGAAGGATTTAAATATCATGGATTCTTCTTTTGTGGGTTTTAAGAAATCATGCCCTCAGATACCTGTTCATGCCTCTGTTCAGGACACTATCAGATCAGAGTGGAAACAGATTGATAAACGCTGTACTATATCTAAACGGTTTCAAAGAATGTACCCATTCCAGGAAGAAGAGACTAGTACATGGTATACCCCTCCAAAAGTTGATGCAGCCATTTCCCAAACATCTAGGCGCACGACTATTCTGCTGGAAGATGGGGCATCCCTGCGTGACCCAATGGATAAAAGAGCTGATAGCGCTCTGAAGAAACAGTTTACTACAATTGGCCACAATTTAAAGACCGCTACGGCTATGGCCTCAATGTTCCGTGCATTGCGCATATGGATTTCTGAAATTGATGAAAAACTGGAATCCTCAGTCTCTAGAAACCGCATTCTGAAAGATCTGGGTGTCGTTAAGGACACTATCAATTATTCATGTGATGCGTCTTTGGATAGTATCCGATTACTGGCAAAAGCTTCTGCCTTATCTATCACTTTCAGAAGAGCGCTATGGATTAGATCATGGGAAACAGATCCATCCTCAAAAAACAGATTAGTATCCCTTCCCTTTGCAGGTTCTAAGTTGTTTGGCGAATCTCTGGAGGAAATTATTAAAAAGTCTTCAGGTGGCAAGAGCCTATTCCTACCTCAAGAGAAGAGAGCTCGCCGTTCACCTACTAGAGCTGGACAGTACAAACGTCAGTCCTTTCGGGAAGCCAAGAGATACCAACCAGGCAGAAGATATGATCCTAAGCCCAGGGGGGCTCAGACCCAAAAACCTGGAAATCGGAAGGATTTCCAGAGAAAAGGGCAGTATCAACAATGATGCCAGTCTATCCCCTTCTCTTCCAGTAGGGGGCAGATTGGTGGAGTTTTTTCAGTCTTGGAGCCAAATCCATTACGATCAATGGGCCCTAGACATAATTCAAAGGGGATACTCTTTAGAAGTCAAGACTGCCCCCAAAATTCCAAGATTCCAGACATCAGTTGTCAGAAACAAGGAAAAGATCCGACAGATGAAGCTGGCTCTGGATCTTTTGTTACAGAACAGGGTGTTGGAAGAAGTTCCCCTGTCTCAAAGATTTCGGGGGTCTTACTCAACGCTTTTTCATGTTATTAAGCCTTCCGGGGAAATGAGGCTAATCCTAGACCTCAAGGACTTGAATGTCATGTTGAAGGTCAGGCGCTTCAAGATGGAGACAATATCCTCCACTCTTAAGTCAATTCCTCCTCAAGCTTACTTGATGCGCCTCGATCTCCAGAATGCATATTATCATCTATTGATAAGGGAGTCACATCGAATGTATCTTCGATTTCACATTTTTCAGCGTCACTTTCAGTTCAGGGGCCTTCCTTTTGGACTGGCAACGGCCCCCTGGGTATTTACCAAAGTTCTGTCCCTAGCTATGGCAGAAATGAGACTAAACAAGATAAGTTATCCCTTACCTGGACGACATTCTGATTGTGTAAGCCTCAGAACAGAGGTCCAAGTTAAGCACCAGTTTCTGCAGGAACCTGCTCTCCAGGCTGGGTTGACTTCTGAATATGAAGAAAAGTTCTCTCTCTCCCAGCCAGCAGATTCTATTTCTGGGCATCAATTTCGACACCAGGAAAGAGATTGCAACTCTGTCAAAGGACAGACAGACCCGTATTCAGAATGCAGTGACAAGTTTTCTCAGGGGACGAAGACACAGTATTCATTCCTTCCAGAAACTGCTGGGACACCTGGCATCAGCTTACCAGATTCTGCCTTGGGCCAGGGCACACTCCAGATTGACCCTGGAGAATTTTCTCACCTTTTACAAAAAACATCCATTCAACCCGTCTTTTCAGATACCTCTCTTCCAGTCAGCCAGAAAAGAATTATGTTGGTGGACAAGGCAATTCAATCTTGTGAAAGGACGCTCATTCAAGGAACCAGACTGGATGATAATACACACGGATGCCAGCAATACCGGATGGGAAGCCATCTGGAATTTGAAGACTATTCAGGGAACATGGAATCAAAAAGAAGAAAAATTGTACATAAATCTAAAAGTTACTTGCAGTATGGAAGACTCTCAGACACTTCAGCACAGATCTGCAAAGAAAAGTAGTACTAATAAGATCCGACAATGTGTCTGTTGTCCAGTATCTGACTAACCAAGGGGCCCTCAGCTAAACGATCTAGCATTACAGATATTGGGCTGGGCAGAGAAGAATCTGCTAGCCCTCAGCGCAACTTATCTATCAGGTCGACTCAACACTCAAGCAGATTTCCTGAGTCGTCACACAGTGGACCCCGGAGAGTGGAGTCTAAACAAATTAGTCTTCCAGACCATCATAAGAAAGTTCGGAAAACCAGCAGTTGATCTCATGGCAACGGCAGAAAACAGTCAGTGTCCAGTCTACCTGTCCAGGTGGGAAGACCCTCAGGCTCTAGCTCAGGATGCGTTAAAAATACCATGGACATTCCCTCTGGCATATTTATTTCCACCTCTACCCCTGATGTCGGAAATTCTTCGAAAAATCAGGAGGGACAAAGCAGAGATTATCTTAGTGGCCCCAGATTTGCCAAGGAAATCATGGTACACGGACCTACTACAGTTATCCATCCGGATCCCTATGTCTTTTCCGAACATTCCGGATCTTCTGCTACAGGGTCCTCTTCTCCATCCAGATCCGCAGTTCTTCAAGCTCAAGGCCTGGAGGCTGAGCGGCAATCTCTTAGATTACAAAGTACTTCAGATTCTGTGATAAATACTATCCTTAGTGGCAGGAAAGCTTCCTCATCCAGAATCTATTATAGGGTCTGGACTACCTTCCACAGATGGTGCACCTCTCATAATTTAGATAGGAACTCTATCTCTGTACCTAAAATCTTGGATTTTCTCCAGGCAGGATTCCAGATGGGGCTAAAACCTGCATCCCTTAGAGTACAGTTGTCTGCAATTTCAGCTGTGCTAGTTACCCCCTTCGTAGATCACTACCTTATTAAAAGATACTTCCAATCCATTTCCAAAATAAAGCCTACTATTAGGGAAATTCTTCCTCCTTGGGACTTAAACATTGTACTACAGCAACTAGCTTCACATCCCTTCTTTGAACCTCTGAATTCAGTATCTCTCAAGCATCTGACCCTCAAGACTGCATTTTTAGTTGCTATTACTTCGGCTAGACGAATTAGTGAGCTACAGGCTCTAGTCTCTAATCCACCATTTATGATATTTCACCAGGACAAGGTGGTTCTCAGACCTAAGTTGAGTTTTCGTTCCAAGGTGGTACCGCAATTCCACTTGAACCAGGACATTGTGCTCCCTTCCTTCTGCCCAGAACCGGTGCATAAGACAGAACGTAGACTTCATAATCTGGACCTCATCCGTTGCCTCCAGATTTATCTTAACAGGACCAAGTTATTCCGTAAAACGGATAGCTTGTTTGTCCACTTTTGTGGAAAATTTAAGGGCTCAGCAGCCTCTAAACCTTCCATCGCCAGATGGATGAGATTGTATTAAACTTGCATACGAATCAGCAGATCTGCCTTCTCCTCAGGGAATAAGGGCTCATTCTACCAGAGCTATATCAACCTCTTGGGCTCAAAAAGCCCTTGCATCTCCAGAAGAGATTTGCAAAGCAGCCACCTGGGTAGGTGTGGGTGAAATTAACCTATTTTATGACAGAGACCACAAAATGCATTAATGTATACACTGTCAGAAAAAAAAAAAACATAAAAACAAAACACTACTTTCTCCAATATGGAACACAAAAACTATGGAGTGAAGTCCTCATGCAGTAGAGCAAGGTAGTTGTAAAAAGAACTCCCTGAGGAAGACACTCCCATTCTGTAATACTTCACCCTGCCCAGTTTGAAAAGTGTCCTTCCAGGAAGAGGAAGCAAGAGCAACACACTCATAGACTTCCTTTTTGTACTGTAGGATGGGCTCTATAATCCCCTATTAGACGGACTTCTATTACTGGCTTCCTTTGTAAAGATTAACCAGTGCCCAGAATATTCAGCGCTGGTTCTGTGGAGGATGGCTTATGTTCATACCACGTTTCTTGGCTTCTGTATTTTCAATGGGGGGCTGAGGACAGGATTGCTACTGAATGCACAAGTCTGGTGAATATGTCCTATTTATCTATTTGGAAGCCACATGTTTATGTGGTTTGATAGCCTGCAGTGCACTCCATAATAATAATAATAATAGCTAGTATTTATATAGCGCCTTTATCCCAGCGGGACTCAAAGCCCTTTCAGCGCACGCTCTTGGAATTAACCAAATCAGCAGCTGAATAATAGATGATATTACCCAATCAATGGTACTCCTTTATCGACCTTGGAATGATGAAGGGCTGTGTTGACCCTGCTGGGAATTGAATCTGCAATTTTGTGGTTTGAGTAGGCTCTATGGTTAGGGAATTTACCACTGAGCTATCTCATGAGCATGACTCTTAGAACAGGGTTTGACAAACCCCAGGGCTAGATCTCCATGGTGACCATGATTTGCTTCCTGGAGTCTAGGGTTTCACACGTGGTTTTTTTAAATAATTTTTTTTTAACCCCATAACGTCCAGTGACGTGCCAGGACCATCACTGCTGTTTTTCCTTACCGGGGACTGAAGTTGACCGCTTCAAGACCGGAACAATCTCTGTCCCCCATTCGGTGTGCTGGCACATATGGTCAGTCACGTGGGCCGGCACTTCAAAGTTTCCTACCTGGTCCTTAAAGGACCACACACCCCAGGACCGCTGGTCCTTAAGGGATTAAAAAACTGATCTTATGGGGGGCTTTAGGACCCCTCCTCATGCCCCCAGAGCCAGCTGCTGTGAAATCTTCCCTTTTTCTGCTACTAATGCCCCTAGCTATACAACCCAGTACCCTGCTTGCATTCCCCACTGCTTTATTACATTGCCTGCCTACCTTTAAGTCATTAGGGATAATTACTCCCAAATCCCTTTCCTCTGTTGTCTCTGACAGTACAGTACCCTTAATATTATATTTTTCCTTTGGATTTCTATGTCTCAAGTGCATTATTTTACATTTATCAACTTTAAACTGCATCTGCCACACACTCTTGACAATTTTTCTAATTTACCTAAATCATTTGTCATTTGGCTTATTCCCCCTGGAATATCTACCATATTGCAGATCTTTGTATCATCTACAAAAAGGCATACTTACCTTGAAGACCATTTGCAATGTCACTAATAAAAATATTAAAAAGAATGGGCCCCACTACAGATCCCTGAGGTACCCCACTAGAAACACTCCTTTCGGCCAAATATTCTCCATTGACTACCACCCTCTGTTTCCTGTCACTCAGCCATTGCCTTATCCATTTAACTATTTTTGCATCCAGACCCAAATACTGCAATTTATTAATGAGTCTTCTATGAGGGACAGTGTCAAATGCTTTACTGAAATCTAGATAAGCTATGTCTACTGCTCCCCCTTGGGCTATCATTTTGGTTACCCAGTCAAAAAATCTATGAGGTTAGTTTGACAAGATCACCCTGCTGTAAACCCATGCTGTTTGGTATCTTGCAAGCCATTCAAATTCAGATATTTAACAGTTCTTTCCTTTTACCATAATCTCCATTAATTTTCCCACTACTGGTACAGACATACTGGTCTGTTACCAGACTCTTCCCTGCTACCTTTTTTGTGAAGCAGTGCTACATTTGCTATCTTCCAGTCTTCTGGAACTACTACTGTCGATAGCGACTGATTGAATAATTCTGTTAAAGGTTTTGCCAGAACACACTTAAATTCTTTTAATAACTTTGGGTGTATCCCATCTAGTCCCATTGATTTATCTGTTTTTACCTTAGAAAGTTGAAGTAGAACTTCTTTCTCTGTAAACTTGCATGCTTTCCGTGTCTTGCTGTTTCTTTTTTCTAACAGAGGTCCATTCCCTTAATCTTCCTTTGTAAAAACTGAACAAAAATATTCATTGAGACAGTCAGCTAACCCTTTATTCTCATCTACATAATTTCCATTTTTTTTTTGTTTTCAGTCTAACTGTTCTTGTTTCATTTTCCTCTTTTCACTTATATATCTAAAAAATGTTTTATCCCCCTTTTTCCTCTGTGTGAGCTTTGGCACATCTAATAATGCATTTGGCCTCCTTCAGCCTAGTCTTGTACCGATACCGATCGTCTTCCTTCTGCATCTGCTTAGATTTCTTAAATGCTTCTTTTTTTCTCCTTTACTATATTTGCCACTTCTGCAGAGTACCACAGTGGTTTTCTTTTCCTTTTACTCTTACTGACATGCCTAATGCAATGCTCTGTTGCGTTTAGTAAAACACATTTCAGATAATCCCATTTCTCCTGGACTCCATATAAAGTTCTCCAAGTTGTTAAAGACTGACATAAAAATGTTTCCATTTTAGAAAATTCAGCCTTTCAAAAGTCTAGAACCTTTGTTTTTGTGTGGCGCAGCTCAGCCTCTGTCTTTTTATATTAAACTACACAGATTGATGATCACTGGAGCCCAAATACTCACCTACAGCTACATCTGATACCAAGTCTCCATTAGTAAATAATAAATCTAGTATGGCTTCCTTCCTAGTCTGCTCTTCTACTAATTGATTAAGAGCTAATCCTTGCAAAGAATTTAGGCTGAACCTGCTGCTTGGTTTTTCCAGTCCACATCAGAAAAATCAAAGTCCCCCATAATAATAGCCCCAACTTTCACAGTCATCTTAGTTACTTCCTTGACCAGCAGTTGATCCAACTCCTCTGCTTGTCCTGGGGCTCTATAGATCACACCTATACAAGTGACCATCTTATTCTCACATTCTAAAGTTTTCCAAACAGTCTCTGTATTCTCCTCCATACCCTGTATAAGATTTGCCTTTAAGCTATTTTTGACATAAATAACAACCCTTCCTCCTTTTCTGCCTTTCCTGTCTTTTCTAAATAGAGAATACCCTGGTATTTCTACATCCCAGTAATATTTTTTCATTGTACCACGTCTTGGTAATCCCCACTAAGTCCACATTTTCACTAGTTATTATTGCAATGAATTCAGGGATCTTACTCCCTAAACTGTGTGCATTTGAACACATTACTCAAAGTCTACTGGTTTTTGACCAGACATACCTTGATCAAATTCATCTGTGCAATGCTGTGGGGGGCAATTGGTTTTATCCTGTATCATTCCATTGCCCCCCTCTACTAGTTTAAATACCTGTTAATAAAACTTCTGGATTGCTTGCTGAGAACCTCTGTTCCCTTTTGAGAAAGATGCAAGCCATCCTTTTTGAAAATTTCCTTGTTACACCAAATAGGGCTGGTGTGAGAAACAAAACCAAATCCATGCTTTTGGCCCCATTTCCCTAGCCATGAATTAAAGTCTGTAATTCGCTGCATCCTACCATCATCTTCCTTATACACTGGCAGAACCTCTGAAACAGATACAGTGGAAGCAACTTGTAGCAGATCCTTACATTGCTTCTTAAAAACATCTTTCACCACACTCACCTCATTACAAGCCAAATCATTTGTCCGTAAATGGACTATGGCACCCAACTCTCCATTCTGTCTCGCTTCTTTAACAATTTTTAAAATGCGTCTTGTATCTCTGTGAGCTGTAGCACCAGGAAGACATCTGACTTCTTTGCCAGCACCATGACTATCCTCCAGAGTCACGCCTCTTAATATGGAATCCCCCAGTAATAGTTGCTTCCTCTCAAAGCAGTTTTCACTTTTTACCTTTGTCAGTGGTTGCAGTCTGATTTACCTGTGGCTTATAGGCTAGTGAGCCAGTAGTCTCTGCTTTCATAGTTGTTTCAATATTAAGGCAGTGTTCTGAAAGTGCAGCAAAGGAATTATAAAGAGGCACAGATTGTGGAACATGCCTCTTGTCCACAACTCTTACCCTTCCAGAACCAACTGTAGTCCATCTGCCATTTCTTGGAAGTCTCTGAGGCAGTGGCACTTGTTTCTTTTGTATCTGTGTGGAGCTCACAGACATCTTGTAGATTTCAGCCATCAAATTATAAATCTCCTGTTGTACAACAGAAAATTGCTGACAATTTGGACAAATTCTGAACCTCCAAAAGGTTTCACGGGGGAGAAAAGCAAAACATCCATTGCACTGCAACATGCCTGACATGTTCACAGCACTAATTTAATCAGGGGACAAAGAGAAAAATACCTTCAGGATTTGCAGTTGTTTTCTGACTTCAGTCACCACAGATCACCTCCAGAATATCTCCTTGTACACATACAATTGCTCACTTTCAATTGCTGTACTGCCCAGATAGTAATTGTGATATCCGCTCAGGAGCTGAGTTCCAGAGACCGGTGGCTGGTTGCCTAGCAACCAACCGACAGGAGACTGGAGGCTGTTGGGAGCAGAAACAGGAAGCGCATCGATGCGCGTGCATTGAGAGACAGAGTGGGCCGTGAGACTGGGTGGTTACGCTCCGGAGAGCTCCTGTAACTGTTACAGCTTACCTTTGTTTCAGCGTCATCTGCAGGTGTGAGGCTTCAAGCATGCAGCAGGCCTCTGTTTTATGTGTTTAGTCCTGTAGTCTCCTCCTACCTACTTCCTCCCTCTGAGCTGCTCCTCCTACCTACATCCTGAAGAGGGGTTTAAAGGGCAGACTGAGTCCTGACTCGGTTGCCATTGCGTTGTTGTACAATACAGTTCTGTTTCCCTTGGGCTCTGTGTATGACCTGACTTGTCTGACCATCCATTCTGGTGCTGACCTGTGGCTCCGTTTGACTACTCTTTTGCCTGATCCCATTGTGTAGTGGACACCCAATCTGGTATGGACCTGTGGCTCTGGCTGACTACCTGAACTGTTTATGACCCAGCCTGTCTGTCCATCCATTCTGGTGTTGACCTGTGGCTCTGTCTGATCAGTCTCCTTGTGCGTTCCGATTTGGCTTAGACATCCTTTCTGGTGCAAACCTGTGGCTCTGGCTGACTACCCGCTCCGTGTATGACCTGGCTTGTTTTATTACCCACTCTGGTGTTGACTTGGAGCTCTGTCCACTGCGCTTCCAGCATACCAACGCTTCAGTGGATATCCTATCTGGTGCAAACCTGTGGCTCTGACTACCCGCTCCGTGTATGACCTGGCTTGTCTGACTATCCTTTCTGGTGCTGACTAGGGGGCCTTGTCTGTTTCCTCCATGTGTTGGTCCCCGCTCCACAGACACCCATCCTAGTGTGGACCTGGGGCTCTATCAGACTCCTAGACTAACTGCACTAGTCCTTTGGGCATTCTGAATTACCTCGAGGCTCCAGTGGGCTGAGGCCTAGTCTTGGACAGTGTGGTGGATCTATTGGTGGACTGCTATTTCTGATACAGTGCTTGCCTCTTTGATCACCCTCTGTGTGTTATCTGCTTACGTGCATTACTGGTATTATTCTGATAAAAGATTGTTTTACTTTACCGTAGTGACTCCTGGTTTATTCCTGGGAACCATGACACTGATGGACGTTAGATCCATTCCTTCCCTCCTATTCCTACGAAGATTGTACCCATCAATAAAAGGAGTATGCCGGTTGCTACTCCATTACCTGGTTCCTGGAGCCAGTGTGTCATTTGGCAAGAATACCACAGTGGCGACGAGTCTGGGGGACCTACCCTGCGTACAACAGTGCTGTCCTATGCTGCATGGGTGAGCCACTAAGTATATAAATGCATATATAGATATATTGCTGGCATTTGCTGGGTCACAGTAGGAACTCTCGTGGCTGTTGGCTCCTGGGGGTTAGTAGACTTTCTCCATCTCCTGGGATATTTCTTTGATGCTTGCCTGTTTGTGCCTGTTCCTGTAATCTCTTCTTGGTCATCTGGCTATCACCAGTGACTACTTTCCTGGCTAGTGGTTTTTTCAAGCCTACAGTAACCATCACCTGTTCATTCCTGTGTGGATTTACACTACATGTGCATTCCTGTGTGAATTTACAATTACCTTTACATTCCTGTGTGGATTTACAATTACCTGTGCATTACTGTGGGGATTTACAATTACCTCTACATTCCTGTGTGAATTTCCAATTTCCTTTCTTTCCTGTGTGGATTTACAATTATCTGCCCTTCCTGTGTGGATTTACAATTACCTGTCATTCCCTGGGGATTTTTTTTTTTTTTTTTTTTAATTACTGCTGCATTTGCCTATCTTCAGTCACCATGGCGTCTATGTTCCCAGCATTCGTCTCCCTTCAAGAATTGCAGGAGGAAGAGTAGACATGGCCAGCTTACACAGACCACTTGTAACAGTTTATGGCGGCAAATGAGATACCGCAGGAAAAACAAATTTGTCTTCTTAACTGTAGTGAGGATGAAACCTTTTGCGACCTTAAGAGACTTACTGGCTCCTGAGAAGCCTGGTGACAAGCCTTTGAAGACCTTGCTGGAAACGTTAATGAACTATTATCAGCCTGCTCCACTAGAGATTGCTGAGCGGTACCGTTTTTTCGCTCGCAAACAAAAACCTGGAGTGACTGTCCAAACATTTATGATGGGACTCAAATGGCTGGCAACGACATGTTATTTTAAACTGCACCTGGGGGAAGCTCTAAGAGATGAATTTGTCATGGGACTTTTACAGAAAGGTATCCAAAAGAGATTGTTGGCAAAGAAAGATCTAACAGACAAATCAGCACTGGACATCGCAGCTGCGATGGAGATGGCTGAGAAGGACGCTACTCGCCTTAATGCCGCGAAAACACAAGGTAATCCGGCGGTGCTCGACACTACTTCTGTGTATAAAGTCACAAATACTACTCCAGAACAGCAGACTGGGACTAGCACTCGTCGATGTTACCGGTGTGGATCTATAGCTGCTACGGTTTTCTGACACTCAGACCAGGGTATGAAGTAAAAACACAGTTTTATTGAATCAGGATGATAAACAGTGCCCCTAGGGGCCAGCACAGGTAAAAACAGTATTGACAAATGCAGACAAAGTATGTGTAATACAAGCAGGAGTATAAGTCCAAATAAAGACTGGAGTAACCCAAAGGGTTAACAGGAGCAACTGGAGAAACTCAGTCTTAGATTGGCCAACGCCCAGGATTAGATAACAGTCTCTGAATGTAGAGAAAGGAGTAAAGTGTCTGCACTGAATCACTCTCTAGATAGAAACAGGGAGCGCCCCTATTGCGCTGAGCTGAGCCAATACCACCACCGTGGGCTAGGAGGAATGCTACTGCCAGAGCTGAAGGAACCAGAATAGGAATCGCCCTCAACGAGACTAGTTAGTAACCCTGCGTATGCCAACTGGATTGTGCCAAGACATCCTTGGGATGCCACGATAGATGGTTGCTGCACAAGCTACAAGGAGCCGATGCACTAGGAAGTGCAGGTGGAAGCGTACACTCTGAGTGAATGTGAGCCGGAGCCAGGACACCCTTCCGGTGTCGCACGGAATCCTTACAGCAAGAGTGAACAGACTACCGGCGCCAGCCAGCGCGGTCACGGTGCACCCTGAACACTGGACAGGCGGAGCTCTGCAAGGAATAGTATGGCGTGTATAGAAGGCTCAGAGAGTAGCGGCTCAAAGGACAAACAGAGGCTTGGCAAGCTATACAAGTGGCACGTAACCGGAGACTACTGGCACTGCATGGGTTAATCTGGTACATACAGGAGAGCACAGCTCAGCAATGCAGATGGCAAGGCAACCTCATGCTACAGCTGAAAGGGCGAGAGAGGATCAGCGAGATACTAAACAGTTCAGAATGTCGCCAGAGCAACCGGAGGACACTGGAACTGCAACCGGACAGGAGAGACAACCGGAACCGGATGGATACAGCAGCAGAAATGTCAACCGGAGAACAGAGCAATCATGGAGCAGGCTCGTCAGCCAGAACCGGGTCAATCAGGGAGCAGGGTCGTCAGCCAGAACCGGGTCAATCACGGAGTAGAGTCGTCAGCCAGAACCGGGTCAATCATGGAGCAGGATCAGAAGAGGAGTCAGCCAAGCCGGATCGGTACACAGGAGACACTGGAACTCAGCAATGAGACGCAGGAACAGGAACAGCACAAAAGGGCAACTGACAAGTGCCCAAGAGCCAGTATAAAAAGGAACATCCTGGGCGGGCCAATCAGCCTCCTCCAATGCAAAGGTAACACAGTCACAGATTGACAGGGAATCACGGGGACCGTGATAGTACCCCCCTCTCAAAGACCCCCTCCCCTGACAGAGGGTCTTGGTTTCAAAGGATATTTAGAATGAAAGTTGCGCAGCAATCGTGGAGCATGAAGGTCCTTATGGTCAACCCAAGAGCGCTCCTCAGGCCCATAGCCTTTCCAGTGGACCAAATATTGCAACTTGCCTCTAAATCTCCTGGAGTCAATAATGCTCTGAACTTCGTATTCCTCTTGGCCCTGTATATCCACCGGCCCAGGAACCACCGGAGTGGTAGTATAGCGACTGCAAACCAAGGGCTTTAATAGCGACACATGGAACACATTGTGAATACGCATAGTCTTAGGAAGCTCCAATGCGTATGCCATGGGATTGACTTTGCGAATAATCTTAAAAGGCCCAATGAACTGGGGAGCCAGTTTGTTCGAAGGCACTTGCAGGTTAAGATTCCTGGAGGAAAGCCATACCCTGTCCCCATCCTGGAAGGAGACTGCTGGTAGCCGTCTGCGATGAGCCTGCCGCTGATGTCTATGGAAGGACTGACTGAGGGACCGTTGTACCTGTGCCCAAGTGGAGCGGAGCTGCTCCATGTGCTCATCCAGAGCCGGAATCTGTTGGGACTGAAATGAGTCTGGGAGTAGACAGGGTTGGAACCCATAATTAACCAGGAATGTAGAGCTCCCAGATGATGAATTAACTGCACAGTTCCTGGCGAACTCCGCCCACGGCAACAGGTCGGCCCAGTTATCATGATGATCAGTCACAAAGCAGCACAAAAACTGCTCCAGTCCCTGATTGGCACGCTCAGCAGCCACCGTTGGTCTGGGGATGGTAGGCGGAGGAAAATTATAATTGAATGCCCATCTGGACACAGAATGCCCTCCAGAATCTTGACACGAATTGGCTCCCCCGGTCCGACACTATCACTCTGGGAACCCCGTGCAAGCGAAATACTTCCCTGGCAAAAATCACTGCCAATTCCTGGGCCGAAGGAAGGCCAGAGAGAGGCACGAAATGATCCATTTTAGAGAACCTATCTACCACCATCAGGATAAACGTATAGCCCTTGGATATTGGCAGTTCTCCCAAGAAATCAATAGATATATGGGACCAAGGACGATCACCATTGGGCACTGGATGGAGTAGCCCCACTGGGAGATGTCTGGGAGTTTTAGCACAGGCACAGGTGGCACATGCAGCAATAAATGCGGAGCAGTCAGCTTTCAGGGAGGGCCACCAGAATGTTCGTGACAATGACCATGCCAACTGATCCCTGCCAATGTGCCCGGCTGCCTTGGATGAGTGATAGGTCTCGAGTAACCGGGTACGGAAAGGTTCGTCCACAAAACACTTGCCAACTGGGGTTTAGGAGGTGCCCGCGCTTGTGAAGCCAAGATTTGCTCTCCCAGTGGCGAAGTGATGCTGGTACGAATAGTAGCCAGAATCCTATCTGGCTGAATTATAGGAACCGGGGCTTCATCCCTCTCAATGTCTGTGCAGAATTGTCTGGAAAGAGCATCTGCCCTAATATTCTTGGACCCAGGCAAGTATGAGACTATGAAATTAAATCTGGACAAAAAGAGAGCCCAACGAGCCTGGTGAGATGACAGCCTTTTGGCTTCAGATAGGTATATCAGGTTTTTATGGTCAGTGAGGATTAAGACTGGGCCTTGTGCCTTCCAGAAAATGTCACCATTCTTTCAATGCCAAGATGATAGCCAACAATTCCCTATCACCAATTTCGTAATGGCTTTGGGCACTAGAAAGCTTCTTGGAAAAGAATCCGCACGGCCTTGGGTTACCCCCTTCCCTGGGGCGTTGGGAGAGAACTGCCCCTACCCCAACCTCGGCATCGACCTCTAGCGTAAAAGGCAGGGTGGGATAGTATAGGAGCAGATGAGAATCGACCTCTAGCGTAAAAGGCAGGGTGGGATAGTATAGGAGCAGATGCGAATGCCTTCTTGAGGGTCTCGAAGGCCTGCTCAACTGCCTCAGACCATTGAGAGGGATTTGCGCCCTTATGCGTAAGGTCAGAGAGAGGTTTTGTAATGGTAGAAAAGTTCTGAATAAACTTTCTGTAATAGCTGGCAAAGCCCAGGAACCTTTGGATAGTTTTTAACCCCTTGGGTCGTGGCCATTGTAAGACTGCAGTCAACTTCTCTTGGTCCATAGCTATGCCATCATTAGATATAACAAAACCCAAAAAGGGTACTTGAGAACAATGAAATTCACATTTTTCTAATTTGCAGAACAATTTGTTCTTGCGCAATCGAAGCAATACCTCAGAAACATCCTGGATGTGCTGGGTTAAATTAGCTGAGTGAATCAATATATTGTCCAGGTATACAACTACACAAGACTGTAACAAATCGCGGAGGATATCGTTGATTAACTCCTGAAATACGGCAGGTGCATTACACAACCCAAATGGCATAACTAGATATTCGTAGTGCCCTGACCTCGTATTGAATGCTGTCTTCCACTCATCACCGGCCCTTATCATTATTAAGTTGTAGGCGGCCCGTAAGTCGAGTTTCGTAAAGATAGAGGAACCTTTCAACCTATCAAATAACTCTGTGATGAGCGGAATTGGGTACGCATTTTTGGACATCAGCTTATTGAGTCCACGGTAGTCAATACAAGGTCGTAATTCGCCACTTTTCTTTTTCACAAAAAAGAACCCTGCACCTGCCGGAGAGGATGATTTGCGAATAATCCCTCGTTTGAGAGCATCCTCAATGTACTCCTCCATGGCCTTAGTCTCCTCACAGGACAATGGGTACGTCCTACCCCTCGGTGGCACCACTCCCGGGGGCAAATCAATAGCGCAATCATATGGCCGATGCTGCGGCAGTGTGCTAGCCTCACCCTTACTGAATACGTCGCTGAACTTGCTGTATTCAGCTGGCACAAAAGGAGAGGTATACATAATCTTGACTGGACGAGATAGACAGTGACCAGTGCAGTAATCAGACCATGACTTAATTTCACATGTCTGCCAGTCAAACTGGGGATTGTGCAGCATCAACCAAGGGAACTCCAGAATGACCGCATGATGGGGTGAGTGTATAATCTGTAAACAAACCTCCTCCTTGTGGAGGACCCCAATAGACATAGTGAGGAGAGTAGTCTCCATGGTGATAAGGGCTGGTTCTAGAGGTCTGCCATCAATAGCCTCAATGGCTAGCGGAGTATCTCTTTTAGACAGAGGGATATTGTGTCTTTCAGCAAATGCCCGGTCCATGAAATAGCCTGCTGCACCAGAATCTACCAGGGCTAGTACCTCCACAGCTTGGTCGCCTAGGAGAAAACTCACCGGTATGGTGGGTTTCTTGGAGCAAGGATCTGGGGATGATTGTACACCACCTAGGGCCTGTCCCCCAAGGTACCCTATGTGCGTGCGTTTCCCGGACGCACCGGACATGTGTGTAATAAATGCCCACTTTTGCCACAATATAGGCATAATCCTTGTCTTTTGCGATATGCCCTCTCCTCCTTAGACAGTCTAGTGAAGCCAATTTGCATAGGTTCCCCTGTTTCAGGTACCCGGTCAGGAGGAATGGGAGGAGAGGGTGGGTTAAAAGACTTCTCGTGCCCATGGGTTTTGGAACTCGCCCTTTTTGCCAAGCGCCTCTCTCGCATGTGAGTATCAATGAGTATCACATAATCTATGTACTCATCCATATCAGTAGGTACCTCCCTGGCAGCTATCTCATCCTTAATGGCATCAGAAAGCCCTTGGGCAAACGCTGCCAGGAGTGCCTCATTATTCCATGCCACCTCTGCAGCTAGAATCCGAAATTCTATAGCATAATCAGCCACAGTACGATCGCCCATCTGTATTATCAACAGTTTTTTGGCCGCAGAGGTGGCTTGCCCAGGTGTCTCGAATACTCTACGGAACTGTTTGACAAATTCGTTAAAGCTCAGAGTGCATGGTTTAATCTGCTCCCATAAAGGATTAGCACATGCCAGGGCTTTGCCAGTTAAAAGAGATATCATGAACCCCACCTTGCTACGGTCATTCGGAAAGGCATGGGGTGTGAGTTCTAGGAATATCTCTAATTGGTTAAGAAAACCTCTGCATAGTGTGGGTTCGCCATCATATCTTGGCAGTAACGGCGCCGCCGCCGTTAAACTTCTAGAGGAAGCCAACAATTGCCCAGTAGTGTTATCCGGTGTCATAACTGGGGGGGACCACCGGATTTTGATTTGGTTTATCAAGGTGTACCGTACGTTCAAGCAAGGTTTGCATGGCCAGTGGCAACTGGTCTAGGTGTTGCTCGTGAACATCCATCCTCCAGTGGAGGTTCTGTGTATTACTGTCACCTTTCCTGTCTGAGGTCATGGCCCTTTTGTACTGTTACGGTTTTCTGACACTCAGACCAGGGTATGAAGTAAAAACACAGTTTTATTGAATCAGGATGATAAACAGTGCCCCTAGGGGCCAGCACAGGTAAAAACAGTATTGACAAATGCAGACAAAGTATGTGTAATACAAGCAGAAGTATAAGTACAAATATAGACTGGAGTAACCCCAAAGGGTTAACAGGAGCAACTGGAGAAACTCAGTCTTAGATTGGCCAATGCCCAGGATTAGATAACAGTCTCTGAATGTAGAGAAAGGAGTAAAGTGTCTGCACTGAATCACTCTCTAGATAGAAACAGGGAGCGCCCCTATTGCGCTGAGCTGAGCCAATACCACCACCGTGGGCTAGGAGGAATGCTACTGCCAGAGCTGAAGGAACCAGAATAGGAATCGCCCTCAACGAGACTAGTTAGTAACCCTGCGTATGCCAACTGGATTGTGCCAAGACACCCTTGGGATGCCACGATAGATGGTTGCTGCACAAGCTAGAGGAGCCGATGCACTAGGAAGTGCAGGTGGAAATGTACACTCTGAGTGAATGTGAGCTGGAGCCAGGACACCCTTCCGGTGTCGTACGGAATCCTTACAGCAAGAGTGAACAGACTACCGGCGGCAGCCGGCGTGGTCACGGTGCACCCCGAACACCAGACAGGCGGAGCTCTGCAAGGAATAGTATGGCGTGTATAGAAGGCTCAGAGAGTAGCAGCTCAAAGGACAAACAGAGGCTTGGCAAGCTATACAAGTGGCACGTAACCGGAGACTACTGGCACTGCACGGGTTAATCTGGTACATACAGGAGAGCACAGCTCAGCAATGCAGATGGCAAAGCAACCTCAGGCTACAGCTGAAAGGGCGAGAGAGGATCAGCGAGATACTAAACAGTTCAGAATGTCGCCAGAGCGACCGGAGGACACTGGAACTGGATGGATACAGCAGCAGGAACGTTAACTGGAGAACAGAGCAATCACGGAGCAGGGTCGTCAGCCAGAACCGGGTCAATCACGGAGCAGGGTCGTCAGCCAGAACCGGGTCAATCACGGAGCAGGGTCGTCAGCCAGAACCGGGTCAATCACGGAGCAGGGTCGTCAGCCAGAACCAGGTCGATCATGGAGCAGGATCAGAAGAGGAGTCAGCCAAGCCGGATCGGTACACAGGAGACACTGGAACTCAGCAACGAGACGCAGGAATAGGAACACCACAAAAGGGCAACTGACAAGTGCCCAAGAGCCAGTATAAAAAGGAACATCCTGGGCGGGCCAATCAGCCTCCTCCAATGCAAAGGTAACACAGTCACAGATTGACAGGGAATCACGGGGACCGTGATAATTGCCCATGATGCTTCTTCGTGCAAAATTAAAGACAAAATCTGCTTTAATTGTTCAAATCGGGTCACCTCAGTAAGGTCTGTCGAAGTCAGCGTTGACGGAACACTTCCTGTAGATGCATGAGGCGCCCGTCCATGCATTTTCTGGAGCAAAGACAGGATCCGGATGACATGTTTGAGCGTGGGGAATGGGTGGCGCATCTCAATATTCATGACCTTGGCGACCACCATGATGCTTGGAATTAGATACTGGGTCAGCTGTCTCCGTAATGACCTGGGATCAGGTCTACCAAGCAAAGATATAGTTATCTCTCCTAGATACGTCAGCTCAACTAAAAACTTACAATGGCCAAGTGATAAAACCCCTCGGTTATGCCTGGGTGCAGGTGCAGTACGCAGGAAAGGACTACAAAGTGCCTTTATATATTGTGAAACAGGGCGGTCCTCCCCAGTTTGGTCATTTTTGGATTAAAACCATGGGTATGCTTTCTTGGACTGTTCCTGTACACACAGTTGGAGGGGGCCTTCATGAGCAAACAAAAGCATGGGTGCGAGATTTGTGCACTCGATTTCAGGATGTTTTTCAGCCAGCTCTTGGAAAAGTAAAAGGCATGTCTGCATCCCTGTCCCTGCAGCCAGGTGGGACACCAAAGTTTTGCAAAGCTAGAACTGTTCCGTTTGAACTCAGGGGTCGTGTTGAACAAGAGTTGTCCTATCTGGAACAAGAGGGGATAATTTCAAAAATGGCCTGTAGTGAGTGGGCATCTCCCATTGTCCCGGTGGTGAAGAAATCAGGCAAAATCAGACTTTGTGGAGATTTCAGAGCCAGAGCCTTAAATCATCAATTGCAAGTGGAGCAGTATCCCTTGCCGAGACTGGAGGAATTATTTGCTTCTTTGGCTGAAGGGAAAACATTTACCAGATTTATGGTAAACCGGTGGATTTATGTCACGCATGTCCCAACTAGAAGGCCACCCTGAGTGTAGGAAATTGCTGACCATCAACATCAATAAAGGTTGTTTCAATATAACCAGATGATTTTTGGGGTAGCTTCCACGCCGGCCATCTGGCAGTGGGCTACGGACACAATTTTGGCAGATATCCCTCATTCTATGTGCTTACTTGATGATATGATTATAACTGGCACTACTGAGGATGAACATCGCCGGAATGTCACCATGATACTGAAACACCTACAAGATTATGGTTTAAGGGCAAATCTAGATAAATGCTAATTTTTCCAGCCCAAGTTACATTTCTGTGGCCATGTTATTGATAAAGAGGGCCTGCACACTTAGAGCGAAAAGGTGCAGGCTTGTTGCAAGCGCCACCGCCTGTGGATGTCTCCCAATTACGATCATTTCTTGGACTTTTGAATTACTACCACAGGTTCCTGCCTAGTCTAGCTCAAATTCTCCATCCTTTGCATTAACTATTAGAAGCAAAATCTCGCTGGGTCTGGACGTCGGCATGTAAAGTGGCTTTCCAGCTAGCTAAGGACATGTTGCAAAAGTGAAGGGTTTTAGTCCATTATGATGTGGCAAAACCGGTATCACTAGCTTGTTATACTTCTCCCTATAGATTGGGGGCTGTGCTTTCTCACATTCTTCTTGATGGCACGGAACAACCAATTGCTTTTGCCTTTCACTCCCTTTCATCTGTGGAAGGCAATTACGCACAAATTGACAAGAAGGCATTGGCCATCATTTGGGCTCCAAAAGTTTACTATTTGTATGGCAGACACTTTACTTTGGTGACAGACCACAAACCCTTGCTAGCCATCTTTAATCCATGGAAAGGCATCTCCCCTACTACAGCTGCCAGACTTCAGAGGTATGCCATGTACTTGGGGGCTTTTTACTATTCAATACAATACCGTCCGCATGATCAGCATGCAAATGCAGATGCCATGTCTCGCCTCCCTTTGTAGGCTTAATCTCTGGGGAGTTCCTGGGACTCTTCACAGTTCCTGTGTCCTTCTGATAACCAGCACTTGTGTTTCACTTCTGTGGATACGTTTCATGAAGTTGCCGTGGTGACCAGCCAGGATGCCATCCTGGCCCCTGTTTACAAATATTTTCAATCCGGTTGGCCTGGGGATGTGCCTTCGACGTTCCTGCCCTATGCCAGGCGCAAATTGGAGCTTACTACCAAAGACGGCTGCATCTTATGGGGTACTCAAGTCATTATTCCTCCTCCTTTGAATACTTCTACTCTGCAACTCCTTCATGAAGGTCATCCTGGAGTGCTACGCATGAAACAAACTGCTCGGGCTTATGTCTGGTGGCCCTCCGTGGACTCGGATATCACTTCATGGGGTTCTTCCTGCCTGGGCTGCGACCAGACTAGAAAAGCTCCCATACTCACCTGGCCTCAGCCTTCTGCCCCTTGGGGGCTTATTCATCTGGACTTTGTTGGTCCGGTTCAGAGCAAGATGTACCTGGTGCTGGTAGATGCTTTCTGTAAGTGGCCGGAGGTCTGTATAATGTTCCCGCCCTTCATCGCATCTTCGCCACTTTTGGATTACCTAAACTGGTAGTGACTGACAATGGTCCGCAATTTATGCACAAGCTTTTCAACACTTTTTACAGTCCATTGGGGTAAGGCATCTGACTTCGGCCCCTTACCACCCTGCCACGAATGGGCTCACTGAACGTTTTGTGCAAACTTTGAAATCCGCTTTGACAGCTTTACATTTTTCCACCCCTGTTCCGGATGCTTTAACATCTTTTCTACATGCCTATCTACACCTCATGCGACTACTGGCAAAGCTCCTGCAGCGTTGATGTTTGGCCGCCCTCTCCGGCCTAAATTTGACTTGTTACGTCCTGGATCTTCTTTTCAGTCTGGTAATCCTGGCCAAGTGCAAGTTGGGGCTGTACGGGCTCCCCCTTACACCCAGGGCTCTCGGATCTGGGCTCGCTGGTACCGGGGCCCTTTCCTCTGGGTTCCTGCATCGATTGTGGAAGTCAAGGGTCCCTGTGCCTATGTTCTACGAACGGATTCTGGTCTTCAATGCCACAGACATCTGGATCAACTGCGGCCTGGTCCTACAACATTCTTCATCTTTTCCTGTGTTTGGTGGGGGAGAAGAGGTATTTGAGGGACCAGTGCCCATAAGGGCTGATCACATTCCAGTGGTAGTGCCTGCAGTTACAGAGAGCATGTTGGATGCAGGAGAAATGCTGGAACATACAGTACAGAGTTCAGAACCTCAAGTGGGGCACAAGTCTACCCATGAAACTTCAGGTGGTCGACCGACAAGAGACAGACGACCTCCAGTACGTTGGAAGCCAGAGGTGGTGCTGCAGTCCTGGAAGAAGCCATGAAGGTCGCTGCGTTCCTTTATCTCTCTCTTCTCCATCCCTGATTCTCATTATTTGTTGTGTGTGTTCTCTGTTCTAGGGAAAAGGAGGTGTGATATCCGCTCAGGAGCTGAGGTCCGGAGAGCAGTGGCTGGTTGCCTAGCAACCAGCCGACAGGAGAGTGGAGGCTGCTGGGAGCGGAAACAGGAAGCGCGTTGGAGAATGCGCATTGAGAGACAGAGCGGGCCGTGAGACTAGGCAGTCATGCTCCGGAGAGCTCCTGTAACTGAGGGATGTTAGATCTATTCCTTCCCTCCTATTCCTACGAAGATTGTACCCATCAATAAAAGGAGTAAGCCAGTTGCCACTCCGTTACCTGATTCCTGGCTCCAGTGTGTCATTTGGCAAGAACACCACAGTAATTAGCCCAGCTAATAACAAACCCACTTATATACACAGAGGGCAACTCCCATTAATTAGCAAAACAATATGTAACTAAATGTAACAGGTACTAATTAACACATTAGTCCCAACCACCTCAATGACTCCTTACCAAGTATCTAATCAACCCTCAGTTGTCTACAGTATTTAGGAATAGATTCAGACAAATTCTTACCTGTGAACAGGAAGAATAAATATCATAAAAATGGATACAAAACAGATCTCCAGAATATCTCCTTGTACACTTACAATTGCTCATTTTCAATTGCTGTACTGCATCTTCATTTTTTTTTGAGCTGTGGTGCCTTCAAGAACGGGCATGAGCGATGGCCAAATTGGATTAGGGACACTGATGATGATATTAGGGGATCTGTTCCACCGGTTGCACTCTAGTGGGTGTAAGGGTGTTGATTGGGCTTTGAAGTGCTTGAGGGGACATCTCCCCCCATATAAGAGGGAATGCTATTGTGTGGCCATTGGAGAGCCACATTGCCATTTATACAAAGGTATTGGCTAGTGACATTACCCATAAGCCTATGTCTGTAGGGTATGGGAAGAGGAGGTTGAGCCTCTTTTTTTCACTTTAGTGTGGACTACATGAAATTGGTCCCTGGTCTCTGCTTTCTTGTATGTCATTTTAAGCCTTTCAGTTAGATAAGTACTTTTAACTTTATATAAGTAGTTTTATTATTGTGTAATATACATTAAGAGATCATCTGGCTATGTCTGTGCCAAGGTTTTGGGTGTCCCCCCCCTCCTTATCTTCTTTAACCCATTGTCCCCATGACAGATTGGACCTACAAGGGGTTTATCTGATACTTTAGTTCCTCTTGTCCTGTAGCCCTCACAAGGCCAAAGCAATGTTTGGAATAGCTTGTGAACACAATCGTGAATGTCCTACAAGTGGCCCAGTCAAAGTCCTCAATTTATGGCAACCTGGAGCAAGTCTACTAAGCAAAATGGGCCATTATTTCTCCAGCACTGTGTGCAAAGCTGGTACGGACTCATGCTGAAATACTTAAAGCAGTTATTGAAGCAGACGGTGGCTCTAACAGATATTAATGTGTGGGCAGTTGATTAATTATGCAAGCAAAACATTTTTTCCCTTAACAATATTCTCCAACATAAAACAAATGTCACCTTACAATAACTGATTTTTAGTTTGCATTTTAAAATAAAATGTCATACAGAACAAAATGACAATGTACCATTTATAATTCAGTAATATGAAAGATGGTCAAGAACTCATGCTGCTATATTTGTAGGGCATGCACATCTGACTGTGCTCATACTGGTCTATGGGAGATCTAGTGTAGATTCTGCACGAGGAGCAATATATGTACTGGTAAGAACATAGTTGTTTCCCTTGCTGTGAAACATTTTGTTTAAAGTGACGCAAAGCACTTGCACTCTCGGGTGAGGTACAGTGCCTCTTTGAAGAATATTGAGGGAGATTTATAAAAATGGAGTTAAAGAAAATCTGGCTTTAAAAAGTAACTTAAATATGTTCATGGGAAGTTGCAACATTTTTTAAAGTGTTAACACAATCTAGTTGAGTTCTTGAGTAAGTGACTTTAGAGCAAGTCAGAAAATTTATAAAGAAAATTCACAAATAATGACAATTTTGCGAAAGTATTAATATAGAAAAAATAACGCCAGCACCAACCTGTTCTTAAGTGCATACAGTTTCGAATTTATAGATTCTGATGTTAATTTGACTTAAAGGCACAATATAAAATAGTATTGTCTCCTGCTTTCTTTAACATTTTTACTTCATTATATCTGTAAAACTCACAATAATAAATAGTAATAAAGTTCTTATCTGTACATTTTTCCTCGATGTACATATAGCTTTTGGGGTATTGCTTTAGCATTTTGAATAATGTGTTGTGTATATTGCATTTTGCGTGTTGCGTTGTATATTGTGTGTGTTTATATATATATATATATATATATATATATATATATACATATATATACACACACACACATACACACTGTGCGTGTATATTGTGTTGCGTGTTTGTATATATGCTTTGTGTGTGTGTGTATATCCTATATAATAATTTGCTAAATCGTGTGTAACGCCGCGTAATGCGCAGTAGAGACTGCCCGCACCGCGGCTGATACAGAGCGGGGCGCTCTGAAGGAGCGTCCCGCTCTGTATCAGTCACGGTGCGGGCAGTCTCTACTGAGCATGACTGCACCACGACCGGCTGCCAGTGGCACTGTGGTCCGTGTAACGGGCTGTTCAACTAATATGTGTGTGTGTGTGTGTATGTATGTATATATATATATATATATATATATATATATATATAAAATATACTGTGTGTGTTGTGTGTATACTGTGTTTGTATATACTGTGTGTGTTGTGTGTATACTGTGTTTGTATATACTGTGTGTGTTGTGTGTATACTGTGTTTGTATATACTGTGAGTGTTGTGTGTACACTGTGTTTCTATATACTGTGTGTGTTTTGTGTGTACACTGTGTTTCTATATACTGTGTGTGTTTTGTGTGTACACTGTGTTTCTATATACTGTGTGTGTTTTGTGTGTACACTGTGTTTCTATATACTGTGTGTGTTTTGTGTGTACACTGTGTTTTGTGTAAATTGTGTGTGTGTAAATTAATGGTGTGATACTGTGTGTGTTTTGCATGCGTATGTGTATACAATGTGTCTGTATCTATCTATCTATCTATCTATCTATCTATCTATCTATCTATCTATCTATGTGTGTGTGTGTGTGTCAGGTTCTGCTGAAGGAAAGCCGGGGTCTCTAGGTGCCTACAGTGTACAGAGGCTAGGGAATGGAGGAGCCCTGTTGGAGCATCCATGCAGCAGCTGCACCTGTAGTATAGGTGCTGGCTGTGAAGCCAGATGTCTGACCCCAGTTGAGCGGGGACCAGGACAAACATCCCCTCAGGCTGGAAACTACAGTAGGTACCTAAAAGACAGAAAAATAAAGGATCCCAAAATGCAGACTCCCTAGGATTAGAAACAAGCTGAACCAGAAGGAGGTAAGAGCGCTAGCCTCTCCTGAGATGCCCAGAGAAATTTGTGCCTGCCAGGACCAGATAGTGGGCCCTCCGGATAACACCAAGACCCCCACAGAGGAAAAATAAGGAGGACCCGAAATACCAATGCTATTAGATAAGTCCAATATGCCTAAGGCAAAAATGGAGTCAGAAGCAACCGGTCAGGCTGTATAGGAGACCCTGGGTGCCGAAGTGACACAGTGAATAAACCCCTTAGACAGCCCTTGCATCTATCTAAAGCTGCGTTTGGGAAAAAATAAAGTAGGAAGGGCCTCTAGGCCACTAACTAGGCCAGAACAGAGCCTCCCTTGCTTCTACTACTGTGTGATCTGCAGCAGAGCTCCAAAATAACAGCCAATAATGCTTTTAAGACCCCAGAGTAAGCCTGAATCGCTGGGCATAGCTCTCAAGTGGCCATAGCAATAGCCCTAAGAAAGAGGAGAAAGAAGAGAGCCTGCCTTGGTGCTAGAGAATGTCGCTTCACCTGCTGGCAATACCAGGAAAGAGAGAGTAGGCATTGCGATCGCTAGGCCCCACTAATGTTGTCAGCTGTGACTGACAGGGGAGAGGACCTGCTCACTAGGCTTGAGATCGTTGCGCCACACAACCCAGCCTTCACCGGGGGGGTGGAGCTCACCGCGAATGTTAACTGCGGCAGCCAATCTAGTAGGCAGGAGCAATCCAGAAGCAGGCAATATTGGGGAGACAAGAAAATAGCGTGGTCAGACAGGTTGGCAACGGAGTAGACACTTGGCAAGGTACCTAAGGAACAGACAAAAGAGAAGTCAGCAAGGGGTAGCAAAGATTAAACCAAGAGACAATCAGCACGGTACAGAGGAGAATCCAGGGGCGTAGTCAGATACAGGCAGAGGTCACATCAAATATCGAAACAGGATAGCAGCCAGGTATCAAACAAAAGAATGACAAAAACAGGCATCAGGAAGAGGAAGTGATGGGTATAAAAATACCCCAGTGGCCAATCCAGAAAAGGCAGGGTCAAAGGTTAGTGGAGGTGTAACAGTACCCCCCCTTAAAAGGAGACCACAGGTCGACCTGGTTTTCCAGGATTCTTGTGGTGAAAGTTTCTGAGTAGTGATGGAGCATGCAGATCCCGGAGGGGTATCCAGGAACTATCTTCCAGAGAAAAGAAGAAGAGAGCGAACACCATCTGAGAGTAACCTCTAAGTGTACATACTCCATAATATACACTAGTTGTACTCACTAGATTGTTTCTTAATAGAGTCGCCCAAAAAGTAAGTGAAGAATAATAGTGGACTAGGGATCACTTTTTCTTCTACCTCACTGTGGTGACTGGTGTTGGGCAGGACAGCCAAACTTAAGTATTAAACCTTGTGATCCTTAGTTGTAACGAAAACGGCTTTTTCTAAGGGCAGCTCTGTAAAGTTGGATATCCAATATAAAGCCCTAGATAGAAAGTCACTCACCGGATAAGTACTTGGAATGTACACAATACACCCAAACTGGCGTCAACCCAATGCGCTATTAGATTTTTCAAACAGATGATACGTATGCACGTGAAAGCCACGGGATATATAAATACTTTATTAAGTATAATAACCCTACGCATTTTGTAAACCTCTAATACAGGGCTTAAAATTTGAAGTCCTTTGCTACTAGCCAGACCTGAAAAGTTACTCGCCACTGCAAGACATAACATACCCACCAGGGCTGAATTTCTACTCACCATGGCTACATTTTCAGTCGCCATTGGCTAGTGGTGAGTGGAAAGTTTGAGCCTTGCTCTAATACGAATATATATATATATATATATATACACACATTAATGCAATGAAGCATACCTTTGATTTCATAATTGCCACGTCTCTTCAGCATGGAGAGCCAGAGTGAGACTGGGGACTTGAGAGACCGGGACCTGATCCAAGCCTCGATCAGATCCCCTGCCACGCTCAGATCTCTACCATGACAATGGATACGCAACCACATACATAGTAACAACAAGATGAATACATAAGTTGCTTCTCCATTGTCATGGTAGCGATGCTGAGGAGACACGGCAATTATGAAATCAAAGGTATGCTTCACTGCATTAATATAAATATATATATATATATATATATATATATATATATATATATATATAAGCGCATTATAGGTTTATATTTTATCCCCTGACGAACTGTGGAGGTTGGACACTAAGGCATCTGCAGCCAGAACCCTGGCTGGCTGGTAATCCGGAAAAGAGAGCTGGTTATATCCACCAGCGGCAAAAAATGGGGAACAGAGAAGAGCAACATGAAGAGAATTTTTTAAAGGCAAACTCTGCCAATGGAAGGAGGTGAGACCAGTTGTTTTGTAATTTGTTGACATAATGTCGCAGGTAGATCTCTAATGATCGGTTATTTTGCTCAGTTTGTTCGTTTGAGGGTGATAAGAGGATGAAAATTGAAGATCTATGCCAATTAGACAGCAAAAGGCTCTCCAAAAAGATGAGACAAACTGTGAGCCTCTATCAGACACTATCTGAAATGGTAGACCACGGAGGCGAAAAATATCTTTTAAGAAAAATGGAAGCCAGATATTTGGATGTGGGGAGTCCTGGAGGGGGAATAAAATGTGCTAATTTGGAAAATTGGTCCACCACCACTAGGATGGTGGTGAACTGCAGAGATGAAGGTAGGTCAACAATAAAATCCATGGCCACGTGTCCAGGGTTTTTGAGGAATTGGCAATGGACGGAGAAGCCCAAAAGGAGGGTGTCTAGAAGGTTTGTTCTTGGCACAGGAGGTGCATGCCTTGATGAAGTCGGAAACACCATAGAAAGGGAAGGCCACCAGAGTTCCCTCTGAAGTAATTTGAGCATCCTCAAAATCCCTGGATGTCAAGTAGTAGGTGAGGCGTGAATATGAAAAGGGACAAAGAGCAATCCAGGTGGTTTGTTGGTAGTGGGAGGGATCTCAGTTTGAGCCCTACTAATGATCTGCAGAGTTTTGGACGGGATTGCTGTTGGCAAGCAGGAGTCAGACGGTATAGTTAATATAACCTTTATTATGAGAATAATAACAGTAATGCAATATAAATATATACACACAGTGGGTGATCGAAAAGGCGGGTACTGTATCAGGAATAGGAGTCTCCCAATATCACCACCACACTGTCCGAGACTAGGCCTCAGCCTGATGGAGTCTGGCGGTAAGGTAACGCACAAGACTGATACTGCCTCAGCCTCCAGTCAGTAGCTGGGAGTCTGCTAAAGCCCCAGGTCAATACTAGGAAGGATGTCTGAATAACAGGACCAACCCTCGAAGCGAACAGACAGGGCCTTCTAGTAAGCACCAGATAGGATAGTCAGACGAGCCAAAGTCATACAAGGATCAGGTAGTCAGCCAGAGCCACAGGTTTGCACCAGACAGGATATCCACTGAAGCGATGGAATGCTGGGTGGGCAGTGGACAGAGCCACAGGTCAACACCAGAGTGGGTAGTCAGACAAGGCTAGGTCATACACAGAGCGGGTAGTCAGCCAGGGCCACAGATTTGCACCAGAAAGGATATCTCAGCCAAATCAGAAAGCACAAGGAGAATAGTCAGACAGAGCCAGAGGTCAACACCAGAATGGATGGACGGACAAGCAGGATCATACACAGGAATCAGGAATACAAATAATGAACTGCTCAGAAACCCAACGTAAGGGTAACGGATACACATAGAGGTTTATAAAGGTGTAGGAGAAGGCGGGACCAATTAGGTAATCCAGGCTGGGTCTATAACAGGTGTCCAGGCAAGTGCCTGTCACGGTTTGTTAAAGAACTCTCAGACAGTTAGGTAAGGTTAAAAGCTTTATTGAAAATAATGCACAATAGCCCCACTCTGGTCCAGATGAGGTCTGTACCAAGTACTTTCAAAACCTGACACGGGTCAGGGCAAGAACACACACAGTAGTAATAATACAAAATAAGTGTGATGATCTTGGACTTGCAGGAGAATTCGTAGATAGTCTCAGGGACAGAATATCCTCAACAGCCCCACACCGCAATAGGTGACACAAGCGATGGGTGACTGAATGGCAATCCCCTAGAGGACTAGGGATAACGGAGGCAGCACAGATAGTGTACAGGGAGACACTAGACCCCAGGCATCTAGGGTTAATGGAGGCAGCACTGGCAAGACTCTGGCAGAGAACTGACACTAGTAGTTTAGGGTAAATGGAGGCAACACGGACAGGACTCTGCCAGTGACTGAACCCTAGAACGCTAGGGTTAACTGAGGCAACACGGACAGTACTCTGGCAGCGGCTTGACCCTAGAACGCTAGGGTTAATGGAGGCAAGACAGATACGAATCTGGCAGCAACTAGGCCCTAGCATGCTAGGGTTAACGGAGCAACACGGCTCCGACTCTGGCAGAGGCTTGACCCTAGAACACTAGGGTTAACGGTGGCAACACAGACAGGACTATGGCAGCGAGTGGGCCCTAGCACGCTAGGGTTAATGGAGGCAACAGACACCAGATACTAGCAGTATAGTGACCCTAGACCACTAGGGTGAGCATAAGCAACACTGGCAGAAGTCTGGTATAGACTGGACCCTACTATAGGGTTACTGGAGGCAACACAGACACTGGTGAGTGATGGAACTCCCACAGGTTCCAAGAGACTATAGGAGCACTTAGGCCTAATATGCGAAATGCGGTAAGCGAGCGGGAGTACGTAACGTAACCGTTCAGCAACCGGTGTCACTCTGATCGGTACATGGAGGTTAATAGCCAGTCCCGTGAGCGATGGAACTAGAAACTCAACCAGGTCGGCACACACAGAATACACAGCCAGTCACATGGACCACCAGACACTAGCCCAGCCAGATCGGTACAAACAGTGTAGTCAGCCAATCCTAGTCAGTAACAGAATCAGATAGTCAGCCAAGCCAGTTCTGTACACAAGGAGTTAGTCAGCCAGTCCTAGTCGGTAACAGAATCAGATACGCAGCCAAGCCAGTTCGGTACAGAGGGAGTCAGCCAGTCCTTTGTTGGTAATGGAATCAGATACTCAGCCAAGCCAGTTCGGTACACAGGGAGTTAGTCAGCCAGTCCTTTGTCGGTAACGGAATCAAATACTCAGCCAAGCCAGTTCAGTACACAAGGAGTTAGTCAGCCAGTCCAAGGTCAGCAAGGGAATTGGATCACAGGAGCGTCAGGAACTATGCGTAGTCAGGAGATCCGGGTCATACACGGAAACAGGAACAAGAGCTACTAGTCGTTAGATACGGGTACACCACTAAAGGGCACCGGTATAGTGACAGGAAGGCGTATTTAAAGGCAAGCCCTGGGAGGAGTTATCAGCACAGAGCCAATAAGAATGCAGCCAGGGTAAACCTGGAAATAACAATGTCGCTCAGGCAGAATCACGGGCACCGTAATAGTGCCTGATTCAATGCTGCCAGTAACCAGGAACCAGACTAGGCCGCAGGCAGAGGAATGCTGCTAGTGATGCAGGAGCGTCCATCCAGAACCCTGCTCCTGGCTGAATGGCGCAGGCCGAGGTAAGGCACTGTGACAATTGATGAAATCTGACACGAGGGAATGATGTGTTCTGGACCTGTATCAGGGAGGGCAGAGAATTGCCGTGATAGTGCATCAGCTTTCTTGTCCTTGGAGCCTGGGATGTAGGTGATAACGAAATTTGAATCTGGTAAAGAAAAGGGCCCAGCAAGCCTGTTGGGGGTTTAAGCATTGATCGGTTCTTGTGATCTGTAAAAAGTACAAATGGGTGAGGCGGCCCCTCCAAGAGATGATGACATTTCTGCAGTGCTAGTTTGTTTGCTAGGAGTTCTTTGTTGCCCACGTCATAGCTTCGTTCCGCTTCTGAAAATTGGAAAAAAATGAACATTGATGAATCTGTTGGGAACCAATGTCTCGCTGGGACAGGACTGCCCTTGCTCCGATTTCTGAAGCATCCACTTCTACCAAAAAAGGTCTAGCAGGATCAGGAAAAGATAGGACTGGAGCAGATGTGAAGGCCTCCTTCAATTTCTGAAATGTGGAAATGGCCGCTGGGGGCCAGTCTTTCAGGATGGCATTCTTTCTGTTAAGGGTAGTGAGTGGTGCAATAGTTTGAGAAAAATCTGTGGTAGTAGTAAGAAAATCCTATAAATTGTTGTAGGCCTCGGAGGGTGGTGGGATATGGCCATTTGGATACTGCCACTACTTTTTGAGGATCCATGTTGATGCTAGTAGGAGATATGACATATCCCAGAAATGTAACCTTGGTGACCTCAGACAGACATTTGTCAGGTTTTGCAAACAGCCGGTGTTCTCTTAAGCATTGGAGAACATTCTTTACGTGAAGTCTGTGGAGGTCCAGAGATGAGGAGAAGATCAGGAGATCATCTAGGTATACTACTACATATATGAGCAGGATGTCACAAAAGATATTGTTCATTAATATCTGGAAAATGGCTGGTGAATTGCAGAGGCCAAAGGGCGTTACGAGATACTCATAATGTTTTTGATGGTAATCTTACTGAGTCCCCTGTAAACAATACAGTGGCATAGGGACCCATCCTTTTTAGAAACAAAAGAAGAACCCTGCTCCTGGAGGAGAGGAGGATGGTCTGATGAAACCTTTGGCTAGGTTTTCCTCAATATAGGTTGCCAGGGCTTTAGTTTTGGGTCCAGATAGTAAGAATGTATGCCGTCTGGGAGGGATGGTACCAGGAAGGAGTTCAATAGCATAATCGGGGAGGAAGGGCTTCTGCCTCAGCTTTGGAGTATAACTCTAGATAATCTATGTATTGAGGAGGAATCTTTTCCTGAGAAGGTGGGGTTTTTTTCTACCGTAGCAATGATGAGAACAACTGAAGATAGACACATGGAGGAACAAGAGGGGACCCAAGCATTGATGTGGCCTGTCGCCCAGCAGATAGCTGGGTTGTGTTGGAGTAGCGATGGTAGATCCAGGATTATGGGCGAGGAGGGGGGATTGGATAACATCCAGGGAGATGGATTCTGAATGTCGTATCCCAGTGGTTAAGCATAGGGTTTCTGTCTCTTGAAAAATCACCCCTGGTCCTAGAGGCTTGCCATCTAGGACCGTAACGCTAATAATTCAGTCTTGGATTGGAGAGGGATACAATGGGTCTTGGTCCATTGGTAATCAATGAATATGCCTGCAGCACCTGAATCAAGAAAAGCTAGGATAGAGACTTTACTGGATGACCAGCATAGGGTAAATGGTGCCAAAAGTCGAGAGCTTTTGTCTGGGATTCTTGACCGCTTCAAGGTTTGTCGTTTCCCGGTCTGGATGGTCTGGTAGGGCAGTTGTGCAGCATATGACAGGACAAGCCGCAGTACAAGCATAGACCTTGGAGGCATCAGCGTTTGTGTTCTGAATCAGATATTTTTGAAAAGGCCCCAATTTCCATGGGTTCATCTCCCGATGCCTGTAGATTGGGTATGGGGGGGATGGGGTCCCCAGCTCCCTCGGAGAGAGCGGTCTCTCTTTTGCAGACACTCCATCATGCGGCAATCTAGGTCAATGCATATTGATATCAGCGCCTCCATGTCCAAGCATGTAAAGGCATCTTTCAATCTGGCATTCAGCCCTCTCCTGAAGACCGGCTGCTATTAATGCTACTGAATCCCAGTTAGTTTCGTAGGATAATGTCCTAAATTCAACTGCATACTGGCTAACAGTTCAATTACCCTGATGGAGGTCCAGGAGAGAGGTTTCTGCACCTTGGCGTCTATCTGGAAGATCAAAGACCTTGCGAAAAGCTGCCATGAAGGCTTCTGCGTCTTCTAATAAGGGGGATTGTCTCTCCACTATGGGTGAAGCACATGCCAGAGCTTTGTCTTTTAGTAAAGATATATATCATGAATGTCACTTTTGCTGCTGATGATGTGAAAGTCTGTAGGAGGGTTTGAAAATGTAGTGAGCATAGATTTAGAAACCCCCTGCATTGGGTAGCCTTTCCTGAGCATCGTTCTGTAAGTGGGATTTTTGGAGGTTTGCTGTTTGATCTTTCAGTTATCTGACTGGTGGGTGGGTTTTTGTTGGAGCTTGTTCCTGTAGCTTCTGAACCTGGAGAACCTAGAGGAAGGTTGATTGATTGTAGCTTCTATAAGACATAGTCAATCTTGTTCTCTAGTGTTGTTAGTTGAGCAGCATGTTATGCTAATACCTGTTCCTGGTGATCCTGAATAGCCATGATAGGTCCACAGGATCCATTCCTGGCCTATTCTTTCTGTCAGGTACCGCTGAAGGAAAGCTGGGGTCTCTAGGTGCCTACAGTGCGCAGAGGCTAGGGTGCATTGAATTGGGTTTGAGGTTAGGGAATGGAGGAGCCCTGTTGGAGTGTCCGTGCCACAGCTGGAGTATAGTTGCTGGCGGTGAAGCCAGATGTCTGACCCCAGTTGGGCCGGGACCAGGATGAACACCCCTCAGGCTGGAAATTACCTCCCGTTTTGCCGGATTGCCCGCGTCTGGCCATCGCGTCTGCGCATGCACGGCCTCGTACTTCTCGCTTTCAGGTCTCGTACGCCGCCAATGTCACGGTGCATGACATCAGACACCACCACTTTTTAAGATGACATCTGCTGGGCTTGGGCGCTCTTGCGTCGAGTCCTTAAGCTGTTTGCAGCGTTGCTATTTCTTTTTTGTGTGTCCAATTCAGTTTTTTGACCTTTGGCTAGCCTCTGACCCTTCTTGTACTCAGACAGCACTGACCTCGGCCTGCCTCACGTTTTGCATGAACTCAGCCAGCCCCAACCTCAGCTTGTCCCTCACTATGTTTTTTGGTTTCCCCCTTTCCGGTTTTCGCTTCGGTACTCTCTCTCTTGTGACAGCTGGTCTGTTCCATCTTCAGAGTAAACTTTCTTGCCACTTGCTAGCCTCTGTGTTGTTTTCTCTTCACAGAGTCAGTATCCAAGAGGCAGACACAGAGCTAGTTCTCAAGCAGCTGACAGTACGCAAGAGCCCATACTACTCTCTACATGGAACCAGCTGGGCTAATAGATGCCCTGAACTCCCTGGGGAACCGAATTTTGTCTTTAACCCTGACTGTACAGGAACTGCAGTCTAACCAGGCCCATCTACAACAGCAACTCCTTGACCTAGAGCCCGGTATTCCTCCTCCCGCTGCTCCTGCCGAGGCCATTCCACCTGCTGTGGCAGGGGAGCTTCCGCATCATCCAGAGCCTAGGGTGCCTCTCCCAGATCGGTTTAATGGGGATCGAAGAAAGTACCGATCATTTGTCACATCCTGCGAACTACTGTTTGACATAAACCCCCACACGGACTACACTAAGGTCCGTACCGCTATTACACTATTGACCGGTGAACCACAGACCTGGGGGCACCATCTCCTCCAAAGCAACAGCCCTTTACTGGCAACCTGGACTGACTTCCGTCAGGCCATGGACACCCTTTTTGATGACCCTTTCCAAGTCTCCACCACCCAGACAGCAATGAGATCCCTTAATCAGGGAAGAAGACCAGTGGAGGACTACGTCGCTGATTTCTGTCGCTTATCCTGCGACTCACGATGGAATGAGGCTGCTCTATATGACCAGTTTCAGCTAGGGTTATTAGAGGCCCTCAAGGATGAGCTGGCTAGAGTCACCCAGCCCGTTAGCCTGGAAGCCCTTATACAACTTGCGACTCAAATTGATAGGAGGTTGAGAGAGAGGCGTCGTGAGAGACTCGACATGGTGCCATTGCCTCCCAGACACCCTACAGTCCTTCCTTCCGTTGAACCAGTCTCCAGCACTGCTCCTGCACCCCTAGAGGAGCCTATGCAAGTAGGGGTGGTCAGAGGCCCCTGACTAAGGCAGAGAGGGATCACAGCAGGCAATGGAATCTTTGCCTATATTACGGAGGCAGGCCACTTGTTACGATCTTGCCTTTCCAGACTTCGTTCTCCGCAAGGTAGGGGTCATCCTCTTCTTCCCGCTCTACCTCTCATGCCTCTCACCGCGGCCTCTTAACTGTCTGTTTCTGTCATTCTGCAGTGAAAAGACCAGCAGACTGAGTTAACAGCTATGATCGACTCGGGTGCCAGCAGCTGTTTCATGAACCAGGAACTGACCCATGTCTTGAAGATCCCAGTTCAGCAGAAACCACAACCTCTCAAAATCCTGATGTCTGACCAACACAGTCTTCAATCAGGTCATTTTGTGTTGGAGACCCTGCCTTTGTCCTTGCGGTTCCCTTTGGGTCATGAGGAGAAGTTGCAGTTTGAAATTATGCCATCCCTCCTCTTTCCGCTTATCGTATGGCTACCCTGGCTTCGCACCCACGATCCTACAATCAAATGATCCTCTGACAAGATTATCTTCAGTTCCTCCTACTGCATGAAGAAGTGTCTACCAACCACCACTGTGACAACGCTTTCTTCCTCAGTGGTCGAGGCTTTGCCCCCCCAGTACCATGGCTATTCTGAAATGTTTGACGAGAATGGTGCTTCCATCCTACCCCCACACGGGCCCTACCCGGAGCTGCGATTCCCTATGGGCATATCTACCCGCTTTCTGGGCCGGAGACTCTTCACCTAAAGAAGTACATCACCGAAAGCCTAAGACAGGGCTTTACCCGTCCTTCCACATCTCCTGCCGGAGCAGGGATCTTCTTTGTACCCAAAAAAGATGGAGGATTACGTCCCTGCACCGATTATAGAGAACTGAACAGAATAACTGTTAAAAACAGATATCCGGTTCCGTTGATCCCTGACCTGCTGGAATGGGTGTCCACCGCTAAGGTGTTTACAAAGATAGATCTACGAGGTGCATACAACCTCGTCCGCATCCGCAGGGGAGATGAGTGGAATACAGCATTCCGTACCCGAGTCGGTCATTTTGAATATAGAGTGATGCCTTTCTGGCTGTGTAATGCCCCTGCCACATTCCAGCATTTCGTTAATGATGTGTTCAAGGATCTCATGGATGTGTTCATCATCATATACCTGGATGACATTCTTATTTATTTCTCCTCCCTGTCAGAATATCGGAAACATGTAACGACAGTATTAGCCCATCATCATGGTTTATTCGCTAAACTCGAAAAATGCGTATTCGAGACCCAAGAGATAGGCTTCTTAAGTTTCCTGTTATCTCCTGGTTGCATAAAAATGGACCCTCGGAAAATTACTGCTATCCTGGATTGGCCCGCTCCCACAGACAAGAAAGCAGTACAACGATTCATTGGCTTTGCCAATTTTTAATAGCAGGTTTCTACGGAGTTTTTCTGGTCTCATAACCCCTTTGACCTCTCTCACCCGGAACAACACCCTTTTCCTATGGGCTACAGAAGCACAGAAAGCATTCAACGCACTCAAAGCAGCCTTTGCCCAGGCTCCTGTCCTCCAACAACCCGATATTACCAAACCGTTTCTCCTTGAGGTTGACGCCTCCAATGACGCTACTGGAGCAGTACTCTCACAACGGGCAGAACATGATGACCAAGTCCATCTTGTGGCCTTCTTCTCTAAGAGGCTCAGCACCACTGAGCAAAACTATGATATTGGGGACAAGGAATTGCTGGCCATTAAGAGAGCACTAGAGGAGTGGCGCCACATACTAGAAGGGTCTCCCAACTCGGTCACCATATTCACGGATCACCTCAACCTGGAGTACCTCCGGGGAGCTCGTAGGTTACGTCCTCGGCAGGCTAGATGGGCTCTCTTTTTCTCCCGGTTCCAAATGCATATTACCTACAGGCCCGGAACCAAGAACGGGAAGGCCGATGCCTTGTTGAGGATCCACAGCCCCCCCCTCAAATCATGTTGAACCACCGGACACCATTCTCCATCCGCATCCTTTTCTAGTGTTAAACAGTGACTTGATGACTAGATTGCAGCAAGAAACCACTGTTTTTCCCCACTTGATACAATGACATGCATTGAACTATTCCAAGGGACTTCTGTACAGAAACCATCTCGTGTATGTACCCTCTTCACTTCGTCAGGAGGTGCTTCATTTACACCACTATATACCCGCTGGAAGCCACGGAGGAGTCAAACAGATGATAGAGAAAATACAGAGGCATTTTTGGTGGCCTAGTATGAGAACTGATGTTCTGTCTTTCATTGCCTCCTGTGATACCTGCAGTTGATCCAAGAGCCTGCGCAATAAACCATCTGGACTGCTCTTCCCACTTCCTATCCCTGAGGGGCCTTGGCGTGATGTGTCTATGGACTTTATAGTAGACCGTCCAACATCAAACCATCACAACACCATATTCGTAGTCATCGACCGGTTCACAAAATTAGCGCACTTCATCTCTGTTTCCGGTCAACCGTCAGCATCCCAAACTACTGAACTCTACTTACAACCCATCTTTCGCCTTCACGGCGCACCACATACCATTACCTCAAAGTTCTGGGAGGCCTTTTGCTCCAGTTTACAAATAAAGAGAAACTTGTCCTCTGGGCATCACCCACCTCAAAGTTCACCTCAAAGTTCTGGGAGGCCTTTTTCTCCAGTTTACAAATAAAGAGAAATTTGTCCTCTGGGCGTCACCCACAAACTAATGGACAGACGGAACGCACGGACCAAACCCTCGAACAATACCTGCGCTGTTTTTCAACATATTTACAGTACAACTGGTTATACCTCCTCTCGCAAGCAGAATTCGCCTACAATGACCATTACCACCATAATCTACATACCTCTCCTTTCTATGTCACCTATTGTTCCTACAGCCAACCAACGGATACAAGAATTGCAGCAATGCCACCAAGAACTACACGGTTTACTGCAGCACATGCAATCACCCTACAAAAAACAGGCTGATAAACACCATCATGAAAGTCCAATATATACCATTGGCAATAAAGTATGGCTATCTTCTGCCCACGTTTAATTGTCCTGCCCATCCAGGAAACTGGGCCTCTGCTTCCTAGGATCTTTTAGTATTGAACGTATCATTAATCTAGTAACATACCGTCTCGCCTTGCCTGCAACACATAAGATACACCCAACTTTTCATGTTTCACAGCTGAATCAAAAGGAGGTAAGAGCACTAGCCTCTCCAGAGATCCCCTGAGATGCCCAGAGAAATATGTACCTGCCAGACCTAGATAGTTGGTCCTCCAGATAACACGAAGATCCCCACAGAGGTAGAATAAGGAGGACGTGAAATACCAATGCTATAAGATAGACCCAATATGCCTGAGGAAGCAATGGAATCAGAAGCAGATGATCCGGCTTTGTAGGAGACCCTGGGTGTCAGTATGGTACGAATATATGAAATAAATTCAGAAGCAGTGAGGGGACCGGAGTGAAGTGAAAGAAGGGAGCTGTCTGTGGTGTGGTGCTAGTGGATAGAAGTGAGGTTGACCAGAGCTTGATAAGGACACCAGGGGTCGTGAGTAGTGAAGTATGGGATGTCATGGCCTTCTCGAGCTTGGTCTCTTTTAGAATGGGCAAGAAAAAGGGTGAAGTGGCTGGAATGCCGGATGAGTTGTTCCCGGCGCACAGAGATGTCAGTCTTCCAGTGGCAGGAGAACTCGCCCGGCCTAAGGAAGCCGAAGAAGGTCTGACAAATGGCAGCGAGGAGAGTGGTGTTAGTCTGGTGCGAAAAAGGGCTGGATTTTAAAAAGTCGTACATGCTTCTAAATATGGCACCTGAAATTGGTAGCCTACTGAGAGGTGCTGTGGGTTGCAGGCGGGCTAAGCCTTTAAGGAAGAGCCTGACACTATACATAGAGAGAATGGAAGGAGAGAAAGGGTGCATTAACATGTGATGGTGTTGAATACCAGCTAGATAAGTTTTGATAGTGGGTGGTGAGAGCTTAAGACCTAAGTGACAGTGAGAAGAGAAAGCTAGCATGGTGGACCGAGAAAAGGTGAGGGGTGATCTGGTGTGTGCTAAAAAGGTTTGGAAGAACCGCCAGGCTCTGTCGTACAATTTCCTGGTATTGGGGGCAAGGTCATGCTGTATAACTGTAGAGGCTTATGACAGCAGGTAGTTTATATTGATGTTAGCTCTGTGAATGACTGTGGAGTGGCTGCTTCTGGATGTAGGTCGATGGAGCTCTGCAATTGAAGTCAGGAGAGATAATTAGTAACTGTGTTATCATGATTTGAAATATGAGAGGGATGGATAATGAATCCGTGTGTGACAGTTAACCAGTTTAGTTTCTTTAGCAGATTATTGATAACTGTGGATGGGGATCTACCTTTTTGTATGAGCTTTAAAGAGTATTCAGATGAGGAGTGGAATATAACTGCCTGCCCTTCCCATTGGTGAGCCCATGTAGCAGCGGCAGCCACCATGGGGTAGATGCCTATGAGGCCTGATGTGGAGAGGAGGTTATCTGAGGATCTGATTTAAATTGGCCATTGGGTTGGCAAACCATTGTTGGCCACAGACTGCTGCAAAGCCAGAGTTGGTGTTGGCATCAGTGTATACTGCAGGGCTGGCTAGGGAGGGGGAGGGAGGGAACATGGTTCTGCCATTCTATCACAGTCTTCCTTAGAGGCCAAGTGTTCCTGTGCTTCCTACCTCTGTATGGCCACCGGTCAATTTGCCTGACATCAGGTAACAGGCACTAGCATGAACACCTGTTTATGGGTCTATTCTGGGTGGCCTAATTGGGTCCTGCCTCCTTCTGCTCCTTTATAAACCTCCCTGGGCCTGGGAGTCATTGTCCTTACATGGTGTTCCTGTTAGTTACTCTTGTACTCCGTTGTGACCTGTGCTTATCTGAGAATCCGCTCTGTGTATGACCCCGGCTTGTCTGACTACCCACATCGGTTCTGACCTGTGGCTCTGGCTGACTAACTCGATCCTTGTTAACCCCAGCTTGTCTGACTATCCACATCGGTTCTGACCTGTGGCTCTGGCTGACTCACTCACTCCGTGTAGTCCCTGGATTGTCTGTACTCCAGCTCCTATCTCGCTCTGTGTATCCCCAGCTTGTCTGACCTGTGGCTCAGGCTGACTACTAACTCTGTACGCTCCTAGCCTGCCTGACCATTAGCCTCTGTGTCCCGGGCTCTGTCCAACTCTCGCTCCCTGTTGCCTTTAGTCTCTGGTACCTCGCAGTAGTGCAATGAATAGCACAGTGTGCAGCTCCGGGTAGGAGCTTGGGCCCTATCATCCGGTGGTCTGGGGTTGTGTGGGATATTATCATCACTATATCTCATATATTATTATCACTGTATATTCTAATAAAGGTGGTTATATTTTATTACTGTGTCTGTCCTTCTTTGCCTGGTTACCATGACAGTATGTAAGGGCCATATCTAATGAAGGTAGAGGCAGTCCACCTAATCAGAGCATCCTGTCCAGGATGGATTCTCAAAACCAGAGAATCGACCAATTGAATTTTGCTATGTAGACACTGCTAAATCGCACGGCTCACCTAGAAAGCTTTGCTCTGCAACCGGTGGTGTCCCCAGCACCTGCGCCGGTTGTGGCTACTAACTCTGAAGCTGTCATAAGTAGAGGGTTGTCTGGCTCAGCTCCTCTACCCCTATGAGATCCCACCTGAAGCATAACCACAGGTCTGAATGGGAGACACACTATCAGAAGGCCAAAGGTGCCACAGCTAGCAGCAGCAGAAGCACTTTAAAAAATTCCCAGCTGATTGAGGAACCCCCTACACATCATAGGTTCCCCATCATATGTTTGGGGTAGAGGAACTTTGATTAAGTGGACTGCCTGTACCTTAGACATGGCCCTTACGTACTGTCACGGTAACCAGGCAAAGAAGGAAAGACACAGTAATAAAATATAACCACCTTTATTAGAATACTAGCAATGTGGGACGGCGTTGCCCGTCATATTATTTACACAGAGAGACATTATGTGAAACAGAAATATGCAGTGTTACAGACATGCACTTAAAGAGACTGAGCGTGTCACTGTGAAACGCATACATACAGAGAGACACACACATACATGGACGTATGTCAGATATGTAGACAGCGTGTGACAGACAGAGTGGTGATGTAGATAAGCTAATAAGAGTTGTAAAAAATGTTTTAATTGCAGCTCTTTAGCTTGATGAATAAGGCCTTGTATCCTTACAGTTGAAGTGAGTGTGCTGTGTTACTTGGTGAATAAGACCCTGTATCCTTACAGTTGAAGTGAGTGTGCTGTGTTACTTGGTGAATAAGGCCCTGTATCCTTACAGTTGAAGTGAGTGTGCTGTGTTACTTGATGAATAAAGCCCTGTATCCTTACAGTTGAAGTGAGTGAGCTGTGTTACTTGATGAATAAGGCCCTGTATCCTTACAGTTGAAGTGAGTGACCTGTGTTACTTGATGAATAAGGCCCTGTATCCTTACAGTTGAAGTGAGTGTGCTGTGTTACTTGACGAATAAGGCCCTGTATCCTTACAGTTGAAGTGAGTGTGCTGTGTTACTTGATGAATAAGGCCCTGTATACTTACAGTTGAAGTGAGTTTGCTGTGTTACTTGATGAATAAGACCCTGTATCCTTACAGTTGAAGTGAGTGTGCTGTGTTACTTGATGAATAAGGCCCTGTATCCTTACAGTTGAAGTGAGTGTGCTGTGTTACTTGATGAATAAGGCCCTATATCCTTACAATTGAAGTGAGTGTGCTGTGTTACTTGGTGAAGGTCACAGAGAGAAGATGTTTGTGAGTAAAGGAATAATTTAGATTACAGCAGTGGATACTGCAGTACATTTGAAGAAATAGGTTGGCAGACAGAGGGTTAAGTGACAGATGCAGTGATAGATAATGTAATGGCGATGTGGGAGTAAAATGGTGAGATTGGGACTATGGATGAATGGCAAGGGGATAGGTGAGTGGGGGTGACAAGGGAGGAGGAAATGAGAGATTGAGGAGAGGAGGGACAGTGAAGTGTTACAGTAAAGTAATGGGTGAGGGGGAGAAATGACTATACATAGACAGTGAAGTAGACATGAAATACAGGGCTGTAGGGTTACTGCATTATACAGACCTAGTGTAGCAGTTGGTTGGAGTGAAGCACTTTAACTCTGAGTGTGAGAGAGGTACGCAACACATTGCTGTGTAATGAGTTGTATAGTCCTATGGCAGTGAAAGGGTTAAGTGACACATGTTGGGCGCTTATACACTATGTGGGACGGCGTTGGCTGTCATGTTATGACTGTTGGGCGCACGTGTGTGAAATGTAGACACACTGATAAACACAGATATATGCAACACACAGGCAGACACATACACACAGTGGGCGGCAGAGACATGCAAAAGACATGCACACACACACACACACCGGAGATGCACAGATGCACACAAATATGTAACAGAGATGTACACACACACGCAACATATTTGTGCAAAAACACATGCGTGCATGAGTTGTGCACCCCCTCTGACACTCAAATGGTTAAGATATAGAGAGGCATGTCAGAGTTAAATAGCAGTGGGAAGTGTATTCATACCTGGGAACATTGACTTGTGGAGTCCCTGGAGAGAAGTCATGTGGTACTGATGTGAAGAGACAAATGGAGCAATCTGGGTTAAAAGTGGCTGGGGGGGCGGGGCTTAAGAGAAATGTGGAAAAGTGTTAGTAATAGGCTGGGGAAGGAGAAGAAGTGGGAGGGAAATGCAAGTTTACAGTGTGAGGGGTTTGAACACACTCCCTGAGGTGTAAAACTTGATACACAACCCTGTGGCAGTCAGTGGGTTCAGTGTGTACCTGATAGCTGCCTGTCCTCTGTGTTGTATGGCAAATGATGACAGTGAAGAAATAATTCAGCAATGAGGACCTACCTTAACCCTTTGAGTGCCATTTTGTACCTCAGTGGCTGTAGTTACAGGTCCTGCTGAGGCCACTGGGAGTCAGGGTGAGCGACTGTGTGTCAGCCATATTTCTTTCTGGCTTTTGTGTGTGTAGTGCTGTGTGTGTGAGTGAGGCATGTGTGTGTGTGAGTGGGGCACATGTGTGTGTTTGGTGCTGTGTGAGGGGGGCATGTGTGTGTTTGTCTGTGGTGTAGGAGCAAGTGACAGCCATTTTGTTTTTTTCTGACTTTGATAGTGGTGGGCGGGCTGCATAGTGGGGGCGGGCCAACTCCCTGCATGATTTTCACACCAATAGCAGTGGCCTTCGGCCACTGCAATTGGTGTGAAAATCACGCCCCTATTGAATCACCCAATGGGAGCAGTAACCCCTCCTTATTGCCTCCCCTGGGTGTGTGTGTGTCTCCTGAGGAGACATAAATTATGTTATCCAAAAGACAAAAAACGCACATAGAGGGCGCCAATAGTGCTTATACCAATGATATACAATGTATCAGTAATAAATCAATAGGTATTCCACTCACATTTAAAAGAGGCTGCAAGTATACCTCTGGACACACACAGCTAAATGCACATGCAAGGAAATCTTACCACCCTTGCTCGGTATTCTTGTATCGACACTCACTGGATCCACTGTCCGCTGTTCAGTCCCAAAATAAGAGAAGCCGCTCCAACAGTGTACTCAGAAGAAAAATATTTTATTGATAAAAAATAAATCAATCACCTGCTAAAAAACGCGTTTCGCAGCGCTAACACGCTGCTTCATCAGTAATGCAGGCTTAATACAATAAGATAAAATGGAACCCGAACGCCAGCGGAGAGCGGCTATTTAAATCAGCCGGCGCTCAGTCTATTGGTCAACACGCCAGCCATTCATTCAAACATAGTGCTTACACCTGTCAATGAAAACCAACATTAACCAATGAAGCGCCATGCGCTCATGGCCGGCGAGCTGAGTATAACGTAAAATAAATACAGCATACAAATATCCCAAGTCATACAAGACAACACAATACATAAAATACAATACATAAAATACAAATATCAAGTTAGATATCACTGTAGCACAACCAAAATAAATTATAACCACTTGCAAATGTAAATACAATGTAAGATGTAAATATGAGTGAGCGCTGTCGCAAGGGTAGAGTGCCCAAATACATACAGAAAACCTCCGCTATGTCACCAAAAAAACACCCAGCGATAGAAATATCTACCACTCGAATGGACTACTCAATAGCCCTACATCTTACAGCCCTATGTATTTAAATCAGCCGGCGCTCAGTCTATTGGTCAACACGCCAGCCATTCATTCAAACATAGTGCTTACACCTGTCAATGAAAACCAACATTAACCAATGAAGCGCCATGCGCTCATGGCCGGCGAGCTGAGTATAACGTAAAATAAATACAGCATACAAATATCCCAAGTCATACAAGACAACACAATACATAAAATACAATACATAAAATACAAATATCAAGTTAGATATCACTGTAGCACAACCAAAATAAATTATAACCACTTGCAAATGTAAATACAATGTAAGATGTAAATATGAGTGAGCGCTGTCGCAAGGGTAGAGTGCCCAAATACATACAGAAAACCTCCGCTATGTCACCAAAAAAACACCCAGCGATAGAAATATCTACCACTCGAATGGACTACTCAATAGCCCTACAATCGTGACCAAATGTCGGAGGTTTCAAAATTGGCACAACGGGGAGATAATAACATCCCCTAATCCATCACTGCGGCAGAACTCACAACATAAAACGTAATAGTCTTCATCACATATTATAATGAACTTCATCACATATAATCATGAACCCTCACACATGTAACTAATATCACATACATAAGGAAAAAACTATAGTCCGAATGAAAGCACAGAGTGTTGCCTAAACTAAATGATGAAATACCCATCCAAAATGACCAAAGGAAACCAACCCTAAGCTGTGTACCAATAAAGACATACATAAATACTCTCAGCGCTACTCGGTCTCTCCTGTGGTTAGTCCACTCTACAATCCCCACTATAATAACTATAACATCTATATATTGATAGCTACAATATATAAAAAACAATACTAGCTTAAATAGGGCTAATAAAATATAAACCAATCGCTATTGTGATATATAAACAATTATAACCAGATCAACAGTGTATATCAAAAAATTGAAAAAAATTAAAAAGTTACTCAAGCATTAATTCAAAGGTGTAGATAAACTTCAGTTCTTCTTACACTTCCACATCGGACCTGCAGCTCTTCCCTATGGGCCGTCGGATCTGCCCTCCGCTAGTATGCAAAACAAAAAAGAAAAAAAAAAATGGGAACAGCGCAAAAAGTCCTCTAAGTGTAATCCGACAAAAGATACCATCCACTCAACACTTGCTCAGCCTTCCCACGCCCTTCAAGCTGGGTACTCACAGAATAAAGAGGCTTACACCGCCTCTGTGAATGCACGCTATGACTGGATCTGACCTCCAGTCACGGTCTCCGGCTCTCCACGTCCGCGTTGGCTCCTCCTCTCACAGTCCTCTCTCCCTGCTCGATCAATATATGTAACAATATCGCAATTAGAGTGTCCAAAGATGTATAGGACCACAATATGCGATCGGGATCCCAGGGGGCAATAATAGTGAGTTCCAGGAGGTTTTTATTATACCTTCACTAGTTCCCCGTAAGGTTAGATCTAGGAATTGTATCGATTCTCGCTCAATCGTGCTTGTAAATTTCATACCCCATTTATTTGAATTAAGATGTTCAACAAAAGAGTGAACTAAATTTTCATCCCCCTTCCAAATAATCAAAATATCATCAATATATCAATGGTAGAATACCAGATTCGCCTCCAGCCACCCCGAACCATATACCAACAGATCTTCAAGGTATCCCATAAATAGGTTCGCGTAGCTGGGTGCGAATCTGGTACCCATTGCAGTTCCTTTTGTAAAAAAATACCTATTGATTTATTACGGATACATTGTATATCATTGGTATAAGCACTATTGGCACCCTCTATGTGCGTTTTTTGTCTTTTGGGTATTTGATTCCTCCGTGGGTGGAGTGGACGAGTGGTAGCCGATCCCTGTGGTGGAGAATAGCTGGATAAGGGACAGCTGAAATATCCCTTGGCTTGATAGCTGGTCTACACATATGTGTATTTCCAGCCTATAATTTTGTGAGTACCATTTTTACAGGTGGTGGTGAGGTGTCCATTATATATGTGAGGATATTACACCAGGAAGCGCCTCTTCTTTTTTCTTTCCTGTTCTCCATATAGTGTTTACCTGGCGGGTCCTGGTTTGGAGTGCAGCTTCCTTACTCAAGAATAAGAACACATCAGACTGTGGAAATATTTTGTGGACTGAGACCTCTTTTTTTTTTTTTTTAGTTTAGTTTAGTTTTATATCGAACATGTTTAGATTTCAAGATAGAGAAAAAGGAAGGAATGCCTTGAGTGAGGAATTGTTTGGTTATTTTGAAAAACAGCCGATATCTAAGGCTGATTGTGATTCTAGGGAGAAGAATATTGATCTGAGTAAATCATTTTTTGAGATGGAGATGTATCTAAAGGAGGAATGTAAACAATGGTGGGACATTCTTCTCCTTAAGAGGTATAGCTACAGAGAAATGATACCTAGAGGTTTGAGAGTGGGGATGATGCCAACATTCCCTGATGAGAAATTTACAAGAAATTGGTACAAGATTCTTGACACTTGCTCATTCAGCCTCATACAATTACTCATTGATTTTAGAGGGGAAAAATTGTTAGAAATAGAAAATAAAATAGAATCATTGAGTGAAGTATTGGTGAAATATCAAAAGTATAGGGAATTTGAGAGACCGAAAAAGAATATTGATTCTTTTCAGAAAGAAATTGTGGACCGGAAACGGAGGAAATTGGAGAGAGATGAATTAGATTATCAAAATAACCAGATTAGAGTTCAACAGAGAGAGAAATTCAGTAGAGGGAGATTGAGATCGAATGGTGGTAAAGTTAAGGTTGGAAATCCTACTGAAATAAATGATATAAAAGAGTCTGTGGAGAAGAAAACAGAAAGGTACAATGTGAATCATAATACCAATATAAATAAGAACAAATATAAAGATAAAGATAAAAATAAAGGAACATCCCACTCTAATCAAGGTAGACAGAGTACCATGCAGTCAAAAGAGGGTACGGATAACATCCAGAGACATGAGATGAAAACAACAGGGAATGAAAATAATACTGAGACTATTAATAAGAAAAAGACTGATAAAAAGAATGGTATTGAGTTAGAACATAAGAATAAGCAAAACAGTCAAGTTGATGTTGTCAGCTTAATAGAGGATCCAGATGAGGGTACCTCTAATGGACAGGGAAATAGGTCTAGAAATGAACCTGCAATTCCTGCAGTGACTTTTTTTTAGGGGAGAGTATTATCCCCTGGTGGAAAAATTACAATCGACCCCCACAAAGAAGGGAGGAATTAAGCACAAAAAGAGGAGAGCCCGAGGATGTAGAGGAGGAGGAGGGACTAGACAACAAAAAGAGCAGAATGGAATAGGAATAGGGTCAGAAGTAAAATGTTTTAATTTATCTAAATATGTTTTAGATGTGCAGATGAAGAGAATTTGTTGAAAAAGGGATTGTCTTTTTGTCCTTCAAGTCGTCCAGATTTATTTGGACTATTTGTGGATTTAAATGATTATATAAGAAAATTGTCTTTAAAGGGATTCTTCGCTCAAAAGAAGTGCAAGAAAGATGATGATAATTCAATACCTATTATTACAGTTAATCCGTTTTTTGATGAAGAAGATAATGAGATCATCCCTGTGATGGATGACATGACTGAGTATATTTTAGGTGGAGCAGTCCCGACTCTCTTTAAACCCAAATCAAGATTTAATCCTACACATTGTAAGGGTCCCAATGTAGATCTTTTTCAGACATTAGTAATGGAGGACTTTAAGAAAATGATCCAAAATTATCAACAAAAAACTAATGGTGATAAAAATAAAAGGAATAACTTAAATAGAAGAGAGATCCAAGCTTTAAGGAGATTACAGAAATGTAATGAAATTACCATTAAATCTGCTGATAAAGGTGGAGGAGTGGTTATACAAAACACCAGTGATTATCATAAGGAAGCATGTAGAATATTGTCTGATGATGAATACTATGTGAAATTAAAGTCTGATCCTAGCAAAAGATATGCTGAAGAATTGAGGGAATTAGTTGATGAAGCCTGTGATTTAGGTCTGCTCGGGAGATCAGAGAGGGACTTAATTTGTGTACAAGATTTTAGGATGTCTGTATACTATCATTTACCTAAGATTCACAAGTCCCTCTCTGATCCCCCTGGCAGGCCAATCATTTCAGGCATAGATTCATTGGCATGTAATTTATCATCTTACATCGATTATCATTTACAAAAGCTAGTGTGGGCCCTCCCCTCATATATAAGGGACACCAAACATGTGATAGATCTAATGGGTGATATTATTTGGAAAAAAGAGTTCTGTTGGGTTACCGTAGATGTAGTAGCACTGTATTCAAATATTCCACATGAAGGTGGACTTCAGGCTTGTAGGTCTTTTTTAATGAAGGATCTTTTGATGCCATGTGAACAGATTGATTTCATTTTGAGATCTATAGATTTTGTACTTGCACATAATTTTTTTGAGTACGAGGGTGATATTTTTTTACAGAAAAAAGGAAGTGCAATGGGTACCAGATTCGCACCCAGCTACGCGAACCTATTTATGGGATACCTTGAAGATCTGTTGGTATATGGTTCGGGGTGGCTGGAGGCGAATCTGGTATTCTACCATCGATATATTGATGATATTTTGATTATTTGGAAGGGGGATGAAAATTTAGTTCACCCTTTTGTTGAACATCTTAATTCAAATAAATGGGGTATGAAATTTACAAGCACGATTGAGCGAGAATCGATACAATTCCTAGATCTAACCTTATGGGGAACTAGTGAAGGTATAATAAAAACTAAGACTCATTTTAAAGAAATTGATACTAACAGTTACTTGAGTTTTAAAAGTTGCCATCATCGGAAGTGGATACAGAATGTGCCATATGGGCAATTCTGTAGAATAGCGAGGAACTGTAGTGAAGCTTCAGATTATGATATGCAGGCTAAAATTTTAAAAGGACGTTTTTTACAAAAGAATTATCCAAAAAGACTTGTGCAGGATGCGACGATTAGAGCAAGGAAAAATAGATTTGAAAGAGCCCAAATTGATTCTACCCCAGTAGACTTTAAAGAAGATAAAGTTAATGAAAGAATAAGAATAAAAAAGGTTAATAATAATAAGAGTTGCCCTTATGATGCAAGTCTGAATAAGGAGTCTTTCCCAACATTTATTACGAAATACAATGATAATGTGGGTGATATTAATTTTATTTTGAAGAGGCATTGGAGGATACTTGAGAAGGATACTCTGTTGACAGCTATGATTCCTAAGAATCCTAGAGTTATTTATAGGAGAGCATCTTCTTTAAAGGATATATTGGCTCCTACGAGAAAGAGAAAAAATGAAAAAGAAAAAGTTCAATTGAGAGTTGAGTTTAATGGAACTAATAAAGATGATATAAATACCAAGAACTATCTAAAGGGATCCTATAAATGTGGAGGAGCGAGATGTTTGACATGTGGATTTATTGGACATAGAGAAACTCACTTTATGTCTATATCTACTGATGAAAGTTTTGAGATGGGTTCTTTTATGAATTGTGGCACAAGTTTTGTTATTTATTTACTTACATGCAAATGTGGTTTGCAGTTTGTTGGCCGTACCACACAACAATTAAGAAAGAGGTTCGGCCAACATAAAAGGAATATTTTGTCAGGTCTGATGCAGCATAGTGTTTCCAAACATTTTGTTGAGTGTCACAATAAGGAATTGCAGGGTCTCCATGTGGTGCCTATTGAGTGGATCAATCCCATTGGAGGGAATAGATTGCGGAGGTTAGCCTGTAGAGAGGCCTTTTGGATTTTTAGGTTGAACACTTTAACGCCTTTAGGTCTGAATGAGGTAGTTGATACACAGTGGTAGTAATTTTTTTTTATTATTATTATTAAAGTAGATTTTATTTTATTTTTATTTATTTATGTCATTTTATTTTATTTTATTTGGGTTTCTTGATATGTCATTTTTTGGTATGTATATGGAGTGGGCAGGTTATTTATGAGGTGGTTACTATAGTAATTTGAGGATGTGGTACTTTAGTGGGATTTGAGTTTATTGGTACACAGCTTAGGGTTGGTTTCCTTTGGTCATTTTGGATGGGTATTTCATCATTTAGTTTAGGCAACACTTTGTGCTTTCATTCGGACTATAGTTTTTTTCCTTATGTATGTGATATTAGTTACATGTGTGAGGGTTCATGATTATATGTGATGAAGTTCATTATAATATGTGATGAAGACTATTACGTTTTATGTTGTGAGTTCTGGCGCAATGGTGGATTAGGGGATGTTATTATCTCCCCGTTGTGCCAATTTTGAAACCTCCGACATTTGGTCACGATTGTAGGGCTATTGAGTAGTCCATTCGAGTGGTAGATATTTCTATCGCTGGGTGTTTTTTTGGTGACATAGAGGAGGTTTTCTGTATGTATTTGGGCACTCTACCCTTGCGACAGCGCTCACTCGTATTTACATCTTACATTGTATTTACATTTGCAAGTGGTTATAATTTATTTTGGTTGTGCTACAGTGATATCTAACTTGATATTTGTATTTTATGTATTGTATTTTATGTATTGTGTTGTCTTGTATGACTTGGGATATTTGTATGCTGTATTTATTTTACGTTATACTCAGCTCGCTGGCCGTGAGAGCATGGTGCTTCACGGGTTAATGTTGGTTTTCATTGACAGGTGTAAGCGATATGTTTGAATGAATGGCTGGCGTGTTGACCAATAGACTGAGCGCCGGCTGATTTAAATAGCCGCTCTCCGCTGGCGTTCGGGTTCCATTTTATCTTATTGTATTAAGCCTGCATTACTGATGAAGCAGCGTGTTAGCGATGCGAAACGCGTTTTTTAGTGGGTGATTGATTTATTTTTTATCAATAAAACATTTTTCTTCTGAGTACCATGTTGGAGCAGTTTCTCTTATTTTGGGACTGAACAGCGGACAGTGGATCCAGTGAGTGTCGATACAAGAATACCGAGCAAGGGCGGTAAGATTTCCTTGCATGTGCATTTAGCTGTGTGTGTCCAGAGGTATACTTGCAGCCTCTTTTAAATGTGAGTGGAATACCTATTGATTTATTACTGATACATTGTATATCATATAAGCAATATTGGCACCCTATATGTGCGTTTTTTGTCTTTTGGGTATTTGATTCCTCCGTGGGTGGAGTGGACGAGTGGCAGCCGATCCCTGTGGTGGAGAATAGCTGGATAAGGGACAGCTGAAATATCCCTTGGCTTGATAGCTGGTCTACACATATGTGTATTTCCAGCCTATAATTTTGTGAGTACCATTTTTACAGGTGGTGGTGAGGTGTCCATTATATATGTGAGGATATTACACCAGGAAGCGCCTCTTCTTTTTTCTTTCCTGTTCTCCATAAATTATGTTATGAGCCTTTCTCTTTTATATATATATATAGATACAGTGATAATAATATTTGAGATAGAGAGATGATAATATCCCACACAACCCCAGACCACCGGATGGTAGGGCCCAAGCTCCTACACTGAGTTGCACACTGTGCTACGCACTGCACTACTGCGAGGTACCGGAGACTAAAGGCAACAGGGAGCGAGAGTCGGACAGAGCTGTGGGACACAGAGGCTAATGGTCAGGCTGACTACTCGCTCCGTAAGCTCCTAGCCTGCCTGAATGTTAGCCTCTGTGTCCTGCAGCTCTGTCTGACTCTCGCTCCCTGTTGCCTTTGTTCTATGGTACCTCACAGTAGTGCAGTGCGTAGCACAGTGTGCATCTCCGGGTGGTTACCGTGACACATTCCAATTGGACAAGAAGTTGGCTCACATACGCAGTTCGGATTTATCTGTGGGGCTAATGAGAATAGAGGAATAGGCATGGGGGGGCTGATGGTAAGAGGGTAAGTATGTGAGAAAGAATTGCCTTACCTTGGGGGAGGATTTTTATAGCGAAGCTTAAGTGACCAATTAGTGCTTGAAGTTCCAGTTTGGTCATAGAAACTTGATTAGCGCTTTTGATCACTATGGAAATAATGCTATCTAATTTGGCTCGAGGGATTCTGGCTTCCAGGTGAGTGGTATCGAGTATGATACTCAGAAATTCTAGTTCTTTGGTAGGGCAGCATGACTTACCTGGGGACAAGGGGATGTTGAGTTAAACAATTTTGTAAGTTTTTTCAGGCTATTTGGTGCGGATGAGGAATTGTCTGTAAGGAGGAAGTAATCCAGGTAGTGCAGAACCCCTGGACAACGACAGTGAGTCAGTAGCAGCCAACACAAGATCTCAGCGAAGTTGTCGAAACTCTTGGGGCTGCTACGTGAACCGTAGGTGAGAGTAGTGGCATAATAATACTGATCGGACCATTTAATGCCTTGGAGATGCCACAGTGAAGGGTGGATGGGGAGGATTTTAAATGCGTCCTGAATATTGGTTTTGGAGAGCCAGCAGTTAGGTGTCATTGCTGAATGAGGCATATGGTGTCATCAATAGTAGCGTAATGGAGAGAGACTGGTTCAGGGGGAATTAAGGAGTTTATGCTAGGCATGAGAGGGGAGTGGGGAGCTGAGAGGTGAATAATCAATCATTTCTTGCCTGAGAATTTATCTGTAGCAAGACCAATGGGCTTAATGCACCTTATTGGAAAGGGGGGGAGGGGAAGGGGCTTGTGATGAACTTTCTTTCTGCTTCTTTGGCCAGCAGGGCAGAGACCATTCTTGTTCGTTCAGAGCTGAAGCAAGGTTTGGGCATTCTCATGATGTAGCTGGGCAGGCTACTATACCAGTTTGGAAGCCTTCAGAAAGGCCTGTGATGATGCAAGTAGCAAGAGACCTGTCATGATGTGTAGTAAGAAGAGACTGAAGCCCAGTGACATAGATTCCACCAGATTTTTTTATTAAAGGAACTGAGCCTGGGACAAATGGCCCTGGAATGGGAATCCCTACAGTTAGAGCAAATATGCAGCATCCTACAGCCGCTAAAGAGGCATCCTCGTGAATTAAAATTATTACAAATTGGCGTATTCCCCAAATAGAGAATAGTCCTCCTAAGTTTGTCACAGGTAGGAAGGAAAGCCGCTATACCGTGAGGAGCTGACTTAGGGGGAGGAGCGGCTGCTTGGAGGCCAGATGGGCCAGCCACAGGAGGGGAGGAGGGACAAAGACAGGTGGAATGGAAGGACGACTGGCAGTTTTAGCACACGGGTGCCTTAAGGCCAGTGAAGTGCCTGCATAAAAGCTCCATGTCCATGCAGCTCCAGTCAGTCACAAAATTAAATTGGGCTAATGCAGCAGCGGTTTTAGCAGTGAAGGAACGGTGGTAGTCATAAAATGTATACCCGTCGTATTTATGCGCCAGATCGACTACCTGGTGTAAGTAATGGTCCAGCTCCTGCTGTCTATGCAGGAAATGGAGCCGACAATGTCCCGATAGATGCCAAAAGCTAAGACAAACTCCGTGACTGACAACTTTTTGTTAAGCCTTGGACCAGAGCGTTACTGACACTTCGCCGCAATTAATGACCTTGCTCTCCGCCAGATCCTGTGAGGCTATCAATTGAGTAACCACGTTAACATCCCTCCCTTCCACTATGTCTCTACAAATGTTGTGAGGGATTAAATGGGCTGGTGACACTCTAGGTGCCCCTGTGAGCTATGTACCTGTATGAGATGGATCTGACATCATGATGGCTGGTGAAAGTTGGCGAGAAGTGTGTTCCAAGGAAGATACTCTGGTTTGAATATCTGCCAACAGATGCGTAATTTGACAAACTATTCTGAGACTGAGGTGATGGGGGGGAGGGATGGGGAGGGAGGGGGTATTTGAGCTGGAGAGGGGGAAGAGAACAGGAGCTTGAATAGCTCAGCTTTCCTGGCTGATGCGGGAAAGGGGATATGCTGGCAGATCAGCACGGCCATGAGTTTCCCCACAGTCCATCCTCTTAGGGAAGGACTTGGGGGAGTAGGAGCATGAGCCATGGCTTGAGGTGTTTCGTTGTCAGACTGTAATAGCTGATCGGCATTCTCCATGTTAATCTACAAAATAGAAGGAGACAAAATGTAGTGATAGTTAGAAGTAAGGTATGATATTTAGGGTACCTTCGACCTCTACACAGAGCTAAGATACGATACATAGGGTACCTTCGGCCTCTGCGAAGAGATAAGGTATAAAACTATGTTACCTTCAGCCTCTATGTAGAGGTAAGGTATGATACTAGGGCAGGGCTTATAATTTGAAGTCCTTTGCTACTAGCCAGACCTGAAAAGTTACTCGCCACTGCAAGCCAAAACATACCCACCAGGGCTGAATTTCTACTCGCCAGGGCTGAATTTCCACTCGCCATTGGCTAGTGGCGAGTGGAAATTTTGAGCCCTGTACTAGGGTACCTTCGGTCTCTACGAAGAGGTAAGGTAAGATACTGGGGGACCTTCAGCCTCTATGAAGCGGTAAGGTATGAAACTAGGGTACCTTCGGCCTCTACAAAGAGGTAAGGTAAGATACTGGGGTATCTTTGGCCTCTACGAAGAGGTAAGGTATGATACTAGGGGACCTTTGGCCTCTACTAAGAGGTAAGGTATAATACATGGGTACCTTCGGCCTCTACAAAGAGGTAAGGTATGATATTAGGGGACCTTCTACCTCTGCTAAGAGGTAAGGATATAATAAATGGGTACCTTAGGCCTCTATGAAGAGATAAGGTATAATACTGTGAGACCTTCTGCCTTTACAAAGAGGTAAGGAATAATACATGGGTGCCTTCAGCCTCTACTGAGAGGTAAGGTATGATACTAGGGGACCCTCAGTCTCTTCTAAGAGGTAAGGTATGATACTAGGGGACATTCTGCCTCTACGAAGAGGTAAGGCAGGATACAGGGGCACTTCCGGCCTCTACAAAGAGGTAAGGTATGAGCCTAAGGTACCTTCGGCCTCTACAAGAGGTAAGGTATAATACTAGGATACCTTCAGCCTCTACGAAGAGGTAAGGCATGATACTGGGGTACCTTCAGCCTCTATGAAGAGGTAAGATGTCAAAGTACCTTGTTTCCAGCACCACCGCTTCAGCAACACGCGGCGTCTTTCCACGCATCATCTGCAGGCAGAGGCTTCAAGCATGCTGCAGGCCTCTGTTTTATGTGTGTTTGTTCCCTGTAGTCTCCTCCTACCAACTTCCTCCCTTTAGCTGCTTTGCCTATCTATTTCCTGTGGAGGGGTTTAAAGGTCAGACTGAGTCCTGATTCAGTCACCCTTATGTTGGTGTTCTGAGCAGTTCATTATCTAGTATTCCTAATTCCTGTGCATGATCTGGCTTGTCTGTCCATCCATTCTGGTGTTGACCCGTGGTGCTGTCTGACTATTCTCCTTGTGCGTTCCGATTTGGCTCATATATCCTATCTGGTGCAAACCCGTGGCTCTGGCTGACTACCCGCTCTGTGTATGATGATCTAGGCTTGTTCCCACTCTGGTGTTGACCTGGGGCTCTATCCACTGCACATCCAGCATTCCATAGCTTCAGTGGATATCCTATCTGGTGCAAACCCGTGGCTCTGGCTGACTACCCGCTCCATGTTTGACTTTGGCTCGTCTTACTTTCCTATCTGGTGCTTACTAGAAGGTCCTGTTCGCTCCTAGGGTTGGTTCCGTTATTCAGACATCCTTCCTAGTATTGACCTGGGGCTAGCAGACTCCCAGCTACTGACTGCAGGCTGAGTCAGTATCTCTCTTGGGCGTTACCTTATCGCGAGACTCCAGCAGGATGAGGCCTAGTCTCGGACAGTGAGGTGGTGATATTGGGAGACTGCTATTCCTGATACAGTACTTGACTTTTCGATCACCCACTGTGTGTATATATTTATATTGCATAACTGTTATTATTCTCATAATAAAGGTTCTATTAACTGTACCGTCTGACTTCTGGTTTTGCTTGCCAACCGTAACAGTACGTAAGGGTTATGACAACAGACGGTGATAGTGATCCTCCTTTACAGAGAATATTTGACAGAATGCAGGATCAGGATCAACGTATTGATCAGTTGGCAGGTGCCTTGCAGACCCTGCTTGGCAGAACCGCTCACTGGGAACGCTATAACCCGCAGCAGGTGGCCACCCCAGTTTCTCCTTCGGCACCTACAGTTGCTACCATCTCTGATGCAGGACTGATCAGAGGGTTAACTGGATCAGCTCCACTCCCACAACGCTATAGTGGGGAACCTGAGTTATGTCGCGGATTCCTTAATCAGTTGGACATATACCTCGAGATGCTTCCTCATGCCTTCCCTACTGAGCGCAGTAGGTTTGGACTTATGATTTCTCTCCTGGCTGGCAAGGCATTGGCTTGGACGAATCCTTTATGGGAGAAGGAGAAACCCATAATATACAATTTTACTCAATTTGTACCCTCATTTAGAAGCATATTTGACGTGCCAGGTCGCGGGACCTTGGCTTCCAAACATCTGATGACCAGCCACCAGGGTGACCGCACAGTGGCGGAATATGCCATATGAGTTTCGAACCCTAGCAGCTGAAGTAGGGTGGAACAATGAGGCCATGATAGCTGCATTCTCCCAAGGGCTTTGCGATTACATGAAGGACGAGATTGCTGCTCGTGACCTACCTAATAGTCTGGATGAGATGATATCCTTTGTCATCCTTATAGATATATGGGTTCGGAAGAGACCATCATTTAAGGAGCGCCTGCGGAGGCATCCTACCATCATGTCCTACAGCTTTTCTTGCCCACCCTGTCCTCCCTCACCTCCCTTGCCTCCTGGATCCGACACTATGGGTGGTGAACATATGCAGGTGGGGGCTACCCATGTCTCTGTGGCGGAGAGGGCCCATAGGCGGAGGGAGGGACTATGTCTGTACTGCGGTAAGAATGGTCACTTCTTGAAATCATGTCCGGTACGTCCGGGAGATACTCGTACCAAAAGATCCCGTCGGGGACAGATCTTAGGTGGCATCTCACAGTCCCCTGAAGCCTCTCAGGCTAAACCCTTGTTGGACATAGTCCTATCTTGGTCCAAAGAGTCTATCCCTGTGCCTGCTCTTATAGACTCTGGTGCGGCAGGTTATTTTGTGGATGCCGCATTCGCTGCGGGTGCTGGATTTTTTTGTAAAAAAGAAGGACGGAGAACTACGCCCTTGTATCGATTATCGGGGCTTAAACAAACTGATGGTAAAGAATGCGTATCCCATACCATTGATTACTGAGCTGTTTGACCGCCTCAAAGGTTCTACTATCTTTACTAAGCTCGATTTGAGGGTGGCTTACAATTTGATCAGGATTAAACAAGGGCATGAATGGAAGACAGCGTTCAACACCCGGAGTGGGCATTATGAATATCTGGTCATGCCCTTTGGCCTGTGCAACGCTCCCGCTGTCTTCCAAGAATTTATAAATGACATCCTGAGAGAACTTTTGCAAAGCTGCATTGTGGTATATCTGGATGACATCCTTATCCATTCTCCAACGATGGAGGCCCACTATGCGGATGTATCCAAGGTCCTTTCGCTCCTGAGAGAAAACAACTTGTTCTGCAAGTTGGAAAAGTGTGAGTTTCACAAGACCCAAATTGCCTTTTTGGGTATGTTATCTCCGCATCTGGGCTTGCTATTGACCCCACAAAACTGTTGGCTGTGATTCAGTGGCCTCGCCCGGATGGACTGAAGGCAATTCAAAGATTTCTGGCCTTTGCAAACTATTACCGTAAATTTATAAAAAATTTCTCGACCATTGTAAAACCCATCACTGACATGATGCGGAAAGGAGCCAAAGTGTTAGAATGGTCTTCTGATGCACTTTCTGCCTTTGACAATCTCAAAGCAGCATTTTCTGCAGCTCCAATCCTGGTACATCCTAATCCCGCCCTGCCCTTTACCCTGGAGGTTGATGCGTCTGAGATTGGAGTAGCCACCTTCCTTTCTCAACAGTCAGCTCCTGGAGAGGCTTTGCGCCCTTGTGGCTACTTCTCGAAAAAACTATCTAAGGCAGAAAGGGTTTATCAGATTGGTGACAGGGAGTTGCTGGCTATAATTTTGGCATTGAAAGAGTGGTATCATTTGTTGGAGGGTACCAGTTCCCCCATTTTGATTCTTATGGACCATAAGAATCTGACATACTTGTTTGAAGCCAAGCGGCTGTCCTCCCAGCAGGCCAGATGGGCACTATTCCTATCCAGGTTTAATTTAGTGGTTTCCTACCTTCCAGGCTCAAAAAATGTTAAAGCAGACGCCCTGTCATGCCAATTTTGTAGTAGGTCCAAGGAGGAGGTTCCTCTCGCTATGATTATTCCTCCTGATCGCATTCTGGCAACTAATCATACCTGTATTACCTCTCCTCTGGGAGAGGAGATACTGGCCGCCCAAGCATCTGCCCCAGCACAGACTCCTAGTGGGAGATGTTTTGTACCAGCTCAATTCCGCATTAAAATCCTGAAGACATACCATGCTTCCAAAATTGCTGGCCATATTGGGAGCGACCGGTTAATCTGGTCCTTGTCTAGACTATTTTGGTGGCCGAGCCTACGCTCTGATTGTTCCACCTTTACCGCTGCCTGCACCACATGTGCTCAAAATAAGTCTCCCCGACATCTACCGGTGGGCTTACTCCAGCCTGTGGCCAACGGGGAACGCCCCTGGTCTCACTTATCCATTGATTTTATGGTCGACCTTCCTAGGTATATGGGCTTTACTGCAATAGTTATGGTTGTGGACAAATTCTCTAAGATGGCTCACTTTGTACCACTCAAGGGCTTGCCATCCGCTCAGGAATTGGCGGTGGTATTCGCAAAGGAAGTGTTCTGACTCCATGGTATCGCGAAGGTGATCATGTCTGATAGAGGAAGCCAGTTTGTGTCCCGCTTCTGGAGGTGTTTCTGTGCACAAATGGGAATTCAATTGGTTTTCTCCTCCGCATACCATCCGCTATCCAACGTTGCGGCAGAAAGGTCGAACAAAGCCTTGGAGCAATTTCTCCGCTGCTATGTCTCTGACCACCACGACAATTGGGCTACCCTGTTGCCCTGGGCAGAATTTGCCAGAAATTGTGCGGTGAACTCTTCCACTCAGAGTTCCCCTTTCTTGATTAACTATGGGTTCCAACCCTCTGTTCTTCCTGAAACCTTCCGTGCACAAGCTATTCCAGCTCTGGATGAGCATTTGCAGGCACTCCGTTCCTCATGGGTTCGGGTACAGCATACCCTACGTGGTTCAGTGCAATGACAAAAAAGGCAGGCTAACCGTAGATGTCTGCCAGCACCGACCTTCCAGGTTGGAGATAGAGTGTGGTTGTCTTCCCGTAATTTACACCTCCAGGTCCCATGCAATAAACTGGCTCCTTGATTTGTTGGTCCCTTCAAGGTGTTGCGCAAGATCAACCTGGTGGCTTACGCGTTGGAACTGCCTGCCAATATGCGGATACATAATGTCTTTCATGTCTCCCTGTTAAAGCCCCCGGTCTGCAACCAGTATATCTCCGCTCCTGTCCGTCCTGCTCCCGTGATAGTTGCAGATCACGAGGAATATGAGGTTCAAAGTATTCTGGACTCCTGTATGGTTAGAGGACGTTTACAGTATTTTATCCATTGGAAGGGATATGTTCCGGAGGAGCGCTCCTGGATCCCTGCTGCTGATGTTCACGCTCCTCTCCTGGTGCGCAGATTCCATGCACATTTCCCTGACAAACCTGGTCCGGTCCCTCGGAGGAGGGGTCTTTGAGGGGAGGGTACTGTCACAGTAACTTGTTTCCAGCTCCACCAATTCAGCGACGCTCTGCGTCTTTCCACGCATCATCTGCAGGCAGAGGCTTCAAGCATGCTGCAGGCCTCTGTTTTTATGTGTGTTTGTTCCCTGTAGTCTCCTCCTACTAACTTCCTCCCTCTATCTGCTCCGCCTATCTATTTCCTGTGGAGGGGTTTAAAGGGCAGACTGAGTCCTGACTCAGTCACCCTTACGTTGGTGTTCTGAGCAGTTCATTATCTAGTATTCCTGATTCCTGTGCATGATCCGGCTTGTCTGTCCATCCATTCTGGTGTTGACCAGTGGCGCTGTCTGACTATTCTCCTTGTGCGTTCCGATTTGGCTCAGATATCCTATCTGCTGCAAAACCGCGGCTCTGGCTGACTACCCGCTCTGTGTATGACCTAGGCTTGTCTGACTATCCACTCTTGTGCTGACCTGGGGCTCTATCCACTGCACATCCAGCATTCCATCGCTTCAGTGGATATCCTATCTGGTGCAAACCCGTGGCTCTGGCTGACTACCCGCTCCGTGTATGACTTTGGCTCGTCTGACTTTCCTATCTGGTGCTTACTAGAAGGCCCTGTCTGTGCGCTCCTAGGGTTGGTTCCGTTATTCAGACATCCTTCCTAGTGTTGACCTGGGGCTAGTAGACTCCCAGCTACTGACTGCAGGCTGAGTCAGTATCTCTCTTGGGCTTTACCTTATCGCGAGACTCCATCAGGCTGAGGCCTAGTCTCGGACAGTGAGGTGGTGATATTGGGAGACTGCTATTCCTGATACAGTACTTGCCTTTTCGATCACCCACTGTGTGTATATATTTATATTGCATAACTGTTACTATTCTCATAATATAGGTTCTATTAACTATACCGTCTGACTCCTGGTTTTGCTTGCCAATCGAAACATAAGGAATGAAACTGGAGTACCTTTGGCCTCTACGAAGAGGTAAGGTATGATACCTTTGGCCTCAGAGAAGAGGTAAGGTCTGTGATTAGGGTTCAGTGTGGTATTCGTGCAGTGCCTGGCTAACTAGAGGTAAAGGACTGGAGGACAACAAGGCCTTCCTGGGATGTGCTTGTGAGATTGCAGTGCTTATTAATTCATACTATACTAATCCTGAGGTGGTGTGAATGTGAGGATGATTAGATAGGTGATTTTCTGAATGTGCTTACAGTGAAAATTAAATGCAAATGCTTGATAGCTTGCCTCTGTTGTTGCTGACGGACTTAGACTTTGTACATAGACATGTATTATAAACTGATAGAGGAAGGATGAGTAGTAGAAAAGAAAGGAAAAGGAAGGAAATGGTAACTGGAGAATATGAATTTAATTGTGCGTTGGACAGGGTAGCATAGGAATGCTGAAGTAGAACCTGAAATGAGGATATGGGAGTCCTGAAGATCTGTAGGCTGATAGTATTTGCTAAACCTGCTGTAGTGAATGGGGTAGAGTGGATAGGAGGGAAATATTGGGGGAAGAGATGTTATAGGATGTTCAGTCTAGGACATCTAGCACAATGAACAAGGCTTAAAGGGATAGTAATACTTAAAATGTAAAAAAAAATATGTTATAGGGTTTATCCCCCTGAGTAAAACAAGAGTACTCCCACTGCTGAAAGGTGTTTCATTCAAAAGTTATTAATTTTCAAAGCTGAATTTTTTAGGTGCAATATCACAGTGGCCTGAAATTGTACAGGTGACGCTGTTGCTACACCATCCTATGGACAGCTCTGTACAATTTCAGGCCACTGTGATATTGCACCTAAAAAATTCAACTTTGAAAATTAATAACTTTTGAATGAAACACCTTTCAGCAGTGGGAGTACTCTTTTTTTACTCAGGGGGATAAACCCTACAACATATTTTTTTTTTTACATTTTAAGTATTACTATCCCTTTAATACCAACAAGAGAGTGAAAATATGATTAATAATGAGGCATGCTTACTTCAGTGAGGTAGATTGAGTGTAGAAATAAGTGGGACCACCTATGCAGGTCCTGGAACTCCTAGAATAGAGGAACAACCTAGAGAGATGTGGAATATAAAATTGCATGTTTCCAAGTACTATCCACATGGCAATACAAGCGTGTAACCCGCTTAGGCAAGAGACATTGTCACGTTTATTCTGGTTGTATAGCTAGAGACATGCAGCGGCCCAATGCAAAAGATATGGTATAGTGAGTATATAAGATAGGTGTACTGAACTTAATTGTAGCATGTACTGATAACGTTTCTAGGATTAGTGATGGCTATGAAATAATAATAACCTGTGCGGATGATAGTGATCGTTCAACTAGGGAAGTTGAGGTTACTGTTCCCATGATTCATGCTTAAGGTTCGGCTATCTTAGAAGACTAGGGCATTGCCTGACCACCTGCGTGGTACAGGGAATGGTTGCATATACCTGTAGTCTGGTGTGCAGTTCTGGCGGTAGTGAACCTGCCGATTGAGAGCCGATAGTAATGGAGATTGAAACAGCGCAAGTGAAGAGGAAGCTCTTACCTTGCGCTGATCGTGGAGCCGGAAGTGACATTGTGGCTGGAACCGGAAGTGACGTTACTGCTGATGTTGCTATTACTTACTAGACGGGTTACGATGCTTCTGTGTAAGCCAGTGTTTCTCAACTCCTGTCTACAGGACCCACTAACAGGCCAGGATTTGATGATTTCCTTGTTAGAGCACGGGTGAGTTAATCAATGTGAATGAGCCTCTGATCACCACACCTGTGCTCTAGCAGAGAAATCCCTAAGTCCTGGCCTGTTAGTGGGTCCTGAGGGCAGGAGGTGAGAAACACTGGTGTTAGAGAAGTAGAGGCACATAGACTGAAGATGGTATTTAAGGCCTGCAGCCCCTCCCACAAATGCAGGCCCAGCGTTCTATTTATTTACTGAAGTTTGTTCCTCGTATCAGTCTAGTCCAGGGACATGATTTCAGATTCAGTGTGTCGTGGCCAGAAGGGGCAGGCTGTGGATCATTCTTCACTTACTATCCTTAGAAATACGCAAAAATAATTAGATAAACATGGTGAAAATTAAGTTTTCTATAAAGAAGATTGTAAAAAAATAATTTATAACAAACATTACTAACCCTTTAAAGGTGAATTTCAAATTTTAATGTGCAAGGATGATCACATAATAAACATGGAGACTGTAAGTTCGCATGATTCGAAAACCTTATACTTAACTTCTACTAAATAAATTAGACACAAAACTCATAGGATGGTGGTAAGGCCGTAGCATTTATTAAATAAATACATTCAAATAACGTAACCCTTCATCCGCCATCACAGCCAGATAAAGCACCTACCAAACAACCAAAGCTCTGCCCTACCAGCCAAGAGCTTACCAATAACTTCACCAATAGCCAGACTTAATAACCAACTCTCTAATGCTGCGACAAAACAGTATATATATATATATATATATATATATATATATATATATATATATATATATGTAATTTTTTTTTTAAATACATATTTATTTATTTTAAATATATAAACAAATAATCAGCCTTAATACTTTAAACCCCCCATTTTCACTCTGGGTGGGTGTCAAGATGCCTTCAGACTGCAACGCTCTGCAAGGTGAGAGGAAACAAGCAAACAGGGGTATTTATAATTCTTTTTCCTGCCCCAAGAGCCATACCTGGCGCGAGGTAAGCTCACTTCAGCCAATCACTCTGTAGGGTGGGAGAAACAACCACATCTAGCAACTTCCACCAAATTATTTAATTACTAGTTGAACAGCCCGTTACACGGGCCACAGTGCCACTGCCACCCGGTCGTGGGGCAGTCATGCTCAGTAGGGACTGTCCGCGCCGCGGCTGATACAGAGCTGAACGCTCTCTTGGAGCGCCCAGCTCTGTATCAGCCGCGGCGCGGGCAGTCTCTACTGAAATCTGGAAATCTCCAAAAGTTTGGACCCAGAACCCTGAAACGTCAGATATAGAGTCAGATAAGCAAAATTAGTTTGAGGGTGATTTTTTTAAATGTAAAGAGCTAGAAATAAATGATGAAATAAATTGAAACAACATGTTAGGTTTGAGGAATATTACTAACCTAAAATTTGGAGATTTAATTTATTATGTGTTTAATATATCTTGTAAATAAGAATTATTGTATTGTAATTGAATAATTAAAGTATAAATAATAAACATATTCATCAATCTGTTTACTTAAAATTTTATAAAATAAAATTGAACTAATTTAAGTAAAAAAGAGTATATACATACCTATTTCATCTTCATCTGAAGAAACATTTTCATTGGTATTCTTGGTAGGTGTTTATTTCTTATTTGTCTTTTTTTCTATAAAAAATATAAATATATTTATATTTTAAAAATTTTAAAACATTGAATAATTTAATAAAGTAAGAGAATTTTAGTCTTACCTGTTAAATCCTTTTCTCTTAGTCCATATAGCTTACAGGTAACTTTGGGAAGGCGACAGCCCCTTTAAGTAGGCAGGAACAATTCTTAGAGAGAATGCAGGGTGGAGCCTTCCTCTCCTCCTTAGCTGGTGACTAACTAGTCCCCTCCCAGTTAGATTTGAGACACTAACCTATCTAGCTAGAAAGCAAGAACGAAAAGAGAAAAGACTCCTGTGAGCATGAATCCGAAAGGACTCCCACATCCAGCCACAGGAGAACCACGCATGGTGCCTTGACAGACTGAGAGACTTGTAAGCTATATGGACTAAGAGAAAAGAATTTAACAGGTAACACTAAAATCCTCTTTCATTTGTAGTCCAATATAGCTTACAGGTAACTCTGGGATGTACCAACATTGAGTTCCCAGTGGTGGGAAAGAAGGCAAGGACCAAGTGCCGGTCCCCATGATACCAGAACTCCCATGGACTAATCAGAGCACAGAATAGCCCAAACAAACAAAGTGTAAACTGACACTGAACTGTAACACAGCACACCACTAACTGCAAACACAGCACACTGAACAAGAGCCAACAGTGCTCAACAGGTAAAGATCTCTAAGACACAGGAAACAAAGTCCTAGACAAGCAGAGCTGCCTCCAGGACTTTCCTGCCAAAGCTGGCTTCAGCCGATGCCAGAATATCAACACAGTAGTGTTGGTAAAGGTGTCCACAGATGACCAAGTGGTCACCTTGTACAGCTGATCAGCAGAGGCCTGACTCTTGTAGGCCCAGGAGGCCCCAACAGACCTAGTGGAATGCGCTGTGATGCAAAAGGTAACAGGTTTCATCCTGAGTTCGTAAGTATTGCGAATGGTAGACTTAATCCAAGATGCAATAGTCACCTTGGATGCCGCCTTACCAGCCCTGGGACCCTCAGGGATGATAAAAAAAAAGTACATCAGTCTGATGAACAGACTCAGTGCGGTGCACATAGAAATTAAGGCAGAGCACCACATCCAACAAGTGGAGATCCCTCTCCTTGCCAGATTTGGGGTCAGGACAAAAAGAAGGCACAACAATCTCCTGATTGATATGGAACTTAAACGCCACCTTAGGAAGGAATTCCTAGGAGGTACGAAGAACCGCATTGTCCTTATGAAACATCTGGAAAGGCCATTTGCAGGACAAGGTCTGCAATTCAGCGACTCTGTGAACAGAGACGAATGCCTAGAGAAAACCCATCTTTCAAGTCAGGAGACGAAGAAAAATGGTAGCCAAGGACTCGAAGTGAGGCCGCTGCAAGACTCCCAAAACCAAATTAAGGTCCCACTGAGAAGTGGGAAGCCTAAAGGCAGGGAAAGCATGAGCGACATCTTGAAAGAAAACCTTGACCTCCGGAATAACGGCAATTCGTCTCTGAAAAAAGACAGAGAGAGCTGAGGTCTGGACCTTCAAGGAACTCTGGCTAAGGCCCTAGTTCACACTGTTCTGTAAAAAGGACAGGACAGTCAGCAAATCAAACTCCTGTGAGGACAGATCCCTGTCCACACACCAAAAGTGGAAGATAGACCAAATCCTGTGGTAAGCTTCCAATGAAACAGGCTTCCGAGCCTTAATCATGGTGGCTACCACCTCAGGAGAAAATTATTTCCTCCTCAAGACAGATGATTAAATTGCCAAGCCGTCAAACCCAGACATTCCACGTTCTCCTTCCACAAGTAACCCTGCAGGAAGAGATCTGATCTGTGAGGAAGCCGAAATGGTTTGCACACAGACAGATCCACCAGCGCAGGAAACCAAGGTTGTCGGGGCCCGTAGGGAGCCACTAGGATGACTGGAGTCTATGCCATTTGTAGCTGCCTGTAACGGTTTTTCAGACACTCAGACAGAGGATTAAAATAAAACACAGTTTTATTAGGAAAAAAACAATAACAAGATTGCCCTCTACTGGCAGTACTGTGAATAGCGGAATATAGGCTACATAGGCCTTCTCAGGACCAGGATACGGAAACAGGGATAATACATATACTGTCACAGAAAGGGCAAACAGCGACTGGAAATGAATAGTACAAAGAATCATCAGTCTCAAATGTGGTGTTAGGCACGCCCCAGGTGATAAGAGGCAGCAATAGGTGCTAGATCACACAACACCTTAATTTCATATATGTATAAGCTGCTGGATAGGGCTGAATCAGAGACTGAAGCTGCAGGATAGTTGTTTGATAGCCCCCACGGGCGTATAACGGAGACCAACAGTATTGGGATCGCTTGAGCCAATAGCCCCCACGGGGTAACGGAGACCAACAGTATCGGGATTGCTTGAACCAGTAGCCCCCACGGGCATAACGGAGACCAACAGTATCAGGATTGCTTGAGCCAATAGCCCCCACGGACGTATAACGGAGGATGCTGCACTGCAAGAGCGTGAGCCAAATAGCCCCTTGGGCTTGTAACGGAGACCAACAGTATCGTGATAGCCCCCATGGGCATATACCGGAGACCAACAGTATCGGAATCGCTTGAGCCAATAGCCCCCACGGGGCGTATAACGAAGACCATCTGTTGCTGCACTGCTTGAGCCAATAGCGCCTCCCACGGGCGCGTTAACAGAGAACTATTACTCTGTAGATGACAACTGAGCCGCCGACAACCGAGGCCCACAACGCGGCCGACTCAGCAGAAGCAGTGTATAAGGTAATGGCTCAGCAAGAATTAACAGTAGCAGCGAGGTAGGAGCAAGCGCTACAAGTGATCAGAGGCTCAATGAGTAGCAAAATAGCACAGCAAGTGCCAAGGAGACTCAGCTATACTTAGTCCCACGCAACAGAGAAACGGAAGGCTCAGCTCAGGAGACACGGCTCAGCAGGAGTTAATGCAGCAATCTCGAAAGGCTCAGACACACACACTGCAGCGATCAAAATGTCGCCTAGGCGACAACAGGAGCTGTAGACTGGAACAGTAAGCCGGAACAGGTCCAGGAGCAGGAAGTCAGCCAGGCCGGGTCAGATCACGGAGGAGATTCGCAGACAAGCCAGATCAGCACCGAGCAAGAACGTCAGCCAGGCCGGGTCTGATCACGGAGGAGATTCGCAGACAAGCCAGATCAGCAACGAGTAGGAACGTCAGCCAGGCCGGGTCGGATCACGGGACAGGAACACAGGAGCGTAGTCAGTACAGGCCAAATCGGTACACAGGAGATCAGGAACACTGGAACACAGCAACAGCAACACTGGCTCTGGAACACCACGAAAGGGCACCTAACAGGTGCCAATGGCCAGAATAAAAAGGTCACCAGGGGCGGGCCAAACAAGCTCAACCAATAAGGGAGCAGCACAAGTGAGAATGACAGAGAGATCACGGGAACCGTGATACTGCCTCAGCACCCTGGGGAGCAGGGGAAGAGAATGGAAAATGTGGGCTAGAGGAAACTCCTAGTGAATCAACAGAGCATCCACTGCTACAGCCAGAGGATCCAACCAGAAGGAACGAAACATCTGAACCTTCCTGTTGTGTCTGGTGACCATCAGGTCAATCCATGGAAATCCCCATCTCTGAAAAATGAGGTCAAACCCCTCCTTGTGAAGCGCCCATTCTCTGTTTCCATAGTGTGTCGACTTAGGAAGTCAGCTAAGAAGTTGTCTACGCCTGGAATATGTACTGTGGAGATGGCAGGTGTTCTTCAGCCCAGGTTAAACTAACCTTGACCTCCAACCAAGCTTTGAGACTTCTGGTATGTTGATGTAAGCCACTGCAGTGGCATTGTCTGACTGGACATGAACTGGACAGCCCTCAAGATGAGACGACCAGTACCTCAGAGCGTGGAATATCACCCGGAGTTCCAGAACATTGATGGGTAGGAGAGATTTCCCTGTCAACCAATGACCCTGGACATTTAGTTGACCAGGACCGCTCCCCAGCCAGATAGGCTGGCATCCATCGTTACCGTGATCCAAAATGGGATCACAAAGGGCCATCCTTTCCACAGGTTGGAGAGACTCAGCCTCCAAGAAAGACTCAGCTCAACATATAAGGGAAGAGTGACTAATAGCTTCAAGAGATCTGGATTCCCCTTGCAAACTTGGATCACAAACCTCTGTAGTTCCCTCACTTGAGCCATCGCAAATGGTACCACATCCATGGTGGAAATCAGTTTCCCCACCAAAGAGGTCAACTTCTTGGCTTGAATGGACTCGCAAGCCAGAAGTGAGGATACCTTGTTGGTGATCTGCTGAACCACGTCCTCCGTCAGAAAAACCATGCCCTGCAGGGTGCCGAATAGGAGACCCAGAAGGACCAATCTCTGTGATAGGACTGGATCCAACTTGTCCATGTTCAGAACACAACCGTGAAGGGTGAGTGTGTGAATGTAGTCCTGTACCTTCTGTTGGAGAAGTTTCCCGGAAGGAGCTCTCAAAAGCAAGTTGTCCATGTACAGAGTGACCCGTATCCCCCTTGTGTTCATGTCAGAAATCAATCCACCCAAGACTTGAATAAACACCTGTGGAGATTTGGTCAGACCAAAGGGGAGAGCGCAAAAACTGGAATTTCCCCTTGTCACAAGAGAACCAGCGGTACCATCGGTTCACCGGATGAATAACGATGTGCAGGTAGGCATCCTGCACATCCAAGGAGGGCAAGAGGTCCCCTGGACACAACGCCGCAATGACTGACCGTAAGGACTCCTGGTGATAATCAGTCTTGACAACAAAGAAATCAAGGTCCTTGAGGTCCAGAATAGGACGGCAGCAGCCCTCCTTCTTGGAAACCACAAATAGCTTGGAACACGAGTCCGAATCTATTCCTGGTTCAGGAACCAGTTCCAGATCCTCCTTGTCCAAGAGATCCTGAATGGACCCGTGGAAAAGACAAAGCTGTTCCGGTCCCAGAGGGGAGCGAGAAGGGAAGAAATAGAAGGGAGGGAGAAAGTTGAAAGGAATCCAAAACCCTTCAGAAACCACCAGCTAAACCCACAGGTCCTCAACAATGTCTGCACCAATGCTGAAAAGAAAAAGCGCCACATACGAACACCCACAGGTGCGTGCGGACCAAGGTTCGGCTAGTCCTGCCGAAAGAGGTTAGGCTCGGTGGAAGAGCCGCTTGGTCTCCAGTGCTGTGGAGGCATAGGGATGGAACATGGTGCCTGAGATAGCACCAGGTTAAACCCTTGTATTCCATCGAGACAAGCACGAAAAGGACGGTGCCTTCATGCCTGAGAATTGCGCTTAGGGGCTAAGGGAAAGCAAGCACTCTGGCCTCCAGTAACCTCGGTAATGATGTCCTTCAGTTCAGGACCAAAAAGGGATGTACCCTGGAAGGCAAGAGAAACCAGAGATTGCCTAAAGATTAGGTCAACAGACCAGAATTTAAGCCGCAGTGAGCACCTAGCAGTCACAGAAAAGGCATAGGCCTTGGCCTCAAGCCTAACAGCATCAGATAGGGCATCAGTAACATAGCGCTGAGCCACAGAGATATCAGCCAAAAGCGTCAATATGTCAGCTTTAGTGGCACCCATACAGACAGCTTCAAACAGCTGGTCAGTCCAAACAGCAATGGCTCTATTAACCTATGCAGAAGCCAGGGTAGGTCACAAGGACCCACCTATGGCAGCGAATGCAGCCTGTAAAATATCATCAAGCACAGCTAAGTCTGTGAGAGCAGAAGTATCCGCTACAGATGATGCAGAGGAAGGAGAAAGACTGGCAATATAGGTGTCAACCGTAGGAGGTGTAGCCCAGTGAGCCAAGGCCACATCAGAAAATGGATAGAGCTTAGATAATCTCTTAGACAGAGATAAACACTTAACAGGGGTCTTCCACTCAGCAAATATGATCTGATCAAGAGTGGGATGAGGCAGAAAAAACATGCAAGACTTCTTGCGCCTTTGAAAGACGCCAGAAGGAGACTGAGAACCCACAAGGGTAGTAGGAATGTGCAGAGAGTTTAAAACCGCCTTGATGAAACCCTCAGTAGAGGTTTCAGGAGCCTCAAAAGGGGTTGTCATAATACTGGGGAGAAGCTCCAAGTGAACACACACTATCCTCTGAATCTTCCAGCAATTCCTCTTCAGAGGAAACACACAAGACAGGAATTCCAGGAGACATAGAGGCCACATGCCTGTACAAAGTGGGGGTCTTCCAAGACTGAAGAACCCCTTGAAGAAAAAGAGTAAACTGTGCCATAGAGGACCTTAAGTCCCTGACTTATTGTGGCTCTTGTTCGTGACTGGAAGGCCCTGGCGGAGACGCAGTGGCCACAGTACATGAAGGGCATAAGTGTCCTGAATAATCCCTTTAACATGATGAACAATAATCAGTGGGGGTCAAAGATGCCCCAGAAACATCAGCCCTAGGTCCAGTCCCAACAGGTCTGACATCCTGACAGGGGATAAAGTGTCTGACAGTATAAGGAATAACGCAATATTGTGCCCCAGATTAAAGAAATCACCCCAGAAAATGCTAAAATACACTTATCAGGCAAGCGAAGGGTTAACCTGAGGAGGAGAGAAAAAGGATCCAAGCCCTGCATAGGATACTCGTGAGAGGAAAGAGAGAAAATGGTGAATGAACTGTAAGCCAATCAGAAAACCACCGGCAAAACGAACATTTATGGGAAATGTAGTTTCCTCTCAGAGTACCCCAAAAACAGTTCCCGCATCCCCACAAGACACTAAGGATGTGCACTGGAGTGTTGGGCAAGGGCAGACAAGAAGAATGAGCCATCTCTGAACTCGTTACGTGGAGCGGTTTCAGAGATATATCCCAAGTGAAACTGTCCCATAGAGATCAATGAAGTATTGCAGCCATGCGGTAAAGCACGTCTTAACCCTTTGAGTGCCAGAGGGGTACGCAATGCATTGCTTTGCAATGTGTTGTGTACCCCTCTGGCACTCAAAGGGTTAAAGGCGTGAAACTCAAATAAACGAAAAACTGTCAAAAGTTGTAAAACACATAGAGAACACCTGAACAACAGTAGAAAACCTGAACCCTAAGGGAAATAAGTGAAAAACGTCCCCCAAAGCAGCTAACATGGAAGGGAAGGGGTTAATGTACCACAGAAAACCCAAACTGTTCCAAGGACTCTAAGCATACAGAAAGATAAACCCAAATTAGTGCAGGAGTATATATATAGGAACTCTAGAAGGAGACCCCTGTGCGGGGGGGAAGCAGTGGGACAAGTGGACCATGGCACTAAAAGGGTTGCTCACCTTTTTTTGCGGGTCTTCAGCCTTCAGATCACCACTGAGAAAGGGAGAAGCCTCAGTGGCCTTCTCAAAGGGAAAAGAGATAGCACGCAAGGTTTTCCCCCAGGGCTGGAAGGTCCACAACAGTGCCTGTAAACTGAGCAATACACCACTTGGAAGTCAGTAATGGTAATCTGCCTAATGGAGGATTTCTACACCCCATATCTAACAAGAAATAAATAAAGGAAACTACAACTAAGCAGAACTGTTCTCTGTAGCCTCTCTCTTACAAGGAACAACTCTAACTGGGAGGGGACTAGTCACCAACTAAGAAGGAGAGGAAGGCTCCACGCTGCACCCCCATTTTTCCAGTTTTAATTGAAATTTAGGCAGTTTAATGTCTCAATGCACTCTGAAAATAAAGCATAGAACAAATAAACAATTGGACATTAACCCTTTGACTGCCAGAGGGGTACGCAAAGCAATGCGTTGCGTACCCCTCTGGCACTCAAAGGGTTAAAAAGAAATCATGGAATCATTTTCCTTAGGAAAATGTAATCATCAAAGTAGCCACCTTTTGCAGGTATAAGAGCTGAACACTCTCGTGGCATTCTTTCCACAATGGAAACAAATATTTTTCTTAAAGGGGAACTACCACCCCAACACAACGTACTCTCTAAGGGCTAGATTTAAAGGCTCACGTTAAACCAGCCACTAAGTAAAAAAGGCACATCGCTCGCAAATAATACATGATTTATGGCAGATACAATAGATACAATAGGTACAGTAGGCACAACTATAACATGTAACACAAAACCCGTTGTCCACATGTTAAAGCATCACCGTTTGTCCAAATCACCCAATAACACAACTAAAGGCAAAATGTAACATAACGGCTGCCGTTGGTTAGCAATCCTGATTGATGCACCAACAAATTCAAACACACAGCCAATCACAAGGCCCAAAAGTATTCAAACAGTTCAAATACACCTATATATACCCAAAAATAACCATCACACACTGTCTGTTATCGAGTTTTTGCGAGCTAAATATCAGGACCCAGGAGTGGAGGATAGTGTCAAGAGTTTTTGGAGTTTGGAGAGAGGAGAGCATTGCACTCAGTTTGACACATATCACACCTTTGCACATACTACATACACCCATACAGCACTAATACATACACAGACACACATAGTCTCTTATAACACCTAACACATTTATAAATTTTATTTTGTCAGTGTGAATCTGTGAGTGAAAGTGTATGACAGAGAGTGAGTGGATCGATTGTGTCTGTGAGGGCCTCTGGGAGTGCCTGGGTGTGAGTGGGTGAGTGATGGCTAGGAGAGGAGGACAGGAGAGAGGGATGGGCAGAGTAGTGGAGGAGGAGGAAGGTCAGGAGGGCATTCCTGAGCAGAGCAGGGGTGGGAGAGGGAGATCTGCAGGGCGGACGGGGACCCGGGCCACAAGAGCAGGCAAACAAAGGAGAGGGGTTGCTGTGTCAGTGGGACGAGGGGTACCCATTGAGGAGCACCCTACACAGTCGGGGCAGAGCAGGCACTCCGGTTCTGAATCCTCCCATGCCGTAGATGAGGAGGGCAGGATCAGGGATCCCAAATACACAGAGGAGGAGAACACAGCTCTCGTGGAGGCTGTCCTCGAGAGAGAGTGTCCTCCACCTGACGCAAAAGGTCCCTGGCCTGTCAGTGAGGAGGAAGGCAGTTTGGAACCAGATCTGCAGCCGGATAAACGCAGTGGCTCCATGCAGGCGGGACGTGGAGTCCATCAAAAAACAATGGGGAGACTGCCAGAGGGTGTTCAAAAACAAGATCGCCAAGCATGCCCGAGGCACCGGAGGTGACCCACCTGTCCCTATCACTTTCTGTGGGTGGGAGGAGATGGTGCAGCTGAATATGTCACCGACACTGATCGAGGGGGTCACTGGAGGATTGGACATGGGAGTGCATCAACACATAACCACACACCACATCAACCAATGCAAGCTGCAAACATAGTCACACCTCAACACATGCCCATCATTCATCCATACAACTGCACCAACACAGTACCCTGAGGGTTAAAAACAGGACACAACATAAGGACAAATGGCAAGGTTCAACCAGGCCCAAACCTGTCCAAGTCCCAGTTCAACCCTCTTGTCTCCGTGCTCATCACACACAATACACACAAACCATGCTGTTTAAATTGTCGACTGTTAAACATCATGTTCCCACACAATTTCACCCATGTACCCATAGGGAAACCAGCACATAACCCCTTGAGTGCTAGAGGGATCATCAATGCATCAATCAACAATGCTTTGGCAACCCCTCTGGTACTCAAAGTGTTAACCAGACAACAAACAAGTCAATAGGCTAACGATCACATGCTACACAGGGGACATTCACTAAGCGGTGACAAAGAGATGGTGGAGGAAAGTTAACCCTTACATACCCTCACTTCACCAATCCCAATGTTAGTCCATGGAGAATATACAAACACATGAATCAAGTTGCTAAGGTCCCATTGTATAGACTCCATGGAAAACATTGCAAATAAGGACATGAGATCACTGGAGAAATCAGCATCATGTCCAGTTCACCAGGTCTAATACACCGCTTACTGAATCACAAAAAGGATGGAGCAGGTCACATATCACAGTGCCACTGAGAATAACTGGTTGTATGCAACAAACAAGCCTAAAATAATTCCCCAGAATTAAAGTTGAAAAAAGTAGGCCTTGGTGTTGTGTCTGCAATCATTTACTCTAACGTGAAATGACATATCTCACATTTGATTCACACATGGATCCTCACAAGTGCTGATGCCATGGATGGATGGTACACCAGCCACTGTTTGCAGGATACACATGGGAACCAAATATGAACCATTGTACCTTGGTCACCAACAGGCCATTAATGATGGATATCTTGGATTGAGTACGGTTGCCTCACTCAGAAAGATGGATGGGCTCATACAGAAAGAAAAACAGGCCTCATTCAAAGATATCCCTCACCACTGGCTTGATTGTTGCCTTTCAGGATTCAATTGGAACACACGACATGGACAGGATCCTGTCCAGTTCATCAGTCTGTGATTGCCAGGGTGGTATCCCATGCATCACAATGCAATGCATAGGATGCATCATGACAACCAGAGAGTCACCTGTCAAATAATTCAAAATTGTGCATTGTACAGGACAACTGATAAGATAGGGATGGATACCACTTGAATCCCACTGCAGTCTGTTCCCAAAAGATATGTACATAAAGAAAAAAGGTCAGATATGTATGTGGATAAATACCTTTCAAATGGGTACAAATATGTCCCAACAAGATGTGAACCCAGAGATCAGTTCAGTACGTGTGATTGCCTTCCTGTCCATATATGTGCACCCATCACAAACTAACTCTTATTAATATCATCAGAATACACATACCTAGTATATTCCACCTTACTTAGATGGGATATATATACGAGGTATGTTTGTATTCATGATATCAATAAAAGTTAGTTTGTGATGGGTGCACATATATAGGCAGTAAGAATCACATGTACTGAACGGATCTCTGGGTTCATATCTAGTAAGGATATGTTTGTACCCATATGAAAGGTACATATCAGACCACATTCCTTTCTGTGTACCTGTAATGGGATAGCAATGGTTAATTTCACTTTGATGTAATATTGTAGACATTGTCAAAAGATGTGGATAGATGTTAGTCCTATCCCTCCTACCCTCATGGTTAGACAGATAATGCTCTATGTGACAGCTGGAGATATCAGTCATTTGACCACACGGAGGCTTTCCAGCAGAGCCAAAATTGCCCCATTCAGAGATGAATACCTCATTGGAATGGTCCACAGAGTGTCCTTGCAAACCAGGCACACTTTGTAGACTATACCAAAGAAGTATTCATCTCTGAATGGGGCAATTTTGGCTCTGCACTGGATGCCCCCCAACTGGCTGCCCCCCAACCAGCTGCACCACCACAGGATGCTCCACACCATATACAGTGGCTGGATGCACTGGCTGCCCCCCAGCTGACTGCCCCCCAACTGGCTGCACCACCACAGGATGCTCCACATCATTACAGTGGCTAGATGCAGGAGGAGAGGTGGATGCATCCCACCACCTCCAGGAGCTACTACCCTCCAGCAGCAGCAGCAGCACCACCACCACCACCACCACCACCACCACCACCACCACCACCAGGGAGGCAATGGCTGCCCGGGAATGTGGCCACCACACAATATGGGCCATACTCCTCCCATATGGACCTACCCTCCTGGATGCCTCCCCAACATGGCCCCAGTTATGATCCCAGGTGGGTGCCGAGCACTTACCAGTGGCAGAGGTATGACCCTTGCCCACTCAACTATCAGCACCTGGGTCTGATTGGGGAGCTCCAGCACCCTCTACCGAGGGAGGATTTCACTACACCAGCACAGACATCAGTGGGCAGCAGTGAGTCACGCGATGTGGTGGGCACATACACACCGTCTGCAGAAGCCACTCCACCAGCTGTCACAGCAGTAGCAGCCACAGTACACCCAGCACCAGCAGAGGAGACAGCAGAGGCTGAGGAGACAGCAGAGGCTGAAGAGACAGCACCAGAGACAGCGGGCACAACCATCTCCAGCAGTGCACGCCCCACGGGGTTGGAGGCAGAGTGCCTGGTCCTGCAAAGGAGACTGGTCTGGTCAAGCCACACCACCAACGACAATCGTACAAAGAGCTGGAGGGAATCCTGGAGGAACACCAACAGGTTGGAGACAAGGATCCAAGCCCTGGAGTCGGAGGTGGCCAGGGTGAACACAGAACTCCACCAGCTCCACACGGGGCTGATGGACATGTTTACACAGGTGCTGGTGGAGTTGTGAGAGCTGAACCTCAGGGAGAATCTGCGGATGGAGAGGGAGAACCTGCGTTCCACAGAGGGGTCTATTGCACCCACCACCCCCTCCAGTGTTACCCCTGAAGCCACACATGGGGGCAAAGGGTGACCAGGCAATCAGCCAAGGCATCCACCTCTGGCACCCAGTCCAAGGCCCCCCCCCCCCAAAAAAAAAGAAATAAGATGCCCAACCAGGGCCGGTGCTAGCATAAGGCAGCTTAGGCAGCCGCCTTAGGGCACCGCATCGCAGGGGCGCCGAAATGGGGGAAGCTGCAATTTTTTTTTTTTATTATTATTATTTTTTTCTGATTTATCTTTTATAAATATCTGCTGTGAGGGAGCGGTGATTTACGCTACCAAGCGCTCCCTCGCATGCCTATGTCCAGTCAGTGAGCGGATGCGGCCAGTGACATCAGACGCTCCACATCTGTGCACCGCCAGCGGCATCAGAAAGATGCAGGAGGACTCAAGACACTGCAGGCCTTCATGTCAGGAGAACTTCCGCAGTGACCATCTCCCTTCCTCCTCGCATAAAGAGGTAAAAGGAGGAAAATGAGTTGGGGGCCATCAAGAGGGGGGAAAGAGGCTACAGAGGGTCAGTCAAAACTAGAGGGGGGAGAAAGTCAAAAGGGGAGAGAGAGTCAAAATGGGGGGTTAAGAGGAGAGAAGGTCAAAAGAGTGGGAGAAAGAATCAAAGGGGGATCAACACTCAAGAGGGGGGATCAAGAATGAAAAGAGGGAAGAGAGTCATAAGGGGGATCAACAATCAAGAGGGAGATCAAGAGTAAAAAGGGGGGAGGGAGTCAAAAGAGGGATCAACAGTAAAGCGGGGGAGAAAGAGTCAAACACATTAACTAACACACTAATACACATACAGACAAGCATACACATTGAGACACTTATACACATATAGAGAACACAAACTCTGACACACTGATACACTTAGAGAAACACACACACACACACTTACACACTGATACCCCTACAGAGACTTACACAAATTGACACACTTAAACACATTCAGGGAACAAACACTGACACACACATACACATATAGGGAACACACTGACACACATATGCATATAAGGAACACATGCAATGATACAAATACAGAGAGACACACACACACTGATACACATATACAGATCACACACTTTGACACACTTATACACATATAAGGAATACACATATTGACACTTATACACATATTGGGAACACACATAGTGACACTTAAACACATATAGAGAACGCACAGTGACACAAACACATATAGAGAACACACACACATTAACACACTTATACACATATAGGGAACACACACACACTGACACTTATACACATATAGGGAACACACTGACACTTATTCACATACAGGGGCAGGGAACAAGAGGCGGAGCCAAGGGGCGGCAAAAGGAGATTTTGCCTAGGGTGGCAAAAATCCTTGCACCGGCCCTGTGCCCAACTTGTTCTCTTCCCCCTCAATAAAGGAACATTGTGCTTTGGAATTCTGTGTGATCTGCTTTGTTTTCGGTTATGGATTGGGTGGCAGGGTTGTCTCCAATGCATTGCCAGGCAATGCAGTGAACACAGCTTCTGCCTGGGTAAGATGTTTGTGGGATGTTACAACACAGGTTCGCACACACACCATTGTCCAAATTCAACTGGCAATCCAACCCCCTGATGTGGGTTAAATTTGAACAGAACATACCCCTTATCACAACAACTGGTGCAACACAGAACATTCGTCTGCATCAATTGTTGTGGTTAAGGGGATAACCAAACAAACAGCTACATGACTTAGCAGGGAAATAACAAGCAGGACAGATGGAACATGCATTGATATGGTCATTGATTCCAACTTTAATTGTGCAACTGACTTACTGGGGAACCCAATGTTCACCCTAGGATCTCAATGTGTGTGCTACACATTGTGATCCTAGGGTGAGCATTGTGTTCTCCAGTAAGTCAGTTGCACAATAAGGGTTTGAATCACAGCCTAACTTACTGGATAACCCAATGATCTTCCTAATATTCCAATGTGTAGCACACACATTGAAACCTTAGGCTGAGAATTGTATAAAGTTGTGTTGTTGTTTAACTAAGGTTGTAACACACTTCACCAATGATACCACTTGTCCACTTGGTCTGGTTGTTTGTTGATGTAGCCCATGTACTGAGATATGTTAAACTACAGCAATCTCAGGACATTGATTATATTGAGCAACACAGAAACCGTGGACATGACATCACTGTGGGGGTATGTCCACTGTATCACCTCTTAATCACTCACAACACACATTGGTGTATCACTGTCATCATGTCATTGCATGTATACATCACAGAGTCCACTCATGGTCAAACAACTAGTGGACTCCTGTGATGTAGGTCATGCCTTCCTTTGAATGAGGGATACTCTAGCCTTGGGTATGGTTCCACACTGACAGGTGTTTGATCCAACATTCATTCATACAGACACATTGATTAGTTATGGTTCTCCTATATTGTGTCTCAAACTACATTAAAACATACATGTGTTTTCTGGGTATATAGCCTATATGCATTAAACTCTTGTATGAGCACCCAAACGGTACATTTAAACTAAATCTGAATATTTTCAAAACACTGGTGAACTGATCATGTGTTGTCCACATGGTTTGGCAACTCTGTGGATGAGCAGTCTTACTGTATAGGTTTGATTCCTGGATGTTAGTACACACATGGATTCGTGTCTATATGTGAATGTTCCAGTAGAGGTTGCTGTGAACATCAGGTCAAACATTGCATCACCAATGCAATCACTTGGAACAACAAGGGGTGAGCTTCATAGAAGTGTTGTCAAGACTTCAGTCCAGTCACATGGAAACTCCTCTGTTCAAGGATGGATCGTGCTATGGATGTCTGTGGGACAAGAGGACAGGATTTGGAACAGCACCCTCGAAATGATCGCCATGCAACAGCTACAACATTGTTATCCCCTTAATCTTTTATGTTACAGGGGGATACACAAACCATTGCTTTGTAATGTGTTGTGTACTGGTCTGTAAACCATTATGGGGGTACCTGAGGGGATGTCAACCAGCCCTAGGGATATATGCCCCTGACATGAATACACACATCAACAAGTATGTCCTAATAGCTCCATGACACTAATATATTTGTGCTGCCACTGTCAGAGGCAGTCCATATATGTTTGGTTCATGGAGCTATTAGGACATATTTGTTGATGTGTGTATTTCTGTCTGGGGCACATATCACTGCACACAAACACACGGGTTAGCATGGTGTCCCTGGAGACGTGATCCACATTTCATGAGCTCTATGTTGTGTAACACAATACCACTGTAGATCCATCCTTCTGCTGCTTTTTCAGCTCTAGAAAACTACTGGTCCCATGTCCCATGCATCAGAGTGTTATCCAATGCATTGGCTTGGATGGGACTCCCTCACTACAGGGGTACCATGGTTGCTATGGTTCTGATCCTAGCAAAACACTTTAGTTGGTGCCTAGGGAGCAGTGGGATATGCTGAACATGGTTTAAGTGTTGTACCTTGGTTTCCAGGGAAGCATGCATGATATCCTTGAGGTAGCAGTATCAACATGGACGACAGGGTGTCAGATGTAATCGGAATCTCTAGCCCCAATATGACTGGTCCATGGAATGGTTGATGTTAGTGGTCCATACTGCAGCCAGTGTCAGGGCTGTGTCACTGATCTTGTTGGGTGAAACAGAACATGTGTGTTGTGGTGGGTGTGTATGCATGGATTGTGTGCATACATGTATTATACTCACAGCTGAAGTGATCCCTGATCAATCTGTCCCTTGTCTGCATCCCTGTTAGGGTTTCCTCACCCTCAACAATGTCCACAAGGTCTTCAGGTCTGGGTGGGGACTGGACATCGTCAATGGGTCTGGTGTCCACCGCAATATTATGTAGGATGGCACATGCCATGACGATGTCGCAGACCTTGCCTGGTGCATACTGCAATGCTCCCCCGAGTGGTCCAAACATTGGAGGCCGAAGGTCTGCTGAATGGCATTCTGAGTTCTGCCATGAGCCTGGTTATATCATTCCTGGGTATCGTTTTGGGTATTGGTGAGCGGGGTTAAGAGCCATGGTTTGTAGCCATAGCCAGCATCACCTGTGGAAAGTGAGTGACATAGTGTGACAAGGAGCACATGTTGTATGAATGATGTTTTATGAGGTGAACATACTAGCATGTGTGTATGTGGTGTGATTTAGTATTGTTAACTCACCCAGAAGCCATCCGCCTGTATAGGTTCCATTTTCGAAATCTCTCTGCACAGATGAGTTTCTGAGTATACGGGAATCGTGACAGCTCCCGGGATATTTTGCACAGACATTCATGATGGCCAGGTTGCTGTCACACACCATCTGCACATTCATGGAGTGGAAGCTTTTGCGATTCATGAATATATGTCCCTGACGTGCTGGTGCTTTGATACGGACATGGGTGCAATCTATTGCACCCATGACCCTGGGCATGCTTCCCCTTGCGTAGAAGCCCTGCTTCAGATGTGTCCACTCCATGTCGGTGATGGGAAAATGTATATATGTACTGACCTTGCCTTTGAGGGCTGGCAAGACCTGGGCCAGCACCCTGGAGAATGTGGCCTGTGGCATGCCAGATGCGTAACCCTCTGTCGACTGGAAGGCGCCACTTGCCATGAAGTGTATGGCACACAGAAGTTTTTGTAGGCCAGATAGGGCATGGTTATGGGTGCATATGGGATCCACCTCATCCTTAATGACCTCATACAGGGCAATGATGTTGTGCGGCCTCAACCAGTAGCGATCAATGACCTAGTCATCGGTCATTCCAAAGAGAGTGACCCTTGGGCGTTATACCCTGGGCCTTGGTGGTTGTCTATGCATACTGGGCTGCTGCAGGGGTCCCTGTGGCAGCTGGGGAGCATCCTGTTGCTGCAGCTGTGCATCTGCAGGCAGCTGTTGTCCTCCAGTTGGGGATGGGCTTCTGTGTGGCTCTTGAGCCGGAGCCTCCTCACTTGCAACAGGGGATGGCTGTTGGTCAGGTGTGCCTGGGGTTGCTGGTGTTCCCTAGCTCTCTCCCTTGCACATCTTCTCCGCAGTCTTTGCAACAATATGTAACCCAATATACTGATTGCGTTCTCTCTCTCTCTCTCTCCTGAGTGGAAAACTAGCAACAAGTGAGTGTGACGAGGTGAGTGCTGACCAATGGGAAGGTGTTTGTTGTCCAGGTAAATGTTTGCACTTGCACTATGTTTAAAAGTGTGCTGTGTTGTGGTTGTGGTGTCCCTGTCAGTTGCGGGTGTGGAGCTTTGCGGTGCAGGTTGTGTCTGGATCGTGTGGTGTTGTTGCACAGGTGAGCTTGTTTTGTATTGGCAAGTGTCCGTGTTGTGTGCTAACCCCCATTGCTCCGTGGCATGTTGTGTTAGTGTTTTTTTGTGAAGCCTTGTTCCTGTGGTGTTGCTTGGTTGTTGTGTTGTGTTTTACAGTGATCTGTGGTGTGTGGGCATCTTTTTTGTGTTATTTATGCACTGCACAGGTTTATTCTCTCATTTGTATTCTTGTGCGGGGAGCGGTTTGCCTGTTTTACCATGTAACAGGTTTTTTTGGCCATTAGGTGTCGAACGCCTAATAAAACTGGCTCTTAACTTTTGGCCATTAAATGTATCTTTTTCTCTGCCGTTAGCAGTATCACACTCCTTTAAATGGCTCTGGGGAATCTTGCTCCACGAGTCTCAATGCACGTACGTCTATCGGCCATAATGATTTATGAACTGCCGTTAGCTGTTCTTAAGATGGACCTTTGAATGGTTTACTGCACGTTAACGCACCCGTTAGTGTTTTTTTCTACTAAAGTCTACCTTTAAATCTAGCCCTAAGTCTTTGTCTTCCTAGCGTTATTAGCAATCCATAGTTAGTTTTCTCCAAAAAAGCGTTGTAAGAGTACTATCTTTATACTAAATCTGTACCTGATGATGTCTTGCCCCTTGAATCTGTTCTGCGCATGACCGCTATGGAGCCATTCAACTACATTGTACCTCCCTCCATCTTGCCCATCACTCGTATGTCATTGTCCTCAGCATCATATGACCTGCAGCGCTCCTGGCATCAATCGCGGTCAGGTATTTTCAGCCTAGTGGGAACGGGTGCATGTGAAGCACTCACTATATATAAACCACCGGTCTGTTTCCACTAGGCTGAAATGACCTGACCGTGCTTAATGTCAGGAGCTCAGCAGGTCCCGTGGTGCTGAGGACAATGAGGTACAAGTGATGGGCAAGATGGAGGGAGGTACAATGGAGCCAAGTGGCTCCATAGCGGTCATGCGCAGAACAGATTTAAGGGACAAGGCATCATCAGGTAGAGATTTCGCATAAAGATTATGCACTTACAACAGTTTTTTGGAGAAAACTAACTATGGATTCCTAATAACGCTAGGAAGACAAAGACTTAGAGAGTACATTGTGTTGGGGTGGTAGTTCCCCTTTAAAGTTCTTCCCAAAACTGTTGCAGAAGTTCCCTCAAAGGTGTTGCACTTGTAGGTTGCTTTGCTTTCACCCTTCTGTCCAGTTCATCCCAAGCCAGCTTGATGGGGTTTAAGTCTGATTTGAAGCCTACTGTCTTGTTCTTTTCTTCTAAGGTAGTTCTAACACAGTCTGGAGGTATGTTTTGGGTCATTATCTTGCTGTAGGATGAACCCCTGACCAACTAGGTATGTACCAGAGGGTATTGCTTGGCGCTGCAAAATGCTGTGGTAGGAGTATTGGTTCAGGGTTCCACTCACTCTTTGTTGGTCGTCGACTCTGGATCCAGCAAAAGAGCCCCAAGACCATCATGCTTCCTCCTCCATGTTTGACACATGGTGTCACACTCTGAGGAACCATCCTTTCAGCTACTCGACGGCATACAAAAACCCTGCGTGATGACCCAAAGATCTCAAATTTTGATTCATTGGTCCATAAGACCTTCTTCCAGTCTTCAGTAGTCCATTGGTGGTGCTTTATGGCCCAGGCAAGCCTCTTTTTTTTATTACGCCATAGTAACAATGGCTTTCTTACTGCTACACGACCATTCAAACCTGCAGCTCGAAGTCTTCTCTTCCAAGTTGAAACTGACACTTGCTTACATTGATCGGTGTTAAGCTGTGCTTGAAGCTGTTGTGCTGTGAGCCACCTGTCATGCACGTTATTGACTCTCAGAAACTTGTCATCTGATTCTGTTGTGGCTTTTGGTCTGCCAAACCTCTTCCTGTCAGAGTTTCCTCCAGTTTCCAAGTCTTTTGATGGTGTAGGAAACTGTACTTACTGACACCTTGGCTTTCTTTGCAATTTCTCTAAAGGAAAGACCTACACTTTTAGGGTTTATGATGGTCTGTCTGTCTTCCTTTGGTAATTGGTTTTTTTTCGCCGTTTTGAGAGCAATATACCACATCCTGTAGTACAATACTGTCCAAATATTGCTTAAGAGGGTGTTGAAACACGGGCTATTCCAACACTGCTTTTATATGGGCAGAGGGCTTATAAGTAATCAACAAAAGTTGGTACACCTGTAGGCATGGTTACCATGAACTTTCAAGGATTAAGTTGTTAACCCATTACTTCTTCCCTGAAAAGGCCTTTTTGTATAAGTCTGAAATATAAATTATTTTCCAGTTTTTGTTAATCTAAACTTTTTTTTTCACCTCTGGCAGTTTACAGCTTAGCTTTGTACTATTTCAGATTGTTCACTGGACTTGAACTGTGCAAATTTGAATTAAAACTGGAAAAATTGAGGTGTTCTAAAACTTTTGACAAGTAGTGCATATTTATATTTTATTCATGTGATGCCTGCTGCCATTGGATATACACACTTGATGTATATCTCCTTAAAAAAAGCTTCAAGATTTATCATCATGGAGGCTTTCAGCATATGATTTTGGTTTTCAAGTCCAATTCCTGTTCTGAACCATTTGAGCTTTTATTACATTTATAACCTTTGATTGCTAGAAGGGTTTACAATTAATTTCTTTGATTGCTCTTTAAATTATCAGATACTCAAAGGGTAAATTTTACTAGACTGTGCCACTGGATTTCTGAACAAGCAGCTTGTAACTACAGTGTTTTTGTTTCTGATAATTAATCATTTGGTGACCTGTAATAAACATTTATGGCTATTACAAGAATAATGTTTGACCCTTATTGTACTGTCGACCAATTGAACATACAGAGCACATCCATTTGAGCTCATTGCTTGATAGAGGACTTTACAGTATAAATAATAAGTTGGCCTGCTATTGATTTTGGAAAATGTACTTCAAAACCTAAAGGACTGTAACCTTTCTATACATTTCTGTAACTTAGTTTGGATACAGATTTTAACAAAACAAAATATGTCTATTGTTATTTCTTAATAAAAATAGAGGATCTCCCTCTTTAGTGTATTAAGAAAATTCAATAGTCTATGGTGTCATTGTTAAAGAGAGAGCATATTTACACTGTCTTGGATTGCATGTTTCTGTAGGTTTGCATGACATTTGCTGGCAGGAGAACAAGACTTAACATTCCATTTAGATCAACTATTCTAGCTTTGAAAGGGTTAAGTTGGCTCTTAGACTAGACTTTCTTCAGTAAAAAAACTGCCTTCAATTGTCATGGCAGCCTCAGTGTCTGTTATTGATTGAAAGAATGCACAAGGGCAACAATCAACAGAGCCATTAACCCATTTAGTACAAGAGGATTATGCAATGTATTGCACACCACTCTGGTCCTAAAAGTGTTAATTAATCCAAAGCATTGGAAGTTTAAGGCACTTAGGAGGAATTCCAAATTTCAAACAAAATTTTTGAATCACCTCCTGCATAATATTGCGTTTCTTTAAATGAGTATCATATATGATTCTATTATATTTTCTTTTATCTAGCACTCTGACCATGAGTTCAAGAGGAGCTTCTATAAAGCTACTCTCTCTCTGTACTTTTTCAAGGAGTAATTTACTCCTTGAAAAAGTAGATAATATGCAAAGCATTGGAGTGAGACATGGCTAGGAGACTTTATCTTAAATTTGTAGTCCATACTATACTGCACAAAACGAAGGAGACGTTGGCAAGAAGAAACACTTCAAGGCTTTTGCCTGCTGTTTAACTGCCAGATACATCCCACTCAAACACCCCCACTGGAAACAGCTGAAGTGTAACTTGTTGCTGCAGAGAAGCAGCCTAGAAACGGAGTTGATATGTTGGTTGGAACCCAGCCAAGATTGTATCATGGGCAACAGCTGAGACTTATCATTGTGGAGGTACAGAGGTCTCCATAAACCTCAAAAGCTAGCTGTATAGCTATTTTGCCCAGGAAAATAACTAAGAGCTGAGGTGTTCCCCACACAAGGACTGACACATCATAGTGGTGGTGAGTAAAGGAACGTTTTGGGAAAAGAGTAGCCACATAATTACAACAAGGAAAGGAAAACTGCAGTTTGTAGCAGGAATATCTTCTTGATATAACCAGTAGGCACCAAAATATCCATTTAAGGCACGATCAATAACGGATGGATAATATCTATGCTGATGGACTTTAGATATATCCTGCAGATGACTGATTTTAAAGTATTATTTGTCAATAAATATATATCTAAAAGTAAAAATTTTTATATTTAATGTGATTCTTCAAATATATGTATGATTTTATACAGATGTTTCTTAATAAATAGACATTTATTTGGTGTACTTGTTTGGGTTCCATATCACCCTTCCATTCAGTGTCCAGGGGATAAACGGATTCCGGCATACACACTTTTTGTGAAGGGCCCCTTTTTTGCTGGTGGATTGTGAGTGAGATTATCCCATATACAGACAACATATAGTTCAGTAGGGGTTTGCACCTGCTAATGGTAATATTTGCACATATTTATATTAGGTAGAAGCACCATTTCTCAATTACATAGACAATTTTTTTACATTTGTATATAAGAAAGTTAATTGTAAGACATAATATAATAATACAAATCATTTCAACGCAATTAAACTTTATTTAAAAATGTATCTGAGATACTTTAATATAAATCTTTAAGTCAAAGGTAACAACATTTTCAACAATAAAGACACATCCATTCATCCTGTAGGGACCAGTACAGTTGATAGTAGTACTTCCAATCCAGTTATAGCTATACCATCTACCTCAAGCATAGGTACACCATCCATTTCAAGTATTTATCTGCCGCTGAGGAATTCTTTTGAGATCCTCCAGAGTAGTATCCGGGAGGAAGGGATTGCTAACAAAGAGTTATCTAACCATCAAGGTTCTTTTTTAGTAATCGGCTCCAAAGTCAAAGACAAAGGGAAAAAGAAGAAAGAAAAACTGTCAACACAGGGCTCACGAAGAAAAAGAAATTCCAAAGAGGAAAACGAGGAAGAAGGAGAAGATCCAAAAAGACTCAAGAGAGTGGACAATCACCATTAATTTGAGTAATTCAGTTTTTAATTTATCTAGTAGAGAGCTCAGTAAATACGAAACAAGGCTATTAGAAAAAGGATTGAAATTCGCTCCGGTTTGCAAGGCAGATGATTTTTCATTTTTCTTAGACCTTAAAAGGTTTACAAGGGAACTATCTCTATGTAGATATTATTCTATTAAGAATTCCAAAGGATCTCCCCTCAAAGTCTGACATCATACATAAGGATAATGGATTGGAAAATGCAGATCTTCAACATTTAGAAAATCTGGAATCCTTACTTTTAGAAAATAAGTTGGATTTAGGTATGGAATATCTGTCCCAAGTTGGGAATATTAGTCCTAAGATAACACATATCATTTTTAAAAAACGATCACAATTTTTTCCCTTCCCAGTACAAGGGACCATTCATTGACACATTTTTCAATATGGTGATGAGTGAATTTAAGGTGAAGGTCAAGAATAATAAATATTTTCACATTAAAGACAATCTCTACAAACAGGAGCGATTGGCACCCAAACACTTGGTCACAGATTCATCTATTACCATACGTAAGGGGGAGCCATTGTCGTACAGGATACTACCACATATCTAGCAGAGGGCTTTAGATTGCTTTCAGATAAATTTTTTTTTATCAAAAACTCTTATAACCCCTCTAAGATATATAATGATCAACTTAAAGGCCTATTGGAGGAAGGAATGGAAGAAGGTATACTTACCAAGCAAGACTTTCAATATATTTATAAGGAACATGCTGATTCACCATTTTTTTACCATATTCCACCAGCACAAATCCACCAGGGAGGCCTATAATATCTGGACTTGGCTCCTTTACATCCAATTTATCGGCATACATTGATTATTTTCTATAGCGACAAGTAGTAAAGTTGCCTTCCTATATTAGAGATTCACAACACATCTTAAAATCTCTGTCTATCATCATCTGGAAGGAAGGATTTGTTTGGGCAGCTCTGGATGTTTCAGAGCTTTACACTTGTATAGACTATATTCTAGGCCTGCAAGCTGTTAGAAGACGATAATGATATATGTAATCAACAAATGGAATTCATTACCAAATGTGTCTCCTTCATTTTAAATAACAATTTTTTTGAGTTCCAGGAGGATTTTTACATGCAAATCAAAGGTACGGCCATGGGGACCAGGTTTGCCCCCTCATATGCTAACCTCTTCATGGGCCTGTGAGAGGATCTTTCCGTATGGCCCAGGGAGAGATGTGGGATGGACCTGGTCTACTATGGCCGTTATATAGAGGATATACTTATCATATGGAGTGGTTCTTTGGATAAACTAGAGTCTTGTATTCAAAATTTCAATAACAATAATATGGGACTACAGTTTACTTTTGACATTAATGAACAGGAGATTAATTTTTTAGATCTTAAGTTAATGGGAATCCCTGGACAAAAGATTTCCAGTTCCATCTATAAGAAAGAAGTTGCAAGGAATCAGTACCTTAGGGCGGACAGTTGTCACTATGCTAAATGGATTACTAACATTCCCTTTGGCCAATTCCATAGGCTAAGAAGAAACTGTAGCAATATACATGACTATAGAGAGAAGAGTGAGGAACTTAAACAACAACTTTTAGAAAGGGGCCATAAAGGTTCAGTCATAGAGGTTGCAAAAAAAGAGCAATGAAGTTGAATAGAGGGGATATTCTTGACATAAAAAAAGAACGGCAATATAAAAAGAAGAACACCAGCTCTTATTACACAGTTTAACGGGTCATCTAATATGATACACAATATTGTGCAAAGACGTTGGGGAATTTTGAATCAAGATCCAAGTCTACAAGGAATATTAACAAAAAAAGCTAAAATCACATGTATAAGAAGAGCAGAGTCAACAGCTCTTTGTATTTCTCTGTAGATTTATTCATAAGTGAAGGAAAAAAGAATAATGGCTGACTTAAGAATTGTAGAATTTCAAATTTCAAAATCTTTTAGAATTTTTTTTTCATTTTTCTTATTATTATTCTTATTATAAACATATTTTTGAAAGAAAACAAAAATATAGATGTTTCAATATTAGTTTTTTAAATGCTAAAAAATAAGTTTACTTTCATAAACATCTGCTAAAAAATTACATTCACAGAAAAATGTACATACATTAGTCAGTCTTATGTGAAAGGAAAATAAAAAGTTACATTTTTATAAAAAATATAACACTTTATAAGCCATAACAATATAAATAACTTAAACATTAACCTGCACCGTTTATATAGATATTAACACATATTAACACATTATTTGTCAATAATGTTGTATATTCTAGATGTCTGTATGCATCTACAACGTGTACTGTAAATAAGTTATATAAAGAAACTCTTTTTATAGTTTCCTGACTATTAAAATATATTTTTATATATATTTTATATTAAAATATATTTTAAGTGCACATGACATATTGTGTTATGAGTATTCATTTGTATTAAAGACAAGGAATACATCTGTGATCATTTTAGAACTTGAGTGGCCTTCTGTTATCAATGAGGTACTTGAAGTAATACTATGCTATGAGTAAACAATCATATTAATCATTAATGGTTTGTTATTAATGGGCATGGCTTCAGGGAAAAAGGTAATTTTGAAGAGCAGTTCTCTATATGAAAGTAAAACTGCAACATCTAGGTTATGTGCTAACAGAAAGGTATACTTAGGTACAAGAAAATCTTGCTGTGCAACAGTTTCTTAATAGATAAACAGTATTAGACATGTAAACATACTGATAAATTGCACATTAATCTGTCATTTTTAGGGAAAGTATAACAAAAATATTTTATATGTAGATCATATACATTTATTTAGAAAAATGGTTACTATTTAGATGAAAAGTATTTTAAATATCAAAAAGTGACAAATAATGGGGTAATATCCATCTGTATACTAATAATAATAATACACATTTTTATTTCAAATAGAAGTTTTAGTTGCATATGAAACACTTATAGATGAAATATTTTAAAAATTATCCATCATTGCATTGTAAGCATTGGTCAATTTTTTTTAAACATTCTTGTATTTCATCTATTGTACCAAAAAGATCATTATATGTTTGGTATATTTGGATGTTGCTCCCTGGATATTGTGCACTTTCAATTATGATCATTTCAGAATCTGAGTAGTCTTCTGTTCTTACGGAGGTACTTGATGTAATATTGTCTATATTTATTGGAGCTTAAAAAAAAAAAAATTAAAGTGTAATAAATATGTTAAAAATTATAGTTTATTATAATATGGTAGATATATTTTTAGTGTCAATAGAATTTTATTGATTTTCAAGAATAGTACAACAAGGAAAACACATAGATAACAGGAAAACAAGAGTACATTAATAGAAAAAATAGAGAAGAGGGGGGGAAACAGAGAGAATAGAGTGGGGGGAAGAAAGGAGACTAGGGTCATAGTAGCCGTGCACTAATATTGATATGATCAGTTCTCACATGCTTCGAAGGAGTAGATAGTCAGCACGTAATGTACGGGCCAGACCAGATATGACTACTGCCCCTGCCCCGGGACCAGCCTGGAGAAGTCTGCTCCCTCCAAAAATAGCATCCAATTTACCCACATCTCAGAATATCTGACCATCTCTTCTGCCGAAGAGGGATCCAACCCCGCCAACACTACGTTCTTCAACTTTTTCCACCCACTCCTTGACACTAGGCGGAGAGGAATTCCTCCTGCGCAGAGGAATTAAACCATTGGTTGCCACCAGCAGCTGAGAGAGCAGAGTCCTCTTATAGTGATACGGACTATGTGTAGTGTGATGCAAGAGAAGGTGCTCCGGTTTAAAAGCAGGGGGAGCCTCAACAAGGTGTACAATAATCCTATAAATGATTCCCAATAGGGAACAATCAAGGGGCACTCCCACCATATGTGTAGTAGATGACCAGGAGCCAATCCACAGCGCCAACAGAGACCATCCCTGGAGGGATCCATTTTTTGCAAGGTGAGCGGGGTCATGTACCACCTAGTCAATAGCTTATAAGCCGATTCCTGAATTTTGGAAGAGATGGACACATGATGCGTAAGGTACATAATCTGTTCCCATTGCCGCGGCGTAAGGGCGATCCCTAAATCCCTCTCCCACTGCTCCACATAACTCGGAAGTCCAGATGTATCGTCTGTAAGCAGCAGCATATATAGACAGGATACACCATGTGCAAGTGGCTCCAATCTAGTGCACTCCTGCTCAAACAGCGTAAAAGGCCGGGACAGCTGGTGTCGCTGGTCAATGGACGCTACATAATGCTTAAGTTGATGGTAACGATAATGATCCAAGAAAGTCAGGGATACAGTATCAAAAATGTCAGTTAGGGGCAGCAGTTGTCCCGCGGACATGACTTGAAACAAGTGAACCCGCGGTACTGATGTCACAGGAAAAATCCTACTCCCAGCAATACCAGAAGAGAAATCAGGATTATGTACAATCGGGGTCATAGGGGATGGAAACGAAGTCAGGGTCCATTTATGCGTTAGTGAATCCCATATAGTCAGAGTTGCACATATGAATGGGCAACGTCTCAGGCAAGGGTCCCTTTGTGCAGGTCGCAGCCAAATAGCTGCAGGAAGCATATCACACGTTCTGTCATAATCAATACGAACCCACTGCTTGTACCGCGAGGCTGTCGACCACTCAACTATCCGTAGATGGCATGTTTGGTAATACAACCTAAAATCCGGGAGAGCTAAACCCCCCAAACGCTTAGGTAGGTGCAACTGGGCGAGACGCTGCCTAGGCTTCTTCCCGTGCCAAATGTACTGTGACACTGCGGTCCGTAGCGAGGTGAAAAATAACCGCGGTAGAGCGATGGGCAATGCCTGAAAAAGATACAACAATCAGGGTAAGAGATTCATCTTGACAGCATTTATCCGTCCCAGCCAGGTAACATGGGGGAAAGCCCACGTCTTCAGTTCTGAACACATTTGAGAAAGGAGGGGCATAAAGTTTTCTCTGTAGAGATCCGCTGGGTCCTTGGTAAGCCAAACCCCAAGATACTTAATCCGGTGGGCACACCATTTGTAATGGAAAGAGGCCTGTAGGGCCGTCCTCGGCCCGTCAGGCACGGAGACATTAAGAACCTCAGACTTAGCCATATTAATCTTCAAGTTAGAGATGGAACCGTAGTCTGAGAACGCATGGTACAGCACAGGCAATGAAATAGTAGGCTGCGTGATCAAGAACATCATATCATCTGCAAATGCGGTAACCTTGTATTGTACACCCCCCACCTCCACACCATGTATATCAGCGGCGGCCCGAACTGCATTCAGAAAGGGCTCCAGGGACAACACAAACAGGAGCGGTGACAGAGGGCAGCCCTGCCTCGTACCGTTCCCAATGCTGAAAGGCTGTGAAAGGAGACCATTAACCCTCATACAGGCGGATGGTCTGGAATACAAAGCAGCGATCCAAGCACGCATTAAAGTCGCCATTAAATATCGCCAGTTCACCCTGTCGAAAGCCTTTTCCGCATCTGTTGACAGCAGAAGAAGCTCCTGACCACGTGACCGCGCTGAGTCCATGAGGCCCAGTACCTTAGCAGTATTATCTCTGGCCTCTCATCCCCCCACAAATCCAGTCTGGTCAGGATGCACAAGGCCGGGCAAATGAGGTGCCAAACGAAGAGCCAACAACTTGGCCAGGACCTTCACATTTGCATTAGGCAGAGAGATGGGTCGATAACTGGAGCACAGTTCTCCATCCTTCCCCTCTTTGGGAATCACCGTAACCATGGCCCTCAACGTCTGGGTATGGAAACTAGACCCCTGGAGAATTGAGTTAAAGACATCCACCATGTGTTGCCATAATTCTGCACCAAAAGACTGATAATACCGGAGTGTAAGACCATCCGGTCCCGGCACCTTACCCATCTTAGATGCACGAATGGCCCTGGATAATTCCTCCACAGTAATAGTGTCTTCAAGGGACAGGGCTGCCTCCGGTGACAACGTACTGTGCACATGTTCCTCCAGGTACCGACAAATAGTAAGATCAGGGTCTGCCTCACTCCAAGCGGCCTTGTGCGTCGTTAGATTATATAAAGAAGCATAATAGTCCTTGAACGCCTCCGCAATTTTCAATGGTGAATGGACCAGCATCTGATTAGCAGTCCGGATATGCAGGACATGCTTGAGTTGAGAACGTTTACGCAGCATCCTTGCTAATAAGCATCCACTCTTATTGCCATTCTCAAAAAATAATTTTTTAGTATGTAGATGCGCCTGTCGATTCTTAGCACGTAACAGATCGGCCAACTGTCCCCTCTTCAACAGAAGAGACTGGTAATCCGAATCTGTAAGAGTGTGCTTATGAGTGCATTCAAGGGAGGCGATTTCCCTAGTCAGTGTGAGAATTTGGCGTTCCCGAGCCCATTTTCGGGCCACCCCCTGAGAAATAAAGTGGCCCCTGAGTACACTCTTATGCGCCTCCCAAATCACTGGCAAGGGAACTCCCGACACCAGATTGTCTCTAAAATAGTTAGTGATTGCAAGCGATGTCTCAGAAGCAAGCTTCAGGTCAAGTAAGAGAGATTCATTAAGTCGCCAATTATCTCTTACCGGTGGCGGCATAGGTGAGAATAATTTCAATTTAACAGGGAAATGGTCGGACCATGTAACAGGTTCAATAGTGACTGAATGAAGAGAGTCCAGGTCCCTATTCGAGAGAAAGAAGTAATCTAACCGAGAATAACTGAGAACTGAGAAGAAGGTATAGTCACGATCCGTCGGGTGCAACACCCTCCAACAGTCAGTGAATTGATGATGTGCAGGGAAAAAAAAAAAACCCAGACCCCCCCCCCCCTCAATGAGCACTATGCAGCATCTCAGAACCCAAGGCCCCATGACACCATAGGGATAACACACTAAATTGCACGGGCAGTTGGGGTCTATAAACAGAGCGATATACCCTATCAGGATGCTAAAATAAGGTTACGAACTGTATTCACAATTACAAAGAGGGGGGAGGCCATACACATTATACTAACACGGGAAACTAACCCATAGTACACCACCTCCCAGGGGTCAACTAGACAATGAACGGATGGGACCCCCAACCTACCCCTAAGAGTAACATAGAAGCCCGGGTAGTCCCCGGAGATCAAGGACAGGGACCCAACCCAGAGGACAATCCAGAGCCCACTAACCCATGTAAGTGCACATGGGAGCAAAGCAGAGGCTATCTGCCCCCCAGTTCTGTTAGCCTCCATCGTCAGTCTGGATACGTTGGGTAGGGGATACCATGTAGCCCCCAAATGAACACTCTAATCAGGCTACAGTAGCATAGGTGTAAGGCCCCTTTCATGTAGAGTCAGGCATATACAGACCACCATGTCGGAACTGCAAGGGTCCAAAGCAACAGGTTCAGTCATCACTCCTCAGGCATCAATCCAGTCCTTCTCAGAGAAGGGGCAGGGGGTCTTTCCCGCCGTCTCATCGGCCCTGCTCCCCTCGGTTGACGGGACCTTGCAGGAAAGTACGGGGCATCCCAGTCAGGAACAGAGACATCTGGGAGGTTAGCTGCTCTAAGCACACCAGGAACATCAGTGCGGCTACACACCACATGGGTGGAATTACCAAGGCGTACAAGAAGGCTGAATGGGTAGCCCCATTTGTATGGGATATCCTTACCTGAGAGGGCCTGTGTAAGAGGTTGGAGTGCCCTGCGCTTCTGTAGTGTGATCCATGAGAGATCTTGATAAAGGGCAACCTCCGAATTTCGGAATGTCCACACATTGCGAGCTCGTGCACCTCTCATAATGTCCTCCTTTAGTCTAAAGTTCGATAAGCAGCAAATTACATCCTGTGGTGGACCCTCTGGTGGGCCCCGCTGGCGCAGCGCCCTATGTGCTTTCTCAAATTCTATCGGCGACGTTTCAGGAGTTTCCAAAATACTATTAAAGAGGGCTGTTAAGGTGGGCAGGAGATCTCCAGCCTGAACATCCTCGGAGAGACCCCGCACTCTTATGTTGTTGCGGCGACCTCTATTATAAACATCCTCCATAAGCCTCCGGAGTTCCACAAGCTGCGGGTTGACCAAGGCCAACATGCCCCGGACCTCCTCCTCTATGCGGGAGATGCGCTGCTCATTACTTGAGACCCTCGTCACCAACTCAGTAAGTCCCACACGTAGGCCAGCAATGTAATCTCGAACCTCCCTCACACTCTGCTTAATCTCCGTCGCCAGCGTGTGAAAATCAGCCTTAGAGGGGATAGCCCGCAAAAGTTCCAGGACTTCCTGCGGCACCACCAATGGATGAGCAGCCCCAGCCGATGAACCAGCCAGCTCCAAAGACCCCTCCAATGCCTCGGAGTGCGCAGGAGAGTCCGCCATTATAGATGTAGCGTTGTGGGTCGGAGTTCCAGTCAGCGTGGTGAAGTAGCTCCTTATAGATGAGTTTCTGAGTCCCCTGCCAGACCCAGGTGTCTGCTGTACCCTGCTCTGTCATCGGTGTCGGACCATAGTAGCAAGATCTGCCAAATATTAGCTGTTTTTCGGGCCACCAGGAAGGAGCCAAGACACTATGGTGCCATCTCGCTCCCTGGCCAGCCATGACCCCCGGTAGATATATTTTTAACGTTACCAGTTGAAGGAGGATTATTTTCAATATTTGGCAACAACTCATCAGTCTGAATTGCTTCAGATATAGATGGCTTTGGTGACATTTTCCTTTGTTTTTTGGGTCTTCAGGAGTTTCTGTGAAAGATAACTTGTTTCCAAATACAGTTATGTAATGTATTATTAGTCTAAAAATTAATACATTATTAATCTAAATTGATACATATTTTATTTACTGGAAAATATATATATAATGTTTAAATTATTTGCTACACATAGTGTAATGTGTTGAAATAGATTTAATAAACATCATTATGAAAAGTTATAATAATAATCAATTAATTTACAAATATCACAATATTGAATAAACGTATATGTGAAATAATTTTAAAAATATACACATTACATGTAATAAAGTTTAAAAATAATAATGAAAGATCATTATTTAGATGACATTTTAACCCTTTAAGTCTCATTGAGATAACAAATGCATTGTTTTGATATGCATTGGATACATCTCTGGCTCTAAAATGGTAAAAAAAATTATATTTAGTTAATAGAAGTATAATACATTGTATTACCGAGACATATAGATAATTTTTAATAACTAAATAAATATATTATGTGTTATAAGTATATACCTACCTTTTTTGTAACTTTTACATTTTGATTCCTCTCTAATTCTTTTCTTTTTTTTCAGTTTCATATTGTCTAAAAAAAAAAATAGATGAAAACATATTCAGTATCATTTAAAACTGCAAAATACCAATGTTTATTGGTCTAATATGCGACGTTTCGGTCCTCTCAAGGGACCTTTATCAAGCAAACAATATACATTATAAAACATGTAACGTTTAAATACTAATGAAGAAAACTCACCTTGTGCAACCCAAACGCCTCACAGTGATGACGTGTAAAGTGAAGGAATAGAAAAAACGGAAATCAAAAGCTACCACCAAAAGATCCATATCTCCCAAGGGAAAGAGTTCAAACAGTGCCACCCTGTGTCAAAGATAAGAATAGCATGAAAGGCACATATCATTAAATAACTGCAATAAAGTATCATATGAACAAATCATCAGATGTCAACAATCATATATACAGTAATCATCAGATAAAAAACAACTATATATATTTTGTTCATTAAGGCCATGTTAAGTTCTTTAATCCAATAACATTCACGTTGTAATAACAGCTTAGCTCGATCACCACCACATCTTCCTACAGGAACATGTTCTATTGCAATAAAACTAAAATTACTAGTAGCATCGTTTTCTATTAAATAATGTTTTGAAACAGGTTTCTCTGTTTGTTGGTCCCGGAATGCTACTTTCATGGCTGATCTATTGACCAGCCATTCGTTCACAGATATTGCAAATTGTTTTGCCTACATAGGCTAATCCGCATGGACAAGTAATTATATAAATAACAAAATCTGTAGTACAAGTGATATGTTGTTTAATTGTGTACTTTTTATTGGTTTGTGGATGTGTAAAAAATTTGCCAGCTCTCATTGATCCGCAGGTAGTACATCCTCTACATCTGTAGCATCCAGGAGGAGAAGTTTTAAGCCATGTTGATTGCTTTTTGGAATAACTATCTATGGGATCCATATTCACTATTAGGTCCCTCAGATTTGGGCCTCTTTTGAAGCCAAAAAGAGGTGGATTTCTCAAGATTTGTGGGAGACTTTCAGTTTTACTTAGGATGTTCCAGTTATTTCTAATGGATTTTTGAATCCTATGTGAAGCTGCAGAATATTTTGTGCAAATTGTCAGTCTTTCCATATTAGGTTCAATAGATTTAGAGGTATCCGGATGTTGTTTCAATAATTCATTACACAAGGTATCCAGTTTCCTTTTTTGATATCCACGTGCAACAAATCATTGTATCATTTCATTCAGTTGTTGTTTCATAATAGTGGCATCTGAATTATTTCTCATTACTCTCAAAAACTGAGATTTAGGTAAAGATGCTTTCAAGGCTGGATAATGAAATCTGGTATTGTGCAGAATCGGTCAGTGTCTTTAAGATATAGACAATAGCCTAAATGATTGCCTGTGTGGAAGATTTTTAAATCCAAGAATGTAATCTCCGATTGATGATATGATAAAGTGAATTTTATAGGATTATCTATGTCATTGATGTCATTGACAAATGTAGTCAGCAATGTTTCAGATCCCTTCCATATTATCAACATATCGTCGATTAAACGTTTATACAATAACAGATGTTCACTATATCTCTCCAAAATAAATATTTTCTCAAATGTATACATGTAAGCATTAGCGTAAGCTGGTGCCATACTTGCACCCATTGATGTGCCGGCCACTTGTATGTAATAATTGCCTTCAAATTGGAAAAAGTTTTTCTTCAGACATATTTCCAGTAACATCAATAAAAATTCAATTGGAGGGCCTTTATATAACTCAGAAGTCATCAATACTTGACGCAATGCCCTAATGCCTTCCTGGTGTGGTATTATAGTGTATAGACTCTTGACATCTAAAGACACTAACCAGATATTATCTGTTTCCAATTTAACTGTTTTTAAAATGTTAATCAAGGATGGAGTGTCCTTAAGATAGGTACTTGTAATGGTTTGTTTGACACACAGACACAGTAGGTTTGGATAAAACACAATTTTATTAAACAATTAAGACCACAATAACCCTCACAGGTCCTGTAATATACACATAATATAGTACAGCCACTAGACAGGTTATACAGAGGTAAGCCCACACAGGCCCAGTATAAGTAAAGAGTCCATAGAACAATATACTGACACAGGTCAGGCAGATCTTGTGTGAGTCCCAGTTTATCGGTACTGCATGGGTTAATAGTAGACAGAGAATGTTAACAGGCCCTAGTGTAGCAAGGCCTTTTAAGAAGCTGAAACAGAGGTGAGAGCTTTAATTCGAGTAACGCCCAAGATAATGGATACCAGACAAGTGTGGACTGCCGTAGCAGTAACGGAGACTGAGCAACTTGAGCACTGCAGTAGCAGTAACGGAAACTAAGCAACTTGAACACTGCCATAGCAGTAACGGAGGCAGAGTGACTTAAACACTGCCGTAGCAGTAACGGAGATCAGCCAACTTGAGCACTGCCGTAGCAGTAACGGAGACTGAGCCACGTGAGCGCTGCCATAGCAGTAACGGAGACTAGGCAACTGGATACTGCCATAGCATTAACGGAGACTGAGCAACTGAGGCGCTGCCGTAGCAGTAACAGAGACTGAGCAATAGGAGCACTGCCGTAGCAGTAGCGGAGACTGAGCCACTTGAGCACTGCCGTAGCAGTAATGGAGACTAGGCAACTGGACACTGCCATAGCAGTAACGGAATCTGGTCAGCGTGGGCACTGCCGTAGCAGTAACGGAAAACTGAGCAACTCGCCCTGAGAGGCACCCAACCTGGAACGGTTCGTAAGACCAATAGGAATGTTGCCGGGGCAACACGGAGGCAACCGAGACCAATCTGCAAAGCTGTCCTGAGACAGCGAGAGACAAACACTACCCTTAACTGGAGACCGGCCAGAGCGTGCAGAGGAGGCAGCAGCCCAACCGGGCGGAATCACACAGCACAAGAATGTAGAACAGTCCAAGTCGGTACATGGAGCAGGAACCAATGTTTATTGGTCTAATATGCGACGTTTCTGCCCTCTCAAGGAACCTTTATCAAGCAAACAATATACATTATAAATATATATATATAATAAGAGCTAGTTTTAAAATTTATATATACTGATTTTAAACCCTATTTAGGTCAAGATCAACCAAAATGAATGTTCAAGTTATACAAGATTTTACATAACCTATGCATTAAACCTTGGAGTGCTAGAGGGGTGCATCACTAATTAAAGTGAATTGTGTTACATAACATTTTGACACTCTAAGGGTTAATGGACATATTCTAAATCTATGAATCACACTATTAGTAGAGGGCTATTAAATACATTTGTATTCAACTTTGTTTTCCTTATGGGCATTCAAATGGTTAACTGAATTTTTAAAAAAAATAATAATTACCTTCCTTTATCAATGTTCTGATATTCAGGGCCGGACTGGGGATAAAAACCAGCCCTGGAAAAAATTGCTGACCAACCCCATAGCATTGCGTCATTATACCAGCCTGATAGCATAATGGCATTTTTTCTTGTTTATAAAAGGGGAAAACATGCATTTTAAAACACATCTGAATGCCACCACCAGAGCAATACAGAGTTATGTCACCACCAGAGTAATAAAGAGTTGTATGTATGTGTATATTATATATATTCTCACACACACGCACACACCACCTCTTGACTCTCAATTCCCCTCTTTTGCCTCTTTCTCCCACTCTTCATTCCCACCTTTTGCTTTGTTCTCCCCCTCTTGACTCTTGGGCCCCCTCCTTTTGCCTTTTTCTCCTTTTTGATCCCCCTTTCTCCCTCTCCCTGACTCTTGACCCCCCCTTTTGCGCTTCTCCCCCTCCTGATCCTCCCTCCTTTTGCCTCTTGGTCCCTCCTTTTGCCTCTTGATTGCCCCTCCTTTCACCTCATGATCCCCCCTCTATTTGCCTCTTTTTTTCCCACTCTTGACCCCCCTCTGCCTCTTTCACCCAGTCTTGATTCCCCCTCTTCTCAAGTTGCCTCTCTTTACCCCTCTTGATCTTCCTTTTGCCACTCTACCCCTCTTGATCCTCCATTTTGCCTCTTTCCCCCAATGCCTTTTCACCCCCCTTTTCACCATTCTCCTCCTCTTGATTCCCCTCTTTGCTTCTTTCCCCCTCTTGCCTTAATCCAGCCTTGACCCTTGTCTTGATACCCCTTTTGCCTCTTTCTCTCCCTCTTGCCTCTCTCTGCCCCCTTCCTGATTCCCCCCTTTTGCCTTTTTTCCCCTCACCCATTTTCCTCTCTTGATCTCCCCTTTGCCTCTTTCTCCCCCTCATTAACTCTTGATCCCCCTTTTGCCTCTCTCTCTCTCTCCCCCTCTTGACTCTTGATCCCAACCTTTTGCCTCTTTCTCCCCCTCCTGATCCCCCCTCCTTTTGCCTCTTGGTCCCCCCTTCTTTTGCCTCTTGCCAATTTTTTTCTCCCTTTTGCCTCTTTTTCTCTCTCTTGCCCCCCTCTGCCTCTTTTACCTGCTATTGATCCCCTTTATCCCTTTCTCCCCCTCTTACCTCTATATAAACCCTCTTGATCCCCCCTTTTGCCTTTCTTACTGTCTTGATCCACCCATCTTGCCTGTGACTGTGTCTGGCATCTGCTGATGCGGTCTCTGCTCCCAGCCTCCCGCTCAGCTCTATCCGTCTCCGCAGACCACACAAACGCTTAAGGTAGGAGCGGCCGGCCTACCCGGTGTGCGGACGCAGTGCTTTTCACACTGCTTCTGATGTCACTGGTTCTAGGCCCGGCCTGCCTCCACTCTCTAGATGCGGCCGGCGGTTGTTCAAATCTCGCGGCCGCTGATGATTGGCTTTACAAACTTGGCACATTTTTTTAAGCCTCCCCGGCCGGCCCCCAGGGAGGCCCAGTGCTGGCGGCCGGTATCCCGGTAGGCCAGTCCAGCCCTGCTGATATTTCCAAGTTTTTCAGGCTCACAGCGATGCAGATCTGACTATCTCTATTGAAGCTGTGTTACATTTCTGATCATGCCATTTTCATGCTTAATCTTTCTAACTGCCTCATCCATTATCTTCTGTTTATGCCTTTGTATATTAGCTATGCATTTTTGATCGTATTTATTCTTGTCCAGCTTGTGGACAAGAATCTTCAGCTCTTGATCAGTGAAGCTGTTGTCTCTAGTGGCCATCTTGTGTTGTCTGGGCGTTGGCTCTTATGCAATGTTCATTTATAGAATCTGAACGCTCGTGTGTTTTAAACATAATCGCGTACCTATGTGCACATAAATATTAGCATGAATGCGATTTTTTGTAGTTAATAAAAGTTAATATTTTTATAATTTTTTTCCTTAGGTATCATTAAATAAAAAAAATTTTAGAATTAAATTCTTCCCCACAAATTTATAAGGTTCACCGGCTTGCTTGATCTCCCAGGGACTTAACTCCAAGCTTTCGTCTTTCTTGTCCACCTCTGACATAGACATTCTTGGTAACTCCTACAACTAAATCCTATCCTCTGCAATTGAACCCTTTGTCCTTCCAAAAATACATTAGAATCGTCAGTTAAATCCACACCCCTAGCTTAACTACCATACCTGCTTCCTGCATTCTTGAACTTGTCCTGCTGAACATCTTTGAAGGAAACCTCACACACAAGCAGATTTCATCTACTTCAAATTTCTCTTGTTCAGCCTACATTCAGCCTTATTAAAGGTTAAACTGGAATAATAAACAACATTAATCCACTACAACAGATCTAAGCCTCTCCATCATTTTGCAGTCTTTAACTCCTTGCCTCCATAGCCTTCTCTCATACCATACACTCACTACAAACTTTAGCTGAGTACTTCAAAGACAAGCTGAAATCTATTCAAAAACAGATTCCTATTTTTCCATCTCTGAACTCTCTCTCCTCAATCCCCTTTCATCATACTTTTATCATTTTACTTCTGTAAACGCGACAGGAGTTTCTCATCTTCACCTATCTACAAAAATCAATACCTGCTCCATAGACCCCTTGCCCTTCCGCTTACTCAAATCACTTGCACCAGTCTTAACACCTATATTAACAAACATTTTCAACACCTCTCTCTCTCCTCAGGCACCTTCCCTTCATCATTCAAACAGGCACAAATGAAAACTTTACTAAAGAAATCTAACATTGACACCCCATTTTTCTTTGTCCATATTCTTGAATTCTGAAATCAAGCTGCTTCATGTTTCTTCTCCTATCTTTCACAAGGTTCCTTTTTTGTTTCTTCCTTCAAAAATACCTCTTCTACAGTCCCTTTGTCTGTAGGGGTGCCTCAAAGGCTCCATTCTTGGTCTGCTACTTTTATCACTGTACACCCTTTCATTGGGTGAGCTTTTTAATTCATTTGGTTTCATGTATCATCTATTTGCTGATGACACTCAAATTTACATGTTCACCAATGATCTTTAATTGCAAATACAGTTACAAATTTCAAATTGCCTCTAGGCCATATCTACCTGTATGGCCCAACATCAGCAAAAGATAAACATTTCCAAAATTTAAATTCTAATTTTCTCTCCAATACCTTGGACAACACCTAACTTTACCATAACAGTAGATAGAACTGACATTGATCCAGTCAGCTCAGCACACTGCCTTTCACTCATATTTGATTCCTCCCTTTCCTTTTCCACCTTAACTCCGTGACTAGAATATCTTACTTCTTCACCATAGATTTGATAAAATGTGTCCATTTTTTCTGTCATAAAAAGACTAAAACTCTTGTGCATGCCCTCATTCTGTCCAGCTTAACCTATTACAGAGTTCTACTAACTGACCTCCCTGCCACCCATCTTTTCCTTATGCAATTTATTTTAAACTCTGCTTAACAAATCTTCACACTCTCCACCAAAAAAAAAAGAACATGATCACATCATTCTTAAAAAATCTAACATGGCTCACTAATCAGCAATGGTTCACTTACAAATTCCTTCTTCTCACCATTAATGGTCTCTGCATTGTGACCCGCCTTAAATTTCTTCTCTCATCTCTTCGCATGTTCCTCCCCCCCTTCACTCAGCACACAACACACTTATTGTTGCATCATCCACACCCTCTGCCTTCTCCCATCTCAGACCTTCCTAACATTCCGTTCACTACCCTGTAACTACATACCCCGCTCCCTATGTCTTGAACAATCCCCCCTCCTTCTTTAAATCTACCCTGAAATCTTGGGGCAGGGTCCTCTCTTCTATTATTTCTATGAATGTGACACGTTTTATGCCCTTTTATTTATTATAATTTAATTCTGTTATGCGCTGAGGACACTGTGTTGTGCCATATAAATAAATATATACATACATACATTCATTACACAACTCCCAATTAAAGTGTATGTGTTTTTGTTTGTGTGAAGTATAACGTTTGTTGAATTGTGTATAATGTTTAGCTATAGAGCTTTGCATATAGTATTTGGCATTTAACGTATAGCATTTGTAGTACTGCATTTAATGTATAGTTTACAGCATTTTGTTTGGCGTATTTCTTTTGGCTTATTGTGTACATAGTTATGTGTTGTACGTATAATGTTTGGAATATAGTATAGCGTTGTGCATATTGCTCTTAGTATATTGTGTATATAGCATTGTGCACATTGCATTTAGTGTTTTGCAAGTTGCATTTTACATATAGCTTTGTATGCATGTCAATGTGCTTTTTGCATTGTGTATATAGCATTATGTGTTTATAGTGTGTGTGTATATGTATATATACAAATGAATGATGCTATGCACTCACAGACTCAAAGTGGATACATTTTAATCAATATAGTAACATTTCGGTCCGCTATTAGGACCTTTGTCAAGCCAACAGAACAAAAGATAAATAATGAAATAAACAGATAACTCACCCAATGTGATCGATACTCGGGAATGTGAAGTCATAGATGATGGATAGAACCCAAGACAAAACAACCCACAGAGATCCAGCAGAACCATCAGAAAATAAAACATACAAAGAAACACAAGTGCCACCCGGTGGTGAATAAAAATAGCCACAAAGTAGCTAAATGGATAACTCAGAACAGTGGAATATGAAAAAAGAACCTACGAGACAGCCACCACCAAAGGAAGTACATCATAACGCAATAAGGAGACTACACTATAAAAAAAAATAAATATAAACTAAAATAAATAAAAATAAATATAAATAAAATTAAAAATATAATAATAATAAAATTAATGAAATAAGATGAAATGAAAAAAGAATAAAGAAATAAATCAAACTAAATAAATAAATGTGTAAATCAATAATAAAAACAAAAACAAAATATAAACTCAAAATAAAGTACAGTCCTCCTCTTTTCATCTTTCGGATAGAAAACACCCAAGTGGGTTATTTTCATTTAGCCCATGAGGGCTGCAAGTATTCAATTCATGTATCCAAAAGCACTCCCTTTGAAGTAGTAGTCTCACCTTGTTTCCGCCTCTGCATAGTGGTGGTATATGATCAATTCCAAAGAATGAGAAATTTGTGGAGGCATGCTGCATTTCCAAATAATGTTTGGCCACAGGCTTATCAGATTTATTGTCTCTAAAGGCAACATTAATGGCAGAAAGATGACCTGCCATGCTCTCTCTGAGGGTCCTCTCTGTTTTACCAATATAGGCAAGGCCACACGGACAAGTGATCATATACACAATAAAGTCACTGGAACAAGTAATACGATGTTTAATCTTATAAGTCTTGTTAGTATGTGGATGAGTGAATGTCTTTGAGCTGCGCATCGCTCCACAGGTAGTGCATCCCAAGCAACGATAACATTCAAGTTTTATAGCGGGTAGCCATGTGTTCTTCTTTTTCTTATAGCTGTCAATCGGATCTGTTTTCATAAGAAGATCTCTCAGGCTGGCTCCTCTTCTAAATCGTATCATGGGTTTATCTCGAAAAACAGCTGGAAGTGTTAAATCCTCAGATACCACATGCCAGTTGGATTGGCTGCTTTTCTGGAAATGATAAGCCGCAACAGTAAACTTTGTGGTGAAAATCATTCTTTTCTTATTATTGACAGTTTTGACAGACTTTATTTTCTCCAACAATCTACGTGGATATCCTCTTGCAAGAAATCTATCAGTCATTTCCTCCAATTGTATATCTTGAGTTTCTGATGACACGGGTAAATTGAGATTTAGGCACAGCAGTCTTTAATGCAGGATGATGAAAACTGTTATAATGCAACAGTATATTTCTAAAAGAAAAAACGTGTGTTCCGTTGAGCGCTTAGTCTATGTGGAATCTTTTTCTCTTTCAGGTTGTAGAATGGTGCTGTTTTCAGTGTGGGTCTCACAGATCACCACCCACATCGATGTATGTAAAGCTGAGTCAAAAAAGAAAGAGAGAAAACATCGCAAACACCACCCTCTAAGTATAGTAGTAGTCAATATATTGTGGCAATATCCCCCTTTTCCCTCTTTTTATTCACTCACATTAAGCGGATGCTTCTCCTGCGTCTCATTACATACGCCTGCACTGGATTTTCTTATGTCACTCCAGGCTCGGGACACCACTCTGTTTTCTTCGCACCCTATCTGAGTGTTAATGTTGTTACTTTGTTATTGTCCACATATATGAAATAAATATGTAGACTCACCACTATATAGAGTGCCTGGGAACCTTATAATGGTGCCTCAACTCAAAAAATTATTATTGTGAGTGAGTGAGGGAAAATAAATCCTACACCATACAAAATATATGTAAGTATAACGGTTTGTTTGACTCACAGACACAGTGGTTAGGATAAAAACACAGTTTTATTGACTAAAACAATACAGTAAGAACCCTCACAGGTCCTGTAGTATACAACAGTATAGTACAGACACACGACAGGTAATTTATTCAATGCCCACACGGGTCCAGCATAACATGAATGTATAGACAGTATGTACTGACACAGGTCAGGCAAGAGAAGTAGGTTCCCAGGACTCTGGTAATGATGGTAAACAGTCCCATGTGTGAAGGTACTGGATAGACGCTTTAACAAGCCAAGGTCAGCAAACATACATGAACTGCCAGCCAGACTGAGGTAGAATGAGCACTACCGGAGCAATCACGGAGGCACACACTTGCAACCGGTATGACAGTAACAGAGGACTCAGCTGGAGGCGCTCTGCCGGAGCAGTAACTGAGACCACACTTGACAACCTGCCGGAGCAGTAGCGGAGGACAAGCCAATGGCGCTTTACTGGAGCAATCATGGAGGTACCACTTGCAACCGGTATGACAGTAGCGGAGGACTAGGCCAGAGGCGCTCTTCCATAGCAGTAACTGGGACAACACTTGGCAACCTGCCGGAGCAGTAGCGGAGGACAAGCCAATGGCACTTTACCGGAGCAATCATGGAGGTAACACTTGCAACCAGTATGACAGTAGCGGAGGACTAGGCCAGAGGCGCTCTACCGGAGCAGTAACTGGGACAACACTTGGCAACCTGCCGGAGCAGTAGCGGGGAACAAGCCAATGGCACTTTACCGGAGCAATCATGGAGGTAACACTTGCAACCGGTATGACAGTAGCGGAGGACTAGGCCAGAGGCGCTCTACCGGAGCAGTAACTGGGACAACACGTGGCAACCTGCCGGAGCAGTAGCGGAGGACAAGCCAATGGCACTTTACCGGAGCAATCACGGAGGCAACATTTGCAACCGGTATGACAGTAACGGAGGACTCAGCCAGAGGCGCTCTGCCAGAGCAGTAACTGAGACAACACGTGGCAACCTGCCAGAGCAGTAGCGGAGGACAAGCCAATGGCACTTTACCGGAGCAATCATGGAGGTAACACTTGCAACCGGTATGACAGTAGCGGAGGACTAGGCCAGAGGCGCTCTACCGGAGCAGTAACTGGGACAACACTTGGCAACCTGCCGGAACAGTAGCTGAGGACAAGCCAATGGCATTTTACCGGAGCAATCATGGAGGTAACACTTGCAACCGGTATGACAGTAGCGGAGGACTAGGCCAGAGGCGCTCTACCGGAGCAGTAACTGGGACAACACTTGGCAACCTGCCGGAGCAGTAGCGGAGGACAAGCCAATGGCACTTTACCGGAGCAATCACAGAGGCAACATTTGCAACCGGTATGACAGTAACGGAGGACTCAGCCAGAGGCGCTCTGCCAGAGCAGTAACTGAGACAACACTTGGCAACCTGCTGGAGCAGTAGCGGAGGACAAGCCAATGGCGCTTTACCGGAGCAATCATGGAGGCAATACTTGCAACCGGTATGACAGTAGTGGAGGACTAGGCCAGAGGCGCTCTGCCGGAGCAGTAACTGAGCCAACACTTGGCAACCTGCCGGAGCAGTAGCGGAGGACAAGCCAATGGTAACCAGATGTAAGAATGTCGCCGAGGCGACAAGGAAAAAGAAGCAGGAACGTAGATCAAGCCGGGTCAGTGCAGAGGAACGTCAGCCAGGCCGGGTCAAAATACAGGAGCATGAACGTCACCAGGTCTGGGTCAGTGCACAGGAGCAGGAACATCAGCCAGGCCGGGTCGAAACACAGGAGCAGATCCAGAAGAGTAGTCAGGCAATCCAGGTTGGTACACAGGAGCTGGGACTGAAGAGTAGTCAGGCAATCCGGGTCGTTACACAGGAGCAGGAACTGAAGAGTAGTCAGGCAGGCCAAGTCGGTAAACTGGGAACTCTGAGCAGCAGTTAGCACTGGTACAGGAGCACCACGAAAGGGCACCGTGTGGGTGCAGGAGCCCAGTATATAAAGGCCACACTGGGCGGGCTCAACACAGGGCAACCAATGAGAGCATGACACAGGATAACTGACAGCTAAAGAACAACAAGGAAGCACGGGCTCCGTGATAGTACCCCCCTCTCCTGGAAGAGGGACCTGGCTTACAAGGATATTTAGAGTGAAAAATGTGCAGTAATCTAGGAGCATGAAGGTCCTTCTGATCGACCCAGGAACGTTCCTCAGGGCCATAGCCTTTCCAATGGACCAAGTGCTGCAATTTCGCTCTAAATCTGCGTGAATCAATAATGCTTTGAACCTCGTACTCCTCCTGACCCTCCACCTCTACCGGGCCGGGAACCACAGGAGTGGTAGTGTAGCGGTTGCATACCAAAGGTTTCAAAAGAGATACATGGAACACAATATGAATGCGCATAGACTCAGGGAGATCCAAGGCATATGAAACAGGGTTAATTTTGCGGATCACCCTGAATGGACCAATAAACCGGGGAGCCAATTTGTTAGACGGAACTTGCAACTTGAGGTTTCTGGAGGAGAGCCATACCCTGTCCCCAACCTGAAAGGAGACCGCTGGCAGCCGTCTATGGTTGGTGTGGCGCTGATGATGCTGGAATGACTGACTGAGGGCCCTCTGAACCTGTGCCCAAGTGGAGCGGAGCTGCGCTATGTGCTCGTCCAGAGCTGGAATCTGTTGTGACTGGAAGGAGTCCGGGAGCAAACAAGGCTGGAACCCGTAGTTTATGAGAAACGGGGAGCTCCCGGGCGATGAATTGACCAAACAGTTCCTGGCAAACTCCGCCCACGGCAACAGATCGGCCCAATTATCATGATGGTCTGTGACAAAACAGCGCAGGAACTGCTCCAGTCCCTGATTGGCATGCTCAGCGGCCCCATTGGTCTGGGGATGGTAGGCAGATGAAAAGGACAGTTGAATGCCCATCTGTTCCCAGAATGCTCTCCAAAATCTGAATTGGCTCCCACGGTCGGATACCAGAGCTCTAGGTACACCATGCAACCGAAACACTTCCTTAGCGAAAACAGCAGCTAACTCCGGGCCAGAGGGAAGGCCAGGGAGGGGCACAAAATGAGCCATTTTAGAAAACCTGTCAACCACCATCAGGATGAACGAATACCCCTTAGACACTGGCAATTCTCCCAGGATATGAATGGATACGTGGGACCAAGGACATTCACCATTAGGAACTGGCTAGAGTAGGCCCAATGGGAGGTGTCTAGGGGTCTTTGCACGAGCACAGGTGGCACAGGCTGCGGTAAATGCAGAACAGTCAGCCCTCAGAGAGGGCCACCAGTAAACTTGTGAGAGAGACCATATCAGTTGATCCCTCCCAATATGCCCAGCAAAACCAAAGGAAATCATGTAACAGTTGCATTCAGTTAATACACTAGCCGATAGCCACAACACTCACCAAGCCTCATTAGGACCGGCGGGTCCGGTGCAGCTCTCCACAATCGCAGCCACGATTCCACAAACGAGAGGACAACAGGAGGAAAGCGCACCCTGACCCACCGTGATATCTCAGCCAAATCCAAAACTGAGAATATCTCAAAAAAATCCTTTATTGAACATTATTAAAACCAACTATGAGTGAATACAGGATTTATAAAAGATGCGCTGGACTACGCCTAACGCGTTTCGTGATGACAAAAGCACCACTTAATCATAGGCTTCCAGTAATCCAAATGCGCTACATGACATTTATACAAAAACAATCAATTCAAAATATATAATTAGCGAATCCAACAATCTTACCTGCCGCATGAGCCAATCCCAAAACACCTCTAACACCTGTGTTAAACAAAACCTCATCAACACATCAGTGCTTAACATCAATTAGCTCACGATCGCACCGTCACATGATGAAAAGCCGTTAACACTATCCAACTTCAAAAGTCACATGATCAAAATCACATGATCTGCCTTCCATACCTCATGTAGTATCTAGAAAGAGCGATCATACGCTATGGATTGGGACATGCGGGAGGTAATATTATACCACCAAAACAAAAACAGTGACTACCCATGACCCATCAGTATTAACACTCAAAAACATATATTACTCAATGGATAAACATACATTTGGAAACATATTCCTGATGGATACAAAAATACAATATCATTTATCATTACTAAGACATGTGGCCCTCGTTCAAATAATGAAACATTGTCAATACAATAAATAAATAAATGTGGGAAAAAAATTATTAATAATTTAGACATATGAAAATTATTCAAAATATCCCATTGTATATAAGACACATAAACATGACCATCAAAAATATTAAAAAATATATAACAAAACATACTAAAGTCTCTATTTATAAATATCTAGAGAATAAACTCAGATCTAAAAAAATCTAATGACTTATAAATAAAGACACATCGTGTTCCGAGTTTAAACCCTCAGGGACACGAGTCCTCAACTGAATTATCCATTTAATTTCACTTTTGTCCAATAATGCATCTATATCTCCTCCCCTTTCTGGTAAAAAAATTCTTTCAATCCCTTGAAAGAAAAAATTGGACAAATCTGCGTCATTACAACCTATGAAATGCCTTGCCACTGGTTTCGTATTATCCCTTTTGCTTATAGACAACAAATGCTCCCTGATCCGTTCCTTAAGGGGTCTACTCGTACGTCCTACATATTGCTTCCTACACGTCAAACATGTTATTAAATACACCACGTGTGATGTCCTACAGTTAATATACTGTTTAATCACAAACCTTTTATCCAAAGCTGTACTCACAAAAGAATCACCAATTCTTACATAACTACAGGAAATACACCTCCTAGCACCACACTTAAACATACCAGTAGTCTTCAACCATGTCGGCACCACTGACTGTGTGCTATGAAACAAACTAGGTGACAATCGACTACCTAATGTAGGCGCTCTCCTCGCCACAAAACTACATCCATCTTGTAGCACTGATTTAAGTCTGATATCACTTGTCAAAATAGGAAGGTGTTTTGTAATAATGCGTTTTATCTGGTTATATTCTTCACTATAACCTGTTACAAATGAGACTTTACGATCAACCACTATATCCCTCTTACATCTCACTCCATCAGAATTCAATAGATTATCTCGTTCAGTATTTAATGCCCAATCTCTTGCATTAATCAATAACTTATATGGATACCCTCGCTGTCTAAAACGCTGAATCAGATCATCAGATTGCTTATAAAAATCAACAAGATCCGAGCAATTCTTACGAATCCTCAGAAATTGGCCTCTCGGTATACCTTTAATTAAATGCCTAGGATGACATGATTTAGCGTGTAGAAGCGAGTTACCCGCACACTGCTTCCTATAAAGTGTGCTACCAATTCCTGTTTCTGTCAGAATCAGTTTCAGGTCTAAGAAATAAATTTCCTTTTCTTGATATTCTGAGGTAAATATAAGATTGAAGTCATTCCTGTTCATATAGGAGACAAACTCATCAAATAGGGATTTGCCTCCCATCCAAAGAAACAGTAAATCATCTATAAAACGCTTATACACCCTAATAGAAGATCGAAATGGATTTTCAACTCCAAACACGTGGGACTCTTCATACCAACCCATATACAGGTTGGCAAATGATGGGGCAAAAGTAGCCCCCATTGAAGTCCCACGTGTTTGGAGGTAAAACACACCATCATACTTAAAAAAATTATGTCTCAACAGATAGTCAACTGCCCTCAACAAAAAATCTTTCAAATCCTCACTATAAACACTGTAAGTGTTAAGATGGTAATTAATAGCTTTTAGACCTTGATCATGTGGGATCATTGAATAAAGGGATACAACATCCATTGTACCCCAAGACAAAGATCCCACCTGTTGTATCCCAGAAAGAAAAGATAAGACATGTCCAGAGTCTCTGGTATAACTCCCCAACCTCAATACTAATGGTTGCAAATAACTATCAACCAATCTCGACAAATTCTCATTCAGGGAAGCTATACCAGAGACAATAGGTCTCCCCAAGGGAGGTCTATGATCCTTATGAACCTTGGGGAGGTGGTGAAAGATGGACATCACCGGATGTTTCACTTTTAAAAAAATCTCTCTCTTTTTCTGTAATTAACCCCAAGGCCAAAGCATCATCGACGATCCTGTACAACAATCTAGAAAAGAGCCTAGTAGGATCCCTGTTCAATACAGTATAGGATGAGGAATCTCCCAGTTGTCTAAGGGATTCCACATGGTAATCCTCAGAATTGAGGAGCACCACACACCCTCCCTTATCCACACTGCGAATAACAACAGACCTATCTGAAGACAAAGACTCTAGTGCCAAACGCTCTCCCTTATTTAAGTTATTCCTCCTATACTCCTGTCTAGCCTGTATTTTAAATAAACTCTCTTCAACAGCTGATTGGAAAGCATCAATAAACAGCCCCCTTTGATGTATAGGATAAAAAGTGGATCTAGGTTTCAATGAATTAGAACCCACTAATCGAGTCATTTCGACTGAACATGTAACATTGGGATCACTTTCCCTTCTCAAAGATTCTAAATCTGTGATAGCACAAATTTCTGCAAAGGTTCTTTCAGAGCATCTCTTAGTCTTGATATCTGACGAGATCTCTGAAAGAGGTTCCAATTGGTTACCATCAGTAACTGTTAAGCCCTCAATCAAATCCCCTACTTGCAATGTATTCTGATCCGGAATACAGCTAAAGTGTTTCTTCAATGTCAACTTCCTAACGAAAGCATTAACATCTAATATGGTCTCAAACAGATTGAAATGTTTCGTAGGAGAAAACCCCAGTCCTTTAGACAATAAGGAGATCTCATCTGGGGACAGTTCTTTATTTGAGAGGTTCAAGACCTCCTGGCTCTCCCCCTGTATATGCGCCTCTTCTTGCTTGTTGACCTCTTGCCCCTCCTCGTGGGTTTGTGTTGTTTCTCGGTTCCTGATAACAGTCCCAATTCCAATTTTGAGGACGCCACTCCCTCCTTGATCTGTGGTTTTTTTGAGGACGTTGAACTTTTGGTGTAGAAAAAACTTCACTCACTGTATGTTCTCTATGTTCCTGTGAGGACAAAAGAGACGAACCAGTACTCCGTTCATTATTTGAACCTTCCTGATCTATACTGGAAAAACTAACTGTTTTAGGGGTAGAAACTGTTCGTAAAATAGATTTAGATCTATAATTCTCCTTTCTAGATATCCTCCTCTCTCTATGCCAAGTGTAGATTCTCTTTTTCTCGTAATCCTCCCTATCTCTAGAGAATTTCTTCGACTTCAACAAAGTTATATTATGCTCTAATCGTTGAAGTTTATCTTGCAAGGATTTCTGTGATTTAACAAAATTGTCAAGCTCTGAGTTAACCTTAACTTTCTCATGCAAAGAAACCAATTCATCCTTGACAACCTTGTATTTCTCATTCTTATATTTCAAAATCAAATTCATCAATTTCATAGAACAATCTGTTAATATAGTATTCCATCGGACCATAAAGGCATCATCATCTGGAATAAAAGTGGGATTCTTAGTTATCCTTAACCCACGTGGGATCATCTCAAGAGACAAGTATTTCTCTAATGTTATAATTTCCCACCACATTTTCATCTCTTTAATAGCTATCACTTCTAAGTTATGTGTTAAAACTTCTTCAGAGTATATTTCATCTCCCATATAGGGAGTTTCCATTGAAAAAACCTTTATAGCTCTCTGGAGGCGCTCCATTTGATCTGAAGCTGGTACAAAACCAGTCTCTTCCTCCAATTGTTCTAAAAAATCCTGCCGAGTTTCATTCATGTTGATAAATTTAATAGGAAATGGCTGTTGAAGGTGGTGCTAAATAGAAACAATACAAATTGTATAACGTTTTATATCCTTTTATGCCAGTGAAAAACAACCCCTACTTGTTAAGGGGGAGCAAACTGTTAGTCTGAATAAAGCAAAACCAAAGGAAATCATGTAACAGTTGCATTCAGTTAATACACTAGCCGATAGCCACAACACTCACCAAGCCTCATTAGCAGCCTTAGATGAGTGGTACGTTTTGAGCAAACGGATACGGAAAGGCTCATCAACAAAACACACAATTTCAGGCCCAAATTGTCTAGACAGGGCATCAGCCCGAATATTCTTGGAGCCCGGCAAATATGACACTACAAAGTTGAATCGGGACAAAAACAGAGCCTATCTGGCCTGACGAGAGGACAACCTCTTAGCCTCTGAAAGATAGGTCAGGTTTTTGTGGTCAGTTAGAATTAACACAGGACTTTTGGTACCCTCTAGTAGGTGACGCCATTCCTTCAGGGCAAGAATGATAGCCAGCAGTTCTCTGTCACCAATCTCATAATGACTCTGGGCAATAGACAACTTCTTAGAGAAAAACCCACATGGTCTGAGAGAGCCCCCTGCCACCAGGCGTTGAGATAGTACTGCCCCTACCCCAATCTCAGAGGCATTGACCTCCAGAGTAAATGGAAGGGTTGGGGTGGGACAGTACAGGAGCAGATGCAAAAGCGGATTTCAGTGTCTCAAAGTGTTACGGTTTTCTGACACTCAGACCAGGTTATAAAGCAAAAACACAGTTTTATTGAATCAGTATGATAAACAGTGCCCCTAGGGGCCAGCACAGGTAAGAACAGTACTGACAAATACAGACAAGGTATGGGAAATATAAACAGAGGAATAAGTACAGCTAAAGGCTATAGCAAGCCCAAAGGGTTAACAGGAGCAACTGGAGAGGCTCAGGTTAGATTGGCCAACGCCCAGGATAGATATCAGTCTCTGGAGAACAGTCTCTAGATGTACAGCAAGGAACACAGGATCAGCACTGTATCACTCTCTTAAGCAGGAACAGGATGCGCCCCTGTTGCTCTGAGCTGAGCCAGTACCACCACCGTGGGCTAGGAGGAGTGCTACTGCCAAACCAGAAGTAACCAGAATAGGAATCGCCCAGAATGTGAGTAGTAAGTAACCCTGCGTGTGCCAAATGGATTGTGTTACGAAGCCCTTGGAATGCCACAATAGATGATAGTTGCACAAGCTACGAAGAGTCGATGTACAGGGCAGTGCAGGTGAGGTCAGACAGTGGCTTCACAATTGTGGAGAAGTTCTGGATAAACTTTCTGTAATAATTGGCGAATCCCAAAAAGCGCTGGATTGCCTTTAACCCCTTGGGCCGTGGCCATTGTAATACGGCTACGAGTTTCTCCTGATCCATAGCGATACCCTCCTTAGCGATCACGAAACCCAAAAAAGGCACTTTGGACCTGTGAAACTCGCACTTTTCCATTTTACAGAATAGTTTATTTTTGCGCAAGCAGAGCAACACCTCGGACACATCCTTGATGTGTTGGGACAAATTAGCCGAGTGTACAAGTAGATCATCAAAGTAGACTACCACACAGGATTGTAGCATATCACGGAGGATATCATTGATAAATTCTTGAAACACCGCAGGTACATTACAGAGACCAAATGGCATAACTAGATATTCATAATGCCCGGAACTGGTATTAAATGCCGTCTTCCACTCATCACCGGCCCTTATCCTTATCAAGTTATAGGCAGCCCTTCAATCGACCTTAGAAAAGATGGAGGAGCCCTTCAATCTGTCAAATAGCTCGGTGATGAGTGGTATAGGATAAGCGTTCTTGGGCATTAATTTATTTAGATCACGATAATCAATGCACGGCCTTAACTCGGCACTCTTCTTTTTAACAAAGAAGAACCCAGCGCCAGCAGGCGAGGTAGATTTCTTAATGATCCCTCTCTTAAGGGCATCCTCAATGTACTCCTCCATAGCATGATTTTCTTCACATGACAGTGGGTACGTGCGTCCCCTAGGGGGCACCACCCCCGGGGGCAAGTCAATGGCACAATCGTATGCCCTGTGCTGGGGCAAGGTGCCAGCCTCTCCATTACTAAACACGTCACTGAATTGGTGTTATTCAGCTGGCAAGGAGGGAGAGGCACACAGGATCTTGACAGGATGAGACACGCAATACTTCATGCAATGCTGGGACCAGGACGTAATCTCACAACTCTGCCAATCAAACTGGGGGTTATGTAGATGCAACCAAGGGAACCCCAGAATGACTGCATGGCGAGGGGAATGGATTATCTTGAACTGCTGTTCCTCTCTGTGGAGGGCCCCAATCGTCATAGGCAGTGGAATGGTTTCCATCGTGATCTGAGCTGGTTCTAATGGTCTGCCATCAATGGCTTCAATGGCTAGGGGCAATTCCCTTTTAATAAGCTGAATTTTATATAGCGCAGCAAAGGAGCTATCCATGAAATAACCGGCCGCTCTGGAATCAATCAGAGCCAGAACCTCCACTGAGTGTTCTGCCCAAGAAAATACCACCTGGATTGTGGGTTTCTGCATGATTGGGTCTAGGGATTGTTGAACACCACCTAGGGCCTGTCCCCCAAGGCACCCTAGGTGCGTTCGTTTCCCGGACGTATGGGGCAGGTACGTAGCATATGCCCAGCTTTCCCACAGTACAAACATAACCCCTGCCTCCTGCGGTGTGCCCGTTCCTCCCTGGTTAATCTGGTAAAACCTAGTTGCATAGTTTCACACAATTCTTGTTTAAGGTCAAGAGATTTAGACAAAGAGGGAGGGGTGGGTGGGCTCAAAAGACTGCTATGCCCACTGCTTTTAGGCCGTAGCCCACGGTCTTTAGTCACAAGTTTCTCACAGATCCGAGAGTCAATCAGAATGGCATAGTCAATATATTCATCCAAATCACTAGGCAATTCTCTCGCTGAGGTCTCATCTTTGATATGGTCAGCCAGACCATGGGCAAATGCTGCCACCAATGCCTCGTTATTCCAACCTACCTCTGCTGCTAATGTACTAAATTCTATGACGTAGTCGCCCACCGTACGATTGCCCTGTTGTATCTCCATCAAACGTTTAGCAGCAGAGGCGGTTCTACCAGGAACTTCAAATACTCTCCAAAATGTTTGCACAAATTCCCTGAAATTCCTGGTGCAAGGTTTAGCATTCTCCCATAAGGGATTGACCCATGCCAGGGCTCTGCCGGTAGTAAGGGTATCATAAACCCGACTTTAATACGGTCATTGGGAAAGGCATGAGGAGTTAACTCCAAAAATATCTCAAGTTGGTTAAAAAAAACCCTCTGCATAAGATGGGTTCACCATCGTGTCTGAGAGGCAACGGAGCAGAAGCGGTTAACCCTTTGACTGAGGCAACCAAAGTCACGGGCTGACTTTCCGATGTCGAAACTGAGGAGACCACCGGATTGGAACAGGCTTATCTAGGTGTACCGTACGCTCAAGAATAGTTTGTATGGCCAATGCCAACTGGTCCAAACGCTGCTCATGCACATCCATCCTCCAGTGGATGTTCTGTGTATTACCTTCACCTTTATTGTCTGAGGTCATGGCCCTTTCGTACTGTAACGGTTTGCTTGACTCACAGACACAGTGGTTAGGATAAAAACACAGTTTTATTGAATAAAACAATACAGTAAGAACCCTCACAGGTCCTGTAGTATACAACAGTATAGTACGGACACTCGACAGGTAATTTATTCAGTGCCCACACGGGTCCAGCATAACATGAATGTATAGACAGTATATACTGACACAGGTCAGGCAAGAGAAGTAGGTTCCCAGGACTCCGGCACTGCAGGAGTTAAAGTTCATCAATGATGGTAAACAGTCCTATGTGTGAAGGTCCTGGATAGACGTTTTAACAAGCCAAGGTCATCAAACAATAATAGAGGCAACACTTGCAACCGGTATGACAGTAACGGAGGACTCAGCCAGAGGCGCTCTGCCGGAGCAGTAACTGAGACAACACTTGGCAACCTGCCGTAGCAGTAGCGGAGGACAAGCCAATGGCGCTTTACCGGAGCAATCATGGAGGCAATACTTGCAACCGGTATGACAGTAGTGGAGGACTAGGCCAGAGGCGACAAGGACAAAGAAGCAGGAACGTAAATCAAGCCGGGTCGGTGCACAGGAACAGGAACGTCAGCCAGGCCGGGTCAAAACACAGGAGCAGGAACGTCACCAGGTCTGGGTCAGTACACAGGAGCAGGAACGTCAGCCAGGCCGGGTCGAAACACAGGAGCAGATCCAGAAGAGTAGTCAGGCAATCCGGGTCGGTACACAGGAGCTGGAACTGAGAGTAGTCAGGCAATCCGGGTCGGTACACAGGAGCAGGAACTGAAGAGTAGTCAGGCAGGCCAAGTCGGTACACGGGGAACTCTGAGCAGCAGTTAGCACTGGTACAGGAACACCACGAAAGGGCACCGTGTGGGTTCAGGAGCCCAGTGTATAAAGGCCATATTGGGCGGGCTCAACACAGGGCAACCAATGAGAGCATGACACAGGATAACTGACAGCTAAACAACAACAAGGAAGCACGGGCACCGTGATAGTATGGTGTTCAAAAAAATCTTTATTTAAAATATATATAACACATCTAGATGGAGATCTAAAAACACCAAAAAATAAATGACAGCACCAAAAGAAAAGGGGAGTGCACAGGGTAACTATGTACCTCTATTGCACTGTCCTAAGTATGGTTATGCTTGTCACACTAATTAAAAGATAGATAGATAGATAGATAGATAGATAGATAGATAGATAGATATTGAAAATTCAAAATAAAAACAAGATAACATAAAATATAATGAAAATACTGATGAACCTGATAGATATTTTAATAAATCATCTATTGCACCAAGTAAAAGTTCCCTGAGAGTGCTGATTCCTGCTTTATTATTCATTACACTATCCGGCACCCAGATATTTTTACAAATTATTGTGAGTGCATCATTTTCATATAATATATATATATATATATATATATATATATATATATATATATATTTTTTTTTTTTTTTTTTTTAATAGTGTGTTTGTGAATATATTGTGTGTGCTTTGTGTATGTTACATGTGAGTGTGTATCGTGTGTGTTTGTATTTGTATTGTGTGCATATATTCTTTTTATCCCATGTATCTCATGTATCTTATCCCATGCAGCAAAATCAGGGCCCCATGGTTGGTCCAATAGGAAAAGCAGTGTAGAGGAGAAGTAAATAACGTATCCTTACTGCCGCCCCATTGGGTGTGTTTGACAAGCAAACAGAAATATTATTTAATAAATATAGATGTATTATATATTACATTTTTTAAAACAATATCACCAAGAATATTATCAATAATTATTTTTATTTTTTTAATTTTTATTTTTGTTAGATGACTTTTGAAGATGATTTCATATTTCTCCATAATGTAAGCAGGGTATGTTTATCAATAAATGATGAAAGAGTGTTGGATCAGAGGACCTTTGAAAAAAGACGGAAGAGAAAGCCAGGAATATTCAAAACTAGATTCAATTACATTTCCTTAACTGAAAATGAAATAAGACGTAGATATAGATTAACTTCAAAATCAATCTTGGAGTTATATGATAAAATTTAAACACCACTTCATTTCCAGACAAAAATAAATATGTCAATACCTGGATTTCTAAAAACGTTGGCTTGTCTACATAACTTAGCAAAAGGCTCTTTCCAAAACAAAGTTTCAGTAATGTATGGATTCACACAAATTTCAATTAGCAGAATATTTAATATTTTTTTAAATATATGTTAAATCATGTATCACGTTATATATAAAATTTGAAAATTCATCTTCAATTCTCCAACATTTCAAACAAAATTTTTACAATATAGCAAATGTCCCAAATATAATAGGTGCTCTTGATTGTACTCATGTTGTTATATCTTCTCCATCAAAAAAATGAACAGGCATAGAGAAATCGAAAAAATTATTATTCAATAAATATCCAAGTGATTTGTAATGCAGATTATTTGATTACTGATGTTGTACCTAGATTTCCAGGATCAACCCATGATTCCTACATTTTAGCACAATCATGCATTTATCAAAAATTTAAGAGAGGCGATTTTTCTGCTTCTTATTTATAAGAAAGCTATTAATTATTATGCATTAGAAAAATCATTTATATTTAAATTAATATCAAAACATAGTTTTATATTCAATATTTTTTTAATATACAGTTAATTTATCTAATTTTTTTTGTACAACTAAAAATTACAATATATATACAATTTATGCTTGTTTCTTTTTTCATAGTTATAATATTTATTAACAATAATATTCAAATGATCATTAATGTTTCAAGACATGAAAACTTTGAATATAACATTTACATTTACATTTGAAACACCACATAAATATAAGCAAGCATTACTTACATTGAATCAAAAAACTAAATTTAAAAATGATTTTATTTGATTTAATATTATTTTAAATTACTATGTAATCTATATGTAACACTAATTTTATTATTAATTTTAATATTTAGTACAACAAACGATACTCCATATTCACTAGTCAACACAATTTAAAATGTAAAAATGTTATTAATTCTGCAAACAACCACAGATTTTGTAAATTTCTTCAATAAGAAAGTTTTCTTAGCATACTGTATTGTGCTTTAAATGAAAATCAATCTAGATTTCTTATTGTCAAAGAAAATTTTGAGATGAAGGTAGGTTATGGATGAAGATTTACTTTCATTAGATCATCACCTTCACATCTAAAGCTACCCCAAAGGAAAACTAGTAATGAATTTTGTTTCAATGACAATAGTCATACTAGGTCCTACATTCCATCCTTTGAGATCTAAGATAGAATGCTAAAATTTGTATTTGTTTTAAAGGAGATTCCTCTATGTAAGTTCCACAGAAATTAAGTGAAGCATTGAGGCAATGGTGCATAACTGGCTGTCTCATTCACTATTAAGTAAATGTATATTTACAAGATTATTTACTGTAAAAAATGTATTTATTCTAAAATATAATTTATCATTATTCTACATTTAAAATTGTGATTCAGGGAGCCCCCTTTAATAGGTTTTACATAGCCTAATTTTTTCAAAGGAGCTATATCTTGGTGTAATATTTAATGCAAACAAGGTTAAAATTATTTTTCATTAAGTACATTTTGTAATGCTTACGGTCCAGAAGTCTGAGGAAAAGGTAGCTAGGGTACAATGCTAGAGAGCGATGATTGGAAGCAATGCCTTACCCACCTTGCAGCGGCGAGAGCCGAAATTAGAGCTGCTGGATGCAAAGCCAGATGTCCGACCCCAGTTGAGCCGGGGCCCAGACCAGGATGGTGGGTAAGATACACCGGTAAAGACCTCAGACCGGACCTGAGAGTAGGACCCCAAAACGCAGAACCACCTCCACCGTGGAGCCAGGAACAGGAGTATGCTACCCAGACAATGGGGAACCCTACAAAACAACAAACAGGAGAAGAGGTGGAGCAGGACCACAATTAACAAGCCAGGCCAGGCATGTTCAGGACTAAGTGAAATGCTACCCTGACCCAGACCACCCAGAAACACCAGATCTCCAAAAGGGGCAACGAACCTCTCCCTATACCAAATCACCACCAGATGCCCAAAGATAGCTTCCAACTAACTCACACTTCCAAGAGTACCCCACAATGAATGAAAGATCGCCAGGGGCCCCCCAGGGCTGGAGATAGAATACTGGACAGGCAGCAACCAGGAACCAGAGGAAGGAGGATGCTGGATGACCATCCCAAAAGCCACAAAATCCCTGACTGGACCGGAGGCTACCAGGGAAGGAGGAGTGCTGACCTAGGTCTGCACTACCACTCTTCACCACTGGAGGGGGTCGAACCGCACGAGACGGCTGTTCAAACAACCGGAATGGCACAGACGCTGGGGGAAAATGTGAGGCAAAAGCCGGGTGCTGATGGCTGCAGGGGTATTGCACCACCAGACACCCACCGAATATCACACAAGTCCCAAGCCACAAGGTCCCACCACCACGGTGAGAGACAACAGCGGGAGAGAGGTAGGCTACTGCAGACCACAGCCACTGCCTCACACAAGCACTCGCGATCACGAGGGATGTCAGTGGTACAGAGCGAGACGAGCGGGCAGCAAGGAGAGAAAGATGTCACAGCTAGCCAGAGCCAGTAAACACTAAGCAAACCCAAAGTCAGTGAGGAAGCCAAGCAGGTCAAACAAGGAGCGGATCACTCATGGAGAGAAGGCAAAAAGGTTAGTCAAATGAAGCCAGGGAGTCAAACACCAGAGAAAATCCAAAAAGAAGCCAGTCAGCAACAGGAACTAAGGAGCCACAACAAGGAGTAAAACTCGATAATTGGGCCCAGCTAAGCAAGGGAACCAGTCCTAAATACCCTGGCTAACCAATAGCAAGAGAGGGGAGGAAGAACTAGTACGGTGACTGAAAGTAACCAAAACTACTAGAAAGGTAAACTGTAAAAATAGGAGAGATTTTACAGTACCCCCCTCTTCAAAGGGAGCCCTCAGGGCGACCAGGTTTGCCTGGATGACTAAGATGAACATCTTTAGCTGGAACCCATGAGTGATCCTCAGGACCGTATCCCTTCCAGTCTATGAACTGATCTTCTGATTTTCCTAGAGTCCAGAATGCGATTTATTTCAAATTCAGGTTCTCCGTCAAGGAGGACAGGAGCAGGGGGAATTCGGGTCGTGGAAAACCGTTTCTTAATCTCTTTTCGTAGAAGCGAAAAATGGAACCTGTTTGGAATGCACCAGGTGGATGGTAATGATAATTCAAAGGTGACTGGTGTGATTTGCTTAGTGATCTTGTACGGCCCTACGAAGTGAGGTCCAAACTCTAGTGAAGGGATGAGTAAACATATATTCTTGGTAGATATCCATACGAAATCACCTCTCCGAAATGTTGGGGCCGGAGTACGACGTTGATCCGCTGCTCTTTTCTATTGCTGGATTGCCTTAGATAGGTTTGAGTGTACAGAGGACCAAAGTTCTTGCAAATCCTCCACCACCTCTCTGCTCCTGGTACTCCTTGCGAAGACCCCCAAGGCAAGGTACGAGGGTTATATCCCAATGCTGCAAAGAATGGAGAACATTGTAATGAATTGTGAAGGCGGTTGTTAAATGAGAACTCCGCAAAGGGCAACAGTTCTACCCAGTCTGATTGATTGGTATTCATAAATTGCTGTAAAAACAACTACGATTTTAATATTTCACCCCGTTTGGCCATTAGATTGGGGATAGTAGGCTGTATAGAAATGTAACTTGATTCCTAACTGAGAGCAGAAAGCTGTAATGGTTTTATTTGACACTCAGACACAGTAGGTGAGATAAAACACAGTTTTATTGACCAGACTCAGTAACGATAACCCTCAAGTGTCCAGTAATATATATACACACAATATAGTACTGACACAGGACAGGTATCACGGTGCCCGTGATCCCCTTCTGTCACTCTCGCTTGTGGTGCTCTCCTGTTGGCTGAGGAGGTTTGGCTCGCCCCCGGTGACCTTTTTATACCCAGCCTTGACACTTGTCACTTGCCCTTTCGTGGTGTTCCTGAGACAGTGTTGCTGTTGCTGTCTTCAGTGGATCCTGATTCCTGTGTACCGAATTGGCCTGTCCTGACTAGGCTGCTGTGTTCCTGTTCCGTGATTCGACCCGGCCTGGCTGACGTTCCTGATTCGTGACTGATCTGGCTTGTCTGAGAACCGCCTCCGTGTACCGACCCTGTCTGGCTGACGTTCCTGCTTGTGATTGATCCGGCTTGTCTGAGAACCACCTCTGTGTACCAATCCGGCCTGGCTGACTTCCTTCTCCGTGATCTGAACCGGCATGTTCCTGTGACCTGTGTGTACAGCTTCCTGCTCCACTGTCGCCGTTGCGACATTCTGACTTCCGCTGAGGCTGAGTACCGTACTGATTGTCTCACGCCACAGTACTCCTTCTGTGTTGGGCATCCTGTGCTGAGTCTCCTTTACCGAATACAGAACTGTGCCTCCGGACAGAGCCTTCCTGATACTTGCAGAGCATTTCTCATTCTCGCTAAGCTTGATTCCTACGAGCTGCTTAACCTGTTCAGTGCTGGCATACCTCTTGTGAGCCTTTACGCTTATTGCTGAGCCTATTCCTGTATAACTGCTACTTCTGCCGAGCTGGCCACGTTGTACGCTTAATTTGGACGGCAGCTCAGTCCTCCACCTAGCAGGGTAGTCGGTATTGCTTACCGCGTCCGGTAGTGGCGCTATTGGCTTCAGCGATTGTCTCCGGTATATGCCCGTGAGGGCTATTGGTTAACCTCTCGTGCAGCACAGAGTGGCCTCCGGTGTACGCCCACGGGGCTATTGGCCATCTCTAGCGTTACAGCAGCAGTCTCATTATTACGCCCGTGGGGGCTATTGGCTTAAGCTCTTGCAGGTTTCTCCGGTATACGCCCGCGGGGGCTAAAGGCTGGAATCACTGCACTGCTGGTTCCATTTATTACGCCTGTGGGGGCTATTGGCCAGTTCTTGCATATAGCAGTCTCCATTAGGGACGCCCGTGGGGGCTACCGACTCTAGCACTAGCATTCATTGTGGTCTTCATCGCTACGCCCGTGGGGGCTATGCACCGCTATCATCTAAGGCAGTACTGACTGTGCATTCAGCCTCCTGTGCACTACCATCAACAGCTTTATCACCACCTTGGGCGTGCCAAACTCCACAATTGAGACTGACTTTGTTGTATTAACCCTTGAGTAGCCTGGCTACTGTTTACCTATCAGTATATGTTATCATTACAATCCTGTTCACCTACTTACTTGTAATAGCTACTCTACTAGTGTTCGCTATTCCTATTGTCGCCTGTAGAGGGCGTTCCTTTATATTTCTTTTTATTTAATAAAACTGTGTTTTATTTTACCGGCTGGTCTGAGTGTCTTGAAAACCATAACAGTATGAAAGGGCCATGACCTCAGACAGCAAGGGTGAAGGTAACACACAGAACATCCACTGGAGAATGGATTTCATGAGCAGCGCCTAGATCAGTTGGCACTGGCTTTGCAAACTTTACTTGAGCGTGCAGTACACCTTGACAAACCTAACCAGAATCCGGTGGTCCCCCCAGTTTCAACACCGGATAATTTGTCTGTAGTTTCCACTACACATTCGAGAGGCTTAAGAGCGGAGGCGCCGTTACCATTAAGATATGATGGCGAACCAAGCCAATGTAGGGGCTTTATTAATCAGTTGGAGATATTCTTGGAACTCATGCCCCAAGCATTTCTGAATGATAGAAGCAAGGTCGGATTTATGATATCACTATTGACGGGCAAAGCACTGACATGGGCTAACCCCCTGTGGGAAAATGCCAAACCCTGTACTCTGAACTTTAATGAGTTTGTAAGGAAGTTCCGCAGAGTTTTTGAGGTTCCTGCCAGAGCTGCCTCTGCTGCCAAAAGGTTAATGGAGATACAGCAGGGTGACCGTACTGTGGGCGATTATGCCATCAAATTTCGAACCTTGGCAGCAGAGGTGGGATGGAACAATGAGGCGTTAGTGGCAGCCTTTGCTCAGGGTCTGTCCGAAACCATTAAGGATGAAATAGCTGCCAGAGATGTACTTAGTGATCTGGATGAGTAGATTGACTATGTCATGCTTATTGACTCCCACATCCGTGAGAGACGGTTGGCAAAAAGGGCAAGATCCAGAAACTATGGGCACTGTAGTCCTTTAAACCCACCCTTACTGCCTATTTCTCCTGAACGGTTACCGGAGGCTGGAGAACCAATGCAGCTTGGGTTTACTAGACTTACTAAGGAGGAGAGGGCATACCGTAAAAAACAGGGCCTTTGCTTGTATTGTGGTAAGGCTGGGCACCTATTACGCACTTGTCCGGTAAGGCCGGGAAACGGACTCACCTAGGGTACCTCGGGGGACAGGCCCTAGGTGGTGTACAGCAGTCCCTAGACACAAGTTCACTGAAACCCACCATCCAGCTGGTATTTTCTTGGGCAAACCTGTCCATAGAAGCCAGGGCATTGGTGGACTCTGGTGCTGCTGGGTACTTTATGGACCAATCCTTTGCCGAATTGCACAAAATCCCATTACTCAATAGAGAGTCTCCCCTGGCTATTGAGGCCATTGATGGCAGACCATTGGAACCAGCATTTATTACCAGGGAGACTACTATTATTACTATGTCTATTGGGGCTCTCCATAAGGAGGAGGTACGGTTCCAAATTATTCGATCTCCTCATTATGCGGTCATCCTGGGGTTTCCATGGCTACTCTCACATAATCCCCAGTTTGACTGGCAGAAGTGTGAAGTTAAATCTTGGTCTGAGCATTGTGCCACAAACTGTCTATCGTATCCTGTTAAGATTCTCTGTACCTCCCCTACTGTGCCAGCTGAATACCAAGAATTCAGTGATGTATTCAGCAAAGGGGAGGCTAGCGCATTGCCCCAGCACAGACCCTATGATTGAGCTATTGATCTGCCCTCAGGTGTGGTGCCTCCTAGGGGTCGCACTTATCCACTGTCCTGTGATGAGAACAGGGCTATGGAGGAGTACATTGAGGATGTCCTGAGGAGGGGGATTATCCGCAAATCTACCTCTCCGGCTGGGGCTGGGTTATTTTTTGTGAAAAAGAAAAATGGCGAGCTTAGACCCTGTATTGATTACCGGGGACTAAACGAACTGTTGCCTAAGAATGCCTATCCTATTCCTCTCATTACGGAGTTATTTGACAGGTTAAAGGGCTCTTCCATTTTTACTAAACTTGATTTGCGGGCAGCATATAACCTGATCAGGATTAAGGCTGGTGATGAGTGGAAGACGGCTTTTAATACCAGAAATGGGCACTATGAATATCTGGTGATGCCATTTGGACTATGCAATGCTCCTGCAGTGTTCCAAGAATTTTATTAATGACATCCTGCGTGATATGCTCCAGTCCTGTGTGGTGGTATACCTAGACGATATATTGATTCACTCTGCCAACCTTACCCAGCATATCAGGGATGTCTCTGAGGTCTTGCTGCGATTACGCAAGAATAAACTGTTCTGTAAACTAGAGAAGTGTGAATTTCATAGGTCCCAAGTACCATTCCTGGGGCTCGTAATTTCTAAAGATGACATTGCTATGGACCAAGAAAAATTGGCAGCTGTCTTACAGTGGCCTCGTCTCAAGGGGTTAAAGGCCATCCAGCGTTTTTTGGGCTTTGCCAACTATTACAGAAAGTTTATCCAAAACTTTTCTACCATTGTGAAACCACTGTCTGACTTGACACATAAGGGTGCTGATCCCTCTCAATGGTCCGAGGCAGCTGAATCTGCCTTTGAGGCTCTGAAATCTGCCTTTGCTTCTGCTCCAGTGCTGTCCCACCCCAATCCTGCCCTGCCATTCACCTTAGAGGTGGATGCCTCTGAAGTCGGGGTTGGGGCAGTACTGTCCAAACGTCCTGTGGTAGGTGGCGCTCTGAGACCTTTTGGGTTCTTTTCTAAAAAACTCTCCATTGCCCAAAGCCACTATGAGATTGGTGACAGAGAGCTTCTGGCTATTATTCTTGCTCTCAAAGAGTGGCGTCACCTATTGGAAGGTACCAGAACCCCGGTGTTAATCCTAACGGACCACAAAAATTTTACTTATCTCTCAGAAGCCAAACGGCTATCCTCTCGATAAGCTAGGTGGGTACTTTTTCTGTCTCGGTTCAATTTTGTAGTGTCCTACCTACCAGGCTCAAAGAACGTTAGGGCAGATGCCCTGTCCAGACAGTTCGCATCGGACATTGAGAGGGATGAAGACCCAGTACCCATTATTCAGCCTGACCGTATCCTAGCAACTGTGCGCACTAGCATCACTTCACCACTGGGGGAAGAGATTTTAGCTTCTCAGTCTAGGGCTCCCTCAGAAACCCCATTAGGCAAATGTTTTGTGGATGAGCCATTTCGAACCCGATTGTTGGAAACATACCATGCCTCCAAGGCTGCTGGGCATATTGGGAGGGATCAACTGATATGGTCTCTGTCACAATTGTTTTGGTAGCCCTCCCTCAGAGCCGATTGCTCCGCTTTAACCGCAGCCTGTTCCACCTGTGCTCGTGCTAAGACCCCCAGGCATCTCCCAGTGGGCCTACTCCAGCCTGTACCCAATGACGAATGTCCATGGTCCCACATATCAATTGACTTTCTGGGAGAGCTGCCTGCATCTAGGGGGTATACTTTTATCCTAATGGTGGTCGATAGGTTCTCTAAAATGCCTCTCACTGGCCTTCTGTCGGCCCAGGAATTGGCTATCATATTTGCCAAAGAAGTGTTTCGCTTGCATGGGGTACCCAGAGTGGTGGTCTCTGATCATGGGAGCCAGTTCGTGTCCAGGTTTTGGAGGGCATTTTGTGGCCAGATGGGCATCCAATTGTCCTTTTCCTCCGCCTACCATCCCCAGACCAATGGGGCCGCTGAATGTTCCAATCAGCGACTGGAGCAGTTCCTGCGTTGCTATCACGGTGCCCGTGATTGCTGCATTTCCTTGTCAGTTACCTGTAGGGGGCTCTCCATTGGCTGCCTGCCTTCAGCCTGCCCTGTGTCGCCTATTTAAACTGAGCTTGGGCACCCTTTGGTTGCCCTTTCGTGTTGTCTCTATGCTGCTTGCACTTGCATTGAGTTCCTGAGTTTCCTGGGCCATTTCTCTGTTCCTGCTCGTCTGTGATCTCCAGAGTTCCTGCTTACCAGTTCCCTGGTCCCTGCATCCGTTCCTGATCCGGTTGAGGTTGCTGTTCCTGCTGCTGTTTCGCCTGCAGTGTACTGGTCTCCTTCAGTCGCCCTGGGGACATTTTCATTCACTTGTTCCTCTCTCCAGTACGCGGTTACTGGTTCGCTCCACATGCAACCGGCTGCTGTTGCACCGGTAGAGTTCTAGGCTTACTCCAGTACGCGGGTACTGGTTTGCTCCATGTATAACCGGCTGCTGTAACACCGGTAGAGTTCTGGTTTCTCCAGTACGCGTGTACTGGTTTGCTCCATGTTAACCGGCTGCTGTGGCACCGGTAGAGTTCTAGGTTACTCCAGTACGCGGGTACTGGTTCGCTCCATGTATAACCGGCTGCTCGTTGTCATCTGTCAGCACCGGTGGTGATTGGGTATCTCCAGTACACGGGTACTGGTTCGCTCCACATACAACCACCTGCTGTTGCACTGGTAGCGTTCTGGTTTCTCCAGTACGAGGGTACTGGTTCCGTTCATGTATAACTGGCTGCTTACTATCATCTAACAGCACCGGTGGTGTTCTAGGTTATTCCAGTACGCGGGTACTGGTTTGCTCCATGTATAACCGGCTGCTTATTATCATCTGACAGTACCGGTGGTGGTTGGGTACCTCCAGTACACGGGTACTGGTTCGCTCCATTCAGCTGGCTGCTTGTTGCACCGGTGAGTTTCCTCCTCCAGTACGTGGGTACTGGTTCACTCCATGCATAGCCGGTTGATGTTCAGTCCTAGACAGCACCGGTAGACTTGTTGTTCCTCCAGTACGCGAGTACTGGTTCGCTCCACGTATTAACCGGTTGCTTGCTGCATATTCTTCAGCACCGGTAGAGATTGTGTTCCAGTCCAGACTGCCTTGCCCAGTATTGGTAAGGCCGGTAGAACCTATTCCACATTGTACCAACTTAAGGTTGCCTTACCCGGTAGTGGCAAGGCCGGTAGAGCCTATAACTATTCGTTGTACCAGTCTCCAGGCTGCCTTGCCAGGTATATTGGCAGGGCCGGTAGAGCCTATTACTATTCGTTGTACCAGTCTCCAGGCTGCCTTGCCCAGTATATTGGCAAGGCCGGTAGAGCCTTCTTTTCTTCGTTACTAGTCTAGGGCTGCCTTGCCCGGTATATTGGTAAGGCCGGTAGAACCTTTTCCATCTGTGTCATCTAAGGTTGCCTTACCCGGTATTGGCCAGGTCGGTAGAGCCCGTGTTACATTCCGTATACCACTACTCTTGCTACTATGTATTGACATTAAATGTTATATGTGTATGCTACCCACATGGGTATCCATTAAACTTTTCAATAAAGTCGTGTTTTATCTTAACTCTGTGTCTGAGAGTCATAACAAACCGTGATAGCTGCTTTGTTACTGATCATCATGATAATTGGGCTGACCTGTTGCCATGGGCAGAGTTTGCCAGGAATTGTGCGGTTAATTCATCGTCCGGGAGCTCTCCGTTTCTCATTAATTACGGGTTCCAGCCATACCTGCTCCCGGACTCATTTCAGTCACAACAGATTCCTGCCCTGGATGAGCATATGGCGCAATTTTATTCCACATCGGCACAGGTTCAGAGGACCCTCAGTCAGTCATTTCAGCGACATCAGCGGCACGCTAATCGCAGATGGCTACCGGCGGTCTCATTTCAGGTGGGGGATAGGGTGTGGCTCTCCTCCAGAAACCTCAATTTGCAGGTGCCCTCCAATAAGTTGGCTCCCCGGTTCATTGGCCCATTCAAAGTTATCTGTAAGGTCAATCCTGTCTCTTATGCATTGGAACTCCCAGCCTCTATGCGTATACATAATGTGTTCCATGTATCTCTCTTGAAACCCTTGATTTGCACCCGCTACACTACCACTCCGGTGATTCCTGGACCGGTGGACGTTCAGGGCCAGGAGGAGTATGAGGTCCAGAGTATCATTGATTCTAGGAGATTTAGGGGGAAGTTGCAATATTTGGTCCATTGGAAGGGTTATGGCCCGGAGGAACGTTCCTGGGTGGATCAGAGGGACTCCATGCGCCCAGGCTTTTGCGCAACTTCCACTCTAAATATCCCCAGAAACCAAGAGAGGGGTTCTTTGAGAGGGGGGTACTATCACGGTGCCCATGATCCCCTTCTGTTACTCTTGCTTATGGTGCTCTCCTATTGGCTGAGGAGGTTTGGCCCGCCCCTGGTGACCTTTTTGTACCCAGCCTTGACACCTGTCACTTGCCCTTTCGTGGTGTTCCTGAGCCAGTGTTGCTGTTGCTGTCTTCATTGGATCCTGATTCCTGTGTACCGAATTGGCCTGTCCTGACTACGCTCCTGTGTTCCTGTTCCTTGATTTGACCCGTCCTGGCTGACGTTCCTGATTTGTGACTGATCTGGCTTGTCTGAGAACCACCTCCATGTACCGACCCGGTGTGACTGACCTTCCTGCTTGTGATTGATCTGGCTTGTCTGAGAACCACCTCTGTGTACCGATCCGGCCTGGCTGACTTCCTTCTCCGTGATCTGAACCGGCTTGTTCCTGTGACCTGTGTGTACAGCTTCCTGCTCCACTGTCGCCGTTGCGACATTCTGACTTCCGCTAAGGCTGAGTACCGGACTGATTGTCTCACGCCACAGTACTCCTTCTGTGTTGGGCATCCTGTGCTGAGTCTCCTTTACCGAATGCAGAACTGTGACTCTGGACAGAGCCTTCCTGATACTTGCAGAGCATTTCTCATTCTCGCTAAGCTTGATTCCTACGAGCTGCTTAACCTGTTCAGTGCTGGCATACCTCTTGTGAGCCTTTACGCTTATTGCTGAGCCTATTCCTGTATAACTGCTACTTCTGCCGAGCTGGCCGCGTTGTACGCTTATTTTGGACGGCAGCTCAATCCTCCACCTAGAAGGGTAGTCGGTATTGCTTACAGCATCCGGTAGTGGCTCTATTGGCTTCAGCAATTGTCTCCGGTATACGCTCGTGGGGGCTATTGGTTCACCTCTCGTGCAGCACAGATTGGCCTCCAGTGTACGCCCGCGGGGCTATTGGACATCTCTAGCGTTACAGCAGTCTCAGTATTACGCCCGTGGGGGCTATTGGCTTAAGCTCTTGCAGGTTTCTCCGGTATATGCCCACGGGGACTAAAGGCTCGAATCACTGCATTGCTGGTTTCCATTTATTACGGTCATGGGGGCTATTGGCCAGTTCTTGCGTATAGCAGTCTCCATTAGTGACACCCGTGGGGGCTACCGACTCTAGCACTAGCATTCATTGTGGTCTTCATCGCTACGCCCGTGGGGGCTATGCACCGCTATCATCTAAGGCAGTACTGACTGTGCATTCAGCCTCCTGTGCACTACCATCAACAGCTTTATCACCACCTTGGGCGTGCCAAACTCCACAATTGAGACTGACTTTGTTGTATTAACCCTTGAGTAGCCTGGCTACTGTTTACCTATCAGTATATGTTATCATTACAATCCTGTTCACCTACTTACTTGTAATAGCTACTCTACTAGTGTTCGCTATTCCTATTGTCGCCTGTAGAGGGCGTTCCTTTATATTTCTTTTTATTTAATAAAACTGTGTTTTATTTTACCGGCTGGTCTGAGTGTCTTGAAAACCGTAACAACAGGTTACAGTAATTTATGCCCACACGGGTCCAGTATATGTACAATACAGAAATAACAATATACTGACACAGGTCAGACAAAGTTCATGTGATACTCAAACGAGGCAGCAATGAACAGGTTACTATTAGGCCAGGAATGCTGACAGGCCCTAATAGCACGAGGCCCTTAAGACTGTCACTCTGCAGAGAGTGCACAAATAGCAAGTAACGCCCAGTAGACAACGAAGGCCCAGGATAAGCTTGTGGACTGCCGTAGCAGTAACGGAGAACTGTGAAGGTATGCCCGGGAGGACACCCAATGGAGACTGAGCGGTAGAATAGCCGGTGGCTAATGGCACCTTCCCTGAAGGGGTTAACGAACGCTAAGACCACTATCGACTGCCCAATCGGAAGCACAGCCTGAGGCGCCCAATGTAAGACCGATCTCAGCGTATTGGCAGGAAGGAGGGTCAAGCGTACCGTGGTGCACAGATGGAGGATAGACACCGGAATGTCACCCTCGCGACACAGACTGAACCGAGACTAGACTGCAGGAGTGGCACTGAGGCAACAGTGACTCTGTCTGGAGACAGAGAGGAGCCCTGAGGTGAAACCCAAACCTAGGACCGGAAATGGGACCGCAGGCAGAAGATGATACACCGGTGATGTAGCCCAACCGGGCCGGTACACCGAGCAGGAACGTCAGCCAATCAGAGTCGGTACACAGAGCAGGAATGTCAGCCAATCCGAGTCGGTAAACAGAGCAGGAACGTCAGCCAGGCCGGGTCGGTAAACAGAGCACGAACGTCAGCCAATCCGGGTCATAACACAGAGCAGGAACGTCAGCCGGGCCGGGTTGGTACACAGGGCAGGAACGGATACAGCAGAGTAGTCAGGCAGTCCGGGTCAGTACACAGAGATCACACGACAACTGGAACAAGCGCTGGTAACGGAAACACCATGAAAGGGCACTGGAGAAGGGACAAGGCCCAGTATTTAAAGACAAGTACTGGGCGGTACAAAGTCACTCCAGCCAATAAGCGTCAGCAGTAAGCAAAGACTGACAGAATCTCGCCAGCATAGCACGGGCACCGTGATAAAAGCTCTCCAAAAACGGGACACAAATTGAGAGCCTCTGGCCGAGACAACGTGTGTAGGGGATCCATGATGGCAAAACATTCTTTCAGAAATATTCTAGCCAGCTCGGCAGCAGAAGGAAGTTTGGGGAGAGGTATAAAGTGGCCTTGTCTGGAGAAATGATCCACAGTCACCAAAATTGTCGTATGTCCCTGAGATGCAGGAAGGTCCGCTACAAAGTCCATGGCCAGGTGGGACCAGGGTGATGTGGGAATAAGTAGTTGGCACAGTAATCCAGCTGGTCTTTGGTGAGAGGGCTTGTGATGAGCGCATACTTGGCATGCCTTGACACAATCCGTAACGTCTTCTCGAAGTGAACGCCACCAAAATTGTCTTGCTAGTAGATCTAAAATCTTTCGGATCCCAGGATGACCACCAGCTACCGACTCATGTCACCACTGCAGAATCTCTACATGAAAACGAGGTGGAACAAACAAAGTTTCAGCAGGCTGAAGAGGGGCTAAAGGACCTTGGAGCTGCAAAATCTTGTCCATAGCAGAGGAATTCAGATTCGCAATAATATGATCTGCCGGAATAATACGTTCAGGAGTCAAAACAGGACTGGGTTCAAACTGTCTTGACAATGCGTCGGCCTTAACATTCTTAGATCCTGGCCTATAGTTAATCACATAATTGAACCTAGTGAAAAACAATGCCCAATGTGCCTGTCGAGGGTTCAAATGTCTAATTGATTCCAGAAACAGCAGATTCTTGTGATCTGTTATGATCAGAACTGGATGAGGAGTACCCTCCAATAGATGCCTCCACTCTTCCAGTGCCATTTTAATGGCGAGTAATTCCCAGTTGCCTACATCATAATTTTGTTCTGATGAGGAAAATCTCCTAGAAAAATATGAACAAGGATGATTCTTAGAGAAAACTGGGTCACGTTGCGAGAAAACCACCCCAGCCGCTTGTTCGGAGGCATCCACCTCCAAGATAAATTGTAGAGAAGGATCCAGAAAATGAAGAATTGGGGCAGTGGTGAATGCAGTTTTCAGAATTTCAAACACCTTTAACGCTAATTGAGATCACTTGCTTGGATCTACGCCATTCTTGCTAAGAGCTGTTATCGGAGAGATGATCTTGGAGAATGAATTTCCTGTAATAATTAGCGAATCCAATAAACCATTGGATAGCTTTTTTGTCCTGCGGGACTGCCCAACTAGCAACTGCTTTCACCTTGGCTGGATCCATTTCCAGTCCATCTGCTGAGATGATGTATCTCAAAAAGGACAAGCGAGTCGGTTCAAATTCACACTTATTGATGTTAACAAACAAAGAATTCTCTCTAAGGCGTTGTAAAACTGCTCAAACTTGTATACGATGAGCATCTATGGAGGTAGAATAAATTAGAATGTCGTCCAAATACACTGACTTGAGACAGCAGCATGTCTCTGTAAATATCATTCACAAAGCCTTGAAATACGGCTGGGGCATTACATAGGCCGAACGCCATCACAAGCTATTCATAGTGGCCGTATCTCATATTAAATGCAGTCTTCCATTCATCCCCCATTTTAATACAAATCAGATTGTAAGCATTCTGCAAATCTAGACAAGTGAATATTGTAGCATCTTTCAATTGGTCCAGGAGTTCAGCAATAATAGGAAGAGGATAACTTTTTTTAATGGTGACTTTGTTTAATCCTCTATAATCAATGCAAGGGCGTAATGACCCATCCTTCTTTTTAATAAAGAAAAACCCTGCCCCAGCCAGAGAAGAGAAGGGTCTGATGAATCCCTTAGTCAATTGTTCCTGGATATATACTGCCAGTGCTTGATTCTCTGGTGGAGATAACATGAATCTACAGCCTTTAGGTGGCATGGCTCCCGGAAGGAGGTCAATAGGGCAGTCACAAGTCCTATGAGGAGGGAGACTATCAGCCTGTCCTTTAGAAAATACATCTGTAAAATCTTGATAGACAGACGGGATGCTCTTGGATTGCTGCTGAGTGTCTTCCACCTTGGTTGCCACAATGATGGGTGAAACAGAAATGAGTAAGGACTCAAAACATGTGGAACTCCATGCTGTGATGTCTCCAGTGTTCCAGTTGATGGCTGGATTATGCGTGTGCAGCCAAGGGAGTCCTAGAATCACTGGCATATGCGGTGCTGAAATTATATCAAATGAAATGCTTTCTTTATAAAGAATCCCAGTTTTCAGAATTAATTGAGAGGTCTCAAACAACACTAATCCTGAACCCAGAGGAGTACCGTCAATGGCCGAAACAGCAGTGGAGATAATTTAAAAATAATCAGAATCCCTTGTAGTCTGTCCCATGTAGAATCCATAAAAATGCCAGCTGCCCCCGAATGAAAGCTGACACCAGAACAAAGGAAAAGTCCCATGACAAGGATATAGGAATTATCATGCGGGATTGGGGGGAGGGTTTAACTGGTTTAACACTTAGAGATTCTCCTCCCACAATCTCTAAGCATTGGTGTTTCCCGGCAGAGTGAAACACTGTCTCAGAAAATGGCCCTTCATGCCACAATACAGACATAAGCCCAATGACCGGCGACGTCGCTTCTCTGTCTCTGATAGCTTAGAAAACCCTCCAATCTCCATTGCCTCCTCTGAACTGGTCTCCTGTGGAAATGGGCAGGTGGGTGGCATATTTCTTTTCCTTCCGCCGTCTCATTCGGATTGTCTCTCCATCATGCGTCGATCCAATTCTAAGCAAAGTGTGATAAATTCTTCCAATGATCCTGGGATCTCACTGTATGTTAGATGGTCCTTGACTCTGTCGTTGAGTCCTCTGCGAAATGCTGCCATTCCAATTGGTCTCATATGCCATCATGCGGAATTCAATGGCATAGCTACTGACTGCCCGAAATCCTTGATGAAGTTTCATTAATGCTGTCTCTGCTGACACCTTTCTTCCGAGAATATCAAAGATCATCCGAAAGTGTTTTAGAAAGGCCTCCGAGTCCTGTATCAAAGGGGAGTTCTGTTCCACTAATGGGGAGGCCCAGGCAAGTGCTTAGTCATTTAGAAGTGAGATGATAAATTATATTCGAGCGACATGAGAACCAAACCCCTGGGGGTTTGTGTTGAAGTGTAGCAGGCACTGATTAACAAATCCTCTGCATCTGGTAGGGGTACCATCATATCCTTCTGGCAATGGAAGTTTGGGTGGTCTCCTAGTTTCCGTAGCACCAGAACTGCTTGCTATAGCTCCAGAATTGCTTGCCTCTACCGGGGGCACTGGAGGAGGAGGTGAAGGACCTTGACGGGGGGTGGAAATAACTGATCACTTTAGCAGCTCCAAGATGGCATCCATCTTCCTCTCCAGGCTTTGTAGGTGAGATTCATGGGATGTTAAGATTTGCTCCTGATGATCTTGTCTAGTGATGAAACGGGATAGTTTCGTGGGATCCATAGTAGTGGCCTGATTATTGTGTAACGCTTATGGTCCAAAAGTCTGATGATAAGGTAGCTAGGGTATGAAGCTAGAGAGCGATGCTTGGGAGCGATGCCCGCTACCTTACCCAACTTGCAGCGGCAAGGGTCGAAATTAGAGGTGCTGGCCATGAAGCCAGATGTCCAACCCCAGTTGATCCGGGGCCCAGACCAGGATGGTGAGTAAGATACACTGGTAAAGACCTTAGACCAGACCTGAGAGTAGGACCGCAAATTCAGAACCACCTCCCCCGTGGAGCCAGGAATAGAGAATGCTACCCAGACAACGGGGAACCCTACAAAACAACAAATAGGAGATGAGGTGGAACAGGACCACAATAAACAAGCCAGGCCAAGTTGTTCAGGACTAAGTGAAACAACACCCTGACCGAGACCACCCAGAAACACCAGATCTCCAAAAGGGGCAACGAACTTCTCCCTATACCAAATCACCACCGGATGCCCAAAGAGAGCTTCCAACTAACACGCACCACCAGGAGTACCCCACAATGAATGAAAGAGCACCAGACAGGGGCCCCCCAGGGCTGGAGGTAGAATCTTGGACAGGCAGCAACCAGGAACCAGAGGAAGGAGGATGCTGGATGACCACCCCAAAAGCCTCGACTGGACCGGAGGCTAACAGGGAAGGAGAAGTGCTGACCTAGGTCTGCAGTACCACTCTTCACCATCGGTGGGGGGGTAGAACCGCACAAGACGGCTGTCCAAGCAACCGGAATGGCACAAACCGCCGAGGGAAAATGTGAGGCAACAGCCGGGTGCTGACAGCCGCAGGGGTACTGCACCACCAGGCACCCGCCGAATATCACACAAGTCCCAAGCCACAAGGTCCCCCCACTATGGTGAGAGACAACAACGGGAGAGAGGTAGGCTACTGCAGACCGCAGCCACTGCCTCACACAAGCACTAGTGATCGCGAGGGATGTCAGGGGTACGGAGCGAGAGGAGTGGGCATCAAGGAGAGGACATCACAGTGAGCCAGAGCCAGTAAACGCTAAGCAAAGCCAAAGTCAGTGAGGAAGCCAAGCAGGTCAAACCGGGAGCAACTGGAACTACGGAGAGAAGGCAAAAAGGTTAGTCAAACAAAGCCAGGGAGTCAAACACCAGAGAAAATCCAAAAAATAGCCAGTCAGCAACAGGAACTAAGGAGCCACAACACAGAGTAAAACTCGATAATTGGGCCCAGCTAAGCAAGGGAACCAGTCCTAAATACCCTGCCTAACCAATAGCAAGAGAGGGGAGGAAGAACTAGTACGGTGACTGACAGGAACCAAAGCTACTAGAAAGGTAAACTGTAAAAATAGGAGCGATCTGACATGTTTTATTTTTTTTTAAATTATATGAATATTATAAAATGTAATTTAATATTTTATTTTTACTTTAATCAGAACTTTCTAGCTTATCGTATTAATAATCAGTGTGTACCTAAAACAATTTTATTGCTTCAAATAATAATGCATGTTATCAACATCCATATTTTCAATTATATATTTCTTTAGGTGGCGGTGGATATCTTTTGACTACATGGTTACTAACACCAATTACAAATCCTCAAACCACAGCTGAAAAAAAATGATAACATTTCCCATAAATCAACTCACTGTGTTATAGAAAGAACATTTGGAATTTCAAAAAGTAGTTTCCGATGCATAGACAAATCTGGTGGAGTTCTTCTACAGTTGTGTGAAAAATAAATAACACCCTCTTTAAATTCTATGGTTTTACATATCAGGACATAATAACAATTATCTGTTCCTTAGCAGGTCTAAAAATGAGGTAAATGCAACCACAAATAACAACAACACATGACATATTGCACCATGTCATGATTTATTTAACAAAAATAAAGCCAAAATGGAGAAGCCATGTGTGAAAAACAAAGTACACCTTATGATTCAATAGCTTGTAGAACCACCTTTAGCAGCAATAACTTGAAGTAATCGTTTTCTGTATGAATTTATCAGTCCCTCACATCTCTGTGGAGGAATTTTGGCCTACTCTTCTTTACAAAGTGGCTTCAGGTCATTGAGGTTTGCGAGCATTTGTTTATGCACAGCTCTCTTAAAGTCCTGCCACAACATTTCAGTCGGGTTGAGGTATGGACTTTGACTGGGCCATTGCAACACCTTGATTCTTTTCTTTTTCAACCATCCTGTTGTAGATTTTCTGGTGTGCTTGGGATCATTGTCTTGTTGCATGACCCAATTTCGGCCAAGCTTTAGATGTTGGACAGATGGCCTCACATTTAACTCTAGAATACTTTGGTATACAGAGGAGTTCATGGTCGACTCAATGACTGCAGGGTTCCCAGGCCCTGTGGCTGCAAAACAAGCCCAAATCATCACCCCTCCACCACCGTGCTTGAAAGTTGGTATGAGGTGTTTGTGCTGATATTCTGTGTTTGGTTTTCAACAAAAGTGGCGCTGTGCATTATGGCCAGTCATCTCCATTTTGGTCTTGTCTGTCTAAAGGACATTGTTCCAGAAATCATGTGGTTTGTTTAGATGCAACTTTGCAAAGCTAAGCCATGCTGCCATGTTCTTTTTAAAGAGAAGAGACTTTCTCCTAGCAACCCTTCTAAACAAACCATACTTGTTCAGTGTTTTTCTAATTGTACTGTCATGAACTTTAACATTTAACATGCTAACTGAGGCCTGTAGAGTCTGAGATAGTAACATAGTAATTTAGGTTGAAAAAAGACTTGCGTCCATCTAGTTCAACCCTTTTCCTATTCCTGTTTACCATCGTTGATCCAAAAGAATCAGATTTCTCCTTGGATCAACAAGCCCTAACTAAATATTAACCCCAATACTAATATACATAGCCCTCTATGTTATGCTCTTTTAAATAAGTATCCAGGCCTTTTTTAAAGGTATTCAATAGCACCACCTCCTCAGGCAGTGAATTCCATACCTTTATTGTCCTTACTGTAAAGAAACCCTTCCGCTGTTGTAGATTAAATCTCCTTTCCTCAGGTCTAAGCGGGTGGCCCCTTGTCCTTTGTACTGTTCTGTTAATGAACAGGTCTTTGAAGAGCCCTTTGTATGGGCCCTGAACATATTTATATAGTGTTATCATATCCCCTTTAAGACACCGTTTTTCTAGTGTGTACAAGTTTAACTTTTCTAGCCTTTCTTCATAACTAAAACTTTCCATTCCCCTTACTACTTTTGTAGCCCTCCTCTGCACTCTCTATAGTTCCATAATGTCCTTTTTCAGAAAGGGCGCCCAGAATTGAACAGCATATTCTAGGTGGGGTCTTACCATGGACCTGTAAAGAGGCATAATAATATCTTCCTCCCTTGAGTCAATACCCCTTTTAATACATGCCAATATCTTATTGGCCTTTTCAGCTGCCAGCTGGCGCTGCATGCTACTGCTAAGTCTGTTGTCTACCATTACTCCCAAATCCTTTTCATTAGTAGATTTCCCCAGAGAAGCACCATTTAAACTATATGTTGCATTTTTATTATTATACCCAAAATGCATAAGTTTACACTTGTCTATATTGAATCTCATTTGCCATTTGCCTGCCCAGTTACTCAATTTGTCCAAATCCTCTTGTAATGAAGACACATCCAGTTCAGACTTTATTACCTTACTTAATTTTGTGTCATCGGCAAACACTGATACATGGCTCCCTATGCCCTCTGGGAGGTCATTAATAAACAAATTAAAAAGAAGGGGACCCAGGACAGATCCCTGAGGTACTCCACTTATCACGTTTATCTAATTGCAGAACTTGCCATTTACTACCACTCTTTGCATTCTATCTTTCAGCCAATTTCTAATCCACACACAAACGTTTTCCCCTAGGCCTATTTCATTCAATGTGTACAGTAACCTTTTGTGTGGAACCATATCAAATGCCTTGGCAAAGTCTAAATAGATCACATCAACCGCCACTCCCTCATCTATATTTTTACTCAGTTTTTCATAAAACGCAATCAAGTTAGTTTGACAAGACCTGTCTTTCACAAAGCCATGTTAGCTCCTGCTAATGATATTCCTGTTCAAGCTGAATTCTTGAATATATTCCCTTAGCAACTCTTCAAACAGCTTCCCCACCACAGATGTCAAGCTTGCAGGTCTGTAGTTTCCTGGCTGTGACTTTGATCCCTTTTTAAATATGGGCACCATATCTTCTTTACGCCAATCCATGGGCACCATACCTGAAATAAAAGAATCCCTGAAAATCAAATATAACGGTCTGGCCAGGGCCTGGCTTAGCTCTTTAAGTACCCGTGGGTGTATACCATCTGACCCCGGGGCTTTGTCTACCTTTACACCATTTAGTTGTTTTAACACTTTTTCTTGTGTTAGCCATTCCCATGCTTGCTCTGACTGCTCTGTAAAAGTAGTTTGCAGATTCTTGTCCAGTGGGTCTTCCTTGGTAAAAACAGAAGAAAATAAATTATTTAAAATATCTGCTTTCTCTCCGTCCCCCTGGAACATCACACCCGTTTCAGATAACAAAATTATCAGACTTTAATTTTTTGCCATTAATGTATTTAAAGATTTTTTTTTGGGTTGCTCTTGCTGTTCTTAGCAATATTTTTTTTCATCCTCCAGTCTAGCTAATTTAATACCCTTTTTACAGGTTTTGTTGGCATTTTTGTATTCTGCAAATGCCTCTGCTGATCCCTCAGCTTTATAATGTTTAAATGCGGCTTTCTTGTTATTTATTTCATGAATTACTTTACTGGTTAGCCACATTGGTTTTAATTTGCTTCTTCTGTATTTGTTTCCAACAGGGATACATTTATATGTATATTTTTGCAATGTTATTTTGAAGGCATTCCACTTACCTTCTGTGTTTTTTCCTGAAAATATTATATCCCAATCAACAAGACCAAGGGATGAATTAAACCTTCTAAAGTTGGCCTTTTTAAAATTCAGTGTTTTGGTGGAACCCATACCAAAATGCTTTTTTGAATTAATCTCAAACGATACCATGTTATGGTCACTGTTCGCCAAGTGCTCCCTTACTTGGATGTTAAAGATAAGTTGTTCATTGCCAGTTATTACCAGATCCAGACACGTATTCCCTCTGGTTGAGGTCTACATTAGTTGAGACAAAAAACTGTCATTCAACAAGTTCAGAAACGGACTGCTTTTAGCAGAATTAGCTGTTCCATTTTTCCAGTCTATTTCTGGATAATTAAAATCCCCCATAATTATAGTTCTCCCTATTTGAGAAGCATTTTCTATTTGCATTAATAGCTGTGATTCTTCAAGGTCACCAATGTTGGGTGGTTTATAACAAATTCCCACTAATATTTTCTGGGCAGTTTTACCCCCAGTGACTATTTCAACCCACAGGGATTCCACATGTTCACTACCGTCATCACATATATCTTCCCGTAAATGAGGCAATAATGCTGGTTTAACATACAGACAGACCACACCACCTCTTTTGTTTGACCTGTCTTTTCTAAATAACATGTAGCCCTCCAAATTGATTGACCAATCATGTGTGTCATCCCACCATGTTTCTGTAATGCCTATCAAGTCATAGTTTTCGATTTCAGCTACCAGCTCCAGTTCCCCTATTTTACCAGTTAAACTTCTGGCATTTGCAAGCATACAATTTATGCCACTGCTATGTTCCATTTGTGATTTAATTTTGATGTGGTTTGTAGGCTTCTCCCTATCATCTGTACTAACCCCGCCCCCAGATCCACCCACCTGGTTATTATCTACATCACCTTCCCTTTTTCTATACTATCTAGGCCAGTATTTATTGACCCCTCCCCCCCTTCCTAGTTTAAAATCTCCTCCAACCGTCTAGCCATCCTCTCCCCTCTGCGACATTCTTACAGTCCAGTTGCCTTTAGCTTGTCCTCCGCCTCTGCTCCGGCAGGTTGCCAAGTATTGTCTCAGATACTGCTCCGGCAGAGCGCCTCTGGCCTAGTCCTCCGCTACTGTCATACCGGTTGCAAGTGTTGCCTCCGTGATTGCTCCAGTGAAGTGCCATTGGCTTGTCCTCCGCTACTGCTCCGGCAGGTTGCCAAGTGTTGTCTCAGTTACTGCTCCGGCAGAGCGCCTCTGGCCTAGTCCTCCGCTACTGTCATACCGGTTGCAAGTGTTGCCTCCGTGATTGCTCCAGTAAAGTGCCATTGGCTTGTCCTTCGCTACTGCTCCGGCAGGTTGCCAAGTGTTGTCTCAGTTACTGCTCTGGCAGAGCGCCTCTGGCATAGTCCTCCGCTACTGTCATACCGATTGCAAGTGTTGCCTCCGTGATTGCTCCGGTAAAGTGCCATTGGCTTGTCCCCCGCTACTGCTCCGGCAGGTTGCTAAGTGTTGTCTCAGTTACTGCTCCGGCAGAGAGCCTCTGGCTTAGTCCTCCGTTACAGTCATACCGGCTGCAAGTGTGTGCCTCCGCGATTGCTCCGGTAGTGCCCATTATACCTCAGTTGGGTTGGCAGTTTCACGTATGTTTGATGACCTTGGCTTGTTAAAGTATCATTCTAGTACCTTTACACATGGGACTGTTTACCATCATTGATGAACTTTAACTCCTGCAGTGCCGGAATCCTGGGAACCTACCTCTCTTGCCTGCCCTGTGTCAGTATATACTGTCTGTACCTTCATGTTATGCTGGACCTGTGTGGGCAATGAATAATTCACCTGTCGTGTGTCTGTACTATACTGTGTATATTACAGGACCTGTGAGGGTTCTTACTGTATTGTTTTATTCAATAAAACTGTGTTTTTATCCTAACCACTGTGTCTGTGAGTCAAACAAACCGTTACAGTACGAAAGGGCCATGACCTCAGACAATAAAGGTGAAGGTAATACACAGAACATCCTCTGGAGGATGGATGTGCATGAGCAGCGTCTGGACCAGTTGGCATTTGCCATACAAACTATTCTTGAGCGTACGGTGCACCTTGATAAGCCTGTTCCAAATCTGGTGGTCTCCCCAGTTTCGACACTGGAAAGTCAGCCCGTGACTTTGGTTGCCTCAGTCAAAGGGTTAACTGCTTCTGCTCCATTGCCACTCAGATATGATGGTGACCCTACTTATGCAGAGGGTTTATTAACCAACTTGAGATATTTTTGGAGTTAACTCCTCATGCCTTTCCCAATGACCTTAGTAAAGTCGGGTTTATGATATCTTTACTGACCGGCAGAGCCCTGGCATGGGCCAATCCCTTATGGGAGAATGTTAAACCTTGCACCAGGAATTTCAGGGAATTTGTGCAGACATTTCGGAGAGTATTTGAAGTTCCTGGTAGAACCGTCTCTGCTGCTAAACGTTTGATGGAGATACAACAGGGCAATCGTACAGTGGGCGACTACGCCATAGAATTTCGTACATTAGCAGCAGAGGTAGGTTGGAATAACGAGGCATTGGTGGCAGCATTTGCCCAAGGTCTGGCTGACCATATCAAAGATGAGACCGCAGCGAGAGAATTGCCTAGTGATTTGGAGGAATATATTGACTATGCCATTCTGATTGACTCTCGGATCCGTGAGAGACTTGTGGCTAAAGACAGTAGGCTACCGCCTAAAAGCAGTGGCCATAGCAGTCGTTTGTGCCCACCCACCCCTCCCTCTTTGCCTAAACCTCTTGACCTTAAAAAGGAATCCTGTGAACCTATGCAACTAGGTTTTACCAGATTAACCAGGGAGGAACGGGCACATCGCAGGAGGCAGGGGTTATGTTTGTACTGTGGTAAAGCTGGGCATATGTTACGTACCTGCCCCATACGTCCGGGAAATGAACACACCTAGGGTACCTTGGGGGACAGGCCCTAGGTGGTGTTCAACCGTCCCTAGACCCAATCATGCAGAAACCCACGATCCAGTTGGTATTTTCTTGGGCAGAACACTCGTGGAGGTTCTGACTCTGATTGATTCCAGCACAGCCTGTTATTTAATGGATAGTTCCTTTGCTGCGCTACATAAAATTCCGCTGGTTAAAAGGGAATCGCCCTTAGCCATTGAAGCCATTGATGGCAGACCATTAGAACCAACTCAGATTACGATAGAAACCATTCCTCTGCCTATGACGATTGGGGCCCTCCACAGAGAGGAACAGCAGTTCCAGATAATCCATTCTCCTCACCATGCAGTCATTCTGGGGTTCCCTTGGTTGCATCTGCATAACCCCCAGTTTGATTGGCAGAGTTGTGAAATTACTTCCTGGTCTCAGTGTTGCATGAAGTATTGCGTGTCTCATCCTGTCAAGATACTGTGTGCCTCTCCCTCTTTGCCAGCTGAATACCACCAATTCAGTGACATTTTTAGTAAGGGAGAGGCTGGCACCTTGCCCTAGCACAGGACATACGATTGTGCCATTGATTTGCCCCCGGGGGTGGTGCCCCCTAGGGGACGCACGTACCCACTGTCATGTGAAGAGAATCATGCTATGGAAGAATACATTGAGGATGCCCTTAAGAGAGGGATCATTAGGAAATCTACCTCGCCTGCTGGCGCTGGGTTCTTCTTTGTTAAAAAGAAGAGTGGCGAGTTAAGGCCGTGTATTGATTATCGTGGTCTAAATAAATTAATGCCCAAAAATGCCTATCCTATACCACTCATCACCAAACTATTTGACAGGTTAAAAGGTTCTTCCATTTTTACGAAATTAGACCTACGTGCGGCCTATAACCTGATCAGGATAAATGATGGGGATGAGTGGAAAACGGCATTTAATACCAGATCCGGGCATTATGAATATCTAGTTATGCCATTTGGTCTCTGTAACGCACCTGCAGTGTTTCAAGAATTTATTAATGATATCCTCCGTGATATGCTACAGTCCTGTGTGGTAGTCTACCTTGTTGATATACTTGTACACTCGGCTAATATGTCCCAACACATCAAGGATGTGTCTGAAGTGTTGCTCCGCTTGCGCAAAAATAAACGTGTCTGTAAAATGGAAAAGTGTGAGTTTCACAGGTCCAAAGTGCCTTTTTTGGGTTTCGTGATCGCTAAGGAGGGTATCGCTATGGATCAGGAGAAACTCGTAGCCGTATTACAATGGCCAAGGCCCAAAGGGTTAAAGGTAGATCCAGCACTTTTTGGGGTTCGCCAATTATTACAGAAAGTTTATCCAGAATTTCTCCACTATTGTGAAGCCACTGTCTGACCTCAAGCACAAGGGTGATAATCCTTCCCAATGGTCTGAGGCAGCCGAGCATGCCTTTGAGACACTGAAATCAGCTTTCGCATCTGCTCCTGTACTGTACCACCCCAACCCGTCCCTTCCATTTACTCTGGAGGTCGATGCCTCTGAGATTGGGGTAGGGGCAGTACTATCTCAATGCCCGGTGGCAGGGGGCGCTCTCAGACCATGTGGGTTTTTCTCAAAGAAATTGTCTAGTGCCCAAAGTCATTATGAGATTGGTGACAGAGAACTGCTGGCTATCATTCTTGCCTTGAAGGAATGGCGTCACCTACTGGAGGGCACCAGAAGTCCTGTGATAATCCTAACTGACCAGAAAAACCTGACCTGTCTTTCAGAGGCTAAGAGATTGTCCTCTCGTCAGGCCAGATGGGCTCTGTTTCTATCCCAATTCAACTTCATAGTATCATACTTGCCGGGCTCCAAGAATGTTAGGGCTGATGCCCTGTCTAGACAATTTGAGCCTGAAACCGAGAGGGACGAGGTCCTGGTACCCATTATTCAGCCTGACCGCATCCTGGCAACCCTACATACTAGTATCACTTCGCCACTGGGGGAAAGAGATTCTGGCCACCCAGGCTACGGCCCCTCCGGAAACCCCAGTGGGCAAGTGTTTTGTGGATGAGCCATTCCGTACTCCGTACCCGTTTACTCGAAACTTATCACTCATCTAAGGCTGCTGGGCATATTAGGAGGGATCAATTAATATGGTCTCTCTCACAAGTTTTCTGGTGGCCCTCCCTAAGGGCTGACTGTTCTGCATTTACCGCAGCCTGTGCCACCTGTGCCCATGCCAAGACCCCTAGACACCTCCCAGTGGGCCTACTCCAGCCAGTGCTTAATGGTGAACGTCCTTGGTCCCACATATCCATTGATTTCCTGGGAAAATTGCCAGTGTCTAGGGGGTACTCGTTCATCCTGATGGTTCCCTCTGCCCAGGAGTTGGCTGTTGTATTCGCTAAGGAAGTGTTCCGGTTGCATGGGGTACCTAGAGTTCTGGTGTCCGACCGCGGGAGCCAATTCGTATCCAGATTTTGGAGAGCATTCTGTGAATAGATGGGCACTCAACTGTCCTTTTCATCTGCCTAACATCCCCAGACCAATGGGGCCGCTGAGCGTGCCAGTCAGGGACTGGAGCAGTTCCTGCTCTGTTTTGTCACCGATCATCATGATAATTGGGCAGACCTGTTGCCATGGGCAATTCATCGTCCGGGAGCTCCCCGTTTCTCATCAACTACGGGTTCCAGCCTTGTTTGCTCCCAGACTCCTTCCAGTCACAACAGATTCCAGCTCTGGACGAGCACATAGAGCAGCTCCGCTCCACTTGGGCACAGGTTCAGAGGGCCCTCAGTCAGTCATTCCAGCGTCATCAGCGCCATGCTAACCGTAGACGGCTGCCAGCGGTCTCCTTTCAGGTTGGGGACAGGGTATGGCTCTCCTCCAGAAACCTCAAGTTGCAAGTTCCGTCTAACAAATTGGCTCCCCGGTTTATTGGTCCATTCAGGGTGATCCGTAAAATTAACCCCGTTTCATATGCCTTGGATCTCCCTGCATCTATGCGCATTCATAATGTGTTCCATGTATCTCTATTGAAACCTTTGGTATGCAACCGCTACACTACCACACCTGTGGTTCCCGGCCCGGTGGAGGTTGAGGGTCAGGAAGAGTACGAGGTTCAAAGCATTATTGATTCACGCAGATTTAGAGTAAAATTGCAGTACTTGGTCCATTGGAAAGGCTATGGCCCTGAGGAACGTTCCTGGGTTGATCAGAAGGACCTTCATGCTCCTAGATTACTATGCATTTTCCACTCTAAATATCCTCGGAAGCCAGGTCCCTCTTCCAGGATAGGGGGTCTTTGAGAGGGGGGTACTATCACGGTGCCCGTGCTCCCTTGTTCTTGTTTTCCTGTCAGTTATCCTATGTAATGCTCTCATTGGCTGCCCTGTGTTGTGCCTGCCCAGTATGGCCTTTATATACTGGGCTCCTGCACCCACACGGTGCCCTTTCGTGGTGTTCCTGTACCAATGCCAACTGACTGCTCAGAGTTCCCAGTGTACCGACTTGGCCTGCCTGACTACTCTTCAGGAGTTACTGTTCCTGTGTACCAACCCGGATTGCCTGACTACTCTTCAGTATCTGCTCCTGTGTATCGACCCAGCCTGGCTGACGTTCCTGCTCCTGTGTACCGACCCGGACCGGGTGACTTCCTGCTCCTGTGTTCTGACCCGGCCTGGCTGACGTTCCTGTTCTTGTGCACCGACCCGGCTTGATCGACGTTCCTGCTTCCTTTGTCCTTGTCGCCTCGGCAACATTCTTACAGTCCAGTTGCTTTTGGCTTGTCCTCCGCTACTGCTTCAGCAGGTTGCCAAGTATTGTCTCAGATACTGCTCCAGCAGAGCTCTTCTGGCCTAGTCCTCCGCTACTGTCATACCAGTTGCAAGTGTTGCCTCCGTGATTGCTCCAGTAAAGTGCCATTGGCTTGTCCTCTGCTACTGCTCCGGCAGGTTGCCAAGTGTTGTCTCAGTTACTGCTCTGGCAGAGCGCCTCTGTCCTAGTCCTCCGCTACTGTCATACCGGTTGCAATTGTTGCCTCCGTGATTGCTCCGGTAAAGTGCCATTGGCTTGTCCTCCGCTACTGCTCAGGCAGGTTGCCAAGTGTTGCCTCAGTTACTGCTCCGGAAGAGCGCCTCTGGCTTAGTCCTCCGTTACAGTCATACCGGCTGCAAGTGTGTGCCTCTGCGATTGCTCCGGTAGTGTCCATTATACCTCAGTTGGGCTGGCAGTTTCACGTATGTTTGCTGTCCTTGGCTTGTTAAAGTATCATTCTGATAGTCTTTCAGGCGCCCCTGCTGGCTGCCACACTTTTCTCATGCTCTTGACCTCTCCAGGAATTACCTTCATTATAACCTCCTTGCTTTCAAAATTCACCAAAAATATTCCAAGGACCAAGCTCTACTCCACACATATATATATATCACTGAAGCACACTGGTTTTGAACTCCTGTAATCTGACCTGCATGCATGCTCTCTTATCTATGTTATCTACAAATCAGCCTGAAGTGCAAAATTACACACCTCACACTGGCCTGCATCCTATAGAACAGGACAAGGTGACCATCACCCACAGCTGACATCCCTGCAAAACTTAGATGCTATTTATCCCTAAGAATGCTGAGGGAATGATTACCTATACTCACCTCCAGCTGTTAATTGGGTTTTGGATTTGATCATCTATTCAGCAATACTCAGATTTAATTTCTACACACTGTGAAAACTTATTGATGAAAAAACAAAGAAACAAAAAGAAAAAAAAATCAACTATATATTTCACTGAACCATATTTGAAACACTGTAATCTGACCTACATGCATGCTGTTATCTACAAAGCATCCTGAAGTGCAAAATTCCACACCTCATACTTGCCTGCATCCTAAAGAACAGGACAATGTGATCATCCCCCACAGCTGACATCCCTGTAAACCTCAGAGGCTATTTTAACCCATTTACTGCTGAGGGAATGATCACCTATTCTGCCTCATATCTGTATTCCCTACAACCCCAAAAAGTGGTCTCTCCACTCAGCCCCTTGCAAGTGGTTACCTTAAAATCACTTGGCATCTTCAAAGGCACTCACAGGGGCTGCCGTGGTGGAAAATCAAAACTTAAAGCTCAATCTCCTGACACTATCATAGCCACTGCACCACTTCTACCTGCAAATCCAATTGAAGTGATTCAATCCAGAAGTCACAAAAAGCGCACATTCAAATCAAGGAAACCTCTTTGTGTGATCCCCATAAGAAGACACATTGTTTCCAAAGTACAGAGCAAGAACTCAGAACACCAAGACTCTCCTATCAGATCAATCCTGTGCAATGCCAGATCAATAAAGATCAAAACAGCTATTATCGCCAACCTTATTGAAACATGTTAATTAGCGTGCATCACAGAATCGTGGCTAGATGACAATGCGGGGCCTATCCTAGCAGCAGCTGTTCCAGGCAATTATACAGTGTTCCACCGCCCGAGACAACAGCGCAAGGGAGGTGGAGTAATGATCTGTGTCAAATCATCCTTAAACCCCAGGCCAATATCAGTCCACACACCCCAATCTTTTGAGTGCGTAGCCGCTAGCATCTCAATAGATAGAGGATTTCGGATACTGTTAATATACAGACCCCCAGGAGATGGGAAGAGATTTCTTCAAGAACTCTCAGACCTTTTGACTGGTTTAATCCTTGAACACCCTAGATGGATTATATTGGGAGACTTCAACACTTGGATTGATGACACACTATCCCAACTTGGGCAGGACCTCCTCAGCCTGATGAGTGCGCTCGGCTTCATACAAATAGTTGCCACTTCCACCCACAGAAAAGGTCATACACTTGATCTAGTGTTCCAGTGTGGACTAGAAATGTCGCCAGTAACTGTAAATCCAGTTGTATGGTCAGACCACCACTCCATATACTTCTCCATTAGATCACACTCAGCCAGACCACAGCCTCAGAACCTGGTCAAACACCGCTCATTAAAAGGGGTGACCCCACTGGACGTAACATCAAAAAAGTGAACTGATGGGCACTTGTGAAGACCCTGGCTCCTTAGTCGAACTCTACAACAAAACCATAAGGGACACCCTAGAAATCATTGCACCATCACACATATGCACTATCAAAACTCACAATAATGCACCTTGGTTTGATAGTACCATCAGAGAATTGAAGAGAACAGGCCGTAAACTCGAGAGAAGGTGGCGCAGGACACATGACCCAGAGGACAAAGTTGCTCTTACCAATCACCTCAATGAATATCAATTTAAGATAAGTCAGAAAAAATCCTAATTTTTTTCACGTGAAATCACACTTTCCCGCAACAGACCCAGGCAACTGTTTCGCACAGTGGAAAAGCTCTGCAAACCAGCATGCATGCATATACCCACCAACTTTTCTTAAGATAAGTGTGAAGAATTTGCGATCTTCTTCACAGACAAGATTTCCTCCATCCGAGCCTCCATCACAGCAGGCCAACCAGTTACCCACCAGAACCACTACAGTGGAAGACCAGATTCCCCCAGTTTATGGTCTACTTTTACAAATGTGGATATAGAGGAAGTTAAAAGAACCATGCAAAAGTTGCACCCCACTACGTGTGACTTAGACCCTGCCCCAACTCGTCTTATATCTGCATGTACTGAAACACTTGCCCCAGCCCTCACAAAAATAGTGAAATGTTCACTAAAAACTGGAATCTTCCCAAATCCTCTAAAAGAAGCAGTGGTAAAACCCCTCCTAAAGAAACCCTCACTAGACCCAGACTGTATAGCAAATTACAGACCAGTATCCAACCTTCCATTTCTGGGGAAACTCATTGAAAAAGTAGTGGCAACTCAACTGGAGGCCCATCTATCAAGCTATAACATCTTTGATCCTTTCCAGTCAGGTTTCAGATGCCGCCATAGCATGGAAACAGCGCTAGTCCGAGTGATAAATGATCTCCTTTTGGAGAGAGACAAAGGTGATTACTCCATCCTAATCCTCCTAGATCTCTCAGCTGCATTTGACACCATTGACCATGGGATTTTAATAGCGCGCTTGCAGCACATCTGTGGTCTAGGAGGCACAGTTCTTAACTGGTTTAAATCTTTCCTCACTGGTCGATCACAGAGAGTAACATCAGGATCTTGCTCATCGGCACCAACAGAATTAGCTTGCGGAGTTCCACAAGGTTCCATCTTGTCTCCTATGCTATTCGCAATTTACTTACTACCACTGGGAGACATCATCAGAAGACACGGCCTAAGATATCACTGTTACGCAGATGACACACAACTCTACTTCTCCTTTGCTCCAGATACTAAAGACCCAACATGCCTCATCAACAGTTGCTTAGCAGACCTCATAGAGTGGATGAATGCTAGTTGTCTTAAAGTGAACCCTGACAAAACAGAGTTACTCTTGGTGAGAGGACCCCGGGCAACAAGAATATCTCAGGATCACCCAACTGTCCTGGAACTTGGAGGGTCTGAACTCATTAGTTCAACAGAGGTACGAAGTCTCGGAGTGATGATTGACTCTGGACTGTCATTTAAACAGCAGATCTCTTCTGTAATAAAATCTGCCTTCTTTCATCTGAGAAACATATCCAGGATACGACACTTAATTCCACCGGATGATATGCCAACATTAGTCCATGCATTTGTGTCTTTTCGCCTAGATCATTGTAATGCACTTTACTTGGGCCTCCCAGAAAAAGAACTCCATCGCCTACAGACAGTACAAAATGCATGTGTGTTCTCCACTCCCTGCATTGGCTTCCAATTAAATGGCGAACATATTTTAAAATTGGCCTGCTGACCTTCAAAGCCTTAAATAATCAAGGCCCACACAGTACCTGAAAGAGCTCCTGACACCCTATATTCAATCCCGCTCACTGTGGTCAGCCAACAGATCCCTCCTGTCAGTGCCCAGAATAAAGACAACCTCAGGTTCCCGGGCATTCAGCCACGCTGCCCCCACATTCTGGAACTCTGTACCGTCCTCAATCAGAGAGGCACCATCATTACAGACTTTTAAAAAAAAACTAAAGACCCATCTCTTTTATCAGGCATTCAGTCAACTCATGTGACCATAAGGAACCCTTAAATTTTATGTCTGTTTATAGATCTGTAAAGCGCTTTGAGTCTCACAGGGAGAAAAGCGCTATAAAAATCACAAATTATTATTATTATTATTATAGTACCTTTACACATGGGACTGTTTACCATCATTGATGAACTTTAACTCCTGCAGTGCCGGAATCCTGGGAACCTACTTCTCTTGCCTGACCTGTGTCAGTATATACTGTCTGTACCTTCATATTATGCTGGACCTGTGTGGGCATTGAATAACTTACCTGTCGTGTGTCTATACTATACTGTGTATATTACAGGACCTATGAGGGTTCTTACTGTATTGTTTTATTCAATAAAACTGTGTTTTTATCCTAACCACTGTGTCTGTGAGTCAAACAAACCATTACACCTACACAGGTGATTGTTCACAAACCCCACCCTTAATTAATTACACACACTCCCAGAACAAAAAACCCTTTGAACTTTAACCATTTAACCTTCTTACTGCAGGTTAGAATGTAAACCCAAAACCAGTATATTATAACACTTTTCCAATGCTGTGATGTCCAAACTGTTCACTTATTCCAGAGCACACTGAAATTTGTGAGAAAGCTCTGGGAGTACTGTACCTTGATTTATACGGGCCTACACAGGTGATTGTTGACAAACCCCACCCTTAATTAATTACTCACACTCCCAGAACAAACACCACCTTGAACTTTAACCTTCTTACTACAGGTTAGAATGTAAACCCAAAATCAGTATATTATAACACTTTTCCAATGCTGTGATGTCCAAACTGTTCACTTATTCCAGAGCACACTGCAATGTAAATTTTTGTTTTTTTTTGCAATTTCTCTGAGCATTGCACAGTCTGACCTTGGCGTGAATTTGCTCAGACGTCCACTCCTGGGAAGACTGGGAACTGTCTTGAAGTTTTCCAGTTTTAAATAATCTTTCTCACTGTAGAATAATGGACTTTAAATTGTTTGGAAATGGCATTATAAACCTTCCCAGATTGATGGGCAGCAACAATTGCATTTCTAAGATCATTGCTGATGTCTTTCCTCCTTGGCATTGTGTTAACATACACCTGAATGATCCAGACCAGCAAACTGCTAAAACTTCGGCTTTTATAGAGGTGGTCACACATGCTGATGATCAATTAATCAAGGGCATTTGATTAGCAGCACATATCTGCTACTTAGCATCTTATGGAAGCAGTAAGGGTGTACCTAGTTTTTCCACGCATGGCTTCTCCATTTTGGCTTTATTTTTGTTAAATAAATCATGACACTGTGTAATATGTCATGTGTTATTGTTCATCTGAGTTTGTATTTACCTAATTTTTAGACCTGCTATGTCCTGATATGTAAAAACATAGAATTCATAGAACTGAATATATACAAGGTATCAGACTGCTGGGCTAGGAAGAGTCTATATGGAAAAGTTGAAAAGATGTATTGTTCAACTAAAACATCAATATTCACATCAGTCCAAGTTGATGGGGTAATCATTAGTTGAAAATTGAAGATTATGCTAGCTTTAGTGTACTTATAATCTTAATTTTAGTAATGACAGGAGGCAAGTATTTTGCATAAACTTTCTTTATTTTTCTCTAACAGCAGCAAGTACAGTAAAAAGATCAATGCTCCATAAAACAGAGCTGAACCAAACTCCTCCCTCTTTCTTTGATAAAACACCACATAACAGTTAAATAACAAAGTACAGCAGAGAACAAAAAAGATGATGATTCCTGAACCTCAGTCTGTGAAGAACGACGCTCCCACTGATCCAATCACACTGAAAGAGAAAAAGAAAAAACATGAAAGGTATCTCAAATCAGTTACCAAATACTCAACAATACAATGCAACACCGACAGTAACATCTATTCCCCCAATCACATAAAGGAATGTGCAGTAACATTACAAAATCAATTATATACAGTAAAATATATGTACACAACAAAAAAACAAAATACGGGAGGGTAGGGAGGGAAAATACTTGCCTCCTGTCCTTACTAAAATTAAGATTATAAGTACAATATAGCTAGCATAATCTTCAATTTTACTACACGACAGGAGGCTTCGTATTTTGCAATTTGAACGCTCAGAAAATAAAACAGAAGAGGCATGATACACCGGACGAAAATAAAACGTGCGAAACATAGTTTCCCTAGACCAATCCGCCGAACACAAAATATCCGGCAATGAAGCCCCCGAAAGAAAAGCCGAAGATGCTGCAGCTCCCTGAACAGAATGAGCACCAAAAGAACTATCAATCCCCACCAAAGCCAATAACCAACGAATCCACCTAGCCAAAGTAGTAGTGGAAACCGCTTTATGCGGTTTGACAAACGACACAAGAAGTTAACCAGAAGAAGAAAAACTAAGAGGTCTAGTCCACTCCACATAAATATGAAGAACAGATCCCACACATAACTTACGATGTGCTTCAAAAAAAGGATAAAAAACCGAAACCGAATCCGATTTGGTACGTCTAGAAATTGAAAAAATGACACCCATAGGATAAAACGTGAAACCATCGATGTCGAAAGCATAAACATCTGACACCCTATGAAAAGACACTAGACATAACAAAGCAAACGTGGCAGATAATTGTCTCAAAGAGAACTCCTCGTCAGATGGCCAATCCTGCAAGAAAAGTAGAACTCAATGCACGTCCCACAAACTAGAATATTTGGGAGCTGGAGGACGAGACAACTTCATTCCCCCGCAAAAGCCGGCAATCAAGTTGATTCTGCCCCACCGGAACCCCTGAAATAGGAACATGTGCCTCTGAAATGGCAGCACACATGACATTAAGAGAATGAAAAGACCTAACTGAACCAAAGAGAGAAGACTGGAAATTCAAGATCCAAGGGGCAGTAAAGGGATCAAGGTCCCTTTGTAAACACCAGCGACTCTACTGGTCCCAAGCGGAAAGATAACATCTTCGAGTACCTGGAGCCCAGGAGTCCCAGAGGAGGTCTTTAGTCGCGTGCGATAATCCCTGGGCATCCCAACGTCCCCAGAAACCATTCAAGCCACCAGCTGAAGAAAACCCTGCTCCACGACAGGATGAGGGTGTTCCAGAGGGTCCCGGAGAAGGAACAGCTCATCCGAAAGAAGAAGCGGATCCAGATGCTACAGCTCCAGAAGATCCAGAAACCAAGAACTGGGTGATAAGCAGAATCGACACCAACTGAGGTCTGATCAGGTGAAGGACCCTGGCTATCATAGCGAACAACGGAAACAAATAGGCACCCAGCGGAGGCCATTCATGAAGAAACGCGTCCACCTCCTCGCAGTCCTTCATCTTGTCCTTCAGAATGCATGACCTCGTGCCGCCAAGACGACTGATGTACTGATCCACCAAGATGTTGTCCATCCGAAGTAGAATACAACAATCTGAAAGATTCCTCACGAAGCTGTGAATGGCAAATGAGCCAGCTATCAATTCCAGGCAGTTGATGTGAAGACCTGCCTCTCTGACTGAACAGGGACCTCCAGTAGACGAACCTGCGCATGTCGCCTCGCCACCCCAGGAGACTGGCATCGGATTCTAGAACGAGTCCGGGATCTGCCAGAATATTGCTCTGCCGTTCCATGAGTGCATATGACGAATCCACCAACAAGGTTCCTCCATGGGTTCCGAGGTGAGAGGAATCACCTGATCATAAGATGGCCGGTATCAAAGAAATGAAGCCTTCAGGCGTTGCATCGCCATGTAATGAAGCGGACCCGGAAAGATAGCCTGAATCGATGACAACAGGAGACCCAGAACTCGGGCCAGCTGACGAAGTGGAAGAAAGTCTAGACACACACAATTCTCCAAAGCTCCTTCCTGATTGTTTTCACCTTCTGCAGAGGTCGGAGTCAAGACCGATTTCTCGACATTGACCAAAAATCCCAGGGATTACAGTAAATGTATCGTAAATTGAGTCTGCGATCTCAACTGTGGGTGCTCGTCGCAGAAGTGAAGAATGCATCCAAATAAATCAGACAACAAAACCCTCGGGACTGTAGATGCACCATGACCGGCTTCATTAGCTTGGTGAAACACCATGGGGCCAAACTCAGTCCGAACAAAAGGCAAGAGAATTGGCAAGACATGTTCTTCCAACAGAACCGAAGAAACCGCCGTCTCTCTGGAGCCATGGGAACAGAAAGGTAAGTGTCCATCAGGTCCAACCTGGTGAACCAATCGCTGTGTCGCTATCACAGTGCCTGTGATTCTCTTGTCACTCTCGGTTGTGGTTTGCTCTGATTTGCTGAGCCGGTTTGGCCCGCCCCTGGTGACCTTTTTATGCCTGGCCTGGACACCTGTCAGATGCCCTTTCGTGGTGTTTTTGAGCCAGTATTGCTGTTGCTGTGTTCCTGTGTTCCGGATTCTTGTGTACCGACTTGGCTTGTCCTGACTACGCTCCAGTGTTCCTGATCGTGTTTGACCCTGCTTGTCTGCAAACCACCTCCGTTTCCTGACCTGGCTTGGCTGACGTTCCTGCTTGTGTATGACCCGGCTTGTATGAGTACCTCCTTCGTGCTACGACCCGGACCGGCTGACTTCCTGCTCCGAGATCGACTTCCAGCCTGTTCCAGTGACCTGTCTGTTCCCGTTGTCGCCGCCGCAACATTTTTCCTCTGCTGTTGCCAGCTGCCGTGTGATCACTCCAGCCTTGTGTTGCCTCCGATCAGTGCAGTGTCCTGTAATGTCTTGCAGAGCTGTGCTTTACTCCGTGAGCCTCCGTACACTTGCAGAGCTTCGATACCATACTGAGCCTTGTGTTTAAACGTGCATATTAACCGTTGCAGTGCTGCTTAACTCTCGCTACCTTTGGTCCCCAGTATAGAGCCTCACTCGCTGTGCTACGTCTGCTGAGTCGGCCGCTTTATGGACGGCGACTCACTCTATCCTACTGCAGAGTAGTCACGTTAAGTTGGTCCGGTAGGGCGCCATTGGCTCTGGCAGGTTCTCACTGAATACGCCCGTGGGGGCTATTGGCTCTGGTATCGCTATTGCTGGTCTCCGGTTTAACGCCAGTGGAGGCTATTGCCAGCTCTTGCATTTCAGGTCGGTTTCCGTTACGTCCGTGGGGGCTATCCACACTCGCACTCGCAGAATCAGTTTTCCCGTTAGGTACGCCAGCGGGGGCTATTTAGGATTTCTGTTCTGCTTAATCTACATTTGGTCACAGTTTGGCTACGGCATTTATATTTCCAGAACACTGTGTTGACTGCTTCTACTCAGCACCTTCCATTACCACCTTGGGCATGCCAAACATCCACATCTGAAACTGACTGATTAATGCACTTAACCCTTTGGGGACTGAACACCATTATCTGTGCTGAGATATTGTATGTCACCTATCCTGTGTATTGATCCTTTGTATTATATCAGTCATCACCGTGTAGTTAATTCTTGCTGCCTGTAGAGGGCGATCGTTTGCATTATTTGCTATTTCAATAAAATTGTGTTTAATTTTACCAACTGGTCTGAGTGTCCTAAAAACCGTTACAGTACGAAACGGCCATGACCTCAGACAGTAAAGGTGAAAGTAACACACAAAACATCCATTGGAGAATGGATGTCCATGAGCAGCGCCTGGACCAATTGGCACTGGCTTTACAGACCTTACTTGAGCGCACGGTACTCCTGGACAAGCCCAGTCTGAATCCGGTGGTCCCCCCAGTTTTGACACCGGAGAATCCGCCTGTAGTCCTTCCTACTAATACCAGAGGCTTAACGGCAGCGGCGCCGTTACCATTGAGATATGATGGCGAGCCTTCTCTATGCAGGGGCTTTATTAATCAATTGGAGATTTTCTTGGAATTGACACCCCAGGAATTTCCTAACAACCGTAGTAAGGTCGGATTTATGATATCACTGTTGACGGGCAAAGCATTGGCTTGGGCGAATCCCTTGTGGGAAAATGCCAAACCTTGCACTCTGAACTTTAGGGAGTTTGTAACAAAGTTCCGCCGAGTGTTTGACGTTCCTGGCAGGGCTGCCTCTGCTGCCAAGAGGTTGATGGAGATTCAGCAGGGCGAACGCACTCTGGGCGACTATGCTATCGAGTTTTGGACCTTGGCAGCAGAGGTGGGCTGGAATAATGAGGCCTTGGTTGCCGCCTTTGCTCAGGGTCTTTCTGAGCAGATTAAGGATGAAATAGCTGCTCGAGAAGTACCTAGTGATCTGGATGAATACATTGACTACGTCATGCTAATTGATTCCCGCATCCGTGAGAGACGGTTGGCAAAAAGGGCTTAATCTAGAAGCTATGGCCAGGGCAGTCTCTTTAACCCACCCTCACCACCCTTTCCTCCTGAACGACCAGCCGAGTCGGCTGAACCTATGCAATTGGGGTTCACTAAGCTCACTAAGGAGGAGAGGTTGTATCGCAGGAGACAAGGCCTATGCTTATTGTGGCAAACCAGGGCACCCATTACGCACTTGTCCGGTACGGCCGGGAAACGAACGCACCTAGGGTACAACAGTCCCTATATCCTAGTACTGTTAAACCCACCATCCAGGTGGTATTTGCTTGGGCAGACAAAGTGGTCGAGGTCCTGGCACTGGTGGACTCCGGTGCAGCCGTGTACTTTATGGACCAATCTTTCGCCGACTTGCACGGTATTCCATTATGCAAGAAAGATTCTCCCTTGGCAATTGAAGCCATCAATGGCAAACCTTTGGAACATGCTTTTATTACTATGGAGACAATTCCTATCACAATGTCGGTTGGGGCTTTTCACAAAGAGGAAGTACGGTTCCAAATTATTTGTTCTCCTCACCATGCAGTCATTTTGGGGTTCCTGTGGTTACTATTGCATAATCCTCAATTTGATTGGCAGAAATGTGAAGTTAACTCCTGGTCTGAATACTGTAGTAAGAACTGTCTTTCACTACCTGTCAAGATTATGTGCACCTCCCCTGCCGTGCCAGCAAAATATGGGGAATTCAGTGACGTTTTTAGCAAAGGAGAGGCCAGCGCATTGCCTGAGCATAGACCCTATTGATCTGCCTCCGGGTGCGGTGCCTCCTAGGGGTCGCACTTACCCACTGTCGTGTGAGGAGAACAGGGCAATGGAGGAGTACATTGAGGACGCTCTCAGGAGGGGAATCATCCGTAAATCTACTTCCCCGGCTGGTGCCGGATTCTTCTTTGTAAAGAAAAAAAGTGGCGAACTCAGGCCATGTATTGACTACCGAGGGCTGAATAAGCTGATGCCTAGGAACGCCTACCCTATTCCACTTATTACTGAATTGTTTGACAGATTAAAGGGCTCTTCGATCTTCACTAAACTTGACTTGCGAGCTGCATATAATCTGGTCAGAATTAAGGAGGGTGATGAGTGGAAAACGGCGTTTAATACCAGAACAGGGCACTACGAATATCTGGTGATGCCATTTGGCCTATGCAACGCACCTGCGGTATTCCAGGAATTTATTAATGATATTCTACATGACATGCTTCAGTCCTGTGTGGTGGTATATCTAGATGATATATTAATTCACTCTGCCAACCTCTCCCAACATATTAAAGATGTCTCGGAAGTCTTGCTCCAACTTCGTAAAAATGAACTATTTTGTAAACTAGAAAAATGCGAATTCCATACATCTCAAGTACCATTCTTGGGGTTCGTAATTTCCAAAGATGGCATTGCCATGGATCAAGATAAGTTGGCAGCAGTCCTGCAATGGCCTCGCCCTAAGGGGTTAAAAGCTATTCAGCGTTTTTTGGGCTTTGCCAACTATTATAGAAAGTTCATCCAGAACTTTTCTACGATTGTAAAACCTTTGTCGGATTTGACACATAAGGGTGCTACTCCTTCTCAGTGGTCTGAGGCAGCTGAGAATGCATTTGAGACTTTGAAAACTGCCTTCGCGTCTGCTCCAGTGCTGTCCCACCCTAATCACTCCCTGCCATTTACGTTGGAGGTTGACGCCTCTGAGGTTGGGGTTGGGGCAGTACTCTCCCAACGTCCTGTGGGAGGTGGCACCTTGAGACCTTGCGGGTTTTTAAAAAAAAAATTGTCCAGTGCACAGAGGCACTACGAGATTGGCGACAGGGAGCTTTTAGCCATTATCCTGGCTCTGAAAGAATGGCGCCACCTGTTGGAAGGTACTCAGACTCCAGTATTAATTCTTACTGATCATAAGAATTTGACATATCTCTCTGAAGCCAAAAGATTGTCCTCACGACAAGCTAGGTGGGCACTCTTTTTGTCTCGTTTTAATTTCCTAGTGTCCTACCTTCCGGGCTCTAAGAATATTAGGGCAGACGCGTTGTCTCGTCAGTTCGCATCAGACACTGAGAGGGAGGAAGAACCAGTACCTATCATTCAGCCAGATCGCATTCTGGCTACTATTCGTACTAGTATAACTTCTCCTCTGGGGGAGGAGATTTTGGCCTCTCAATCTAGGGCACCTCCTGAGACCCCAGTGGGCAAGTGTTTTGTGGATGAGCCATTCTGTACCCATCTGTTGGAGACCTATCATTCTTCTAAAGCGGCTGGGCATATCGGTAGGGATCAACTTGTATGGTCCCTTTCGCAATTATTTTGGTGGCCCACACTCAGAGCCGATTGTTCCGCTCCCGGACTCATTTCAGGCACAACAGATTCCTGCCCTGGATGAGCATATGGCGCAACTTCGTTCCACTTGGGCACAGGTTCAGAGGTCCCTCAGTCAGTCATTTCGGAGTCATCAGCGGCACGCTAATCGCAGACGGCTACCAGCGGTCTCATTTCAGGTAGGGGATAGGGTATGGCTCTCCTCCAGAAACCTCAATTTGCAGGTACCCTCCAATAAGTTGGCTCCCCGGTTCATTGGGCCATTTAAGATCATCCGCAAGGTTAATCCGGTTTCTTGTGCACTGGAACTTCCACCCTCTATGCATATTCATAATGTGTTCCATGTGTCTCTTTTGAAACCATTGGTTTGCAACCATTACACTACAACGCCAGTGATTCCTGGGCCGGTGGACGTTCAGGGCCAAGAGGAGTATGAGGTGCAGAGTATTATTGACTCTAGGAAATTTAGAGGAAAGTTGCAATATTTGGTCCACTGGAAGGGCTATGGCCCTCAGGAAGTTCTTGGGTTGATCAAAATGACCTCCATGCGCCTAGACTTGTGCGCAACTTCCACTCTAAATATCCTCAGAAACCCAGACCTCCTGCAGGGAGAGGGGGTCTTTGAGAGGGTGGTACTATCACAGTGCCTGTGATTCTCTTGTCACTCTCACTTGTGGTTCGCTCTGATTTGCTGAGCCGGTTTGGCCCGCCCCTGGTGACCTTTTTATGCCTGGCCTGGACACCTGTCAGATGCCCTTTCGTGGTGTTTTTGAGCCAGTATTGCTGTTGCTGTGTTCCTGTGTTCCGGATTCTTGTGTACCGACTTGGCTTGTCCTGACTACGCTCCAGTGTTCCTGATCGTGTTTGACCCGGCTTGTCTGCGAACCACCTCCTGACCTGGCTTGGCTGACGTTCCTGCTCGTGTATGACCCGGCTTGTATGAGTACCTCCTTCGTGCTACGACCCGGACTGGCTGGCTTCCTCCTCCGAGATCGACTTCCAGCCTGTTCCAGTGACCTGTCTGTTCCCGTTGTCGCCGCTGCAACATTTTTCCTCTGCTGTTGCCAGCTGCCGTGTGATCATTCCAGCCTTGTGTTGCCTCCGATCAGTGCAGTGTCCCATACTGTCTTTCAGAGCTGTGCTTTACTCCGTGAGCCTCCGTACACTTGCAGAGCTTCGATACCATACTGAGCCTTGTGTTTAAACGTGCATATTAACCCTTGCAGTGCTGCTTAACTCTCACTACCTTTGGTCCCCAGTATAGAGCCTCACTCGCTGTGCTACGTCTGCTGAGTCGGCCGCTTTATGGACGGCGGCTCACTCTATCCTACTGCAGAGTAGTCACGTTAAGTTGGTCCGGTAGGGCGCCATTGGCTCTCGCTCTTACGTTAAGTTACTGGGTGATATCTTCTGTGGCTTCTGGGCTGGTGTGGCAGCAAAGGGAAGGCTCAAGCTCTGGCAGGTTCTCATTGAATACGCCCGTGGGGGCTATTGGCTCTAGTATCGCTATTGCTGGTATCCGGTTTAATGCCAGTGGAGGCTATTGCCAGCTCTTGCATTTCAGGTCGGTTTCCGTTACGCCCGTGGGGGCTATCCACACTCGCACTCGCAGAATCAGTTTTCCCGTTAGGTACGCCAGCGGGGGCTATTTAGGATTTCTGTTCTGCTTAATCTACATTTGGTCACAGTTCGGCTACGACATTTATATTTCCAGAACACTGTGTTGACTGCTCCTACTCAGCACCTCCCATTACCACCTTGGGCGTGCCAAACATCCACATCTGAAACTGACTGATTAATGCACTTAACCCTTTGGGGACTGAACACCATTATCTGTGCTGAGATATTGTATGTCACCTATCCTGTGTATTGATCCTTTGTGTTATATCAATCATCACCGTGTAGTTAATTCTTGCTGCCTGTAGAGGGCGATCGTTTGCATTATTTGCTATTTCAATAAAATTGTGTTTAATTTTACCAACTGGTCTGAGTGTCCTAAAAACCGTTACAGTCGCATGAGATCTCTGAGAAGATGGATACCCTCCATCTTGAAGTGGCGATAAAGAACAAAAGCGTTCAACTGGCACAGATTGATGACCGGATGAAACCCTCCAGTCTTCCTGGGAACCAGGAAGATATTGCTAAAGAAACCACCTGGATCTGTGGCAACCTCGACCGCACCTTTCAGAAAAAGTGATTGGATTTCTGCATCCACAAGTGACGTCTGATCCATCACAAAATGGATGGGTTGCGGGGGCACAAGTTGTACCAGATCTGCAAAAAAATCTATTATGTACCCTTGAACAGTTTGAAGAACCCAGGCATCTGCCGTCAGTCGTGACCATGCCTGCAAAGATAGAGCCAAACAGGCTGCAGTTAGAGTACAATGAAGAGGAATTGGAGGACCACTCACCTCTGTGGAAAGGAGTCCTTCCTCTGCCTCGGAAACCAGAAGTGTGACCTGGGCCTCTGGTTTGGACACCGAATCTGGAAGACTCGGATGGAAAGAATGGCAGCGTCCCCGTGCGGGGGCCTGAAGGCCAAAATCAGCTGGCGGCATGGCCCCTCTGCCGACCAGCCCTGCCCAAAACGCAGCGAGATGGAGCTGGACTGAAGACCTTCCTCATTGATGCTTGGGCTTTATTGAGGGCTGTGAAGAGATTGATGTGCTTCTGAAGCTCCTTCAGGAATGCCTCTACGAATAACAAGCCATTGGCCGATGGCCCCAACTCTTTGGCTGCCAAGTGTAACGGTTTTCAGACACTTTATTCTACAGAGGGTTAGAATAAAATACAATTTTATTAGAGCAAAAAAAACAATAACAAGCTTGCCCCCTAGGGGCAGTACTGAAAATAGCAGAATATGGACTACAATGCCTGGAAAAGAACAAGGAATATATCTGTAGTACAGATATGGAGCAGGCAAAACGGTGACTGAAGACAAATGGTTAATTACAAGGGTAATCAGTCTCAAATGTGGTGTTAGGCACGCCCTTGGTGAACAAGACTGCAGTAGGTGCTAGTTCATACAACACCTTAAGTCCATTCAATGTGTAACGCTGTAGATAAGAGCTGCGATTTGAGACTGAAGCTGCAGTGTAATTGTTTGGTAGCCCCCACAGGCGTAAACGGAGACCAACAGTATTGGGATCGTTTGAGCCAATAGCCCCCACGGGAGTAATGGAGACCAACAGTATTGGAATTGCTTGAGCCAATAGCCCCCACGGGCGTAACGGAGACCAACAGTATTGGAATTGCTTGAGTCAATAGCCCCCACGGGCGTAACAGGAACCAACAGTATCATGATAGCTTGAGTTAATAGCCCCCACGGGCGTAACGGAGACCAACAGTATCGTGATAGCTTAAGTCAATAGCCCCCACGGGCGTATACCGGAGACCAACAGTAGTGGAATCGCTTGAGCCAATAGCCCCACAGGCGTAACAGAGACCACCGGTTGCTACATTGCTTGCCAATAGCCCACGGGCGTAACGGGAACTACTGCTCTGCAGGTGTAAAGAGCCGCCGACTACTGAGGCCCACAACGCGGCCGGCTCGCAGAAGCAGAGTATCTGGCTAAGGCTTAGCAATGGTTAAAGTGGCAGTGAGGAAGTAGGAAGCAACACAAGTGATCAAGGCTCACAGTAGCGACACAGTACAGCAAGTGTCAATAGACTCAGCTATACTTCACAATACAATGAATATGGAAGGCTCAGCTCAGGAAACACGGCTCAGCGATGGTTAACCCAGGAAATACAGGAGGCTCAGATCACACACTGCAGCGATCAGAATGTCGCCGAGGCGACAACAGGAGCTGTAGACTGGAGCGGCAGAATCTGGAACAAGTCCAGGAGTGAGTAGTCGGCCAGGCCGGGTCAGGACACGTAGGAGATTCGCAGACAAGCCGGATCAGCAAATGAGCAGGAACGTCAGCCAGGCCGGGTCGGATCACGGAGAAGATTCGCAGACAAGCCAGATCAGCAACAAGCAGGAAGTCAGCCAGGCCGGGTCGGATCACGGAACAGGAACAAAGGAGCGTAGTCTGTACAAGCCAAGTCGGTACACAGGAGATCAGGAACACAGGAACACAGCAACAGCAATACTGGCTCAGAAACAACACGAAAGGGCACCTGACAGGTGCCAATGGCCAGAATAATACAGGTCACCAGGGGCGGGCCAACACAGCTCAACCAATCAGGGAGTAGCACAACTGAGAGTGACAGAAAAGGATCACGGGGACCGTGATACCAAGTCCGCCAACTTGCTGTCGATGCGCAGCAATGCCACCTTCCTGCGTTCTGATTAAAGGGCCGTATTGGTGTTCCCCAGTAAGCAGAAGGAATATAAGGCCCATTCCCTAATAGATGTTGGATCCAAAGTTGTCCCCAGAGCAAAGTGTCGTGCGCCATATGCAGAATTTGAGCTAATGGACCAGTAAGATCAAGCAACTTATCCTGAGTCAAACACAAGCCTTTTTCCATGCATTTCCTGGGATCACTCCCTGAATGAGACATAAAGACAACCATTGTCAAAAATCTGGGTTATGACAACTTTGTCCAGAACTAGAGGTCTTGGGCGTTCTGCTTTGAGGTGGTTTCGTACCTCCCACTCCAACGGTCTGTGTAGCCAGTAATGAATATAATTCACCAGGGGATCTGGCAATTGCCATTCTGAAGAGCGTAGGTGCCTGATGGTTCTAGGATCGAAGAGAGGCAGACCAGGTGAATCCAAAAGGGCCCCATCAGAGCCCTGTGATGTGGAAGGGCACGTAGAGGATGCCAGCTTGTCCAACATTGATTCCTTAACATAAGGCGAAGGGTCTTCGCAATCATCCTCCCACCGATTGAGATTGGCATCCGACAGGGAAGCCTCATCCGCCTTCCATTCATCAAGCACCGCAAGGGGATCCGGAGAGTAATCGTCTTCATCAGAAGAATGGACAGACATAAGTCCATGACCACCAGGAGGTATGCCTTTATTTCTTCGTAACAGAGTCTTCCCCTTGGATCTGGAGAAAGCACCAAAGGTTTTACTCCTAGGTCTTTTGGGAGGAGACGCACAATCTTTCTCCAACTCAATAGCTTCCGCAGTATTTGCTCTAGCATCTAAGTCCTGAGGGCGTTGCGTCAATGACTCCAGTCATTGTAGGTCTGTGAACTGTACTGAGACCCCCTGTGGTGTGCTAACCTAATCACATCTGGCCCTTTGTATTGTGTTGTACCAGTTGTTGCTAGCCTTTTGTGTAGTAATGCAATCATGTCCGTGTTATTGTAATCCCTGGGACCTTCTGTTGTTGGCCCTTTGTCTTGTATATTGTGATTATATTATCCCTGTGACTCACCTATTGTATCCTGCCTGCCCATGTATTTCAATGTAGGTTTTGTATATAAATATGTGTGGTTTGTTCCAATAAAGGCAGTTGTTATTTTAACCCCAAGATACTGGTGTTGTCTGATGCTTGGGTGGGGAAGCTTGCTGTATGCAGATTGTGCTCTCTGTACCCTGACACTAGTTTTGCCTAGTTTTGGGGTATATTGCGGTATGCTGTTGGATGTCCATCTGGCTCATAATGGAAGAAGTGACCATTGACGGGGACACAGAGGCTGGGTGTCCTCTGGTACCGTCACAGGAGGCAATGGAGCAAAGGCAACCAGCAACTCTACCACGGAGGTAGCAGTTGCACTACACCGATGGAGCACGCCCACAACTAGCCCAGGCAGGTGGTAGTCAGACTGGAGTGAAGGACAGCACAGAGTGTAAGTCAGACAAGCAACAGTCGAGAGCCAAATCGGGTAGTCAGCCACAGCTAAGGTCAAAACACAGCAGGTAGTCGGACAAGCCAGGGTCATACACAGATCGGGTAGTCAGACAAAGACACAGGATCGATCAGGAGTAAACACGGCAGCCAAGCAAGGGTCAAACGAGAGCAACACTGAAGAAACCCGCAGATACACCACGAAAGGGCAACAAGTCCTAGCCTCAATGAGGTTTATAAAGCAGGAGGAGGTGGGACCCAATTAGGCCCAACAGAATAGGCCCATAAACAGGCATCCGTGCCAGTGCCTGTAACATGACTAGCAATGAGGAAGTGGCCATACAGAGGTAAGAGCACAGGATCGCTTAGGCCTCAAAGGGAGACTGTGATACCGGCATAAGCAATGTATTGTAAAATAATATAAAATAAAAGGGACTCACACTCACTAGGGATGGAAAAAGCACTGGTTGTAATGCCTATAATGTGCTTGACCTGCCCATCATCAAGCCCTGTGTGGAGTTTATGTGATAGCGTACAGACAGTCCATGGTTTACACAAGATCATAGACATGAGAGGATATGCCCCTGTGGTCTAGTAGAAAGCAGAGAAACTCATGACTTCATTCAGACCATGTGGTGCCACCATATTAAGTCTGTAAATCCATTTACATTGCAGTTGTAATAGGGAAGAGCCCTGGTTCCTGCCACATTTAAGCAGTGGCACATAGTCAATTATCATTGATCTGAGTGCTGGCAAGCTGTGTCGTTGCGCAAGAAAATGTCTAGGTACTGGTTTGTCAGTATTTTTGGTTTGTAGTGGAGCTCTGAATGTTTTAGTGATTTTACCCATATACTATAGACCACATGGGCAGACCAAGATGTACACAACATATTCTGAGGTGCATGTGACTTTGCATTTAATTTGTAGATTTGTATGTGGGCATTTGAAAAATTGATCAGTTAACATAGTGTTGCATGTTAGACAGTTGGAGAGGTTTACATGTTGAGAACTTTTCTTAATAGGTGGTGCACAATCCGGTTGCATCAGGATATCCTTTAGGGTTTTCCCTCTCCAATAAGCCATCATAGGTGTTGTTGTGTTAGTAAATTGTACAGCGCTGCGGAATTAGTTGGCGCTAAATAAATAAAGAATAATAATAATAATAATAATAAATGGAGATCTGATGTAATTAGGTCCCAATGTGCCCGTAACATGTTCCTTAATGGGGTTGTTGTTGGTGCAAAGATTGTTACGAACATCATTCTTTTTGGTTGGTCTCTGGGTTTGTGTGCCTGTAGCAAGGATTCTTGTGTATGCAATTTGACTCGCTGAAGTTGATTGTCCACTAATTTAGTTTTGTATCCTCGGTCCAGGAACTGTAGTTGTTGGAATCTAGTTTCTGAGGATGTATTATTCCTGATCACCCTTAGAAACTGTGAATAGAGGACACCCCTTATCTGTGTCATAGGACGACAGCTAGAGGCATGTAAAATAGTATTACTATCTGTAGGTTTGTGGTACAGAGTGGTGCTTAATGAGTTACCTGATTTTATGACTAAGATCAAGAAAACTTAAAACAAATGTGCTGCTTGCATACATGTTCAATTTCTTTGCAGTAATGTATTGTAATCATTAATAAAGTATACAAAGTATAACAACAGATGCACCAGCATTGAAATAGGGCTAACAAGTACATAACCTTTGACACTAAAACTAAAAAAACTAAATCTAAGAATCGTATCCTCATGGAATTTTCAACTAATAATTAGCCCGTCAACTTGGACTTATGATCTCTTTCAACATGTATATTGATGTTTTATTTGAACATTACGTTTTCAATTTCTCCATATAGACTCTTCCTAGCCCAGCAGTCTGATACATTGTATATATTCAGTTCCCACAGTCGTTATCTTGTTTTAGGCTCATTGTATTATGCTTCATTTTTCTCCCATGGCGACTCCCATGGAGGTGAGATCATTCCGTTTTTGAAAATTAATCTCTGAACACCTGATAGATCCCAGTTTGAAAGTTCTGTGGCATGGATATGCTCTTCAAGTTAAAACTGTGAGATAACTTGGAAATATATATGGGGTATATTTACTTGCCTTGCAATTGGAGCTATGCCAAATATGTAAGGAATCATCAACATATGTCAACTCTCATGTTTTAATGCGATGGAATAATATCACTTATATCTGGATATTAAAAGGAGTTACACTTAGGAAGAACAGTTTACTTTAGGATTGATTGGGGCATCCAATTATTATTGTATCTCATTCTCAATGCTTCAGAGTATTTTTACTTTTGATTATCTGGGGCATAGATGCCAGCATCTAGTTGGGGGGGCTATATTTGTTGTTTTTAATACAACGTTGTGCTTTTACTGTATTCTGGGAAGTTGGTAGGGGGAGATTGTTGTGAGTGGGCTTGTGGATCTCCTCTACGTCTCTCTATATATGTCAATATTTTGGGGTATAATTAAAATATATATTTTTTGATACTGATATTTTTTGTTGTTATTATTATTATTATTGTGGTCACTGATGAGGAGTTGAGTGCCTGTAGATAATAGACTATGTATTCTTTTATATTTCTATGATATTTTTGGATTTGATGGCACCCCGTATTAGATAAATATGGTTATCTCCCCGAGTTAAAACTGGTGTGCTTTACTCTCTTCATCATATTTGCTTTACATAAACACAAAACTAAATATCAAATTGTAAATAGTGTTTAAACATTCTTACTATTATTTAAAAAAAAAAAAAAAACATTTTATACATATTTTAATTCAATATTACTAAACTAATAACATTTACTTAAATGTATTTAAATTTGAAAAATAAAAACATAATTTAATGAATATATGTTTTATTCTTTATCTTTCTGTTCTACAAATATTATTCAATTTGTTAATATTTATCTTTATTAATATACCAAACTTTTATTTATTCAAAAAACTCATCTCTTTTCACTTGCATCAAAAACTCACCTGCAGAACTGACTTTATTATATTCCTTTGATTGTACCCCACAAAATTTGGCTTATACTTTTATTTATTGTTTTCAACATTCTTTCCTGTACTTAGAAAACTCATATCAAACTCATTTGATTCGCCATCCTATACTTCACTACCACAATTACTTGTTTCTGATTCCGGAGAACTCTCTAAATATAACATTTCATTAATAACTCTAACATCATTTTTTATTATGGAGTCTTCTTCAGATTCACACATTTTTGAATTGAGATATTTAGAAATAGTTGTCGTTAATAAACGTAAGGATACTTTGAGTTCAAATTTTTATTCATTTCTATTAATTGAATTTTAAAATCTTCTATAAAGTCCTTTAACTGTCAATACATCTTCCTGATGTTGACTGATATTGAATATATTTTTTATAACCCTTCATAAACTCTTCCATAACATTCTGATCATTATACTGCAACCAAGATACTCTGGATGTTTCAGATGTACTTTCCCCATTTCTGGCTCTCTTATTATGCTTAAATCCTCATTGACCGTTGGTTCTTCATCATGACTAATTTTGGTCACCATATCCACTACATCTTCCAAATACTCTATATCTGTATGAAATATATATTTCAATTTAACATAGTAAAGTAATATAAATAATTATTTTTTTATTAGATAAATACATTTATTTTAATTAAAATTACTTCATGATTATAATCTAATTTAAATTTAAAAAATCTCTCAAGTAAGTGTTACTATACTCATTCGTAAGGGCTTATTACGTCTCATAGATAACAAAATACATTTCATCTTTTAAAAAAAAGTTTTGATTTAATACCATTTTTTATATATAACTTTTTTTTCCAACTACATTCTATTAAATAACTAAAAGACAGTCCAACTAAAAATTAAATCACATATGCTAACTTTTTAGCTATTTTTTTATCATGATCCTTTATTAGCGCATTTATGTTTACATTATAATTTTTACTATGCATTCAATCCACTTCAACAGACAATCAGAACATCACTCTATATGTTAACTTCCAAATATTTTCTTTATATTCACTAATAAAATATAAAATATAGTGAGTGAACAGAAGAAAAATCTAAATCAAATCAATATTTGGTGTGATCATCCTTTACCTTCAAAAAAGCATCAATTCTTCTAGGTACGCTTGCACACGACAGGGAGGTTGTTCCAAACATCTTGGAGAACTAGCCACAGTTCTTCTGTAGATTTAGGCGGCCTCGGTTGCGTCCCTCTCATCATGTAATCCCAGAAAGACTCGATGATGCTGAGATCAGGGCTCTGTGGGGGCCATACTATCACTTCCAGTACTCCTTGTTCTTCTTTACGCTGATGATAGTTCTTAATGACTTTGGCTGTATGTTTGGGGTCGTTGTCATACTGCAGAATATATTTAGTGCCAAACAGATGCCTCCCTGGTGGTATTGCATGAGGAATAAGTATCTGCTTGTAGTTCTCAGCATTGAGGAGACCATTCATTCTGACCAAATCCCCAACTCCGTTTTCAGAAATGCAGCCCCAAACTTGGAAGGAACCTCCACCATGCTTCGCTGTTGCCTGCAGACACTCATATTTGTACTGATCTCCAGCTCTACAGCAAACAAACTGCCATTAGCTCAGAATTAGCAGAAAGCAGTGGGACCCTGGTACACTCATGCACTGTCCGGAGAAGCCTGGATAGAAGTGATCTTCATGGAAGATTTGCGGCCAAAAAGCCACACCGCCGACATGGAAACAAGGCCAAGCGACTCAACTATGCCCTAAAAAAAACAGCAAATGGGGTGCATAAAAATGGCCGCAGGTGCTCTGGACTGATGAGCCAAATTTTGGAATATTTTATCTGAAGCAGGAGTCATTTTATTTGCCATACAGCTGGAGACAACCTGTGCCTGCAGACAACAGTGAAGCATGGTGGAGGTTCCTTCCAAGTTTGGGGCTGCATTTCTGCATATTGCCTGTTTATTTGTGCTTCTTCAAAAGACCTTTGACAGCACACCTGTAAACTCCTGGCTGTCTTGAAATGCCTGGGAGAGACCTTGCTAATGCAATATAGCTACCTTGTGTCTTGTTGCTGTGCTCAGTTTTGCCATGGTGTATGATGTTTGATATCAGACTGTCTTCAGCAACATCACCTTGTTAGCCGAGTTTTGCTGTTCATCACCCAGTTTTATTCCTCCACCACAGCTGTTTCTGTTTCAGTTAATGATTGTTTTTCAACCTATAGATTAAACAATTATACCAAACAGGTGTTTTAATCATACATCTTACTATATGCCTACAAAATATCTGATTTTCTCTCTTTTGTTTGAATTCCCAGAGAGGAAGGAATTAACCTCTGAAAGCTTGCAACTTGTAAAGTTAACTTGTGCCTCCTGGACTGTGTTGCTGTACGTTTATTTCTCAAGCTGGTAAACTGACTGTCACGGGATTCAGGCAAAGAAGGACAGACAACAGTAATAACCACCTTTATTTATTATATACAGTAATAATAATGTTGCCCACAACTCCAGACCACTGGACAGTAGCCCCCAGGCTACTACTCGGAGGTGCACACTGTGCTGTGCTCTGCACTACTGCAAGATACCAGAGGAAATAGGTTCGGGTGGAGCACCGGTAGAACCAGTAATGATAGCACAAGTCTCTACCCAGGGTATCACTAAACGGAGGCAACAGGGAGCAAGAACAAGCCAGAGCCACGGGACACAGAGACGAATGGCCAGGCAAGTTGGGTAGTGCACAGAGCAAGTAGTCAGTCAGAGCCACAAGTCAGACAAGCTGGGTCTACAAGGAGCGAGTTAGTCAGCCAGAGCCACAGGTCAGAACTGATCTGTGTAGTCAGACAAGCAAGGGTCTTCACGGAGCGAATAGTCAGCCAGAGCCACAGGTCAGAACCAATGTGGGTAGTCAGACAAGCCGGGGTCTAAGGATACTGTGATACTGACTAGTAGTCCAAATACAGGAGCTGATGTGTTTAATAGTGCTCAGCAGAGCAAGGATTTTGTTTTGTTTGTGATGCTGCTGTCTCACCACTTGAATACAAACAAACAGGCAAAGACTTGAATTATCCTCCTCCTGTATGTGAAGTGTCTCTGCATCCTATAAGGCTGATCCCAGAACAGAAGGTACAAAACATTAAAAGGTACTTTTGTCACATATGGTGGAGAATGCAGGCAGCACACTGAAGTTAGTGAGTTGCAAACAGAGACTTCTGGAGAAATGGAGGATGTTATTAAAGCCCTGATACAGTCCTCATCTGTGCAGCAGGAAACTAACAGAAAGGCTACTGAGGCTCAGCAAGACAGTGACAGAAGGGCTGCTGAGACTAATGCACTACAGCAGGAAACTAACAGAAAGCTTGCTGAGGCTCAGCAGGAAACTAACAGAAGGGCTGCTGAGTCCAATGCAGCACTGCAGCAACTGCTTATAGCACATACAGATGATGTGGAGTCTTACCTGATGGCATTTGAGAGAACTGCAGAAAAAGAAGGGTGGCCTATGACTGAATGGGCAAGTCTATTGGCACCATTTCTGAGCTGAGAGCCCCAAAAGGCATATTATGATCTGGAACCAGACCAAGCCAGAGACTACAGCAAACTGAAAGTGGAGATCTTCGCCCATCTGGGAGTAACAACTGTGGTCTGGGCCCAGAGGTTCCATTCCTGGATTTACCCAGAGAAAACTGTTCAATCACAGATGTTTAACTTAATACATCTGGCCAGGAAATGGTTACAACCAGAATTCAACTCATCCAGCTACATTGTGGAGCGATTAGTAATAGACAGACTCCTGAGAGAACTGCCTATCTCTCTCAGATGGAGGGTCAGTCAGAGTGGCCCCAAAACAGTGGACCAATTGGTCACATTGGTAGAATGGTATGTTGCAACAGGAGAGATGCTTCAAACTCCTGTCCAAGAGCGGCTTCAGAATCCAAAAACCCAGTGCTCCAGCAAAACTGGTAAGACTGTTCCAGGGAAAATGGGGACTTTTGGTGAGTGGGTTGGATTTCATAATCTCAGGGACATGAGCCCAAGGGAGAAGGGCTTTGTGAGACCTGAACAGCCCACAAATTATTTCAGAATGACTAACTATGCTATGAAATGTTTTAAATGTTGAAAATATGGACATATTGCAAAAGACTGTCCTGAAAATATTGAACTGATGGAATGTAGTTTGGGTAACAACAGGGATGGTTATTCACTGTATTCTCATCCTGTGTGTTCTGCAAACAAAAGTGGATGTCTAAATAGCCACCCCTGGTGTTCTGTGAATATGGAAGGTAAAAAGATACAGGCATTACCTGATTCAGGCAGAATGGTTAACCTTATAAACCAAGCTTTGGCAAATGGCGCTCACATAGATGACTCACAAATGACTGATATTGCCTGTATATATGGTGACATGCATAGGTATCCTACTGCTGAAATATGTGTTGGGTTCTATAAATTGTCGAGTTGGCCTGGTACCAAAGTTAGCTCATGATAATTGGTAGAGAATGTCCCCATTTTTTAGGACTCTGAGATTCTGCTGAAACCCACATGACTAGTCTGCCAGGTGAATATAAAGATGATGTTCCTTTTTTCTGACTCTTCAGTAGATTAACTAGATAGCAGGGATGGATCTGAGAGTAAGATGTTGTCCCCTTTGAAAACACTGGTTGGGGACAACCCAGAATTGAGTGGTACAGGGCCATCTGGTAGTTTTGAGGAAGACATTGGGCTCCTTAACCTGGAGGTTAACCTGGGTAACTTATGGAGTGCACAGTGGTCTGACCCCACTCTATTAGCAAACAAACAAAGGTTTTACAGTCGCTACTAATTTAACATCCTTAAATATAAATGAATGCACTCACCCATCATATATGGGCACGGCAGGCCCGGTAGCAGCTCCCCACAGTCGCAGCTACGACTCCACAGACAAGAGGACAAAAGGAGGGAAGTGCACTCGGGTCCGCCACAGTATTAATCAGCAAAGGTCATCAAGTCAAAGTAAAAACTCGATTTATTTTATACAAAAATAAAAACATTCATGGGGTTATATCAACATGTCACATAGTCAAATGACACCAGACTCTGTCGCCTAACACGTGTCGTGATTTACAAAATAGTATCACTTCATCATAGGCTCTGATTAAGTGATACTATTTTGTAAATCACAAAACGCGTTAGGCGACAGAGTCTGGTGTCATTTGACTACGTGACATGTTCATGTAACCCCATGAATGTTTTTATTTTTGTATAAAATAAATCAAGTTTTTACTTTGACTTGATGGCCTTTGCTGATTAATGCTGTGGTGGACCCGAGTGTGCTTCCCTCCTGTTGTCCTCCACTCTATTAGCAGCCAGAAACGCCATTTCAGTAAAAGATGGTTCCCCTACTAATCCAGAAAGACCCCTTACTCATCCCTAATTTTAAGTAGACAATGATCTGTTGTATCGGGTTGAGAATAAGGAGTCTGTTCTAACAAATCAATTGTTAGTGCCAAAAGCTTATCTACGCACTGTATTATATCTTGCACATAGCCATGTTCTAGGGGGCCACCTGGGGGTAGACAAGACAAAAGAGCATATTCTTAGGAGATTTTATTGGCCAGGGGTAGTTGCAGCAATAAAACAGTATTGATCTTCATGTCCAGAATGTCAGCTTACAGCACCATTCACAGCATATCATAGCCCATTAGTATCTTTACCTGTAAATGAAACCCCATTTGAATGCATAGCAATGGACTTTGTGGGACCTCTAGTAAAGTCTGCTAGGGGACATCAGTACATATTGGTAAATATTACATTATGCTACTTGTTACCCTGAGGCAATTCCTCTGCGCACAACCTCAGACAAATCAGTTGCCAAGGAATTAATAATACTGTTTAGTAGGGTTGGAATCCCTAAGGATCAGGGTACTCCATTCATGTCCCGGGTTACAGGGGAATTATGTAAATTTCTTCACATAAACCATCTAAAAAAAACTCTGTGTATCACCCACAAATGGATGGTTTGGGGGAATGGTTCAATAAAACTCTGAAGTCTATGCTACGGAAGGTAATTTGACAAGGACTGGAAAAATTGGTACTGTCTACTGCCATACTTAATGTTTGTTATTAGGGAAGTACTTCAAGCCTCCACTGGGTTCTCTCCTTTTAAACTGTTGTATGGTAGACATCCCAGGGGTCTACTTGACAAAGCTAAGAAAACATGGGAACAAGAGGCTACCCCCCCCCCCGCAGTAATGTGATTGAATATATAACCCAGGTGCAGGAAAGTATGGCCGCTATTATGCCCATCGTATGGGAACATATGGAGAAGGCCCAGTAAGCTCAGGAAAATAGTTATACTAGGAATGCCAGGGTCCATGTATTTTAACCTGGAGACAGAGTACTAGTTTTGGTCCCCACAATAGAAAATAAATTCCTGGCAACATGGCATGGACCATACAAGATTATTGAAAGGGTTGGAGAGGTGAATTACAAAGTCAGATAGCCAGGTAGACATAAACTTGCTTAAGCCATGGAAAGATAGGGAAGGTCTAATTGCAGTTGAAGCCACTGCCCTTCCTATTAAAAATAAAAGTGGCCCAGAAGTTAACATATCAGAAACCCTGTCTATACAACAGACACTGGAAGTCAAAAACATTGTAAGATTAAACAAAGATGTGTGTACACCACGACTCAAGGCAGAACTCATATTATTAAACATGGCATTATAACAGAGGCAGTGAAAAGGGTTAAGCTTAAGCCTTATAGAATATCGGAAGCCTGTAGACAGGCTATTAGAGAAGAGGTTAAGAAATGTTGGACCTTGGGGTAATTGAAGAATCCCAAAGTGACTGGAGTAGCCTTATTGTACTTGTGCCAAAGCCTGATGGCACAATCAGATTTTGCAATGATTATCGTAAGTTGAATGCCGTTTCAAAATTTGATTCATATCCCATGCCAAGAGTTGATTAGATAGTTGAAAGGCCCGGGAAAGCCCGGTATCTTACCACATTAGATCTAACCAAAGGATATTGGCAGGTCCCACTTAGAGCAGCAAAAGAAAAAAATTGCCTTTTCTACCCGATGGTCTTTTTCAATACAAAGTACTTCCTTTTGGTCTACACGGGGCTCCTGCCACATTCCAAAGAATGATGGACAGAATATTAAAGTCACACATTATGCTGTTGCATACCTTGATGATGTTGTAATGCATAGTGCAGATTGGGAGTCTCACCTTCCAAAAGTACAAGCTGTGCTTAACTCGATCTGATCTGCTGGCTTAACAGCTCATCCCAGTAAGAGAACTATTGGTGTAGAGGAAGTCAAATATTTGGGCTACTCGATTGGTAGGGGATTAGTGAAACCTCAACTTGCAAAAATTGAAGCAATATGAAACTGGACTTGCCCGCTCACTAAGAAACAAGAGAAAATTTTTTGGGCTTAGTTGGATATTACCGGAAGCTTATCCCCAACTTTGCTACCATTGCAGGTCCCTTGACTGACCTTACAAAAGTAAGAGCTCATGTGAAGTTGAACTAGCATTCAGAAAATTGAAGGAGGCCATATGTAGTCAACAGGTGCTGGTGACCCCTGATTTCTCTAGGGACTTTATTTTATAGACTGCTGCATCAGATGTGGGACTTGGGGCTGTTTTCTCCCAAGAAAATCAGGGAAACGAGTACCCCATTTTATATCTAAGAAGAAAACAGAAACCACACGAAATAAATTACTCTATTGTTGAGGAGGGTCTTGTTGTCAAATGGGCTGTAGATGCCCTCAAGTACTACCTGTTAGGCAGGAAGTTCAGTCTTGTGACAGACCATGCACCACTAATGTGGATGAGTCAAAACAGGGAGAAAAACAATAGAGTGACCTGCTGGTTACTTAATTTACAGCCCTATAATTATTCAGTTGAACACAGGGCAAGCTGTAAACAGGTAAATGCTGATGGGCTTTCAAGAATGCATTCCCTACTGTCCATGGTAGCTGGGGTGAGGGTGTGTGACAGAGTCCCATTAATAGTGATGGAGGGTGTATATACATCGTCCTAGATCCTGTAGCATATCTACCCTGATTAGCCCCAGGGAAATATAATGTACAGGTAACTTGTTATACCTTCCAAATCTGTGGATTTTGGGCCAGTGCTCCACTATATAGTTTCATAGTAACTGACATGTGCCAGGTGAAGAATCCACACCAGGAGTTCTATCACTCCCTACTTTCACTCATATGCATCTGGTAATTAGTGCAGATAGCAGTCAAATACTTCCCCCTGCACTGCACTCTTTTGTTTGAGTTCCCTGAGAGGAAGGTATTAATCTCTGAAAGCCTGCAACTTGTGAAGTCTACTTGTGCCTGCTTGACTTTGTTGTTATATGTTTATTTCTCAAGCTGGTAAACTGACTAGTAGTCCAAATACAGTCAAGGAGCTGATTTGTTTAGTTAGTGCTCAGTAGAGCAAGGATTTTTTTTTGTTTGTGATGTTGCTGTGCTGTCTCACCACTTGGATACATATAAACAGGCAAAGACTTGAATTATCCTCCTCCTGTGTGTGAAGTGTCTCTGCAACCTAGAAGGCTGATCCCAGGACAGAAGGTACAACACATTAAAAGGTACTTTTATCACAGACGATAGAGGTTCTCTCAAAGCTGCACATCCCCAATTTAGCAAACAAATGATTGGCTCTCAATCGACACAACACAATGCATACGTGTTCCAGTAGAGATGTGGAGAAGACCAATATGTCATTCAAGTATATTATGGTGCATGTGAGGAGGAGTTCTCAGGAATATGGCCGGGGCATTGCAGAAGCCAAAGGGCATTGCAAGATACTCTTAATGCCGGAATCATGTTGAAGGTGGTTTTCCACTTGTTGCCTCTACACATGCAGACCAGATTGTAGGCCCCTCATAGATCCAGTTTGGTAAATACTGTGGAACCAAGTAGCCGTTCCAGAGTCTCGGGTATGAGTGGAAAGGTGTAGCAGTTCCTACGCGTGATTGCATTGAGGCCTCGATATTCAGTGCACGGACGAAGTGAATGGTCCTTATTGACAAAGAAGTATTCCACACCCACTGGGGATGAGGATGGTTGGATGAACCCCCTAGCGAGGTTATCCTGGATGTATGCCTCTAGTGCTGCAGTTTCCAACTTGATAGAGCAATTGTATGGTCGGTGTGGAGATAGTACTTCAGCTCTGTTTTGGCCTTGGAAAATATGTCCAAAAAGGAACGATAAGGAAAGGGCACCTGGGAAGACATCTCCATCATTACAGGGTTGTTGATGGTCAGGGAGGACACCATTATAGCAGAGGCGGAGTCCTGAGGGAAGGTTATAGAACCCGTTGACCACTCGATCATCAGGTTGTTCTTCACCAGCCAGGAAAAACCCAAGATAACTGGTGTTTATGAAGAGCAGATAACGTCAAACTCAGCAGCCACGGTATGACTAGGAGCAATCTGAAGTTGCATGGTCAGGGTATTGAGGGTGATACGTCCTCTACCCAGAGGAGAACCTTCGACCCTGTGCTGACAGAAGGAGTCCTAGGCATAAATGGTATGTTGTGCTGCAGTGCAAAGTCATGATTGAGGGGAAAAAAAACAGCACATCGGAATTCACCAATGCCTTAGGCTGTATGGATGCTGAGGCCCAAGAAAGCAGCACTGGTACCATGAGATGTTGAGTGGCTACAGAGGGGAAGGACGTTTGACTTAGGGAGACCAGAGGGAATCCCCCTAAGTCCTGCAGTTAACTGGCTTGTTGGGACACAAACGGCAATGTGTCCGGACTGTCTGCAATACAGGCAGAGACCTGAGGTCCGTTGTCTTGTCTTCTCCACTTCAGTAATACAAGCAGATCAGGCCCTCCAAGGTGTCAGGTATGGGCTTGATAGCCAGCTCATCCTTTAGATGGTCAGAAAGCCCTTCAAGTCCCCATCACCCCAATCCATCTCTTTCTCCAAGGTACAGAATTCGATGGCATAATGTGAAAAGAAGTGTTGACTCTGTTGTAGATCAAGAGGGGCAGTGTCAGCCAATGCTCATCTTCCTGGAGTGTCGAACATAGAATGAAAGGCGGTGATGAAACCATTGCAGTTGTTAATAAAAGACGACTTCCAGTCCATTAAAGGGGATACCCAGCACAAGGCCTGTGCCATAGAAAGGATATAATGAAAGTAACCTTTGACTGGTGCGATGCATACACCTCAGGTTGACTCCTGAAGTGGAGAAAGCACTTGTTCAATATCCCGCACAATAGCGTCATGTCCCCTTCATATTTATCAGGAAGGGGGAATATGAATGGGAATGGAAGGCAAGGATGTGCCAGGGGTAGGTGAAGAGATGGAACCTGTGGTAACTGGCGAAGCAGGTTGCCTAGGAGATTCCAAGCACTGCTGCATGTGCTGCAGGATTAACATAATGGAGTCCAGCTTCTGATCCAGGCGATGTATGTGGGAAGTGTGTTGGTCCAACAGAGCTTCCTGATGGATCACCACTTTTGAAATCTCCTTAAGATCGTCTGACATGCCGAATGCATAGCACTATCACAATATCACCCAACTGCAGGAAACCTGTAAGAGAGGGAGTGCTAGGGTGCGTCGTTAGCATGAGTGGCTGGTCGATTGTTGGCTGCTTATTGTAAGACCTTGCTATTGCCGGGTAAAGGTGCCAGCTACAAGGCCGGATGACAAACCCCAGTGGAGCTGGAAGTGAGCCCAGGATAGCCTGGCAATAAACAGCACAGACTCTCCTGCAGGGGAGAGTGCAGGCTTGGGAGCACAGCGCAGAGTGTTAAATAGAGTACGTATGCCACAACGGTAGCTGGAACTTTCCTACAAAAATAGACAGCAAGAAACAAAACAACAATGGAAGAGTACTCCTAAGACAGCGGGTCAAGAGAGGGCTGCTGCAGACCGAGAAACCACCAACCAGGCTACAAATACACAGAGAACAGCATGGTCAAGATCAGCCAGCATCATACACAGGTGGTCAGTACAGCAGGCAAAAGTGGTGGTCTATGTCAGGCAATAGGTCATACACTGGAAATCAGGACAGGCCAAAACAGCAGAAGAAAATGATGGTCAGAATCAGGCAAGGCCATACACTGGATTTCTAGACAGGGAAAAATCAGTAGACTAAGGCTATGGTCAGTATCAGGCAAGGGGTCATACACTGGATATCAAGGAGAGGTATATCGGTAGGCAAAAAGCAGAGGTCAAGAATCAGGCAGGAGGGTCATACACTGGATATTGCAAGGTACTGAGCAAGATCAGGGAGGCACGTCTAATAAGGGTAACATACACTGTGATTGTGTGTCAGGGACCCAGATATACTTATCCTGTGCAAAGTCACAAGCACACGACATCTAAAGACAACACAACCCAGAAGAATTAAGGCCGGCGCATCACGCCAGAGCTTAATGGCGACCGGCAAGGAGACAATGCCTGGTGTCGGGTAAGAGTGGAAGCATGGTGCGGGACAAAAAGGTTATCAAAGGTGGAAACTTCTCTCCTCCTCACTTTACCCCCACCAGTCTAATACAGTCTTAATGTATAGCAAACATTGAAGAAAACAAAAGCGAATCAGGAAAGTGAATTTCCTAATGTAGAGAACAGAAGAGGACTCTTTTGCCAGGGCTTAAAGCGGAACTACCATGTCACAAAATGTTTAGCTTAACTAAGTCCCCTTCTGGCGACTAGCTGCTTAGTAGCACTAGTCGCCAGAATTATTACCTGATTTAATAGATATATGCTTTATTCCCCAGCTGTTAGTAGCATGGAACTCGGACATCTTGCCAGAATGACGTCCGAGCGCCTGCGCTGTCAGTCCCAGCCAGAGCCGAATGGCTCGTAGCAACTCCTCCTAGACCCGGCTGGGACTGACAGCGCAGGCGAGCGGACATCATTTTGGCAAGGTGTCCACGCTCCGTTCTACTGAAAGCTGGAGAATAAAGCATATATCTATTAAATCAAGTAATAATTCTGGCGACTAGCGCTACTAAGCAGCTAGTCGCCAGAAGGGGACTTAGTTAGGCTAAACATTTTGTGACATGGTAGTTCCTCTTTAAACAGCTGTTTGTTTTTTCTCGTGAGGGAAGGCCTGTCTTTGGGGGTGGCCACTGGTCATTCAGACATTCAGGGTCTCTGGATTGGGGCAGATAGTCTTCTGTCTGTCAATGTGTTGGTGCACAGGCAAAGCACTTAGCACTGCGGCATTGGTCTCAGTCCTTCCAAGAATCTCCTTTACAGATGCAGTTTGACAATGCAACAGTGGTGGACTACACCAGCCACTGAGGGGAGACCAGGAGTGTGGCCATATGGTCTGACGTTTAGCGGATCCCTGTGTGGGCGGAGGCTCATGTGCCGGCTATCTCTACTGTCCACATCCCAAGGGTAGACTACATTGTTCAGATAGGAAATTAGGGAGTTAAATGCTTGGCTAAAGACCTTGTGTAAGCAAGAGTGGTTTAAGTTTCTAGAGCACTGAGCTAACTTTTCCCTAGGGGGAGATATCTTTCTAGTAATCTATAAAATCAGTCTTCGTATGGGGATATATCAACAGATAGCGGCCCCCTAGGAGATTAATCAGAAAAGTACCTCTCTCTAAGACAAACTAATAAACACAATGAAGATTAAAATACAAAAACAGATCGGTCCAATCAGTAAGTCTGGAACAAGAAGAAGAAACAAAGTAGCTGCACAGAATGTATCTAAATGTAGTATTTTAGGAGGCATTCAGACCTTCACCCTAGTGCTCACTGAATTTTATATTTACATATCTCTTTATCTCAGGTATTCTCCTCTTAGTAGCCACCACTCTTCACACCAAACGAATCTGGGGCTCAATCAAGCCACATTCAGGATATCTCAACCCCTTAATGTAAGCAAATATGTGCCCCTCACCATAGGAAGAATAGAAAAATGTTTAACAATATGGGGAGTAACCCGATAAAGTACATTTTCTGTTTTTCTACAAAATGGAGTACTATGGGAAGAAAAATATGCGGATTTATTTTCAAATGAAAACTTTAGGTACAATATACATTAAACCTTTAAAATACTCTATTACAAATCTCTACGTGTTTCTTGGTTCCTATCAATTCATCAGGAGCAAAAGAGTATGTAGCTCCTAATGCCTATATAATAGTGTGTATTGTCAGTGTCCATCTGAAATGAAGTCCGCCAAAACCATCTTAGGTCCCTTCCGCATTCCCATATCTGAGGGCACACTACCCAAAATAATAATATTCTTTGTATGATATCTATCATAAGAAGGTCTGAATTATTATAGATTGATGATTAATTGCAATTTCGTGTTCTGTCCAAAGAATGTTTTTATTATTGTTTCTGGTTGTATGCCCTCCATGTCCATTGGATGTAGTCTAGTCATGTAAGAAAATAAGACCACTAGTTATTTTTTTATACAGCAATTTATAGGGTTACTAAATATCATTGTTTCATTGTTCCAGTTCTGGAACTCAAGCTTTGAATCTTTGTAATGATATATGGTGTAGATTCCTAGCGTCATTATATTATGTTTAATAACCATGTTTACTTCCAGGATCAAAGCTTTGACGTTTTGAAATGGGAAAGCAGAAGAGTCCCAAGAGATGTTTTTGTCAGGCTTCTTCTCTGAGGGACACTAGGAATACACACTATATAAGGTAAGGATTAGGAGCCACATACTCTTTTGCTCCTGATATAGCATTGTAATAGAGTATTTTAAGTTTTTAATGTAAATTTTTCTGTATACTTCTCTATACTGCTTCATATTATAGAAAAACAGAAAATTTACTTTACGGTACTTCTTTGTCACTATCTCTCACCTGATTAGTAAACCTTCCTTTTTCTACCTCCCTCTCTGCATCTCTGTTGATGATCTATTGCCTATTTCTGAACTCGTCTTCAGCTCTCCGATTTGGCTTGTTCTCCATCCTGATGTTCCAGGCTCTCTTGGCTTATCTGCAGTCTGTCTGGTATTCGACCATTTGGCTTGTCCCTGACTTCCCATTCTGGATCTCTCCCTTGGAACTGTGCATTCCATCCTCTGGCCCTGACCCAGCTTGTTACTATGCTCCTGTACCATCTGGCACTGTGTCTCCTTCTTCCTGCTGCAGGGACTCAGTTGAGCAGTTGTTCTCCCTACTCCCTCTAGTGACTTAGTGTTGACTCCTGTCTCCAGACAACCAACCAGAATCTTAAGAGACAAGTTTCTTTTGGGAGACCTGTTTTCTCTCCGACTGCTGCTATATTCTTGCATCTCTATTAGCCTAGCCTCTGGAGTCCCAGTCTCCTGCTGGGACCTAGGTGTATTAGAGTAGGACTTGCCATAAAGTGATCTACCATGATTGGTTGGCAAGGTTATACATGACTTGGCCAATTTGTGAAACCAAAATCTCACTTATTTACTAAGATATATTATATATATATGCCCAACATAGAGGAGCACAGGTTTGTCTCTCTGTTTGCACTTTGGGTTTCGGCCTAATGTTTGGGGGGCTGGAGAACCCTCTCATTCCTTGCTGGTATCTATATATCTACTGTATCTTTATATTCACGTTAAAATTGTATTTACTATATGGATATTTTCTGGTGAGTTAGAGCTTTGAGCTTTCCTTCTCTCTGTTCCTGTTACTTGTAGTTCTCATTTTGCTCATCCTAGCAGCCTTTCACTTATCATATTTAACCACTAATGTAATGCACAAATATTATTGCACTACTACTTATTTTCTTTTCTTATTCTTGGCCTTTAAGCACTAGGCCTCAAATATGTCCCAGCTTGCATGCACCCTGTCTTATGGGGAGGACTGTTGGATCCACAACCCTCTTATACATGTACTCACATAATGCAAAAAGACCCCCAATGGGCCTGCATCTGGTAAGTCCTCTATTTACATCTTTTTTTATTACATTGTATGTCCTCTGTTTTTAATTGCAACACACTGGGACCCACAAACATTGCAAAGAGCATAGATAAAGGCCCCCCCCCCTCTCCTACGTGTTTATCCCAACATCTCTTCAGGGATTTTTTATTTTAATTAGATAGGGCTTTATAGGTGTATTCACTAAGAAATGTTATATATGCCCAACACAGAGCACACTTGTTCATATATAGAGGAGTGCAGGTTTGTCTTTCTGTTTGTGTTTGTACTTTGGCCTAATGTTTGGGGGACTGGAGAACCCTCTCATTCCTTGCAGCTATCTATATATCTATCTTTATATTCACGTTAAAATGTTATTTACGCTATGGATATGTTGTGGAGAGTTGGCAAGGTGAGCTTTCCTTCTCTCTGTTAGTTATAACATTAATGTGAGCATTGAGTAGGTGATCTCGGTGTATAGGTACTGTCTGGGTATCAGCCAAGTCCGGAGACAGATTCAGAGCTCATATAAGTCCACATCCAAAGGCATGGAGTAATGACACTTGGGGGCCACTTCTACCCCGTAGTTACCAACATTTCAGGGGAATACTAGATATTGTATTGTAGGCAGATATCGATAAGGTGACTTAATATATCTTGATTAGTTATAGTCTTCATTTGTATGAATGGAAGGTGAGCTAGCTTAACAGCTTTAGAGTTTCATACATGATGAGTTTCTACTATACCGAATCAATTTCACCATTAAACGATATCTTTATTTATGAGGTAGCTATATTCTAGCCCATAATTACTGAAGAATCTGATTCTGAGCTATTTTAACTTTTTCTCTCCGTTAGATTATGGTTGGATGTTTATTTTTCAGTAAAGTTATTTATTTTATCATTTATTATTTTCACTTTGAATGTTAGAATCAGAGTGCATCCGAGTCAACATTTTCCTTCTCCCATATTCTCTAGCTGTAAATATGTTGGGGTAGCACCTGAGGACTAAGTAGAACTGGTGTTGAACCAGTGAAGATTGTCTTTAACCCATCATTTTTTTTTTTTTAGGGTATTCTCACACTAACCTTCTCCTGTCTACCTTAGGAGAAAAATATGAAATTTACTTACTGATATTTCTCTTTCTTCTGTGTCCTTCCACGGCTCTGTACAATGGGTATTGTCTCCGCCCACTTGCTGGGGTAAGACCAATCAAAAAAGACAAAATAAGGAAGCCCCTCTCCACAGCAGACAGTCTTACTTTTGTCCGAGCTGGAAAATATAATAGCTACAAGGGTAGGGTGAGCTGTGGAAGGACACAGAAGAAAGGGAAATATCGGTAAGTAAATTTCATATTTTCTTCTGTGTCCTATCCCCAGCTCTGTACAATGGGTTATATCAAAGCAGTGTAAAACACAAAGAGGGAGGGGATATATCCTAAGTACTGCAAATAGGCTATAGAGAGTAATAAAAAGGAATTCTCCTATCAGTTTAGTCAGGGATGACCCATGAAGGACTTGTCTCCCAACCCTGGCTTCCGCCGAGGCCTGGGAATTAATAGTATAATGTCCTGGTGAATGTTGATAAGGATGACCAGTCGGCAGTGTTACACATATCCTCCGGAGAGAAAACATACCTGCCAGAGACATGGACAGCGACCTCTGGAAAGAACCTGATCCAAGTGGTTTGAGGACCCCTAAAAGCACCAGAGGATAAAACATAAGGATCCTATCTAGTGTACTTCTCTGTTCCTCCCCAATGACAGAGAACTAGATCAAGGTTATGGAACTGTATTTCTAAAGTTAGTTCCAAAAAGGAGAGATGGATAAGTTCCTGACTCAAGATAAAATGAAAACTCACCTATGAACTTAAAGGAGGGTATAATCCTGAAAACCACCTTAGTCTATTGGATGACCAACTACAGTGATTACCGGATAAGGCTTGCAGCTCACCAACCTTCCTAGCAAAATAAGCTGTTAATAAGTTTTATATGTCAAAGCCTTGGTGTTGTAGGTACCCAACAAAGGCTGAAAAACAATAGCACTAGATATCTGCTTAAAACCTATATAGAAGTGCCATCTGGAAATCTGTTAATACAAGGGCTGGATTCAATTAAGCTCATGTGGAAGGAGGTACTATAACCAACAGAAGTTACGCCTTCTGTGTCAAACCTACCATCCTCTAGACTGTAAGCTCTAAAGATCAGGGCCTTCTGATCCTCCTGTTCTCCATATTTGAGTGCAATATTTACTACCTCTGTATGCCTATACCCAATTGTTCAGCGCTGCGGAATTAGTTGGCGCTATATAAGGAATATTATTTCTCGTCTCTGTCAACCCCGTTCATTCATATGCACAGGTTTCCTGGACAAATATGTAGAGACTATCTGATGGAAGCAGACTTCAGCAATACCGAACCCCTTATGATGCTAGCCAAATTCAAGGATCTTTAGGACCCCAGTTCCTAAGAACTTATCAATTGTGCAGAAGCTAGTAGATATAAAAGCTTTCTTCCCAGAGACAAACAGTAAGACTACTGGTTCTGACAGTTTATACAAGAGAACTCTGTCTCAACCTTCAACCCTCAGACTAAGAAGTCGGGGTTTTAGGAAGAGACAGAGGTCCCCGAGACCACAGATCCTGTCTGAGAGGTAGGGACATGGGATGATACACTGACAACTTGACTAAGTTAGAGTAACAAGATCTCCTGACTAGTGCGAAAGATAAAAGTGATCTTTTAATCTGTCTGGGATCAAGCCATAGGGATCATGAAAATAAGAGGAAAAAAATGAAGGCCAGAGGAAAGTCCATGATTGGACTGGGGCATTCTGCCCCAGAGCAGAGAGGACTGCCAATTTGCTGGTAGCCATCAGATCTACCTCAGATTTATGGACCCCTACTGGTCCAGATGTGTTCTGTCCAGAAAACTGCTTGTGGATTTAGTCTTCTCGTAATGTGAAAGGACATGATGGCTCAGATTCTATCTGACCCAATGTAAGCTCTTTTCCCCTTCTTATGAGGATACTCTCCTGATACCTCTCTGACTGTATATGAGTGTAACAGCTGCAGTGTTGTACGAATGGACCAGGATAGATAGATATAGCTGGGTTCTGAAAAGGCTTCAGACCAGTAGCTACCACCCTTATTTCTAGCACCTTAGAGCAAGCGCCACTCCGCTGGAGACCAATTTCTTTGGTCTGACACATTCTACCAAGTGCCCTCCCCCAACCCGTGATGCTGACCTCTGTAGTCACGACTGAGGGAGACTGCTAAATGACATTAATCACCACAGAAGACTCTTCTTTATATAGAAGAGAAAGGAATCCTCTGTGCAATACAACTTGCCCTGGGTATGACCAAAATTTGAGATTCTGAACAGAGTGGTCTAAGGTCTGTTTATTGGACCTTTAGTTATTCAAATAGGGAACCGATATAAGGCTCAACCTTAAAGTTTGTAGACACACTTGCCAATACCTGGAGAAGACTCTGGATGCTGCTGATTTGGAAGTGAAACCTTCCAGTATAAACTTCAGATACCCAACTGGAAAGATAATAAGCATTTTAAAGTCTACAGTCAATATGGATTCATCTAGTGGAATTGCCTAAAAACTAAGGTTTGCGGATTCCCTTTGAAAGGCCGAAGCTTGTCAAGGGCATTTAGGATCTTGAAAACCAAATAGCCCCCAAAAACTTGAAAAGAGCAATAAGGAATAACTCCCAAAGCTCTACTGACAGAGGAGCTGGTTTACCACCCTCTGACTAAACAGAAACTTGACCGCTAATGCAGGGCTCCAGAACCTAGACAGGGCCTGATGTACTCTAGGAAGAAAGTGGTCTCACTACAGAGGGTACCTAGATTCCCATATCTGGTGAACCCATCGGTCCTGGAGTGGATTCTGATGATAAAAACAAAACAGAAGAAAAGATGCCAGACTGAAGCCCCACTGGGACTGGAATCGGAGTCCGGTCTAGTTCAATAGCATTAAATTTCAAAAAGGGACGACTGAGTGGATAACTGCCTTCTCTGATAGAAGCCATACGACTTCTTGTCTTACATCCGACAGATCTACCCAGCAGGATCTGGATCTGCTGAAGTAGATCACCAGTAAGAATACACAGATACAGATTCTCATATCAAAGTATGTCCTGGACTCATTTATCTACCCCACAGGGAAGAGAAGCTAAGCTGACCTTACCGGAACTAGACCTGCAACCTTGTGGCTTGATTAGATTCTACAGCTGGTACAATAACCAACTGCCCCATCCTGTTCTGCCTCTTGGAAGAGAAGCGCAACAAATTCTCATCTGACAGAGGTGTCCACAATCCATGATTACAGTCACAACACTTGCTACTGTGATGGAAAACACTGATGACCTAGCCGCAAGTCTTATTATAGTAAAGGCTAACTGCTTCCTAGACAGATGCAACCTCCTACTTCACTTAAGCCATATAGATGGCTCCAGCAATGCAGGCCCAGTGCAGAAACTAACTTCAAACACTAACCACTGACAGAAAATGGATAAAAAAAGGCTAACTCCATTTCCCTGTACTATCAAGAAAACAATGGATGTGAATGATTGAAGGGTTATAGCTGATAAATATCCTCTTTTAGTAAAGGGTTCAGAAGGGAAATTATCTGGTCATACCAGTACAGATGTCCCCTTTCTACAAAAGAGATATATCAGAAATAGGATGCTTGATATGAAAATACTGAATAAGCTATTTATTCCCCATAAAGGCCCATATGAAACTCCCAACTTCAGTAAGAGTGAGATAGGCCAAGGGATTATGCCCATATAACGTGGAAGGGTCCTGTCCAATGTGAAACTCACTCTTTTTCTGTGAACATCAGAAGTAATGCAAACTTCTGATCCAACATCCTTGTACATTATGTTGCAGAGGTTGAGGCCTGGAGCATGTTGAAACGTATCAATACTGTATATCCTTGTCCAAACATATATGAACAGTATGGGCATCCCTTGCCCTGCAGCCTTCCTGAGGCACTCTAGATAAGTTTGGGCTAGACACAATTTAAGAATTCACCTCTGGGGAAAGGTTTAGCTAGGAAGAGGTTTGGCAGGGGAAATATAGCAACTAAAACTAAGTTTTATACAACACTCATGTTATCCAGAAGCCCTAACATACTTGTATCAGGATGAAATCGTAATAGAAGGCTATGGGATAACGTTACATTTGATCCCAGCTAGTCCCAAAGGGCACGTATTGCATTGCTTATGATGCTGCGCTGCATATCCCCTTTACACTCAAAAGGGCAAGGACTATGGCGTAGGAATTATAGGCTGTCAAGCAAACCAATACACACTCCCTTGGAACATATAAGGTTAACGTACTGCCGTCCTGAACAGACTGTATCCAAAACATGAATAGGCTAGATGAAGGGATCAAAGCCTCAGCCTGATCATTTCTTCCCAGATCCTCTCTGAAGAACTCACAAGTCCAATGAAAATAGCCATGTCTTGTAATTCCCCAGAAGACCGATAGACTGATGAAATTATAAATTAAGCACTTACCTGTACCACTGGTCTCTGCATGTGCATCTATGGAGGTATTCAGCAGTCCCAAACGGGATGCGTTTCAATCATGGAACGCACAAGGGAGGAGCATGCGTGAAAGCGTCCTGGCTCACTTCCGGTCCTTCCAGGTGGTTCTGCACTGTATGGAGACCAAACGGAGGACACATCCAGACACTCACGTCTGGCATTTGAGGCAGAGACGGGGCGCATCAGAGGGAATCAGCCTCTGGAAAGGCGGCACTGTACTGCGGCCTAGGTAGGATCAAAATTAACAAACCTGCAAACTGAAAACTTTTAAAAGAAGCTTACTCCTAACAAGCGGAGCAAGGCTAACAGCCCTACACCCAGCTTGGCAGGACCAAAAAGACTGTCTGCTGTGGAGAGGGGCTTCCTTATATTGTCTTTTTTGATTGGTCCTACCCCAGCAAGTGGGCGGAGACAATACCCATTGTACAGAGCCGGGGATAGGACACAGAAGAAATTATTTTAGTCCTTACAATAAACATAATAGAATGTGCAGTTTCATATATTACTTGATTCCTCCCATTTGCCAGAGTGTACACATCCACTAACCGCCGAGCTCTGCGGGTTTGCTGGAGAGTCCTCCAATTCTCCAAAATTGCACATCCTCCAAGCTCTGCTTGTTTGTCAGAGTGTGCATCTTTGCTAGATCGCAAAGGACTCAGTTTAACTTCACCACTTGATCACATTCCTCTCTGCAAATCCTGTTTTCATCTTCGTGGTTCACTTATCTTTGTAGTACCATTCTGGTCCTAGCTCTGGTTCAACTGAGATCAGACATCTGGCTTAACTGCCAGCATGAGTATACCAGAGGCTGTCAAAACTCTCAAGCTTTGCTCCCCACTCTTCACTTTCTAGCTTCTATCCGCTTCACTCTTGGTCATCAGGAGGGACTTGACAACCAAAGACTCAAAAGTCTCCCTCTGAAGTACTCCAAGCGGGAAGACTTAAGTCTCATGGAGGATTGGGTAGGCATGTGCCACACCTTGCACAAAAGTCTGAAGATCTGACAGGAAAGCAGTAGACTTCTAAGAAAGAATGGACACTGCTGAAATCTGGACCTTGATGGAACTAAGAAACTACCATCCTGGAGAAATGCAAAGACCAATGGAAGGTGAAAGAATGCGTCCATAAACCAAGCTCTTCAGACCACTGTAAGAACAATGACACCTTATTGGCATAAGGGCATTAAGCATTCATCACCATGACCAGCTCTGAAAAACCCTCTTTCCTCAGAATACTGGTTTCAAGAGCCAATGCATGAAGAAGGGTCTCTCCATGTCTGGATGACACAGAGAACCATAAGACAAGAGGCAGGGAAGAAGAGGAGATGCCAAAGCTTGGTTACAGAGAGGCTGATACAATCTAAGAACCACACTTGGCAAGGCCAACCACATTGTCTACCCAAATGTGAACGCCAGATTGAGCTGGAATGGGAGTTTCTACCCAAGGGAGATTTTGATGAACTTTGGAAGAAACAATTGCACTTCTAGTCCCTCTTTAGCCTTTGATAAAAGCCACTGCCATTGGCCTGTCAGACCGAATCCGAACTGGGAGGCCATGAAGCTAACTGAACCATTGCTGAAGAGCCAGAGAAATAGCCAGAACCTCCTTGTTCAAAAGCTGATAATGTGGTTGAAACAAAAGGCCAAAGGTATCTCCACAAACAGACAATCTGGCAACTGTTATTATGGACCAGCCCATTATGACAAACTAGTGACCTAAAGTCAGGGGCATTTCCTGAAGTCACCATAGAAATTTCACCCTTGCCTGGGCTGAGAGGCACATAACCCGTGAAAGATGGAGCTGCTTTTTGCACCAATTACTGAAAATATAAAACTAAAGGATAGAACCATACATATGAAAATGCCTCTAGGGCATTCTCATGTAACCCTGCACTGTCATCAACAGGCAAGCCAAAACTTGAGAAACACACAATGGGGCAATGTCTAGATCATTAATAAACAAGTTAAAAAGCATTGGGCCCAGGACTGAACCCTGTGGCACCCCACTTACAAGTGTAGACCAACTTGGAAATGTTCCATTTACAACAACTCTGCCATATATCATTTAACCAGTTCTCTATCTATGCTCACATATCTCCTCCCAAACCAGAGCCTTTTAATTCAAGGGTAAAGCATGGTACTGTGTTAGCCCTACAAATTCAGGTGACTAGCAGAGTAAAAATGATACCATTATTGGCTCACTGAGTGACTTTGGATGCAAGCTTTCAAGAGAAGTTTTAAGAATGAAGGCTGAATGCACAATACATTATTTTAAAACTCATGAACATAATTTTAAAAAGGTAGTTAATCGTGTTTGCATTTTCTAGTCCACTTAAAAGAGATTCTAATAGAACCTAGAATATAACTTATGGCCCACTGATAAGAATATTCTGGTAGAGGAATTTGACCCTTTGGATAACACAGATGTGTCCAATGCATTATGTTACAGTGTAGTGGATGCCTCTCTGGCAATCAAGGGTTAAAATTATGTGCATGAGTTTTAATGTCATGTTTTGTGCATTCAGTCTTCATTCTTATTATGCCTGAGGAGACCTACAGTAGTTGTCTTGAAAGCTTGCATCCAAAGCCACTCAGCCAATAACTGTATAATTTTATCTCTACTAGTCTCTTGCATTTTAATCTGTTATGAGGCACAAGTAATCTGTTATGAGACACAATATTGAAGGATTTTGCAAAATCAAAGTATATTACATGAACAGCAATATCCTTGACCCTAATATTTTATTCACTAGAGAAATTTAGCTCACAGATCTATAATTTACTGGTTTAGATTTAGCTCTGTTTGAATAATGGTACTACATTTACTTTGCTCCAATCACTGGGCACTATGCCAGATGAGAGTGAATCACTATATTTATTAAATATATATATATATATATATACAAATCTAAGTGACTTTGGTCAACCATTGTCACTCAATGTGTTGAATACCCCTGAACAACTGAAAAAACGTATTCCCCACTGGCAACGCCAAATCAAAACATTTTTTAGTAAGTGTGTAGGTGCACGTCCCATAGATATAGGTAGATAAAATGTACTCAGCCTGGGGACCCCGGGATGGAGACAGAGACAGCACAGATCACAAACACAAATACCCATTTATATACACACCGTATTTGAGAATTGACTCACCACTCCCCGCCAGATCCACCGCTTGAACGCATAATCACAGTGTTCCCCTGTGCCCAACGGTGAGTGGTGACATCACATTAGCAACACGCTTCCGGTTGCTGGCCAACCGGATGAATAACAACCATCGTAAACAACGCTGCCGGCTGGAGGCAGCGATCACACATTGCACCCTAGCCATTTAGCAGAGGGTAGAGGCAGAAGAAACAAACAATAAATGGCAAATGGAAAGTAATAAAAAAAGATAGTTTAAAAGAACCATAGTGACACTGGATAAGTCAATCAGCCTTGAACTCCATTGTAACTGGAGAAGTGGTAAAAATATTGAAGTACATTCACCAGGTATTGTTGATGATAGATCATACTTGCAGTTAGTGGCTAGGTGCCTGACCCTCCACCATGACCAAGGCCCCGGTTCCAGCTGAGGAAAAACAGCCCCAAAAACATGATGCTGCCACCACCATGCTTCACTGTGGGTATGGTGTTCTTTGGGTGATGTGCAGTGTTTTTGCACCAAACATATCTTTTGGAATTATGGCCAAAAAGTTCAACCTTGGTTTCATCAGACCATAACACATTTTCCCACGTGCTTTTGAGGGACTTGATGTTTGTTATTGCAAGCCTGGCTTGGATGTTTTTCTTTGTAAGAAAAGGCTTCCGTCTTGCCACTCTACCCCATTCATATGAAGAATATGGGAGATTGTTGTCACATGTAGCACACAGCCAGGGCTGGTGCAAGGATTTTTGCCACCCTAGGCAAAATGTAATTTTGCCGCCCATTTGGCTCCGCCCCTTGTGTCCCACCCCTTTATACCCTGCCTACTTATATATTACAATATTCATGATTGTCCTCTCTCTGTCACCTGGGCCAGTCTGCCCTTGGTCTGGAGATGCCCCCCACCAGCTCCACTTTGCCCCCTATCAGCTCCAACTTGTCCCACCAGCTTCACTTTGCCTCCAATCCGCTACACTATGGCCCTATCAGCTCCACTTTGCCCCCTATCAGCTCCAACTTGCCCCCACCAGCTCCACTTTGCCCCCCATCCGCTCCAACTTGCGCTCAGCAGCTCCACTATGCCCCTATCAGCTCCAACTTACCCCTATCAGCTCCACTTTGCCCCCCATCCATCCCAACTTGCCCCCACCAGCTCCAACTTGCCCTACCAGCTCCACTTTGCCCCCATCCGCTCCAACTTGTGCCCAGCAGCTCCACTATGCCCCCTCAGCTCCAACTTGCCCCTATCAGCTCCACTTTGCCCCCCATCCGCTCCAACTTGCGCCCAGCAGCTCCACTATGCCCCCTCAGCTCCAACTTGCCCCTATCAGCTCCAGCTTGCCCCCATCAGCTCCAGCTTGCCCCCATCAGCTCCACTTTGCCCCCCCATCCGCTCCAACTTGTGCCAGGCAGCTCCACTATGTCCCCTCAGCTCCAACTTGCCCCTATCAGCTCCAACTTGCCCCCCATCAGATCCACTTTGCCCCCCATCCACTCCAACTTGCGCCCAGCAGCTCCACTATGTCCCCTCAGCTCCAACTTGCCCCTATCAGCTCCACTTTGCCCCCCATCTGCTCCAACTTGCCCCCACCAGCTCCACTTTACACCCCATCAGCTCCAACTTGCCCCCCATCACATACCTGTAGCTCCTGCGCCGTCTTCTCTTCAGTAATGCAGATCGTGCCGGGAGATCATGACTCCCAGCGCACTCTGCATTACTAAAGAGCGACCGCAATGGGGGAGCGCAATAATGACACAGACCTGACTGTGTTGCGTTCCAGTGTGGTGGGGGCGGGCGCAGCTCTTCTCTGCTGCATGCCCGCACCCCCAGTACGTGCGCGCCCTAGGCCGGCGCCTACCTCGCCTATAGGTGGCACCGGCCCTGCACACAGCTAGCACTTGCCAGAAATTCCTGCAGTTCCTTTAATGTTGCAGTAGGCCTCTTGGAAGCCTTCCTGACCAGTTTTCTTCTCGTCTTCTCAGCAATATTGGAGGGACATGCAGTTCTTGGTAATGTCTCTCTTGTGCCATATTTTCTTCACTTGATGGTGACTGTCTTCCATGGTATATCTAATGCTTTGGAAATTCTTTTGTACCCTTCTCCTGACTGATATCTTTCAACAATGAGATCCCTCTGATGCTTTGGCAGCTCTCTGCGGACCATGGCTTTTGCTCTGAGATGCAACTAAGCAAATGTCAGGAAAATCCTACTAGAACTGCTGAACTTTATTTGTGATTAATCGGAGTCACTTTAAATTATGGCAGGTGTGTAATGACTTCTATTTAACATGAGATTGAATGTGATTGGTTAATTCTGAACACAGCCACATCCCCAGTTATAAGAGGGTGTGCACACCTATGCAACCAGGTTATTGTGAGTTTTTTATTTTTAACCCTCAATGATTTCAGTTTGTTTTGCAATTGAATTGTTCACGTTATAGGTCACACTAAAGGTGGAAAAAGTTCTGACATGATTTATCTTTGCCTCATCCATTAACATCACAAGAACCTGGCATTTTAACAGGGGTGTGTAGACTTTTTATATCCACTGTATATAGACAATAGAGGGTACCTGGAGACCCACTGAGAGAGCAAGGGCAAACGTCCAGACAAGGCAGAGGTCAGGTTAGGCAGCACAGTAGCAAACCCAGATCCAGGAAATGGATCAGGGCAAAAACAGAAAAAAGAGACAGTGCACCAGAATATTTAAGTGTTGCAGCTATCAACAGGTTAAATCTTATCCACTCCATATACATATATAGGTGGACCATAGGTGAAATAATAGGACTTTACCTGTTAAATCATTTTCTCTATAGTTCATATGGAATATAGGTACCATGGGGTTGAGTCCCTCTTTCTGGAGGGCAGGACACATCTCCGAAGACAGAGTCTTATAGGTTGAGACTCACCGGCTTCCCCTCCATGTGTGGGTCCAGAACACAAGGGCCAGATGAATCGCCCTGAGTTCCAGAACACTGATGGACTGAAGAGACTCCAATGTATCCTCCAATGTAAATAGATAGCTTTGCTTAATTCATGCTATGCAATTTAGCAAAGATCACAAGCCAGTATAATATAGCGCATGAGTATTTCTGACTGGCATTTAAAAGAGAAAACCAACAGATATACAGAAATATACTCTGAACTAGACCCACCAATATCTGTGATAATTATAGCCTGTATATCACCAAATATAATAATGACTGAAATCAATACAGTGAGCACATACAGCTAGCTACCTTCTAATTCATATTGTTACAAATGAAATCAAATAGTATTAACTAAAGCATTCTAAAATAGTGAATAGCAAACTAGCTAAAGCTGGCATCTAAAAATATAATATAAAAAAAGTTTAACCCTAAACTAGTGTATAGATAGAATAAAAAGCTCCTATATGTCCCCAGAGCTGTATAATGTCCAATAGAGCTCTGAACTACAAATGTGTGCCCCCAATGAAAACGGATATTGAAAGCTCATCAATCTGTGCAATTTATAATCCCACGTAAAAAAATGATAGCCATAGTTTATTGTGGGACTAATCCACCAATACACAGTATTCTAAGGACAAACTATATTCTATTTAGACACCAAACATCCTTGCTCTCCATATATATATATATATATATATATATATATATATATATACACACATATATGTATATACACACCTGTGGGCATACTTTTACACATAAGCAGGGACAGACGATGTAAGATGTAACACCTCAAATGTTTAACAATCACCCCCCTCAAAAGATACAAAGAAATCGGTTAACACCAAACACCTAAGTGTAAAGTGCTTAATTTAAATATTCAATAACTTTCTCTATTACACAGTGTTTGATAGCTATTGCCACCTCTTTTGGTTGGTGGAATATGCTCTATTCCCATTATGTCTAAGATGGTATTATATTGTGGACAGGACATACAGTGTCTTGGCACCAAATGTTTGGTATTTTTCTTCATAATATAATTTCTTTGTGTGCTAAAAAACATTTTTTTAATGGTCTTGTTTTCCTCACATACTGGCACCCACATCTGCACTCTTATCATGTACATTATATAATCTCTAGAATAGTTGATATAGTGTTTCAAACTAAAAGATTCTCCAGTATTAGATGAAGAAAACTTCTATGCCTTGTTCTTAATATGATTACAAGTGATGCATTTTCTGTGTCCACATTTGCAATTACCAAACACTGGTTATAAAGTAGTAGCATCTTGCTCTCGAATCTGAATTTTATCCTTGTAATAATGGAGGAAGCTAATTTGTATTTCAAACACAATAGTGGAATTCATGTTTAAAGCAGGACTACTATGCGCAGTTAAGTCACCCTGCAATAATAAGGCAGGTGGCAACTAGCTTCATAAGAGTTCTCTTACCTCTCGCAACAACAGGATGCTAGAGAAATCCTTAATCTTGCAAGACTGACTGGCAGGTTAGCGCAGTCTGCGCGCCTGCGCCATCAGCCCCTTCCGGTGCCATTCAGGTTAGTGCAATGCATCTGTAGGGAGACTGGGACTGACAGTGCAGGTGCGCAGAAAAGATGTCTGCTCTGATACCTGGCTTCCAGTCTCGCAATATTAAGGATTTCCCTAGCATCCTGTCATTGTGAGGTAAGAGAACTCTTATGAAGCTAGTTGCCACCTGCCTAATTATTGCAGGGTGACTTTACTGAGCGTGGTAGTTCTGCTTTAATTTTTAAACATGAACTCCAGCTTTTCTGGTAGTATTTCTTTTAAAATCTTATCCCCTTCTAAAATTTGCCTGTGTTTATGGAAGATGTTTTTCATTTGCCCTGTTGCCACAGAATAATTGGTAATAAAAGGAATTTTGGGTTTCTTTTGTAGAAAAGAGAAGAAAAAACATGAGGCGCTCCTAGTGTAAGATATTCTAGGAAACAGTAACACCAACCACCACCGTAAGAAATCTACTCACACAAATAGTGGCTGAATAAAGCACTTATGTGCAATTCAGCAACAATGCTTCAGGGATTTATAACCTGCTCCCTTTGGGCAGAATAATGGCAGCTCCACTCCAAACAACTCACGATCCAGAGTAGTATCATATACAAGCAAAAAGAAAAAGGAGAAAAAAAGCGCCAATAGTGCTTTATCCCAGTATACTGATTTTAAATAATACACAGAAATTCACTCACATTAACAATAGGTTGACCCAAAGACATATGTCAGTGATCAACATTCACACATGCAGGGTACTTTACCCGTCCCTGCTTGGGTTCCACACTCTGATCAAATAATCCAAATGAGAAGCGAACGTTTCTTCAAAACAGTCTTGTTTAAAACAATAAAATAGTAGCCGGATCCTTCAATAAAATTCTTTATTTAAAAGACAAAATAAATGCCCAATTAGGCAAAAAAAAAGGCTCTACGGAACGCGTTTCACAGCACCCACGGCTGCTTTATCAACCAATTAAGCCTTACAGAAAGAAAACGGCTACAAAGTGACAAAATTTAAAATGAAAACATTATTAAATGATACAATGTTACTCCAATATTACTGTTGAAAACTCAAAAATGACAATAATTACGTTAAACTCATCCAACATAATTAATACAAATAAAATAAAATAAAACTAACCTTAACCCTTCCAATACCGGAGAGGCACGCAATGATCCGAAAACCGGATCTAACTCGCATCTCCGGGATCAAAAATCTACCCTCCCGGGCAGGACACAGGAAAACCCAAGAACCCACTAGCGGCTCCCACAATAGCCCAATGTCCCCCTAGGAGCGCAGAACAAAAACATACAAAATAAATACACAAGCAGACATCCAAACATATACACGAATATAAAGAGTCCCACTCGGCATCATGAAAACACACTTATAAAAATAGGACAGAACAAACTTGTTATACCATGTCCCTAACATAACGGGGAAACCCGCAAAACCCACCTAAATGGATCTGGCTGACATAACACCGGTACATAAAAAACATAGAAAACCCCGTAGTCCAGACTCTCCGTAAATAGTTAACCTAAACCCCTCTAAAGCTGGAGAAACACACGAAGGATCCACATCAGTGAACCACACGTATATTCCACAGCCCCCAGATAAATGTAAATAACAAGTGTGTGTTCACGTTACCAACCAAGACCTAACATATAATAAAAACAAATGCGGTAATCATACCCATAAACCCCACATATATCATCCATCTACCAAAAAAAAATACAGATCAAGAAATACATAAATTCCCCTAACACACACAAGATATTCCTGTGAGTACACGGATGGCACACAGCATAGCTAAACACACAGGGTGCCTACCTGACCCACAGGGAATCGATCCCACTTAAATAAAAATACAATTCACATAAAATAATATATATTTATCTATCTTTATATAAGACTTCATACTCAATGCTTGATAACATTCATATAAATACAAATACTACCAAAAAGTCTCCACAGTCTCATTGAGACCATTGGGACTCATAGTATCCAGCATAAATATCCAAAAAGACTCCCTCATATTGAGTCGTCTTTGTCTTTCTGCAACACATGATGTAATAATCTGTTCAATAGGTACAACTGTTAATCCATCTGGTACCCCATCATGTTTTTCAGAAAAATGTCTAGAAACACTATGAAAAGGAAATCTATTAATAATATTACGTCTATGTTGACCTATAGTAAAGTACCCTGCATGTGTGAATGTTGATCACTGACATATGTCTTTGGGTCAACCTATTGTTAATGTGAGTGAATTTCTGTGTATTATTTAAAATCAGTATACTGGGATAACGCACTATTGGCGCTTTTTTTCTCCTTTTTTCTTTTTGCTTGTATTTGGGTTTCTTTTGTTCTTTCTGATAGCCTGACAGTTCTCTCTCCTTTACTGTTTAGGAGGCACTCAATTGCTTTTAGGACTTGCTGATGGTTATAGCCTTTTTCTACAAATCTCTGTTAATTGACTTGCTTGTTCCACATCGTCTTTGTCCTCTGCAATTATGCCTAATTCGCTGAAAATGGGCATACAGTACATTACTAATCCATTTCTGATTATGTTCACTCGTTGCTTCAATATATCCATTCACATCAACTTACATAGTGTGTTTTGGTTTTAATGGTGCCCTCTGATGTTATTGAGACTTCAAGGTCCAGAAACACCACTGATTTGCAACTACAGGAATAGGTGAACTGGAGTCCGAGATCAGTGATGTTCATTTCTTCAAAGAACAATTTTAAATTAGACTCTCCTCCTTTCCACATAATCAAAATATCGTCAATATACAGTGAGTCGAGAACGGGGTTAACCCCATAGTGCACCTGAACATGGGAATCCTCCCAATAACCACAAACAGATTTGCATTGCTTGAGGCAAACATTGTTCCCATAGTCGTTCCTCTAATTTGATGATAATGCTGGTTCTCAAACATAAAATTATTGTGGTTCAGAATGAATGATATACCATCTAGTATAAAGTCTTGTTGTTCGAATAGTTAATCATCTTTATCTAGAATACAGGCCACATGCTCTACGATGGTATAAAGTGAGGTTAGGGCACACGTAACTAACATCAATTCCTCTTAACAGATAATAAGATATTGGAAACATGCATGTTTACAGAGGAAGAAGTTCTACTTAAACTTTCTAAGGTAAAAACAGATAAATAAATGGGACCAGATGGGATACACCCAAAGTTATTAAAAGAACTTAAGTGTGTTCTGGCAAAACCTTTAACAGAATTATTCAATCAGTCACTAATGAAAGGAATAGTTCCAGAAGATTGGAAGTTAGCAAATGTAGTACCGCTTCACAAAAAAGGTAGCAGGGAAGAGTCTGGTAACTATAGACCAGTAAGTCTTACATCAGTAGTGGGAAACTTAATGAAGACTATGTTAAAGGAAAGAATTGTTGAATACCTGAATTTAAATGGCTTGCAAGATACCAAACAGCATGGGTTTACAGCAGGGAGATCTTGTCAAACTAACCTCATAGATTTTTTTTTAACTGGGTAACTAAAATAATAGACCAAGGGTGAGCAGTAGATATAGCTTATCTAGATTTCAGTAAAGCATTTGACACTGTCCCTCATAGAAGACTCATTAATAAACTGCATTGTTTTGGTCTGGATGTAAAAATAGTTAAATGGATAAAGCAATGGCTGAGTGACAGGAGACAGAGGGTGGTAGTTAGTGATGAGCGAGCATGCTCGGCCGAAGCTCGGTTCGGCTCGAGCATCGCTCTGCTCGGCACATGGCGGTACTCGTACGAGTACCGCATGTGCTCGCCCGCCATGTTCGGGTCTCCTCCCCGCACGTTTCGCGGCTGCTGCGCAGCCAATAAACGTGCAGGGAGGCTCTGACATCAGTGTAATGCCAGCAGCCATGTTGGCTGCTGGCATTACACTGATTGGCTGGCCAGAACCCGTGATCGGGTGCTGTATAGCACCTGACCAGCGAGTTCGGCTCAGTCTTAGCCAGGGAGAGATGAGGATAGGAAGGGAAAGTCAGTGTAGGGAGAAGAAAAGCAATTTAAAAAAAAAAAAGACCCAAAAGTCCTTTTTAGGACTACTGTGTGTGGGGGCAGCAGTTTATTTTGTTTGGGGGGGCAGAGATATAAAAAAAAAAACTTCACATATTCTGTTCACTGTGCCTAGCCGCAGATTAGCAGCACATTCTGTTTAGTGTGCAAAGTTGCAGATTAGCAGCACATTCTTTTTAGTGTGCAAAGTTTCAGATTAGGAGAACATTCTGTTAAGTGTTCAAACTGTAAAATATCGAAGTCACATATTCCATTCACTGTGCGTAGCCGCAGTTAAGAAGAACATTCTGTTTACTGTGCAAAGTTGCATATTAGGAGAACATTCTGTTAAGTGTTCAAACTGTAAAATATCAAAGTCACATATTCCATTCACTGTGCGTAGCCGCAGTTAAGAAGAACATTCTGTTTACTGTGCAAAGTTGCATATTAGGAGAACATTCTGTTAAGTGTTCAAACTGTAAAATATCAAAGTCACATATTCCATTCACTGTGCGTAGCCGCAGTTAAGAAGAACATTCTGTTTACTGTGCAAAGTTGCATATTAGGAGAACATTCTGTTAAGTGTTCAAACTGTAAAATATCAAAGTCACATATTCCATTCACTGTGCCGAGCCGCAGTTAAGAAGAACATTCTGTTTACTGTGCAAAGTTGCATATTAGGAGAACATTCTGTTAAGTGTTCAAACTGTAAAATATCAAAGTCACATATTCCATTCACTGTGCCGAGCCGCAGTTAAGAAGAACATTCTGTTTACTGTGCAAAGTTGCAGATTTGCAGCACATATTCCGTGTAATATGAAGAAGGCGGGTAAAAAGGGATGGGGAAGTGGACGTGATCCTGATAGTTCAGGGCGCGGGTCAGGACGCGTAGAAACTGTGCCTGGTGCCAGAGCACAAGACAGAAAGACATCCACCATACCTAGCTTCATGTCTCAGTTTACAGGGCGTCGCAGGACATCACTCTCGAGGTCCGACCACTGCGAACAGGTGGTCGGTTGGATGTCAGCTGATACTGCTTCCAGTCGGTTAAGCACCACCCTGTCTTCCACCAAGTCCACTCTCAGTAGCCAAGAGTCTGGTCAACATAATCCTCACCCTGATCATCCTTCCTCCCACCATAGAGGATCTGGTCAAAGAAGTGATCCCACACTGGGATATAGTGAGGAGCTCGTCTCATCACCAATCCTTAATTTGAACCTCTCTCCAAGCACGCTTGAAGAGGAACATGACATCTTGTGCCCTGATTCACAACCTCTAGAGGGTACCCAATCACAAGAAGATGACAGAGGTGAACGGCATTTAAGGTCAAAGGAAGTGGATGATGATGATGATGAGACACAGTTGCCATTAAATCAACCACTATTACTGTCTCAAGACCTTGATGAGGAGGATGATATACAGTTGTCAATGACTGAGTATGTGGTGGGATCAAGACATGAGGAGGATGATCAGAGTGAGGAAGTGGAGGAGGACTTGGTGGACGATGAGGTGACTGACCCCACCTGGGAAGGTGTAGAGCCGAGCGATGACAGCAGTCCTGAGGGTGAGCCATCTGCAGCACCGCAACAGGCTGGAAGAGGCAGTGGTGTGGCTACAGAAAGAAGGCGGACCGCACCAAACCGGCCCGCAAATGTTCCACGGAGCACCCCCTTGCGTAAATCTCCCTTGCCAAGGGGTAGGTGTTCCGCGGTATGGCGTTTTTTTAAGGAAAGTGCGGACGACAAAAGAATTGTAGTTTGCAACCTGTGCAACACCAGAATGAGCCGAGGCATGAACACTAGAAACCTCACCACCACCAGCATGATCCGACACATGGCATCCAAGCACCGTAATAAGTGGGAGGAACGCCCGGATCGCCAATCTGTGTCTGCAGGCCACACCACTGCCTCCTCTTCCCCTGTTTTCGGTGCCGGCCAATCGCCTGTCGAAGGCGCAGGCCCGCATACCTCCCGCCCTGCACCTGTACCATCTGAAGCACCATCAGCGACCACATCCACTTCCCTGTCCCAGCACAGCGTCCAAATGTCGTTACCCCAGGCATTTGAGCGCAAGCGAAAATACCCAGCCACCCACCCACAGGCCATAGCACTAACCTCACACCTTTCCAAATTACTGGCCATCGAAATGCTGCCATTTAGGCTTGTGGAAACTGAGTCCTTCCGCAGCCTGATGGCAGCAGCTGTCCCTCGGTACGCAGTCCCCAGCCGCCACTACTTTTCCCGGTGTGCCGTCCCCGCCTTACACCACCATGTGTCCCGTAACATCACCCGTGCCCTGACCAACGCAGTTACTGGGAAGGTCCACTTAACGACTGACACATGGACAAGTGCTTGTGGCCAGGGACGCTACATTTCCCTGACGGCACACTGGGTGAATGTCGTGGAGGCTGGGAGCGACTCGGACCCTGGGATGGCACAGGTGCTACCCACGCCGAGGATTGCGGGCCCTACCTCCATCAGGGTTTCCGTCAGCACCTACGTTATTGGCTCCTCCTCCTCCGTTTCCACCTCCGAATTCTCTGCGCGCAGCGCCACTCACCCATCAGCCGGTAGCTGGAAGCAGTGTAGCACTGCAGTGGGGAAGCGTCAACAGGCCGTGCTGAAGCTGATCTGCCTTGGGGACAAACAGCACACGGCCTCAGAGCTGTTGCAGGGGATTAGTCACCAGACCGAGCAATGGCTCTCGCCACTCAACCTGCAACCAGGCATGGTTGTGTGTGATAATGGGCGTAACTTGGTGGCGGCTTTGGAGCTCGGCAAGCTCACACACGTACCATGCCTAGCGCATGTATTTAATTTAGTGGTTCAGCGATTTCTAAAAACCTACCCCAATTTGCATGATCTCTTGACAAAGGTGCACCGCGTGTGTGCACATTTCCGTAAGTCATCTACAGCTTCAGCCGGCCTGTTGAAGCTGCAGCAGCGCTTACAATTGCCAGCTCACCGGCTGCTGTGTGACGTGAGCACGCGCAGGAACTCCACCTTCCACATGTTGGCCCGGCTTTGTGAGCAGCAGAGGGCAGTAGTGGAGTACCAGCTGTTACACGGTCGTCGCCTCTCCGTTCAACTTCCTGTAATCAGAAGTGAGGAATGGGAATGGATGTCAGACCTCTGTGAGGTTTTACGCAATTTTGAGGAATCGACACAGATGGTGAGCGGCGATAACGCTATTATCAGTGTAACCATCCCACTTCTGTGTCTACTGAAACGCTCGCTGGTGGAAAGAGGAAGAGGTGGAAATTCGGGAGGAAGAGCTTACACAAGGTGATAGCCAGAGCACCCTCACTTCGTCTTCTCAGCGACAATTGGAGGAGGCGGAGGAGGAGGAGGAAGACACGGTTGCCTCTGCTACAGAGGGTAGCCATGGAACTTTAGTTCCATCTCTTCAGCGTGGGTGGGCAGAAGAGGAGGAAGAGGATGAGGAGATTGAGAGTCATCCTCCTGGTGAGGACAGCGAAATCTTGCCTGTTGGTACTCTGGCACACATGGCTGACTTTATGTTAGGCTGCCTTTCCCGTGACCCACGCGTTATACGCATTTTAGACAACACGGATTACTGGGTGTTCACCCTTCTGGACCCCCGCTACAAAGAGAATTTCTCATCTCTCATTCCTCCGGTGGAGAGGACAAGCAAAATGGTGCAATACCAGAAGGTTCTTGTCGAAAAATTGCTCCAAAATTTTCCATCTGACAACGCTGGCGGCAGAGTACGTGCTACCTTGGCCAACCGAGAAGGGGAGAAAAGGGGAGCACACAGCAGTTCCGACAAAGGCAGGGCAACACTCTCCAAGGCGTGGGACACCTTCATGACACCCCGCCAGCACCCTCACCCTGATGCGCAGCCTAGTGTCACAAGGAGGGAAAAGTTTTGGAAGATGGTGAAGGAGTACGTAGCAGACCGTGTCAGCGTCCTCAATGATCCCTCTGTGCCTTACAACTACTGGGTGTCCAAGCTGGACACGTGGTATGAACTGGCACTCTACGCCTTGGAGGTGCTGGCCTGCCCTGCCGCCAGCGTTCTGTCTGAGCGGGTATTTAGTGCTGCTGGTGGCATCATAACAGATAAGCGTATCCGCCTTTCCACCGAAAATGCTGATAGGTTGACACTTATAAAAATGAACAAGGCCTGGATTTCCCCTGACTTCTCCACTCCACTGGAGGAAAGCCCCGGGGGAACATAAAGTGACTTTATATATGTTATTTACAATGATGGGAATACTCTGTATTCCCATTCACCCCTTCCACCCAAAAAACGGGTATATGGTTGACTCTCTTCCATATACCCTGGGATATAATTTTTATATAGGGCCAGCTCACCAGCGGGCCCTGTGATATAATTTTTATATAGGGCCAGCTCACCAGCGGGCGCAGCTTGACAATTTTTGTATAGGTCAGCTCACCAGCGGGCCTTCTCATATAATGTTTTATTGGGTCAGCTCTCTAGCGGGCCCTCTCATATAATGTTTTATAGCGTCAGCTCACTAGCGGGCCTTCGCATATAATGTTTAGGATGGTCAGCTCCGCAGCAGACCCTCACCCATAATGTTTTAGATGGTCGGCTCAGCGCACGTTTCCCTCTTAATCATGGCCCCAGTTCAGAAAAATCGAGGAAATTTTTGGGAGAATTTGCCTTTGCGCACGTTTCCCTCTTAATCATGGCCTCAGTTCAGAAAAATCAAGGAAATTTTTGGGAGAATTTGCCTCTGCGCACGTTTCCCTCTTAATCATGGCCTCAGTTCAGAAAAATCAAGGAAATTTTTGGGAGAATTTGCCTCTGCGCACGTTTCCCTCTTAATCATGGCCCCAGTTCAGAAAAATCGAGGAAATTTTTGGGAGAATTTGCCTTTGCGCACGTTTCCCTCTTAATCATGGCCTCAGTTCAGAAAAATCAAGGAAATTTTTGGGAGAATTTGCCTCTGCGCATGTTTCCCTCTTAATCATGGCCTCAGTTCAGAAAAATCAAGGAAATTTTTTGCAGAATTTGCAGATGATATACAAGTAAATATACAGCAAATACTGTTTGGTAACAATTTTTCGCCTAAAGTCGTTTTTATCTTCCTTTTTGTGTGTTTTACGGTCAGTCTGTAAAAATGGCGTACTACGGGCGAAAGATCGTTCCCAGCAGCGATGTTGGAGTCCAAGATGCATCCAGACATCCTCCCTATGCTGTCCCTGAACCATTTCTGTGGTGTTTCCATCATTTTCTGCCCTTTTCCTATGGACCAGGCACCCTCCCCTCATCAGAGCAGGGGGTGCCTGGTGTAATGCTCGAGTCCTCCCATTGACTTCAATGGGGCTCGGGTGCTCAGCCGAGCACTCGAGCCTCCGGGGGTGCTCGGTCAGAGCACCCGAACACCCGAGCATTGGGGTGCTCGCTCATCACTAGTGGTAGTCAATGGAGAATATTCAGATGAAAGGAGTGTTACTAGTGGAGTACCTCAGGGATCTGTACTGGGGTCCATTATTTTTAATAATTTTATTAGTGCTATTGCAAGAGGTCTTCAAGGAAAGGTATGCCTTTTTGCAGATGATACCAAGATCTGCAATAAGGTAGACATTCCAGGGGGAATAAGCCAAATGATTTAGGTAAATTAGAAGAATGGACAAGAGTGTGGCAGATGCAGTTTAATGTTGATAAATGTAAAATAATGCACGTGGGACATAAAAATAGAAAGGAAAAATATACTATTATGGGTACTGTGTTGTCAGAGACAACAGAGGAAAGATATTTGGGAGTAATTATTTCTAATGACTTAAAGGAGCAGTAAACTTTTTTTAGAAAAAACATATATTGTAGGGATTTTCCTACTGAGTAAAATAAGGGTACTCCCACGGCTGAGAGATTTATATTTCCAGAGTTATTACAGTTTAAACCCATGTTTTTTTACATTAGTAGTGCCCTCTAGTGGTCAAATTCTAATTAGTTTTCCTGTTAGATTCTAATGGAGAACAAAGTCAGAAAAGTCAGAGACATACAGTTTTCCATAGAATGTGATAGAAATCACCTGTCACTTCCTGTCAGTTAGAACTATCAGGAAGTAAACACAGTAAATTCACTTCCTGATTATTTGAACTGCTATAAATTTTGAATAAAACACCTGACAGCGATGGGAGTACCCTTGTTTTATTCAGCAGGAAATGTTCTATAAAATATGTGTTTTCATAAATAAAAGTTTACTGCTCCTTTAAAGGTAGGCAGGCAATGTAATAAAGCTGTGGGGAATGCAAGCAGGGTACTGGGTTGTATAGCTAGTGGCATTAGTAGCAGAAAAAAGGGAAGTGGTTATGCCACTCTACAGATCTCTAGTTAGACCTCACCTACAATATTGTGTGCAATACTGGAGAGCCCATCTCCACAAGGATATAGATATGCTAGAGAAAATTCAAAGAAGGGCTAATAAAATGGTGACTGGTTCACAGGAAAAGAAATATCAAGATAGACTAAAGGATCTGAATATGTATAGCTTGGAGGAGAGAAGAGAGAGAGGGGATATGATTGAAACATTCAAATACATGAAGAGACTCAACAAAGTGCAGGATGGAAGTATATTTCAAAGGAGTAAAAAATGTTAGGACAAGAGGCCATAGTCTAACACTAGAGGGACACAGGTTTAGATGTAATGTAAGAAAGTTTTACTTCAATGAGAGGGTAGTTGATAAGTGGAATAGCCTACCAGCAGACGTGGTAGAAGTTAAAGGGATAGTAATACTTCGTTTTAACTTTATGTTATTTTGTAGGCATTAAAAAAACATGAAGAATGATATAAGTCTTATCTCTCAAACCTTTATGGTTTATGAGATATTCACAAGCAAAGTTCCCCTCCCCGCCCCTTTTACCTAGTGTAAGCCATCTCTTCTCAGATGTGAGTCTGGTTGTATGACAGTACAGATAACAGAAGGGGACAATTTTCTTTGTATGAAAACAATGAAAGCCCTTCCCCCCTTGACAAGTTTTTCAGCTTTTTCTCTTATCTTAATTGAAGATTGTCCCTCTCTGCAGTCTACCTGGGCATCTCCCTTCTGATCTGGTTGAACAGGGGGGGGATACTTTGTTTGTGAATATCTCTTAAACCATAAAGGTTTCAGAGATAAGACTTATATAATTCTTCATGTTTTTTTAATGCCTACAAAATAAAATAAAGTTAAAATGAAGTATTACTATCCCTTTAACACAGTGAGAGAATTTAAGCATGCATGAGATAGGCATAAGGCTGTCCTTAACTTAAGAAAAGACCAAGGACCAAAAAAGGTTTGAGGTTTTTACAGTAGGGAAATGGACAGACTAGATGGGCCGAATGGTTCTTATCTGCCGTCAAATTCTAGGTTTCTAATAGATTTCAGCTGGTTTATAATATGAGTCCTATCTTTAGCATAAGAAGATAGTGATTGTACGTGAGGTTACAGGAAAGCATCAATATATTGGTACAGGTTGCTTGACAGCAAATCTATACCAGTATGATTTGTTGTACTGGTGGGTTAATACTAGGGATGGGCGAAAGTTGTTGCCGTGTTCCCGTGAGAAATTTCACGAAAACAACATTGTTATCCTCTTTTACGTGGGAAAATCCGCTTTAAAACTAGCGGTTAAAATGTTTGCATCTTTCGCCCACTGGCCAAAATCGTTTGCCATTTATTCAATGGCTAAAGAGTTTCGCTCATTAATTTACTTTGTTTTCGCACTTCTGCTATAAAAACGTGACGTTTTCGCTGAAGGCAGACACACTAGAAGCAGATAGAGAGCGAGAGATGTGCTATGCTGTTCTGCTGTCATATTTTGGAAAAATTGAGGCAGGAGAGGCTCATACTGACTGCTATCACTATGAGCAGCAAAAAGCGGAACTGGAAGGGCCCTTATTATGTGTCCACTGAGTCTGAGGAAGTGACTAGCAGTACTGAACCAATGTTGTCCAGTCCCCCTAAATTACCCCAAGGGAGGGAGAAAAGGGAATGGGAAGGAAGGGAGAAAAGGGAACGGGAAGCGAGGGAGAAAAGGGTCGTACTAGCGAGAGCAGGACAGGTCAGCTGCCTGTGTCTGCTGCAAGAAGTGTTGCCCCTGCTGCCAGTCCACTATTTCTGTTCCTGCAACCACTAATGTTGTACTGCTGCCAGATGTGCTGTCCCTGCTGCCAGCGCCACCATTACTGTACCTGCAGCCACTAGTGTTGTACCTGCTGCCAGACGTGCTGTCCCTGTTGCCAGTGCCACCATTGCTGTTCCTGCAGCCACTAGTGTTGTACTTGCTGCCAGACGTGCTGTCCCTGCTGCCAGTGCCACCACTGCTGTACCTACACCCACTAGTGTTGTACCTGCTGCTAGTGCCACCACTGCTGTACCTGCAGCCAGACGTGCTTCCCCTGCTGCCAGTGCCACCATTGCTGTACCTGCACCCACTAGTGTTGTACCTGCTGCCAGATGTTCTGCCCATGCTGCCACCAGTGCTGAACCTGCTGCCACCAATACTTTGCCTGCTGCTAGTGTTTCTTGCAGTACTCGGGGCTGGGGGGGGGAGAAAATGATGCCAAGTGTGACAGCAAGGGACCCTAAATCACACTTGCCATTCCCAAGCAGTCCTGCCAGTGCTAGTACTACTGCTACTAAGTCCAGCAGCTTGTTAGCATTAGGAGTGAAGGAGGGGGTAATCAACAATATCCTCATATTACTAGTGACTGTGAGACTGAGGAGGGAGACTCTGCGGCTGAACTTGATGTGGTTGGTGTTAGTAGTAGCAGCAATAATGGTGAAGCAGCTGGAGTGGAAGGGGAAACATTTGACAGCATCCAGACTAGCTGTCAAGGGAGCCCACACCATTTCTCTGACCCTAGGAGTCCTCCCCTTCCCTTCACTACAGTGTACAGGTGGAACATGATACTGTAGAGGCCAGAACTGGTGTTGGGGGAGGAGAGCAGGCTCTGAATTAATACCACCACCAACAGCACAAGCACAGATCAGCTGTCTGTGCCTGCTGCTACTTCTGTTAGTGCTAGTCTGCCTTCTTCAGGTCAAAGGAAATGGCAAGTGTGACATTAGGGGACCCTCTGTCACATTGCTCATTACCTCCTCCAAGCAGCAGGGAGATGTCTGGAATAGAGCAGCAGCAACGACAGCATGTAGGGACTAGTGGTGGTGATGATGATGCTGGAGAAGCTGGGGTGGAAGAGACATTGATGGCTTTTTTTTAGCAGAACCTGAGAAAGAATGGGAGGCAGGGATGAGGATGGGCATCACCACCACCACTAGCAAAGACATTTTGGAATTAGAGGAATTTGCAACTGCTCTAATTCCTTTTGATGCTGAGATGCAAGGGCAGCAGGATGCTGAGGAGCAGGCTTGTGCTGCCACAGACCACCGTGGACACAGTGGGAATGGGGTCAACAAGTGATGCGGGACGAGGACAGCTTCTACTTGCCAGCAGTAGCAATACTCCTGATCCTAGTTGCAGTGCTGAATCTTATGCAGTAACAGTAACATTATCCGCTGCCACAGACAATGAAGGGGAATGTGGAAGACAAGAAGAAAGAGGCCATTCTTCTCCATCTGTTCCCTTCCCCCTGAAGTCATCATGGGTGTGGGACTATTTTTCTGTTGGGGCAGACACAGTGCAGTTATTGGAAACAGCACTGTGCACTATTTGTGACAAGTCAGTGAAAAGAGGAATGGAGGGAACACACCTTGGCACAGGTGCCCCGATATCACATATGAAACACAGACACCATGACATTTACTCCAAACATGTTAAAGACAAACACCCACCACCGAAATCAAGAACTGCTTTTGCTGTGCCTGACTCTCCAGAAAGGCAACAAGAGGCGAGGCGGAGCTCAAAGAGGAGGAGGAATAGAACACCCCTGGCAGAGACTGGAAGTTCCAGGACAAGTGAAACAACTAGCTCGCCATCACCTTCTAGGGTAACTACATCTTCTGCCAATCCACCTCGTTCATTACCTCCCCCGAAAAATGATAGCCACTCTGTTGCTGTTAGGATGTGGCAATTCGTCTCTATCCATTGCACACTGTATGGTGCACTGACCACACATGCCAGTGTGGTAGAGGAGAATCGCAATCAGTGCATCAAGCAGCATCTGAGGAGATTCCATCCTGCAGAATATGTTAAATGGTGGCAGGGAGGGTTCGTCATTACTATTAAACTGTCAGCAAGTTGTCATGTGTCCTTAGCAGGTCTGGAAAAGGGGTACAGTGACAGCGGAAGTACTTGATTTCGGGTGTCATGGTGTTTGGATACAGTTGTGCCCCCAGATGTTATTTACTACACACACACATTGTGCACATTGCAGTTGCTGATGAGACCCGCTGTTCCTGCTCTCAATGGAAAAAATATATTCTAATAACACACCCATGATGATTTTGGAGGAGGGGCAGGTGGAGAAGATTTAATGGCAAACTTCTTCTTTTCTCCACATATACTGGGTGCAACTTATTCTGCTGCTACTGCCTCAGGCGCATCACTGCAGCCAGTCGTGGCAAGTGGAACCATCATCCATCTTCCATGTTACTGCTGTTGTTGATCCCATTCCCTTCCAGCTGCCTAATCATCCTGCTGCTTAAACAACTCAGCAGCAGCAGTACAAACAGCAGTTGCAACTCAGGAGGACAGTTTGACAGTGGCCACTCGCCAACATGGCCTGCTGGCATTTGGCCAGTAGGGCATTTTTATTTTTTTCTCAGGGCTTATGTTTTGAAAAATAAATAAATAACTAAATTAAAAAAAAAAAAACCTAGTCCTACAAAAAGTTAACAATTTTCTTACAAGCCTAAGTCCTACAAATCAATGTTTCCTTAGGGCTTGTGCCAAGCAAGCTTAAGTCCTACAAATCAATGTTTCTTCAGGGTTTGGGCCTCTAATAAGTCTAAGTCCTACAAAGGCCTCTAACAACAAATCAAACAAATCATCCTCTACAAAATACTCTATCAAGTCAAGTATCAATCCACCCCAGTGACAGCTTATGTCAGGGGGTTCCTGTCTCTATCACTTTACATACAAATGTCTTATGTTATTGAAATATTTTTATTAACTCTCCCTCCAATAGCAATCAAGAAACCCCCCCAAAAACAAATTCTCTGTTCAAATGATTCATTCATTCACCAGCACAGGCACCCTTCTCAGATCCCTTTATACCATGTCTTATGGTTTCTATTTTACTTTATTTAGGATTTTTTTTATTAACTGCCCCCCCAATCCCAGTAAACAACCCCCACAAAAAAATAATTCCCTGTTCAACTGATTCTTTCCCCACACCCCACCAACACAGGCACCTCATGCCCCTTTTATACTATGTCTTTGGGAAATAAAATAATATTTGCTATGTGTTATGTGTAACTTCTATGTTGATTTCAATGGAATGAGCTAGGTGAAAAAAATGGAAAATCAGCACTTTTTGGTGAAAATTTTTTGCCAAGTGGAAAGTGCCATTTTTCACAGATTTCAGTTTGAGGCGGAAATTTTCACCCACCCCTAGTTAATTTTGAGTATATGATAAGATGTCTAATGTCAAGATAGGAGTATTCTTTTAAAGAAAACTCTTATTCTCACATTAAGCACCCTATTACTGCAATTTACTATCATATACCCAAAATTCATAAAGTACGATTAACAAACACTGTTGAATTTTAGAAGGGGATAAGATTTTAAACGAAATACGACCAGAAAAGCTGGAATTCATGTTTAAAAAGGCCCCAGACTTGAAATCCAGATTAGCTCCCTCAGTTATTACAAAGGATAAAATACAGATTCAAGAGCGAGATGATACTACTTTACAACAAGCAGCTGGTAAAAGGGACAGATGTTCTCGTCATCTAATATAGGAGAATCTTTCATTGTGAAACACTATTTCAACTATACTAGAGATTATATAGTGTACGTGATAAGAGTACAAATTTGGGTGCCAGTATGTGGTAAGGACTATAAGACCATTAAAAGAACGTTTTTAGCACACCAAAATAACATTTTCTAGAAGAATACCAAACATTTGGTGCCAAGACACTATGTCCTGTCCACAATATAATTCCATTTTAGACATTCAAGTAATGAGAATAGAGAATATTCCACCAATCAAAACAGGTGGCAATATATATCAAAAACTGTGCAATCGAGATATTTAAACACTTTACACCCAGATGGTCTCAATGAAGAACTAGACCCTTGGTGTTTATAGATATCTTTGAGGAGGTGATTGTAAAACATTTGAGGTATTACATCCTACAGTCACTGTTCTTGTGTATAAGTATGCTCAAAGGTATGCATATACAGGTCTGTATATGTATACATAGATGTGTGTATATATACCACCTCAAATTCCTTTGCGAGTTCTCTGTTGGAATATTAGTTTTATATTTATATCTATACATGAATACTAATCAATAGGAGAGCAAGAATGTTTGGTGTCAGAATAGAACATAGTTTGTCTTTAGATAGAATACTCTAAATAGGTGTATTAGTCCCACAATTCTCTATGACCGTCAGTTTATATGTGGGATTATAGGTTATGCAGACTGATAAGATTTTCAATATCAGTTTAAATGGGGACACACACTGTAGTAGAGAGCTCTATAGGTCACTATAGAGCTTTGTGGAGGTATAAAAGGATTTTAGTCTTACCTATTAAATCCTTTTCTCTTAGTCCATATAGCTTACAGGTAACTTTGGGAAGGCGACCATCCCTTTAAGTAGGCAGGAACAACTATTGAAAAGAAGTGCAGGGTGGAGCCTTCCTTATCTCCTTAGCTGGTCACCAGCCAATCCCCAACCAGATAGATTTGAGAAGCTAACTATTGACTAGGTAGCAAGAAGGGAAAAAGAAGACTCCTGTGAGCATGAACCCAAAGGAACATTCGGTCACAGGAGAACCAAGCATGGTCCCTTGACAGGGTGGGAGACCTGTAAGCTATATGAACTAAGAGAAAATGATTTAACAGGTAAGACTAAAATCCTCTTGTCTCGGTCGTCCAATATAGCTTACAGGTAACTGTGGGATGTACCAACATTGAGTTTCCCAGAGGTGGGAATGAAGGCAAGGACCAGGTGTCAGTCCCCAAAGTCACCAGAGCTTATATGAACTAATCAGATCATAGGATATCCCTTATAATAAAAAAGTATCAACTGACACTAAACTGGAATGTAACACACCAGGAACTGTAACACAGCACACAGAACTAGAGCCAACAGTTAAAGATTACTGAAAAGTAAGGAGGAAAATCCTAGACAGGCAAGGCTGCCTTCAGGACCTTCCTACCAAGGCTGGCGTCAGCCGACGCCAGGACATCAACACGGTAGCTCTTAGAAAAGGTGTGCACAGATGACCAAGTGGCCACCTTACACAACTGATCAGCAGAGGCCTGATTTTTATAGGCCCAAGAGGCCCCAATAGATCTGGTGGAATGAGCCATGATACTGAATGGAACAGGCTTCTTCTTAAGTCTGTAAGCCTTACGAATGATAGACTTAATCCAGGAGGCTATAGTAACCTTGGATGCAGGTTTACCGGCCCTGGGACCATCAGGAATGACAAAGAGAGTATCAGACTGGTGAACAGACTTAGTGCGGTGCACATAGAACTTAAGGCAACACACCACATCCGACAAGTGGAGATCCCTCTCCTTGTCAGAAGTAGGGTCAGGACAGAAAGGCGGCACTACAATCTCCTGATTGATGTGGAACTCAGAGACCACCTTTGGAAGAAACTCCTGGGAAGTGAGAAGTACCGCCTTGTGAAACACCAAAAAGGGTGGCTTACAGGACAAAGCGTGCAGTTCATCACCTCTGCAAACAGAGACAATGGCCAGGAGGAAAGCCATTTTTCAAATCAGAAGACGAAGAGGAATAGTAGCTAAAGACTCAAAAGGAGGGCGCTGCAAGGTGCTCAGCACCAAGTTAAGATCCCATGGAGGAGTGGGGCTCTTAAAAGCAGGGGGAGTATGAGCAACACCTTGGAAGAAAACCTTGATGTCCTGAAGAGTGGCAATGCACTACTGGAAAGACAGAAAGCGCAGAAGTTTGAACCTTCAAGGAACTCAGGCTGAGGCCTTTGTCCACACAGTCCTGTAAAAAGGACAGAACAGTAAGAAGGTTGAAGTCCTGTGAGGACAGATCCCTGTCCAAACACCAAGAGTGGAAAATAGACCAGTTTCTGTGGTACACCTTAGAGGACACATGTTTCCGAGCACGAACCATAGTAGCTACGGCCGCTGAAGAAAGACCTTTCTTCCTCAATATTGAGGATTCAACCGCCAGGCTGTCAAACAAAGATGTTCCACATCCTCCATGCACAGATAACCCTGTAGAAGAAGATCCGGTCTGCGGGGGAGCCGAAAGGGCTCCTCCACGGATAGGTCCAGAAGCTCCAGAAACCAGGGTTGCCGAGGCCAGTACAGGGCAATCAGAATGACTGGAGTTCCCTCCAGCCCCAGATTCCTCAACACCCTGGGAAGCAGGGGAATGGGAGGAAAAAGGTAAGCCAGAGGAAATTGCCACGAAATCGACATGGCATCCACTGCAAGAGCCAGAGGATTCCTCCAGCAGGAGCAGAATGATGGCACCTTACTGTTGTCTGGTCGCCATCAGGTCGAAGTCCCCATTTCTGAACAATGAGGTTGAACATCTCCTGCTGTAGTTCCTACTCTCCTCTGTCTAACATGTGCCGACTTAAGAAATCGGCTAGAACTTTGTCCACTCCGGGAATATGAACTGCTGATAAGGCAGGAACTTGTTCTTCTGCCCAAGTTAAGATGGCCTTGAACTCCACCCAGGCTGGGAGACTTCTGGTTCTGCCTTGCTTGTTGATGTAAGCCACAGCCGTGGTGTTGTCGGACTGGACACGAACTGGAAAGCCGTCTAGATGAGAGGACCAATATCTGAGAGCGTTAAATATCGCACGAAGTTCCAGAACGTTGATAGGTAGGAAAGATTCCTCTTCTGACCACCGACCTTGGGCATTCTGGTGGCCCAGGATCGCTCCCCAGCCGGACAAGCTGGCATCCGTCGTCACCATGGTCCAGTAAGGTATAAAGGGGCTGCCCGTCGTCAGACTGGAAAGATCTAGCCACCGAGATAGACAAAGCTTCACGTGAAGAGGTAGAGAAACCAACATCCTCAAGAGATCCGTTTCGCCCTTGCAGACCTGGATCACGAACCTCTGAAGTTCTCCCGTGTGAGCCATCGCACTAGAGATGTCAACTTCTTGGCAGGAATTAGATCGCAAGCCAGGACTGAAGACACCTTGCGGGTGATCTTGTGAGCTGTGTCTTACGACTTTTCCATGTTCAGGATCCACCCATGATGGATGAGAGTGTAGATACAGTCCTGAACCTGTTCATGAAGGATTTCCAGAGTCGGGACCTTCAAAAGCAAGTCGTCCATGTATGGAGTAACTCTGATACTGTCTCTGTGCATGATGGAAACCAGCGCACCCAGGATATGAGTGAAGACCTAGGGGGCCATAGTCAGATCAAAGGGACGAGGGGAAAACTGGAAGTGCCCTCTGTCGCAAGCAAACCTGAGGTACTGATGGCTGTTCATATGGATGGATGGCTATGAGCAGATATGCATCCTGTAGATCCAGAGAAGCCAGAAATTCCTCAGGGCATATGGCCGCAATGACCGTTCATAAGGACTCCTGGTGATAATGAATCTAGACTACGAAGGAATTGAGATCCTAGAGGTCCAGGATGGGACGACAGCCACCATTCTTCTTTAGACCACAAATAGGTTGGAATAGAAGCCTGAACTAATGTCCAGATCGGGTACAGATTCCAAGACTTCCTTGTCCAGAGGAGTCTGGATGGCACCAGACAGACAACGCTTTTCCATTCTCTGAGGAGTGTACCTGAAAGGAAGGAGAGAGATGAAAGGAATCCTGTACCCCTCTGAAATCACCTGCAAAACCCACGGATCCGCCACGGAGTCTGTCCAGACATTTAGAAAATGGTGCAATCGACCATCAACTGAAGCATGGGTTCAGGGGTTTGGCGAGTCATGCTGAAGAAGGTTTGATGGACTTGGGTTTGGTGGAGGACTGATTGGGCCTCCACTGCTGTTGGACTTGGAGGAGGAACGCAGAGCTCGGGGTACAGTCTGGGTCATGGCACACGCTTCCATCTGGAAGGAATGAAAAAGACGGTGCTGTCTGACCTGAGGTTTCTTCTTGGGGACCAAGGGTAACAGTGTGCTCTTGCCCCCAGTAGCCTCACTGATGAGGTTCTTCAGCTTCGGTCTAAATAAGGAAGTGCCTAAAAAATGGTAAGGAAATTAAGGATCTCTTAGAAATTGTATCTGCAGACCAGATCTTAAGCCATAGGGCATGCCTAGCTGCTACAAACATAGCTGAAACCTTAGCTTCCAGTCTAATAACGTCAAAGATAGCTTCAGATACATAATGCTGAGCTTCAGAAATATTGGCCAAAAGGCGCAGCAAGTCAGCTGTGGGTGCACCCTGACGTAAAGCATTGGTAAGCTGTTCTGACCAGCAATGGCTCTGTTCACTCAAGCAGCAGCAAAGTTGGGTCACAAAGATGTACCTAAAGTAGTGAAGATGGCTTTTAGAAAAGCCTCAAGTTTTCTGTCAGTCAAATATTTGAGAGCAGAAGCATCCACTACTGGTAAGGCAGTGGATTTAGAAAGTCTAGATACTGGGGCATCCACCTTAAGGGGTTGAGCCCACTGAGCTAGTGCTGCTTCGGAGAAGGGGTACAGCTAAGCAAACTTCTTAGGTAAGGTTAGGAGTTTGTCAGGTGTTTTCCACTCATCTAAGACAATCTGGTCAAGAGTGGGATTAGGTGGAAAAAAGTTTACTGCTTCTTAGGCCTTTGAAAGACATCAGAAGTATCGTTGGATTCCTCAGAAGTGGGGGAAATGTTCAGGGTATTGAGTACTGCCCTGATGAGGCCCTCAGCAGAGGGTTCAGGGCCAGCTTCAAAGTGGTCCCTAAAGAATTGGGAGCAAATATCCTCAGAACATTCACTCTCATCTGAATCCTCCAACAATTCCTCCTCTGACACATCAGGTACACCCTGTAGTTTAGGCACTGAGGACCTGAATAATGCTGGAGGTTTCCAAGCCTGGAAGACCCCCTGTAATTGCGTTAGAAGTAGTTGCAAGGAAGACTTTAACTCTTGCATCCAGGGTGGCTCTGCAACATGGCTGGAGGTTCCTGGCAGGGAGGTAGGGGCTACAGCGAATGAAGGGCATAAATGACCTGAGTACTCTCTAGGAAGCCCTGATTGACATGAGGAGCAATGCGCAATGGGGGTCACAGACACCCCAGAATCCTTAATCTTAGGTCTAGCCCCAAGTCCCAGTGGGTTTGACATGCCTAACAGGGTATTAAACGTCTGATAGTATGAGGAAAAATCCAAATACTGTGTGTAAGATTAAATATTCACCCCAGAAACAGTGGGAAAGCACTTAACTGGCAGGCAAAGGGTTTATCTGCTGAGGAGAGAGGAAGACTCCAAGCCCTGCATAGGATACTAATGAAGAGAAGGTAACAAAATGGCGTCTGCCCAGGAGCCAATCAGAAATTACCCCGCAAAACGGGCCCTCATGGGAAATTTAGTTTACCTTCAAGAACCCGAAAAACAGGGCCAAAGCCCCCTTAGCCCCCAAAACACTCAGAATGTAAACCAGATGACAGGACAAGGGTAGACAAACAGAATAAGCCATCTCTGAACTCAGTACGTGGAGCGGTTGCAGAGATTAGTCCCAAGAAGTAAAAAGTCCCATAGAGGTGAATGGAACATGGCGTCTATGAGGTAAAGCGGAACTCAAATAATGCCATTAAAGTAAAGTGTGTCCAAAAGTTAGAAAACACATAATTTCCAGATTAAGGATAAAAAAAAAACTAAGCCCAAGAGGGAAAGTGTAATAAATCCCATAAAAGTGCACAACATGGTAAACGAAGGGTTAATTTACCACAGAAACCCAAGTGCTCCAGAATCCAGCGGACAAACAGATAAATCCAACGAGTGCAAGAGTATGTAGTAGGAACGCCAAAGGAGACCCCTGTGCGGAGGGGAAGCTTGGGACAAGTGGACCTTAGCACTCAAAGCGTTGTTTACCTTTTTAGCAGATCTTCTGTCTTCAGACTACCATTTTTAAAGAAGAAGCCTCAGTGGCCTTCTACTAGGGAAAAAAACATAGCACACAAGATTTTCCGCTCAGGGCTGGAAGACCCACAACAGCACCTGACAACTGAGCAATCTGTCATTGGGAAGTCAGTAATGGTAATCCGCCTAATGGGGGATTTCTACACCCCATATCTAACAGAAAACAATAAATATAACTAAAAACTAAGCAGAACTGTTCTCTTGCCTTTCCTGTTCAAGGAACAAATCTAACTGGTTGGGGATTGGCTGGTGACCAGCGAAGGAGAGAAGGAAGGCTCTACCCTGCACTTCTTTTCAAGAATTGTTCCTGCCTACTTAAAGGGGTGGTCGCCTTCACAAAGTTACCTATAAACTATATTGAATGCAGAGAAAGGAGCTTTTTACGATATGTATACACTATTTTAGAGTTATACATTTCTATATTATATTTTTAGAAGCTAGCTTGCTACTCACTATTTTAGAATGTTTTAATACTATTTGATTTAATTTGTAATGATACAAATTAGTAAATGGCTGTATGTGCTCACTGTACTGAGTGCAGTCATTAATACATATAGTGATATATAGGCTTAAATTATCACAAATATTGGCAAATATATTACCCTATTATCTATTGTTTTTCTTTTTTTATATGCCAGTCAAAAATACTTGTGCACTATATTATACTAGCTTGTGATCTTTGTTAAATTGCATAGATGATTTTTACAAAGCTATCTATTTACATTGGAGGATACATCTAATTTCTTAGTCGCTCCATCTTTCTGAATGACCCAGACGTGCTCAATCAGAGATATCCATCATTCATGGCCTGTTGGTGAGCAAACTACAGTGGTTTATATTTGGTTCCCATGTGTATGCTGCAAATAGTGGATGCTCTAACATCCATCTATGGCATCACCAGTCCTGGGGATCCATGTTAGAACCAAATGTGATATATGACAGTTCAAGTGAGAGCAAATGATTGCATACCCAACACAAAGGCCTAATTGGTTCTCCTTTAATTCACGAGTGATATTTTAAGGCCTGTGTGTTGCACTTATACCCAGTTAGTCTCTGTGGCACTGTGATGTGTGACCTTGTCATACCTCCGTCGGGTGCCCGCTTCTTCTGGGTCTCTGCGGTGCGTTGTGATGACGCGCCGTCCTCTCTCCGGGCTTTTCTCTCTCGTTAGGGCGCATGCGCCCCTCTCGTTTTTCCTGCCTTCCAGCCCTTCCCTTTCCGGTCCTGCTGCCTCTTAGTGGGGTGAGTTCAGCACTGGGACGCGTTTGTATAGCGTCTCAGTGCTGCTTCCTGTGCTCTGCTCTGCCCAGCGCAGCTGTGTTCTGGCCAGTCTGTCCATTTGCTCTCTGTTTCCCTGGATCTGTGTATGAATCAGACTGGTCCATCTGACTCCTGCTTGTCTTTTGCTTCCTGTGCCCTCCAGATCTCCTGTGTATGACCCGGTTCGTTCCAGACTCCTCTTCTACCTGCGGTTCCTGTTGGTGTTCCTGACTGTTCCGTGTATGACCCGGCTTGGATTCTGACTTCTCTCCTGCCTGCTCCGTGGTCCAGGGTCCCCTGTGATTCCTTGGCTGCCTGTCTTCGTTCCAGTTCCTCGCAGCTCTCTTCACCTTCCACCTTCTACCTGAGTGAGTACTGGTTCCTGTTGGAGTGTTAGTATTTCTCCCTGGGGATAGGGTAGTATAGTTTGTCTAGGGGCGGTTATCGAGGGTCCCCTTTGGCTCAACTGAAGGGGGCTAATCTAGCTTTGCGGCTAGCAACTCTATTCAGCCTCGGCTGCAGCTCAACTCCATCTAGGCAACCACCGCTCGCTAGCATCGCGCCCCAGCGTCACTCCTCAGCCTCTAGCTATCATATCCCTTGTTGGAGGAGCTTGACCTTCATCTACTCCTCTGGGTAGTAGGGGGGTTCTTGGCAGAGTCCCCTTCTGGGTGGCTTGTACGGGGTAGGCATTACAGACCTGATCCATATTGAATGAAATTCAGTGAGCGGTGATGAAGACCTGATGAAGTGGAAATGATGACTTCTACAGTGATATAATTTTTCCATTTCCAGTGTTTTTCGATGGAGTCTATACATTGGGATGATCAAAACTTGAAACACGTTTTTTAATTTTCCCCATAGACTGACATGGGTATTGGTGAAGTGATTGCATGGAAGGGTTACTTCATTCCATCACCTTCTTTTCATCGCTCAGTGAATGTCCCCTGTGTATCATTTAATCGTTTCCCCTGTCGACTTGTGTTTTTTGTCAGTTACCCTTTCAGTACCGGAGGGGTTGCCAAAGCATTGCTGTGTGATGCACTGATGATCCCTCTAGAACTCAAGAGGTTATTTGCGGAGTTCACTGTGGGTACATAGGTGACATTATAGTGGAACAGTGATGATCTTTAACAGACAACATTTTGTGAAACATGGTTTGTGTGGATTGTGTGTGATTAGCACAGCAACATGAGGGTTGAACTGGGACATGGAGAGGTTTGGCCCTGGTCGAACCTTGCCATTTGTTCATGTATTCTGTCCTTTTTTTAACCCTCAGGGTGTTGTGTTGGTGCAATTGTGTGGATCAATGATGGGCACATTTTGGGGTGTGCCTGTGTTTGTGTGTAATGCTTGTGTCTGTTGAAGTGGTGTGTGGTTATGTGATGAACCACTTACTGGTAGTGTGAAGGCTCCTCTCAGGCCCAGTGTCCGATCCTCCAGGGACCCCCTCAACAGCTGTGACCGACATGTTTTGTCGCAGCGTTTCCTCCCAACTGCAGAAGGTGATGTGGGCAACGGGACCACCTCAGGTGCCTTGGGCGTAGAGGGCACCCTCCCCAATCTTCTTCACCACCCTCTTGCAATCGCCCAAACTCTTCTTGAAGGACTCCAAGGTCTGTCTGTAGGTGGCCACCACATTTACCCTGCTGTACACCTGGTTCCAGGCGGCCTTCCTCCTCTCAGCCAGGCCAGGGACCTTCTCCCTCGGATAGAAGACACTTTCCCTCTCCAATATAGCCTTCATGAGGGTCCTGTTCTCAACTACCTCAGCCTTTCCTCCTCAGCTCCGGCCTGCAAGGTGTTGGAGTTGTGGCTGGAATGTCCTGCCTGTGCTGCCCCTGCTTGTGTGTGGAACTCACCAACAGGTACCTCTCATTACACTTAAGGTTCTGTCCCTGCCCTCTGTGTGCCTCTTCTAGGCCAGGTCCCCCTCTGCTCCGTGGATCTCCCTCTCTCAACAGGGATGCCCTGCTCTCCTTCCCCCTCCACTACTCTCCCCATCCCTCTCTCCTGTCCTCCTCACTTTGCCATCACTCATCCACTCGCACCCTGGCACTCACACTCAATCCCACTCACTCAGCCACTCACAGATTCACACTGAAAAAATAGTTTAAAATATGTGCAATGTGTTATTAAAAAAAAAAAGGCTATGTTTGTGCAAAAGTGTGCTATGTGTATATTTAAGTGCAACTCTGTCCAAATCTCTTCACTCCAAAAACTCCTACCTCCAATGTCAGCTCCTCTCTCCCTTGCACTAAACATTATCCTCCACTCCTGGGTCCTGTGATGTAGCTCTCCAAAACTTGAAACACAGACAAGGCGGGACCGTTATTTTGGGGTATATATAGGTATATTTGAACATTTTTGATACTTTAGGGTCTTGGGATTGGCTGCAGGTTTGAATTTGTTGGTGCATCAATCAGGGCTGCTAAACAACATCAGCATTTTGTTACAATTTGACTTAAGATGTGTTTTATCGGTTGATCAAGACGCACAGTGATGCAAAAAAAGGTGCAATGCAGGTTTTTTGTTACGTGTTTTTGTTGTGTCTGTGATCATTAGCTATTCTTGTAGACTATCTGTCGAATTCAATGTAACATAGTAATTTAGGTTGAAAAAAAGACTTGCGTCCATCTAGTTCAACCCTTTTCCTATTCCTGTTCACCATCGCTGATCCAAAAGAAGGCAAAAAAAACCCCCAAAACCCTCAATACAGCAATTTCAAATTCTGCCTTAAATGGGGGGAAAAAAAATCAGGTTTCTCTTTGGATCAACAAGCACTAACTAAATATTAATCCCAATACCAATGTACATAGCCCTCTATGTTCTGCTCTTTTAAATAAGTATCCAGGCCCTTTTTAAAGGCATCTAATGTATTTGATAGCTCCACTTCCTCAGGCAGTAAATTCCATACCTTTATTGTCCCTACCGTAAAGCAAACCTTCTGCTGTTGTAGATGAAATCTCCTTTCCTTGTCTAAGCAGGTGGCCCCTTGTCCTTTGTACTGTTCTGTTAATGTACAAGTCTTTGGAGAGACCTTTGTATGGGCCTTGAACATATTTATATAGTGTGATCATATCCCCTCTAAGACGCCGTTTCTCTAGTGTGTACAAGTTTAACTTTTCTAGCCTTTCTTCATAACTAAAACTTTCCATTCCCCTTACTATTGTTGCCCTCCTCTGCACTCTCTCTAGTTTCATAATGTCCTTTTTCAGAAAGAGTGCCCAGACTTGAACAGCATATTCTAGGTGGGGTCTTACCATGGACCTGTAAAGAGGCATAATAATATCTTCCTTCCTTGATTCAATACCCCTTTTAATACATGCCAATATCTTATTGGCCTTTGCAGCTGCCGCTGCACGCTACTGCTAAGTCTATTGTCTACTATTACTCCCAAATCCTTTTCATTAGTAGTTTTCCCCAGAGAAACACCATTTAAACTATAGGTTGCATTTTATTATTATACCCAAAATGCATAACTTTACACTTGTCTATATTGAATCTCATTTGCCATTTGCCTGCCCAGTTAGTCCAAATCCTCTTGTAATGAAGACACATCCAGTTCAGACTTTATTACCTTACTTAATTTTGTGTCATCGGCAAACACTGATACATGGCTCCCTATGCCCTCTGGGAGGTCATTAATAAACAAATGAAAAAGAAGAGGACCCAGGACAGATCCCTGAGGAACTCCACTTATCATGTTTGTCCAATTGGAGAACTTGCCATTTACTACCACTCTCTGCATTCTATCTTTCAGCCAATTTCCAATCCACACACAAACATTTTCCCCTAAGCCTATTTCATTCAATTTGTACAGTATCCTCTTATGTTGGACCGTATCAAATGCCTTGGCAAAGTCTAAATAGATCACATCAACCGCTGCTCCCACATCTATATTATTACTCACTTTTTCATAAAATGCAATCAAGTTAGTTTGACAAGACCTGTCTTTCACAAAGCCATGTTGGCTCCTACTAATGATATTCCTGTTCAAGCTGATTCTTGAATATATTCCCTTAGCAACCCTTCAAACAGCTTCCCTACCACAGATGTCAAGCTTACAGGTCTGTAATTTCCTGGCTGTGATTTTGATCTCTTTTTAAATATGGGCATCACATCTGCTTTACATCAATCTGTGGGCACCATACCTGAAATAAAAGAATCCCTGAAAAAATAACGGTCTAGCCAGGGCCTGGCTTAGCTCTTTAAGTACTTGTGGATGTATACCATCCGGCCCTGGAGATTTGTCTACCTTAACACCATTCAATTGTTTTAACACTTTTTCTTGTGTTAGCCAATCCCATGCTTGCTGTGACTGTTTTGTAAACATAGTTTGCAGATTCTTGTCCATTGGGTCTTCCTTTGTAAAAACAGAAGAAAATAAATTATTTAAAATATCTGCTTTTTCTCTGTCCCCACTGACCATCTCACCCGTTTCAGATAACAAGGACCCAACATTATCAGACTTGAATTTTTTGCCATTAATGTATTTAAATAATTTTTTTGGGTTGCTCTTGTTCTCCTTAGCAATAATTTTTTCATTCTCCAGTCTAGCTAATTGAATCACCTTTTTACAGGTTTTGTTGGCATTTTTGTATTCTGCAAATGCCTCTGCTGATCCCTCAGCTTTATAATGTTTAAATGCCGCTTTCTTGTTATTTATTTCATGAATTACTTTACTGGTTAGCCACATTGGTTTTAATTTGCTTCTTTTGTATTTGTTTCCAACGGGGATAAATTTATATGTATATTTTTGCAATGTTATTTTGAAGGCATTCCACTTACCTTCTGTGTTTTTTCCTAAAAATATTCTATCCCAGTCAAGGAGACCAAGGGTTGAATTAAACCTACTAAAGTTGGCCTTTTTAAAATTCAGTATTTTGGTGGAACCCATACGGGGACATATTGCGCTAGAGAATTCATTACTCACAAGGGTATTAGTATATAATATATAGATTTGTTTTTTATTCATTTATTCACTTTGATGATTTTTGGGTGGATGTGATTGTTCACACACAGGCCGGTGTCCTGAATATACACGGCGCATTCATCTCGTCCAGGTGGAGGAGAGGCTTGCGCGGTGGGAGGCGGGAGTTACGGCGTGGTGAGGAGACTCACATAGTGTGGATATTCACATATTAGGGTTGTTTTATAGACACCACAAAGAATTGTGACATATGTGGATATAGAATGCTAAGAGCTAAAACCAGATACTATATCTGTCTAATGTCCGAAATTGTGCATTTATATTTCATATGATTTTATAAGTTTTAATAAACGTATATTTCATTTATATATGTATGGTGGTTGTGTCAAGTCATTGAACAGATATATACACATATATTTTTTTGATTGATAATTGTTATAATGGTGGCGCTGCACACTAAACAATTCTTTTTGATACTTTCTTATAGTGGTCCCTTGCAAGTGTGGGTTTTGTGTGTTATACCGACATTTGTGCAAAATTTAGGGGCGCAACAGGAGTATTAGAATTTTTTTGCGTTTTTCAGTTCTTACGATTTTTGATAAACTGAGCTATTTTTTATTATTGTCTGGGAAGTAGGTGAGCGCTAGTCTTTTCTTTGATAAAGGGATCAGAGCAAGCAGCACAGTAGCAAATCCAGGTCCAGGCAAAGAATCACTGTCCATCTGGCATTACTGGAGCTCTCATCTACACATAACATTGTGACTAACCCCTATCCCGATTGATTTATATTCCTAGAGACTATTTTCTGACGTCATTTTTCAATTCTTGCTGTTTTTGATAAGCTGAGCTAGTTTTTATTATTGTCTGGAAAGTAGGTGAGTGCTAGTCTTCTCTTTATTAAAGGGATCAGGGCAAGCAGCACAGTAGCAAATTCAGGTCCAGGCAAAGGGTCAGAGGCAGGTAGCACAGTAGCAAAATCCAGGCACAGGCAAAAGGTCAGGACAGAATCAATGCCAATACCGAAGAAAAGCAATGAGTAACAATGGGGAGTGGTTCCCAAGTCCACAATGAATTCCACTTCATATTCCCAAATACACCCAATAGCACTTACACCTTCTGTGTCCTACCTACCTTCCTCTAGACTGTAAGCTCTCACGAGCAGGGCCCTCTGATCCTTCTGTTCTCCACATATGATTTGTACTATTTAATATCTCTGTATGTCTATCCCCTATTGTAAAGCGCTGCGGAATAAGTTGGCGCTATATAAAGATTATTATTATTATTATTATATTCCTTAGGACCAAACACAAGCACAGGGGTAGGCGAAGTAAGAGGAGGTGATGGAGAAGAAGTTAGCTTCCATGATTTCAGTTGAGAAATGTGGAAGGCAGGATGAATCCTCCAACCAGAGAGAAGATGTAGGCGAAAAGGATACTGGATTGAAAATATGGGAAGGGACCCATATATTTTTAGAAGGACAGGACAGCCATAACAGAGATGAAAACAGCCACACGTTGATCATAGGGGCAGGAGTGCAATATTTATCAGTCTGTGCTTTGTTTGAGCGCTGAGCCTGAAGCATGATTTTCCAGAGGGAAACATGAGAAGACTAAAGAGTCTGAACTTGATGGGTAAGAGCTGGGACAGATGCACCCATGACCAGACTAGATAACACCTGATGATGGTAATAGAGGGATAAATTTGGTTGTTGTAGGCAAATTCCACCAAAGGAAGGATAGAAAACCAGTCATCTTGTAAATGAGAAATATAACAGTGAAGGTATTGTTCAAGGGTTTGGTTAGTCCGTGCTGTCTGCCTGTTGGTTTGTGGATGATATTCCGAGGAGAGGGTAGGATGCTGAACTGTATACTCTCCTTATGGGGGGGGGGGGAATCATCGAATAGATGCAGTTGTTTCAACTCATAGGTGACATGTCTAAATAGGTGTGCCCATCCATCAGCCATCTGGACCCAAAAAGTTTGTGACCTATGAAATCCAAACAGCAGCCGCTGGCTCTGGAGTCAATGATGGTAGGGAGGGGGTCTGGTCATACCATGCTAGACACATAGAAAAGTACCATCAATCAGTATACTCTGATATAAAATTTTGAGGCATACAGAAGATCATTCCCTCTGCACGGAAAGGAGATTTCGACAAAGTGCTCCTGAAAAAAGAGGTGGAATGGATCTTTAAATTAAATGCCACAAGACCTAATGGGCTAAATGAAGGTTTTACATATAAACAGTTTATTGAATAAATCCTACTTCGCTAGATTTCTAGGCCTGTGATCTGTATATACATTTATGAGACTGTAAATTGGTCTTTGAATAATAAATGAAGAATATGTTGCAATCAACGTAACATATAGATTAAGAATGTACATTTAGCACATTTGAATATCGAAGACATTGGTCCCCCACTATAATATTAAAATGAATGGAGGGCAATTTGTATGTAATATACATTGAATAAGAATTAATGGGTTAAAAAATAACCTAAACGTTTGCTTTGCAATGCATTGTGTACCCCTCTGGCACTCAAAGGGTTAAGCGGCTGCTACCTCACTGCTCCACGCGATCCAGTCATGCACAGTAGAGACTACACGAACATGGTTAGTCTCTACTCCGCGTGACGGCTTCTGACAAACATCCTAGCAAATTATTATATAGGATGTAGGATTAGCTTTTGTGGCTCCGGCTCCGTGTGGGTCTGTTTACACCCAATCCTGCAGAACAGAGCCGTTAGACAAGCATTTGGCTATTTATTAACTAGTATCATGGGAACATATGAATGAGCGCAAAGCAGGATCTTATTCATTCAATTACTTTTATATTGAGGGGTTATTTGGAGAGTTGCATCTAAAATACACAGTTTTTCCAAGCTGTATAAAGGTTCAGAGATTTTGGTATTGACACTTGACGACAACAATGGTTTAGAACTACAATGTGATGTAAGCTCCGGTGGAATGCGGGACTGTTTATCTCAATCCACCTGAATAGAGCTTAATGGTCATATAGTTAAAGATCTATATATCTTTTCGATATTACATCCAGGTATACTGAGGCTGGACATATTATGACTTCTGTTTATAAGTTTAGAACTACAAAATAATGTATGTTCCAATTAGTATTTGAAACCTGTATCTCCAGTGACTAGAACAAGTTTACAATTAAATGAGTGATCATCTATATAAAGTGACATCTAAGTACACATACTGTTTTTAATTAAGAAGGAATCTGTATCACAGACGGCTATCAATGTATGCTAAGGGCATGCCAAAGTTATAACACTAATAGCATTAAACTAAGCAGTCTCATAGACTCTTGTTTGATGTGGGGTTATCTATCTCCATCTACCCAAAAAGTGCCTATGACATGTATGTTACCAAGTGTATCCTTCAGACTATAACAACGTAAATCGATTATTCCTGAAGTTTGTTATAGGGTACAGAACTCTCTAAATACATGCTCATGTCTTAAAGGGATGGTGAGTTATATCAAGTAACACGCCTTAAGTTGTGAGCGTGAGTATAAAAAAATAATAACACGGGCTTATGCAAGTTAGGATAATACATAATAGCCAGCATTTGTCTTTTCAACTAATTCAAGGATTTGAGTTTGTTATTCAGTGTTTTGATGAAACAAGTATCAATATCCCTTAATATATTTATACCAAGTAGAATTCTTAAGAAACAGAATCCAAGTACCAAGATAATACAGGCATATAGCTGTATCAAGTTTTTCTACTAAGATTAAACTGATAAAATATCAAATAATAAAAGTGCACATTCTGTTTTACTCAAACAACACCTTCAGTTGGGTATTGAGATATATGGACGGCCTTAAGATCAAATGTAAATTATGGTTTTAGGCACTGGGAAAAAAGTATCCTCAGTCCAAGTGATTTTAATCTGTATTTTTTGTAATTTTGATTTAATCAAATTTGCACTTTGGGGTGTTAGTGGATTTGTTTTTACATCTGTGGTATTATAGGATAAAGTATTGAACTTGTCTTGTTCTCTAAGGGCGTTATGTCCAGTTCTTTTCTATCGTCTCTTTTTTTCTTGTAGTGATATTTACAAATGTTAGTCAACAGTAGCAAACCCAGGTCCAGGCAAGGGGTCTGGGCAGGCAGCACAGTAGCAAAATCCAGGTCCAGGCAAAAGGTCAGGGCAGGCAGCACAGAATCAACATCAAAAAATAAAGCCAGGGGTCAATACTGAAGAAGAGGGATGAGGAACAAATCAATGCCACAGAGAACTGAAGAAAACTTGAGCATCAGCTCAGCAACGACTCCCTTAATACACAGTAAATTTATCCCACATCAAGTTGCAACGTCTAAGAGCAGATGCTGAACCCAATGCCACCGGCGTCTCCTAGCAACACCCCGCCAATGCAGACAGTCGTGGGGCATCAGGACCTCTCCCATTGCCCCCCAGCTACTGATACCCCATCCAATTTGGCTGGGAAATCAATAGTAGCGATGCAGGGAAGCAAGCACGCTCTCCTGCTTCCATTATACCTAGAGTGCCTAGGTAGGAGTGGGCAGGATCAGCAAGACCTCTTAGTCAATGAGGGAAAGCCTCCCTCATTGATATGAGTGATGCCGATCCTGCCTATTCCTACCTGGGAACTCATTAGCTGGGGGGCATCAGGAGGGGTCCTTATACCCCCCCCCCCACGACAAGGTCTAATTTTTGATACAAAATAAACATAGAAACAAGGTTTGCCACACTTTGCTGTTCTGCACATCTGCTAGACTATACTAGCAAACAAAAACGTGGTCACGTAAGCACAAATTCTACGGCCGTGCCTGACACACCCTGGGGAGGCAGCGAGGAGGAGTTATGCATATTTCCTCCATTCTGCCTGTGTAGGACATACACTGGGGAATTATTTTCACAGGACTGGCCATAAGGCCCCCTGGCCACTCCTTTCAAAATCTCTGCAAGGACTTTGCCACTCCCCGCTATCTCCTCTTATGGAAAAAAAAAATAAATTGCTGACTTACACCGCCAGCAGCAACCTTTGCCCACTCAGTATCAACCATACGCTTGCCCACGTCACATCTCCAACACAGGCCTCCAATTGTGTTGTGTCAGGTCTCACTTACAGGCATCCACTTTGTTGTGTCATCTCTCCTTACAGTAAGACGCTAAACCACTCTTTTTGGCCCATGGCCATGTGAATAATTTCAGTGGCACACTGGTACGCAACAAAGTGATGTGCAATTCATTGCGTACATCAGTCTCACTCAAAGGTTTTAAATACACTTTGTGGTTGAGGCTTCCAGAAATGTAATATGAAAGATAGCATATACTATGTAAGTGTGGTAATTCTAGGCACTATCTGCCCAGTGAAAGAAAGACTATGCAAGCCAGATTAGACGGCTGCCTGTGTAGTAGTTTGTTTGAAGGGGGGAATAGAGGTGGGCTCTAAAGACGACAAGCCCTGGAGCAGAGCCTGAGGCTCGTATTTAACGTGCCTCCAGCCCCTCCCACAAATGTGGGCCAAGCCCTTTACTTGTGGTCGAGGCTTCCGGAGATGTAATATGAAAGATAGCATGTGATATATAAGTGTGGTAATTCTAGGCACTATCTGCCCAGTGAAAGAAAGACAAGGAAAAGCCAAATTAGGGGTCAATAAAGGCAAATAAAACTTTATTGAGACCTGCGGATAGTATAACTAGTTAATGGGCGAGGGAGGTGAGGGTTGTTCGTATTTCAATTGCTGGATCCAGGATGTAACGCATGAAACAGGATGATTGCAACCTGCCCAGCTTCTGAATTATGTGGTTCTTTGAGGCTGATGAAGCTGCTCCTATTCTGCAGGAGTGCCCTGAATAACTAAATGGGTTGTAACCTAAACGTGAAAGAATATTGTGTATGTATTTGGTGAAATTAGCGGTAGTTAGTGGACCTGACTCGCTAGAAAGAAGGGGGCTATTAGCTGGGTGTACTTTAATGTAATTGGATAATTTCCAGAGTGCTGAAAGAGGGCAACATTGGTCACCTGTAGGGTAGATGGATATGTAGCTTTCTTTCCTAGTTCGGTCGGTTTTAGACTGTATTAGATATAGTACCATGTGGCCTTCTTTGTGGATTAACTGGCTTGTGGCAATAAATGTGGATCTTTTGGATCTGGCTAGAAATTCTCCTGGCCTCAAAAAGCCAAAAAATGCTAGGCTAATTGTGGCCAGGAGAATTATGTTAGTTTGCTCTTTGAATGGGCCTGACGAGAGGAATTTGTACATCTTTTGAAATATGGGGCCTGTGATTGGTTTGCGTGTATGGCTAATAGCATGAGGAAGTTTTGAGATGCTTTTTAGAAATAGTTTGATGAGGTAATATGATAAAATTGAAGGGTGATTGGGGTGTTCTAATGATAAGTTGTGTTGGATGCAGGTCAGGTAAGTTCTGATTGATACAGGGGCTAAGTGGAGGACTGAATGGCAATGTGCTGCATAAGCTAATATGGTAGTAGGTGAATAGAAGTTAGTTGATTTTGTAAGGGTTATGAATGAGTGGAAGAATTGCCATGCTTTTGAGTAAATTCTTTTAGTGTTTGGGGCTAGTGCTTGATTGAGGATTCCTGTGGTGATGGACATTAATTAAAGGGATAGCAATACTTCGTTTTATCTTTATTTTATTTTGTAGGCATTAAAAAAACATGAAGAACGATATAAGTCTTATCTCTCAAACCTTTATGGTTTAAGAGATATTCACAAGCAAAGTATCCCCCCCCCATTCAGCCACATCAGAAGGGAGGTGCCCAGGTAGACTGCAGAGAGGGACAATCTTCAATTAAGATAAGGGAAAAAGCTGAAAAACTTGTCAAGGGGGGGGAAGGGCTTTCATTCTTTTCACACAAAGAAGATTGTCCCCTTCTGTTATCTGTCTGGTCTTACAACCAGATTCACATCTGAGAAGAGATGGCTTACACTAGGAAAAAGGGGCAGGAGGGGGAAACTTTGCTTGTGAATATCTCTTAAACCATAAAGGTTTGACAGATAAAAAAAACATGAAGAATGATATACGTCTTAATGCCTACAAAATAAAAAAGTTAAAACAAAGTATTACTATCCCTTTAATTCAGGGGTGGATTAGCTCTTCGTATGGCGGAGAATGAGATGGTGTTGGATTTTCTGTTGGAGTCGTGGTGAAGAAAACCTGGAAATCAAAACGGGATAGGGCGTCAGCTGCTGTATTGAGATGGCCAGGGATGAAGGAGGAATGAATGAAAAATATATAATACATGGATAGCCAGGTTAATTTTCGCATGAATAACAGTCTGAGGGGAAGCAGATCTGCCTTTGGAAATTAGTTATGATGTGGATAGATTGTCTGTGAAAAAGGTTACTGCTTGACAGGACCAGAGGGGGCCCCACAGTGCTGCTGCTGCTGCCACTATGGGGTAAATTTCAAACAGTGAAGATGATTTGGTGAACTTCGAGAGGGCTAACGCTTTCTCTGGCCATGGTTCAGCGAACCATTCTGAGTGGATTATGGTTGCGAAACCTAAACTGGCTGCTGCGTCTGAGTGGACTTTGGGTGATGAGGGGTTGGGGAATGGAGGGAACGTCGTTTTACCTTTCCAGTATGATAAAAAATTAGACCACATTTTTAAATCGGAGTTGGCAGCTTTGTCAAGACTAATGGTGGCTGAAGAGTGATTTGTTAGTGATAGGATTTTGAGTAAATGTGATATAAATGATCTTCCTTGCTGTATGACTTTTGTGGCAAAATTTAAATGTCCTATTTATGAAGTTCTGTTTTGGCAAGTTTAGTTTGATTGAAGTGGGGGATTGCGAGTGATCTAATGAGGTTCAATTTATCTAAAGGTAGACTAGACTAACTTCTCTGAATCAATGATAATTCCTAAGAATTCTATGGACGTGGATGAATAGGATGTTTTGTCTAAGGTGATTGGAATGTTAAGGTTTTTTTTAAAAGGAATATGAGTTTATTGAGGCTATCTGGAGGGGAAGTGGCTGGTTGAATAAGTAGGAAATCGTCTAGGTAGTGAAGAACTTATGGGCAGTGGCTGTAGTTTAGGAGAAGCCAGAATAAGATGTCTGTGAAAATGTTGAATATTTTGGGGTGCTTTTGCATCCAAAAGTGAGTCTGGTTGAAAAACAGAATTTATCCCTCCACTCCACGCAGATGCCACAGAGAGGGGTGAACTGGCAGGAGTTTAAAGGTGACTGCAATATCAGATTTTGACAGCCAACAACCTTTGTTGGCTTGATGTATGAGTGAAATGGCATTGTCTATGCTAGAGTATTCTGATGATGGCATGAGTGAGTTTATGCTTGGAATAACTGAGGAATTGGGGGCGGATAGGTCAATTATTAGTAATTTTTTAAGAGAAAATTTGGAGGTGGCTATGCCTAATGGATTTATACGCCAGATGGGAAAGTGTGGGGAATGGAAGGGCCTATTAGAAAACCTTTTTTGTTTTCTTCTGAAAGGAGGTGGGTGACTATTTCAGGTTCTGTATCACAGCCTCCCTTGGGCTATCCTGTGCTTCCTTACCTCTGTATGGCCGCCGGCCGGCATGGCCTCTGGTCACTTCCTCATTGCTACATCAGGTAACAGGTACTAGCAAGGACACCTGTTTATGGGCCTATTCTGGGTGGCCTAATTGGGTCCCGCCTCCTGGGCCTGGGAGTCATGGCCCTTATGTGGTGTTCCTGTTAGTTACTCTTGTGCTCCGTTGTGACCTGTGCTTATCTGAGAATCCGCTCTGTGTATGACCCCGACTTGTCTGACTACCCACATCGGTTCTGACCCATGGCTCTGGCTGACTTACTCTCTCTGTGTATGACCCCGGCTTGTCTGACTACCCACATCGGTTCTGACCTGTGGCTCTGGCTGACTAACTCACTCCTTGTTAACCCAGGTTTGTCTGACTACCCACATCGGTTCTGACCTGTGGCTCTGGCTGACTCACTCGCTCCGTGTAGTCCCCGGCTTGTCTGTCCTCCGGTTCTTATCTCACTCAGTGTACCCCCGGCTTGTCTGACCTGTGGCTCTGGCTGACTGCTTGCTCTGTAAGCTCCTAGCCAGCCTAACCATTAGCCTCTGTGTCCCGCGGCTCTGTCCGACTCTCGCTCCCTGTTGCCCATGGTACCCTTTACATGCAGTAGTGCAGTGTGTAGCACAGTGTGCAGCTCCGGGTAGGAGTTTGGACCCGATCATCCGGTGGTGTGGGGTTGTGTGGGATATTATCATCACTATATCTCATATTATTATCACTGTATATTCCAATAAAGGTGGTTATATTTTATTACTGTGTCTGTCCTTCTTTGCCCGATTACCGTGAGATTCTGCTATTGCTGAAGCTAGATTAGGGCTTGAGAAAGAGTAGGATGGACATGCGATAATTCCTGTGTGGAAGCCTGATTCGAAACCTGTTAAGATGAATTGTATTAGTTGTTGGTTTGGATGTGGACTGAGTAATTGACGTTTTTTTTTTTTTTTTTAATAGGAGAGTTTTGAAATGGTGATTGTTTTTTTTTTTTTTTTGGCTGTGGGTGAACCAGTAAAGTTCGGTGTCAGGTAGGATAAAAAATGGGCCATTCTCTCGGTGCTGAGGTTAGTAGTGAGACCTTGGTTAGACTATATATTTTTTTAACGAGTTGAGGTGTATTATATTGCATCTGGCTTGACCCAAGAGGGTGAGACGAAGTTGGGTACCTTTGACCTTAAATAATAGGTAACGTATACTTTAAGCACCTTCGGCCTCTACAAAGAGATAAGGTATTTAGTTGGCATCTTCGGCCTCTAAGAAGAGGTAAGGTTATTAAAGTTGGGCATCTTCGGCCTCTAAAAAGAGGTAAGGTTTGAAAGAGGTAATGGGTTTTATTTATTTTTTTGTGCCTCTAAGAAGAGGTAAGCAGTTCAATGTGGGTACCTTCGGCCTTTAAAAAAGAGGTAAGGTATATGTTATTGTGGTTTTTTTTTTTTTTGGTATTGTATATATTGTTTTAGAAGAACGTGGTTCTAATTTGAAGCTGAATGCTTATAAGTAGAAACATATCTGAATGACATGAGAGAAAGAAGAAAAGGTGAAAGAGAAAAAAAATAGAGCATGACAACATACTTTAGGAAGTTTAGCGTCTAATGTAAGCATAGAAGTGAATAGAGGAAGGACAGTGGCAGGGAGGGAAAGAGATCAATGGAAAGACCAGCATTAATATTATTAAAATTATTGTAGTTGAGAGGTAATTGATGTCTAGTGCATTTGTTCTATTTTGCTCTGATCAGTATGCTTGTACTGCCTCTTTAAGAATTAGAATTGCTCTGTAAAGGAGGCTTGGAAAGCATGCTCGGTTCCTACGAGAGCAGTGATTGTATGAGATGGGGATGGACAAATCTTATGCAATATGCTTGCGGTGAAGCGGAAGGGAACAACGTGTGTTTGCTTAACGTATACTACTACTACATGGAGTCTATTATACGTAGAGTGGTGGAGGGATTTGATTCTCTGATGGAAGAATGCTTGGTAAGATATATTGTGTCTTAACTTATAGGTATTGGAGGAAATTGGATTGGAGGAAAGACAGGGGTTGACTGGATAATTCTTGTGCCGGTTTGTACTTACGTTCTGGTTTTGATCAAACCTGTTAAGCGAGAAGTTATTCGCTAATGAAATTTTGAAGAAGGCACTTTCTTCTGACGTAGGCTCTGCTCCAGGAACGACGCTCTAGAGAAGACAAGCCCTGGAGCAGAACCTGAGACTCATATTTAACGGGCCTCCAGCTTCTCCCACAAATACAGGCCAAGCCGTTTACTTAACACTGTGTAAATTAGCTATACAATGATTGCAAAACATTGGGCATGGTTCAGACATTGAAAGGGTCACATATTCTGCGTTGAAGAGTTTCAATGTGAGAGGTCAAAGGCAAAGCAAGCCAATGTGTATTGACCTACATTAGGGAATGGCATGGCAGTGAAACTGTTAATGATTCCTGAAGGACGATGTAGGCGCTACACCAAAATAGGCACACACTTACAAATAGATTTTGGGAAACATGGACTTGCACACACACTCATTAACTCTCGTTTTTTTTCCTGTGCCTCTTTCATCAGCTCACCTGCTATGCTGGAATACAGGCACCTACATTGTGCTTCGCTAATCATTAACCATTTCACTGACTGCCATACCCTTCTCTAGTGCATGTCAATACCTTGCACTGCTTTGGCTCCAACATCAAAACACTAACACACAATAAGTGACCCTTTCAGTCTCTCAACCACCTCCAATATATTGCTACCGTTCTATACCTAATTTACACAAACTGTCTATTTAGCTATAGGGTAGATCAAGCGGAGAAAGAGGATTCAGACCTCATAGACGGAAAGACACCAGTTACTGCTGTCCTGCTCTTAACATTACTGAGCCAACCCAACATAAAAAATTAAACCAACAACAGGAAAGCCGCCTTTCCAACAGCAAAACATGGTCTCTGGTCCATCTTACAACCCCAGGCAAATGCAAGCCCACAGAACAGGAAAACAGGGGTAAACATGAGCATTTCATGGCCAACCAGAACCCCCCTTTTTTGTTCACCTACTTTACACTGCTCACACTGTATGTATGTGTGTCCATGTTCTGCTTTGTCTGTCACTCTTTCATGCAGCTCTGCTGGCACCCTGAATAAGCACACCATGATGACAGGCATAGCTGCTGCCTCATTCTTCTACAATGCCTGCTGCTTCGGGGACTGTGGACTGTACTTCAAGACTCGTGCTACAGAATGGGCCACACACTGGCTATAAGACAGCTGCTTAACCCTTTCAGTGCCATAAGGGTATGCAACACATTGCTGTGCAATGCCTTACCTACCCCTCTGGCACTCAAAGGGTTATCTCCATTAGGCTTCCCTTCCCTTTGTCTCTTCCCACTTCCCCCCTTCATATCAGCTCTTTAGTGACAGAGATAGATAGGTATGTGCATGTATGTGTCTCTCTATGTATGTATGTATGTTCATGCATGTATGTATGTATGTTCATGCATGTATGTATGTATGTTCATGCATGTATGTATGTATGTTCATGCATGTATGTATGTATGTATGGTGTGTGTGTGTGTATATATATCTGTGTGTGCCCCTTCAACCATGTACAGTTCTAATTACCTAATGCACACATATGACTGCCCCCTGGAGCCACTCCTGTCCGCCCGCCCCCCCCCCCCATGCACTTGACTCCCCTCGAACCTCTGTACAGACCTGACTATCCCCCAGTACAGACCTAACTGCATGCTGCAAGGTTCACTGTATCTGTGGGACATCACATATATTCATACATACCTGTCTCATATATACATACATAGATGTCTCACATACATATCTTACATACATATCTGACATATAGATGTGTGATATACATACAGTGAGGGAAAAAATTATTTGATCCCCTGCTCATTTTGTATATTTGCCCACTGACAAAGAAATGATCAGTCTATAATTTTAATGGTAGGTTTATTTGAACTGTGAGGGACAGAACAACAACAACAAAATCCTGAAAATGCATTTCATAAAAGTTATACACAGATTTGCATTTTACTGAGTGAAAAAAGTATTTGACCCCTTTGCAAAACATGACTTAGTACTTGGTGGCAAAACCCTTGTTGGTAATCACAGAGGTCAGATGTTTCTTGTAGTTGGTCACACATCTCAGGAGGGATTTTGTCCCACTCCTCTTTGAAGATCCTCTCCAAATCATTAAGGTTTCGAGGCTGATGTTTAGCAACTCGAACCTTCAGGTCCCTCCACAGCTTTTCTATGGGATTAAGGTCTGGAGACTGGCTAAGCCACTCCAGGACCTTAATGTGCTTCTTCTTGAGCCACTCCTTTGTTGCCTTGGCTGTGTGTTTTGGGTCATTGCCATGCTGGAATACCCATCCATGACCCATTTTCAATGCCCTGGCTGAGGGAAGGAGGTTCTCACCCAAGATTTGACTGTACATGGCCCCATCCATCATCCCTTTGATGGAGTGAAGTTGTCCTGTCCCCTTAGCAGAAAAACACCCCCAAAGCATAATGTTTCCACCTTTGTGTTTGACAGCAGGGATGGTGTTCTTGGGGTCATAGGCAGCATTCCTCCTCCTCCAAACACGGCGAGTTGAGCTGATGCCAAAGAGCTCAATTGTGGTCTCATCTGACCACAACAATTTCACCCAGTTCTCCTCTGAATCATTCACATGTTCATTAGCAAACCTCAGACGGGCGTGTACATGTGCTTTCTTGAGCAGGGGGACCTTGCAGGCACTGCAGGATTTCAGCCCTTCACAGAGTAATGCGTTACCAATTGTTTTCTTGGTGACTATGGTCCCAGCAGCCTTGAAATCATTGACAAGATCCTCCCATGTAGTTCTGGGCTGATTCCTCACCATTCTCATGATCATTGAAACTCCACAAGGTGAGATCTTGCATGGAGCCCCAGACTGAGGAAGATTGACAGTTATTTTGTGTTTCTTCCATTTACGAATAATCACATCAACTGTTGTCACCTTCTCACCTAGCTGCTTGGCAATGGTCTTGTAGCCCATTCCAGCCTTGTGTAGGTGTGCAATCTTGTCTCTGACATCCTTGACTGATTACTTCTGTGGACAGGTGTCTTTTATACAGGTAACAAGCTGAGATTAGAAGCGCTCCCTTTAAGAGAGTGCTCCTAATCTCAGCTTGTTACCTGATAAAAGACACCTGGGAGCCAGAAATCTTGCTGATTGATAGGGGGTCAAATACTTATTTCACTCAGTAAAATGCAAATCAATTTATAACTTTTTTGAAATGAGTTTTTCAGGATTTTGTTGTTATTCTGTCTCTCACTGTTCAAATAAACATACCATTAAAATTATAGACTGATCATTTCTTTGTCAGTAGGCAAAAGTACAAAATCAGCAGGGGATCAAATAATTTTTTCCCTCACTGTACGTACATGTCACATATATGTCTCACATACGTACATACACAGATGTATCATATACATATGTCTCACATACATACATACATACATATATATATATATATATATATATATATATATATATATATATATATATATATGCCTCAACACTACAATAACAGCTCCAGGTAAACCCTCAAGAACTGTAAGAAGCTACATGGAAATAATTAAACCCTAGAGAATGAACCGTGTTACGAATATCTCTGAATCTCAAGTGGTTAAATAACTGCAGACAGAGGGACATTTAGAGTTGGCAATATCAACAAACAAAAACTGAAGCAATTCTGATGCAAACCAAATGCAATATAGGGGACAAATAAATTTCAAAATCCCCACTGATATAAATAAAATATTTAACCCACTGAATACTACAGAGTATTGCAAATTCATATTACTGAATAGAAGGATGAAAAAAAGACGGGCAAAGCCACACTGCTAGTTAAGTATAGGGTCTTGATATTATTTAACTAAGACCCATATTTAAGAGTTATTCTGGAGTAAACCAACTGCACCATAGGGGACAAGTAAAAATTGCTAAAATCACAAAGCACTGGAGACCTCTCTAGCTTTCAAGGGGTTAAAATAATATTGTTGGTAAACACATAGTCCTGAATTCTGTTTAGTAAGCAACCCTTTCTATTTAGAAGGATTTACAGGTCAAATCTTTTTTTAATTAAATTGAATTTTTCTATTATGATCATCAGATGGTTATGTTCCAATCATTCGGAATGCATCATACAAAATGCCTACTGCATACTAGCCACACTGTTATTTGGAGTGGTAGTATGTGTGTGTGTATATATATATATATATATATATATATATATATACACATATATATCTTTCTTTTTTTTTTTTTTTAACATAAGTAGCTCTAGTACCTATTTAACATATCCTAGAAGCCTTGTTGTGAAAAACACATCCATAATGGAAGGAAAACACAGTTTTATTTTGAAAGGTGAGCAGTTAAAAATCAAATAAGGGAAGCCATTTAAATGCATTCTCCTGGCCATTTTTATTTGGCAAGGTCGTTTTTAACCCTTTACTGTTTACTGGCAAGGGAGTATATGTAATAATAGGATGAAAAATGGATCTGACAGGAAGATTCTACACCACTAAAATATAAATCAGGGGAAAAAAGTGACTTTTGTTGGGTTTTTCTCCCTAAACAAAACAAGGGTACATCATCCTATGGGAAGCTCTGGTCAACTGAACAAAAAATCTCCACAGGATGGTGTAGCAACAGCACCACAGTAAGATTTCAGACCATTGATATACTACACCTAAAAAATTCAAGTTTGTGCTGCAATAACTTTTGAATAAAATGCCACTCAGCAGTGGGAATATCCTTGTTGTACTCGGGAGGATATACCCTAAAATATAACATTTTCCTATATATTAAAAGATGCTATACCTTTAATTATAGGTATGTGGAAGGATCATTCTAAGATTTGACAACTGCCCAAAGAAAAGTAGCATTGATCAGTTGTGTATTAAAATTAGCTGTTATTATAGTCCTCTTCTGGCACAGTAAGTGTGTAATTGAGGTGGCATTTTCAGTCTTCACTCTTTGATCACCATGCAAAGATCTTTCCAGACTGGATTTTATGCATCCTTAATCTTTCTCTCTTTTTTAGCTCTTGCTGCCATAATGGAGAAAAATATTTTAGGGGCGAATGTTCTCAGATACACTGCCAGGGTGGGAACAACTCCAGCCACTAGAACTTCTTTCCTCCTCTCTCCCACCGCGCTCAGAACAATTTGTGCTACATCTTTTGCTGTTCTGCCTTCGGCTGTGTTCTTATCCATCACTAAACAAGAAGAAGAAAATACAAATTAGCTTCATTCTTAATTAGAAACCCCACAACAGGTGTATACTTCATAACCTTTCACTAAAGAGAGCAAAAAAGGGAACACCTAATTATCTTAATACTTAATTAGAAATCCAAAAACAGGGTTTTGCTTTCTAACTGATGATCCTCTTTTCTCTTACATTCAAGGAACACAGATACTATGTGGTTGAGTTCTTCCTTCTGAAAGGCAGGGCACATAGCAAAGGACAGGGTTCTTGGGGTAGAGATTCCCCTCCAGCTCAACCACTCGCTACTTCCCAGAAGACATGCATCATGCAAAGCAGTTGGAGGTGCATTTCTCACCTGATAGTTTATTCTAGTTTTTTATTATTTTTTTCTTTAGATATATTGCTGTATAGTCCCCAATTAGGCATGTTCCCATCACTGGGCTTCCATGGATATGGGTTTCCCAGTTCACAGGTGCTTTGTTGTCCTTTCTTGCCTGTGATGGTTGACTTTATAAGTATGGTCCTCATGTTAGAGCCTAAGATTCTGCCATTACCTTATGATGGGAGTCTGAAGACAGGAGATCGGTGAGTAACCCTTTGAGTGCCTTTTTCCACTCTATGTCTCATTCTGACTCTTACACACTTTGTGTGTCTACTATATAGTTATGCACTCATCAATTGCTCTCTATTCTCTTCATTGGAGTCTGGAAGTACAGATGTCAGCAGTATTTTCTGGTAGTTGAACCCCTTCCTTGCTGTCTCTGCAAAGTTGGTTGATTATGAGTGTATACTGGGTTAGAGTGCTTTGGGAGAGCTTATTTCTACTCCTCCACTACTTTACAATTTTTATTTTCAGTCCCCACCCCAGAGGTGTTTCCTTGGGGTTTTGGGCTGTTTCCTTTATTTTCTATTTTAGATTTTTTTTATGCAACGGATCCTTTAAGTACCAGAGCCTGCGAGTGGCCATCTTTGCTCCATTAACTTCTATGGGAGAAACTTATATGGGATACATCTATGCAACCATTTCATCTACAATGGTCAGAGCATGAAGAGACAAGAAGAGTCCTATAATCAGGTCCACTTTTGGAGTGTCTAGAGAGCATACTGTGGTCCACTACCAAAATAGCAAGCATTGCTAGCAACAAGCAAGGGAGAACTTTGAAACACAAAAAGAAAACAATATGCTAGGAGATATATACTTTCTGGAAAGCTTCTTTCATCTCTGATTGATGAGAACTACAAAGAAGTGCCAATAGATGCTGTCCAACGGGCTCTATAGTGGGGAGAGCTAGCATCCAAATTCCCCATGAGTGATAAGACCCGGTCAATCATTTTATGTGAGTATCGATACAATACAATTGTTGCAGTTTGTCTGTTACTCTGAAGAAAGTATCTCTCTCCTTGCATATTGTTTTCTTTTTGTGTTTCAAAATTTCCCCTGATGTTGCTGAGTGATTGAGGGACCGTATATCGGCAATCTGTGTAGAGGCAGAATATCCTCCACAGGCGTTATCTGTCATCATATATATTGGTGACAACTAAAGTATGTGAGTATATTTCATTTTTGTTTAAGGAACTCACGGAGACTTGATTGTGTTATGCTATGAATCTCTCCCCTCTTTTCTGTTTTTGGTAAGCAAAGGAGAAGACTACAGTTCCCACAATGCAAAGTTTCCCAGGCTTCTGATTGGGTGGCACACTTACTGGTGGCCATCTTACTTCTACCTTACTTATCGTACACACAGGCTGACCCTCCTTGGTCTTTATGTGGGGTTTGCTTTAAACTGGGGATATTTAATCTAGTTCATCTAGATTTAGACACTAACTTGCACATATGGGGAAAAACAATACTAAGGATGTAGGGGTTTCTGTTACTCCCCTTACCCACGGTTGCTCATTCTACACTGGGCTTCTAAGGGATGTCCTTATGACCTCTTTTGCTATGGGTCTTTATGCCCTCTTGAGCTGTGGCCCTTACCAATACACCTGGCCCCTCCAGCACTGAACATAAGCCTGAATTGGTTAAAACACTGCTTTTCTCAGTGGCACAAATCTCTTCTGTGGTTTCTCCATTCTTGGAACAGTTTGCCTACCTTTATACAGGTTGAACCTGTATTCAAGGGGCACAGTCAGGTTACTGTAGCATCCTCAGAGCTAGAAATGGATGTAGAGAATGATAATGAGGACAAGGACTCCTTCTCTTATGGAGGTTCCTATGAGGCTGATCTGATCTCCGCTGTTCAGGGGCTCATCAAGGAGGTGTTGGAGATCCTTCAGGTCTATGCAGGTAGGGATCTACCTCTCTGGACATTTTCCAGAGGTACAGGAAGGATTCCCCTGTTTTATCACCAATAAAACTCTTGATCAGATCCTTATGGATGAGTGGAAAACTCCTGCTTAGAGACTCTTCCTTAAAGGGATAGTAATCTTAAGACCAGACAGCTCACAGCAAGGGACAATCTTCTTACTGTGAGAACAATGAAAACCCTGCCCCACTTGACAGGTTTTTCCCTTATGCTAACTGAAGATTGTCCCTCTCTGCAATCCATCTGGATATCACCTTTCTGTGATGAGGTAAGCAGTGTTACATCCGTAAAAGAGGTGGGAGGGGGATACTTTATCATTCAATTACTCTTGCACTACAACTCTGACAGCATTGAAATAACACTCTCCATTGCCCAAATACTAGGAAGATTAATTGGAGCTGCTTTTATTTTGAAATGCTACTATCCCTTTAACAAAGGTTCCCCAAGTTATAACCTTCTGTTGTTGAGGCTCTAGTGCAGTGGGCTTCTCCCCCTGACTTTGAACTCCCACTATATGACATGCTTGGCAAACAACACTGCCCTTCCCTTGACAGATGCTACAGGGCTCATGGACAAGGCCAATAAGAGGCTTTATTCCTTACTCAAGGCCAATTTTGCGACCACTGGGGCAGCTCTGAGGCTTATTTTTGCCTCTGCTGGAAAAAACAGGTTTTGGTGCTGGTCCTAGCCCAAGAACACTTTATAAGTTTCTGTTCCAACCTTTTTGTGGTTCCCAAGAAGGATGTTCACTGCCACCCCATCCTGGACCTGAAATGTCTCAACAGACACATGACTGCAACAAGCTTCAAGATGGAATCTTTGTTTTCTGTCATTGCAGCAATGTTTTCAGGCTATCTAACAAGAAGAAAAAGAAAGATCAAGCGCCAACTAGCTAATGTCCTAGGGATAATCAATATTCTCAATTAAACAATAAAAGTCTCAGAGAAGTACATCAATAAGTTCTTATATTGCCTTGATAGTATTGTGGCACTTGGAGAGATTCGTCAGCACGCAGTATGGTCCTTAACTGTGGGAACACACAAAGCAGAAGATCGATTCTAAGAGTAGATCTGTATACAGGTGAGTTTGTAATCACAAGCCCCCTTACAGGTAAAACTCACCAAATATAGGACTTGAAAATGTGTCTAGAAAGCCCGGCCCGGCTTGTGTCAATATTCTCCAGTATGCCCAACGTCAGTGGTACCAAGTGGGATCCCTTAGGTCTCTTCAAAACAGAAATATACAATACACCATATCTGAGAGCAAATCTGTGTGAAAAGATATTCAAAATAGTCCCCTATAGGACCAAACTCACCAGATACGTATAATGTGCATGTATGAGGGACCCGACCTGGCCACAGCCCACAAAGAATCCAACTTGAATGCTCCACAAGGATAGGTAAATAAAAACGTAAAATTTATTGAATTAGTTTCCCTACGCATTTCGTGGCTCTGTAGTCCACTTCATCAGGGGATTAAAAACTTATTCTGATTTGACAGAGATTGTAGAGGAGCGCTATTCCGGTGTTTTTTCTTCTGTATATTTCAGGCTATCTAGCCTCCCTGAATCTTCAGGACATGTACAAACCTGCACATTCAGATCAACCTGGACTGCCAACATTACTTGTGGTTTGCTTTCAGCTGCAATTACTACCAGTTCATGGCTCTGCTGTTTGGCCCATAATCTGTGCCCAGAATCTTCATAAAGATCATAGCAGCCTTGGCCACATACATCCATGCCCAGGGCATGTCTCTGACGCCATATTTGGATGATCTCTTGCTCAAGGCTCCTCCAGAAGACATCTTGGTTCACCATATCCAAGAGTGAGCCCATATGCTGTTGCAAAATGGCAGGATTCTCAATCTCAAAAAATCCTCTCCAATCCCATGTCTTAGTGTATGAGATTCAACCCACTACAGGGAAAGGTCTTTCATATAAGAGAGGGTTCATATTCTGCTACAGGTCATGTCACAGGCACTGGAGTGGCAGTTGGCCATGATCAGGAACTACATGAGAGTCCTAGGTCTGTTGGTCACTGCTCTGGAGGCAGTTCCCTACTCATAGTTACACAGGAAGTTTCAGAGGAATATTCTCCAGACGTGGTCCAGGTATCTAGAGCATGTCTCCCCATCAGATTCCTTGTCTCCGGAGGTCAGAGAGGATCTGCACTGGTGGCTTCATCGGCCACATCTGGTGAAAGGAAGGCCTTTTATGATTCCTGCATGGACCCTGGTGACAGACTCCAGCCTGAGAGTCTGGGATGCGACCCTGGGTCACTTTGGTGCCCAGTGCAGGTGGACAGGGGAGGAGAGTATCCTATCAATATTCTGGAGCACAGAGCGGTTTGCATGGCTTTCTTCCATTTGTTCCAGGTACTCACTGACACTCTGGTGAGAGTTCAATCAGACAACTCTATGGTGGTAGTGTACATCAACTACCAAGGGGAAACCCCGCAGCAAGATAGCATGGAGGGAGTTGAAGGATATCCTCATTTGGCCAGAAGCTAACATTCCAGGAGTGGAAAACATACTGGCAGACTTTCTCAGTTGTCAAGATGTAGATCCAGGAAACTGTGAGCTCCACCAACTTCTGGCAGTTCAACACTGGGGAGGTCCCAGCGATAGACCTAATAGCAACCAGGGAAAACAGGAATGTTCCAACGTTCTGTGCTTGAACTTTGCTATGTATGTCATGTCCATTCCATGGAGTTTTCATCTGTCCTATGCATTCCTCCAATTCCTCTCATCCCCAGGGTGATCCAGAAGATCAGGATGGACAAAGCAATGGTTATCCTAATCGCTCCATTCTGGCCCAGGAGTGTTTGGTTTGCAGACCTCATCAGTCTGTCCATTCAGGATCTGATCCACCTGTAGCCCAGACTGGATCTGTTGCTCCAGGCCCTCTTGTGGTACGAGGACATGGAGAAACTGGCCTTGATGGCATGGCTCTCGAATCCACCATTCTGAAGAGGACAGGATTCTCCAATGACTTCGTCACCACCATGATCCAGGCTCGGGAAGCTAGTTGCCTCTAAGGCATACCATAGGGTCTGGCCTATTTTCCACTGGTATTGTGCGGACAAGAATATGTTCCCACAGGTCTTTAACCTTCCCATGGTGTTGTATTCCTTCAGAATGGAATGAACAAGGATGTCAGATAGAGTTGCTCAAGGTTAAGATCTTAGCCCTTTCTGTTCATTTCTAGAGAATAAACATTGTCATCTCAGACATGGAGACCTTTCTACGGGGGTGGCTCATGCTTTTCCCTCCTTTAGGGGTCCCACACCTCTGTGTGATGTCAGTTTGGTCTTCTGTATCCTTCAAAGGTCTACTTTTGAGCCCCTAACTTTCATTTCTTTGTGTCAGCTGGCACTGAAGATGGCTTTTCTCCTGGCAGTTGCCTGTCAGGAGGGTGGCTGAGTTGCAAGCTCGGTCTTGCAAACCTCCTTTCCTGGTTTTTAAGGTTGGACTTCGTATCTCTCAGGAATTTCTTCCTAAGGTAATCTCTGTAATTCACATCAATCATGAGATAGTGGTACCTTATGTTGGACTTTGTGCACTGCCTTAAGTTTTATGTGGACTGCACTCAGCCCTTCTGTAAAGGCTGACTCTCTCTTTGTCATCCCTGAGGGGCCTAGAAGAATAAAACGAAAGAAGAGAGAAGAAAGGGGCGCCTCATAGAGTAGTACGCTAATACTGTTCACGTGATCTTGCACCCACTTGTTTTGGCCCATAGTAACAGGGCACTCACATTTTAAGGTGGTCTATCAAACACATATGTGCAAGTTAGACTAAATTAGCAGATGGAAAGAATTTTTACAGCCCCACTTCCACTTGGGTACTCCTATTATTATGTATAGTTTAGCTGCTGATCTGGGTCCAATCAGTGCTCCACAAAGTGCCCCACCGGATGGTGCAAAAAAAGAAACGGAAAAAAGTGCCAGTACAACCACCACAGAGACAAAAGAGCTTGATCTATTAGATCACATAAAAATAGATACTCACAGGATACGTTGCACAGGTGATGCGATCATACACCGGTGTTTGAAATTTTGTTTTACTGCTCTTCCCTGCTCAAGCGTTGCTCCCTGATGGGAGTGTGGAATCCAATTGCTGTTTGTAACTCCAAACGAAGATTTAATTACAGGATGCGTTCTAGGTAATCATCTCAAATTTATTTAAAAAAATATACATAAAAATATGTGTGTCCAATGACACAAAAAAATTTACATGTAGTGTATTAATATGTAACCCGTTTTGTGGTGCTAGTATCGCCACTTTCTCAAATAATACTACACATTAGTAGGTCACCCCATGAATGGACACAACAACCAGAAGTAAAGTGGATTTAAACGTCAAGAAATGCAGCTCAAAGGAAAGGGGCTCCAGAAAGTCTGGGTAGGCACGAGCCACTCCTTGGAGAAAACCCTGCATGTCAGGAAATAAGGCAATGGAAAAAACAGAACGAGCTGAAAAATGAACTGTTATAAACGAAGATCATCCTGAAGAATGTCCAAAACAACCAGAAGCAGGAAAGGTCTTGGCAGTGAACCCCTGTCTTCAAACCACTTCAGGAACTAAGGCCACACCATGTGATTTGCCTTAGAGGAAACTGGCTTCTGAGTCTGCAATATGGTAGCAATGGTCAGTAAAACTCTTCTTCCTCAGGATTCTGGCCTGAAGAACCAAGTCATTAAAGCCAACTTCTCCACAATCAGAGGACACAGCAGAGTCAAGAGGTCTAGAAGCAGAAGAAGCCGTAACAGCTATGCCACAGAAAGACAGAAAAGATCTGAAATCCAGGACCCATGGGACCAGAATAAGGCAATCGAAATGACCTAAGCCTGCTCTTCTATCCTGATTTTCCCCAGCACCTTAGGAATCATGGGAAAAATTAGGAAATCTGTATTCCAGGGGAAGATGCCATGGAATGATTGTGTCCTGGTGGTTGATGTAAGCCATAACTTTTGCATTATTGAACTGGATCTTTATGCCACAAAGCTAAGTGAATTGCCTGAAGCTCCAGAACAACGATGAACAGTCTACTATCTGCTCTGTCTCAAAGACGCTGAGCCATCAGGATGGTATCCATTGCAACTGACACAATTTTGGATAACCGATGGGCATACCAATGATAAAGGGGACATCTGTAGCCACCAACAAAGATCTGCCTTCATCTAGTCAGACATGGACATGACTGTCTGGATCAATTCCTGAAAATTTCCAATTGCAGCTCCTGCATATGAAAATGAGCAAAGTGAACGGTCTCCATATACTCCTGCACTGTTTCAGGTGGTCAATGAACTGCCTGAGACACCAGATAAGACAACAGAATTTTGTCATCGAGCAGAAAAAAAAAACCTTCTCCAGAAGAGTGTTATATTTTATACCAAGGAAGTGGACCTGGCACAGAACCATACAAGATTCCTGAAACTGAACACCTGTGTTGCTCCAGAATAAACACACAAGTCTGAATCTGAAGGCCAGAAAAGGGCCTTCAACAAAAAGCCATCCAAGTAGGGAGTCAGACAGATGCACAGTGGGAATTGGGGACCAGCCAAAAAAGTAATCTAAATAGGACGTTCTAGGAATACAAATTGCAAGAAAAACTGATGATCTGCATAGATGAGGATATGCACATAAACATCCTTTACATATGGGGGAGTCAAACGTTCCCCTGGACATATGGAAATGATGACAAAGCTCAAGGACTCCATCACAGAGCAAGCACAAAATGGTTGAGAAGCTTCAAGAATAGGACAGAATCCTGTCTTTGTGGAAACAATGAAAAGACTGGAGTACAGTTCCCTGAAAAGCAACAGGAACCAGCACTTGCATATCTAGATGGGAAGAACTTGCATTTAAAAAGATGACTGCGCTCAGGATCACAAGGAAAGATGGTCAGGAAAAGCAATATGGAGGAAAGGGATTGAAGTCTACGAGGTACCCTTCTGAAACTACCCCCTCAAAAAACAAAAACAAAAACACAAAACAATGGTTAGCTACAAAAATGGCCTACGATTCATGGAAAAATTGCAGGCAACCCATTTTGGACAGAGGCAAACCAGACCACAGAGATGCATGCAAACGAGGGCTTGTAAGCATTGGGCACCTTCATGGCCTTCTTGCCTGACCAGGCCTGCTTGGGTTTTTGGGTGGAACATGACGCTCTTGCCAATGCATTTGGAGTCCATGGTGCACATCTATAGTGGTAGGGGCAATGAAAATCACATTTTAAGGGAACATTTAAGAGTAACCTGAGGAGACAAAGAACCCTTGCCTCCAGTGGTGTGGCTGAGAACCTTCTCCATTTCTGGTTGCCCACTGTGACGATATGGCCTTGGCGTCTCTGCCATGCAAGGTATAGCAGCTCAGGCACATTACCATCTATGGTATTCTTCCACTAACCTGCACAGCTGACTGCTATTCTAGGCACTAAGACACGGTACTATGAGTAGTGTATTCACCGGCAATGCAGGATATACTGCACTGATAGAATATCCTATATGAACAGGAGCTATCTCTCTAGTCCCCTGGCACTTCTCTATGAGTAACTGCTCTATAGTGGACGACAAACAGCAATATACCTGGATACTTCAGGGAGAGACAGACAAGCCGCTTCTTGGTAAATCACGAACTACAATATTTTCAACCAACATAGCATTTTAAGAGAAAGAGGCAGTCACCACATGGACAAAACATGACACACTGTGTTTAACATAAGGCATAGGTTACTAAAGGGGGGAGGTGGACACAAGACTTTAATCACCTCCTGTAGAAATCTCCAAGCACAAATTGCAACCCTGTATACATTGCCAGTAAATAGCTGTTCCCCCCATAAAACAATCAAACTCAGCTGATAGTAATCTGCCTCTGAGTCTGGGTGGGGGAAGGTTGGAGCAGGCTTTCATGAAAATCCCTATCTATTCTCTCTATTCCATTCAGTATTAGCGTCCACATGATCCCAGCTAGGGGGAGGAGGACCTGTGACAGACCTGTCTGTCACACCCATAAACAAAAGAGACAACAAAAACTTCTTGGAAGACTGGTCATCCGACAAAATCTTAAGCCAAAGGGAGCAAAGATCAGCCACAGAGATAATTGAACTTTATCCAGTGAACCTAGCAACATCATCAGAGGTCATTCCAGCGAGATGCACATTATAATTACCATCAGATCCTCCATATGTTAGTGCACTAGGACAGCATCCAAAGGCTGCTTCCACAAAACAGTTACCAATTCAATAGCTAAGGCAGGGAGTAACGCTACACCAAAGGCCATAAAACACACCTTCAAAATAGTAGCTAGATGCTTATCTGCCTGATCCTTAATAGCCGAGACCACTGGCAAAGCTGTATTCTCAGGAAGGTGAGACACTGGACATTGCACTAAAAAAAGGGAAAGATACACCAAGGAAGGTATATCCTCCTATCAAACATCCTCCATTCTACCAGGAGAACCTGGTTTGGAGAAGGATGAGGAAAAAATAGCAAATGCCTGAAAATATCAAGGAAAAGGAACTAGAGTCAGAGGCCTCTGAGAACTAAAACTTCTCCAGGACAGCCCGAATAAGACCCTCAGCGGAAGAGCCAGTGTCTCCCCAATAAGAATTTGCAACAAAGACTAATCCAGACTGTCTGCATAAGGTTCCACTTTATCAGTGAAGGAATCCCTAATAATGGGGCATCACTGTTTCAAGCACCTATTTGGGGGATGCAGGATAACCCAGGCCTATAAGGTCCCTTGATGTATGAATTAAAACATGAAAAGTAGTATAAGAGTGCTAATAAAACTTTAAAAATACTTATCGAACTTTAAAGGGTCATAATGGCACACACGTTGGGCAGGTTAATCCAAAAATGAAGATGCCCAGCACAGGAACACCTTCTATTGCAAAAACATCTGAGAAGAACACCAGGGGTGGAGGTGTTCACCTGGGTCTCCAATAGATATTGTGCAAAGTTAAAAGCATGCCCAGCCCTATTACATCTATCACAATACAGTAGGAAGCAAGAGAAGTCCCATAGACATGTTTTATGTTCCATCCCATATGGCTGAAGATCATTCCCATTCTTAAAGGCACAGTAATCACAAAAAGAAAAAATGATGCATAAAACAGAAAAGTATTCAAAAGTTATTTAAAAGTTAATAAAAGTAAAAAGTCATTGCCCAAGAGGACTGTGTTAAGAATAAAGAAATTTAATTTCCCAAGTAATGCCTCCAGACAGGCAGTGCAAGTGTTAAAATAATATCCAAATAAAGTAGAAGTAAGAAAATAAGAGAGTATAGGAAAATAGAAGCATCATAATTTGTTTTTATGCTGCAGGAGCAACATGACAGAACAGAGTGCTAGTCAGGATTCAGTTTCACAGAGAAAGGTTGCTACCATACATGGAAACAAGAACATACTCTGTGCACACTGAGGAAATTAATCCATTCTCTTCAATCTTCAGACTCCTATATAGCAAGAAAGAAAACTGCTATGAGAAAGACAACTTCCACCAGACCCAGGTCCCTAAATGCTGTGGTCTGGTTCAAGCCAGCAGTGGCATCCAGAGGTTGGAGATTATACAGCCATATGCCTATCAGTAGAAACCATAAAATAAGCTGAGCTAAGACGGAATTTTTGACCTGCATCCGGCCAGAGTGTAGACAATTTTAAACCTGAGCATGTCAAGGCAGGTGTTTGGAGGATAGAGGATGAGTTTCCGCCTTAGCGATCCAGTGCCTTGCCCTCCTGGAAGAGAAGACTTTACCCCATGTTTCCTGTGTTCAGTTCCTGTGGTCCACAGAAGACATAAGAGGAAAATGCATTAGATACACGGTTTGTCAAAATCTCGTGCAGTTCATCCATGTGGTTCTGTGTACCACTTATTAGGAAATATCTGTAAGGGAAGATTGAGAGAGCACAGAGAGAACACAAGACAGCAAAGATCAAAGTGTAGTATTCCATTTTTCAAATTAAAAGACAACCATTTACTAATGCTCACTCAAACTATCCATTCTTGGATATATAGCATATCTACATCCTGACCTTCTTACTAGTTTTAAAACTGCATCCTCACAGTCCTCCATTCCAGATTATAGAAGCAAGTCCTCTCTAAAAATGAACAAAATCAGGTGCCCTTACATGGGCTAAATATACTTAAAGTATACATTTTTATTAGGAAAATGTAACAATAATAAAAAAAACAATATTGACTGATATATATTATAATTAAACAATCTTAGTGAATGCACCCCAAAGTGTTTCCTGGATCTACAAAGCCAACTCCTTGGGGGAATTCTCAAAAAATATCAAAACAAGACTCACTAAACACTTCTTCCTCTTATCAACTTGATAAGCCAATGAATTCAAATTTCTCATTTCATTGATTTACAAGTCTAATCACTACCCTCGTTGACTCTCTGTTCACTAATAATTTATTAATTTAAAATAGTGTGTAACTAAATTAACCCAAACTCTCAATACTTCAATGATATTACTCAGTTTAACCCCGAGTGCCAGAGGGGTATGCAACGCTCCACAAAGGTAATGTGCTGCATACTCCTTTGGCACCCAAAGAACCAAACAAATTTCAATCATGTTTCTTTTCTCCTTACACAAATTTGGCACTACAAGGCTAAAAACAGTTTTTTAATACCGTAAATGTCGTTTTAAAAATACAGTATGATCAACAGATTTTTAGATAGGGTATTTCTCATCGATTACCCAATATATACACATAAATGTGTGTCTTGTGTGCATACCCCCTATGTATATTTGTAAACAAATTATGAGACACAAACTTCTTGATATAACCAGGGGTACTAAAATATGTACCATAATGTGAGATTTGTTTGCAGTTGTTCACTTTTCCCTATAATCATATCCTTTTAATTGATTTCACCTTCATATACACTTGTGTTTAACCCTGTGAGTGTTGATTAAAACTTTGAATCAGACTCAAACATACTAGTTTATGGACCCGATCTCAATACTTATATATATATATATATATATATATTTCTCTGTCGTCCAATACGGGTTACTGGTAACTCTGGGATGTCCAACCATTGAGTTTCCCAGAGGCAGGAAGAAGGCAAGGACCAGGCACAAGGCCCCCAAAGTCACCAGAACCTCTATGAACTAACCGGTCAGAGAGCCCAACAAAACTGAAGTGTCAACGGACACCAAACAGGGGTAAAAACACCCCAGGAACTGTTACATGGCACATTGAACTAGAGCCAACAGGGCTCAACAGTAAGGAAGCACCAAGCACCTAGGGAGAAGATCCTAGACAGGCAAGACTGCCTCTAGGACCTTCCTCCAAAGCTGGCATCGGCCGAAGCCAGCACATCCACACGGTAGTGCTTCGAAAAGGTGTGCACAGAGGACCAAGTGGCCGCCCTGCACAACTAATCGGCAGAAGCCTGATTCTTATAGGCCCAAGAGGCCCCAATGGACCTGGTGGAATGAGCTGTGACCCGAAAGGGAACATGCTTATTCCTCAACTCGTAGGCTCTACGAATAGTGGACTTGATCCATGAAGCAATAGTCACTTTGGATGCAGGTTTTCCTGCCCTAGGACCCTCAGGAATGACGAACAGAGTATCAGACTTCCTGACAGATTCAGTGTGATGGACATAAAATGCACCACATCCAACAAGTGGAGATCTCTCTCCTTGTCAGAGGAGGGATTAGGGCAGAAAGAGGGCACCACAATCTCCTGATTGATGTGAAACTTGGAGACCACCTTCGGTAGGAACTCCTTAGAGGTGCGAAGCACCGCCTTATCCTTATGAAACACCAGATAAGGTGGTTTACTGGATAGAGCTTGCAACTACGCAACCCGGCGAACAGACACAATCGAAAGAAAGGCCATTTTCCATGTCAAGAGATGTAAAGGAATAGTAGCCAAACACTCAAAGGGAGGACGTTGGAGAACTCCCAAAACCAAATTAAGGTCCTACTGAGGAGCCAGACTCCGAAAGGCAGGACGCACATGAGCAACTCCCTGGAAGAAAACCTTGATATCAGGAAGGATAGAATGCGCGCCTGGAAAAAGACAGAAAGCGCCGAAGTCTGAACCTTAAGAGAACTCAGGTGGAGTCCTTTATCCACACCGTCCTGCAAAAAGGTCAGCACAGTGGGAAGATCGAAGTCATGAGACAGATCTCTGTCAGCACACCAAGACACAAATGTAGACCAGACACGGTAATAGATCTTGGAAGAAACAGGCTTATGGGCACTAAGCATAGTAGACACCACAGCAGAAGAAAACCCTTTCTTCCTTAAAATCGAGGATTCAACCTCCAGGCCATCAAATTGAGCCGATGAACATCTTCCTTCCACAGGTAACCCTGCAGAAGAAGATCCGGATGAGAGGGGAGCGGAAATGGCTCAGCCACGGATAGGGCCAGAAGCTCCAGAATACCAGGATTGACGAGGCCAATCCGGAGCAATCAGGATTACTGGACAACGTTCTATTTTCAATTTCTGTAATGCCCTTATCAAAATTGGGAGAGGAGGAAAAATGTAGGCCAGAGGGAATGTCCAAGGAATGGACATTGCATCGGCAGCCAGAGCTAGAGAGTCTCTCCAGCGAAAGCAAAACACTGGAACCTTCCTGTTGTGTCTCGTTGCCACCTGGGGCATCCCCCATCTCTGAGTTATGAGTTGAACCACCTCGGGATGTAGCTCCCACTCTCCGCTGTCCACTGTGTGACGACTGAGGAAGTCTGCCATTATGTTGTCTACGCCTGGGATGTGCACTGCGGAAATGACAGGAACATGAACCTCTGCCCAGGACAGAATGGCCTTGACCTCTAACCAAGCTGCGAGACTTCTTGTTCTGCCTTGTCTGTTGATGTAAGCCACTGCTGTGGCGTTGTCAGACTCCACTCGGACTGGACAGTCCTCCAGTTGAGACACCCAGTGTCGGAGATCATGAAATATCGCTCGAAGTTTCAGGATGTTGATTGGGAAAAGGGACTCCTCCATGGACCACTTCCCCTGAGCGCTGAAGTGACCCAAAACAGCTCCCCAGCCAGAGAGGCTGGCATCCGTAGTGACAGTGGTCCAGTAGGGAATCAGGAAGGATCTCCCTTTCAGTAGATTGGAAAGGTCCAGCCACCACTCCAAGCTCAACTCTACACGAGGAGGAAGTGAGACCGACAGCTTCTGCTGATCTGGTCGATCCCTGCACGTCTGTATCACAAACCTCTTAAGTTCCCTGGTGTGTGCCATGGCGAATGGAACCACCTCTATCGTGGAAATGAACTTTCCCACCAGAGAAGACAACTTCGGAACTGGGATTCGATCCCGAGAGAGAATCGTTGAGACTCTGTGGGCAATTTGATGGGCTACCTCGTCCGATAGAAACACCATGCTCCTCTGAGTATTGAACAGAAGACACAGGAAGATCAGTTGCTGGGATGGGACAAGATCTGACTTGTCCAAGTTGACAATCCAACCGTGATGGGTGAGTACTTGAATGCAGGTCTGAACCTGGTGATCAAGAAGGTTTGCAGAGGAGGCTTTCAAAAGCAAGTCGTCCATGTAGGGAGTCACTCTGATGCCGTCCCGACGGAGAACGGATATCAAGGCCCACAGAACTCGATGGAAAACCTGAGAGGCCGTCGTCAGACCAAATGGAAGAGCTGAGAACTGAAAATCACCCCTGTCGCAGGCAAACCGCAGGAACCGCCTGCTCTCCTGATGAACTGGGATGTGCAAATACGCATCCTGAAGATCCAGAGAAGCAAGGAACACCCCCAGAGACATGGCAGCGATCACTGTGCGCAGAGACTCCTGACGATAGTGAGTCTTGATCACAAAGCAGTTGAGATCTTTCAAATCCAAAATAGGGTGGCATCCGCCATCCTTTTTGATCACCATAAAGAGGTTTGAGTAAAATCCCAAACCCCTGTCTGAAGGAGGCACCGGCTCCAGGACATCTTTGTCCAGAACAGCCTGAACAGTGCCTTCGAATAGACGGCCTCTCTCGATGTCCTGAGGAAAACGAGAAAGATGAAAGCGAAAAGGAGGAAGAGAAAAGAAAGGGATCTTGTATCCCTCTGTCACTACCTGTAAAACCCATGGGTCCGATACTGAATCCTCCCAAATCCTGCAAAAGAGTCGGAGACGACCACCCACAGCGGGATGCGGACCTGGGTTCGATGAGTCATGCCGAAGCAGTCTTGGGGGCCTTGGGCTTTGAGGCAGCCTTGAGCTTCCATTGCTGCTTGGCCTTGGAGGAGGGACGCTGAGCTGATGGAACCGCCTGGTTCGTCGAACTAGTCTCAGATTGAAAGGAACGAAAGGACCGGTTACGTTTAAACGGCAACTTCTTCTTAAAGACCAAGGGTAGAAGAGTACTCTTACTCCCTGTGGCCTTGCTAATTAGTTCCTTAAGATCAGGCCCAAACAAGGAAGTACCCTGAAAAGGCAAAGAAAGCAAGACTTTCTTGGAAGCAGTGTCAGCAGACCAAATCTTGAGCCAAAGCGCATGCCTGGCCACCACAGAAGTAGTAGAGGCCCTTGCCATCATGCGGACGGCATCAAAAGCAGCAGCAGAGACACAGTGTTGCGCTTCAGAGATATTGGCAAGAAGACGCAATTTGTCCGAAGTAGGCGCATCCTGACGGACAGCCGTAGTGAGTTGTTCAGTTTAGACTGCAATAGCCCGGTAAACCCACGCAACAGCAAATGCTGGACGCATAGCGGTGCCAACAGAAGCGAAAATGGACTTGAGGGAAAACAAGTTTCTTGTCAGTCCAGTCTTGCAGTGCAGAAGCATCAGAAACAGGTAAAGCAGTAGATTTAGACAGTCTAGATATGGGTGCTTCCACCTTAGGGGGATGAAACCATTTAGCTAGTTCAGCTTCAGAAAAGGGATAAAGCTTAGCAAATTTCCTGGACACAGAAGCAGACTTGTCCGGATTTTTCCACGTGTCAGAAACCAAATGGTGAAGAGTGGGGTTAGGAGGAAAATAAGTAAGGAGCTTAGCAGGCTCCTGAAAAACATCAGGGGGATCAGAAGGGATCTCCTGAACTAGGGGAATGTTGAGTGTGGTTAATACAGCCCTGATCAGGCCCTCAGCAGAGGGTTCAGGGTCAGCTTAAAAAGGGTCCCCAAGGGACCTAGAAGACTCCAAAATAGTACCATCCTCAACATCCGAATCTTGCAACAATTCCTCCTCAGAAGAATCTGACAAATCAGGTGACCCCTGCGGTTTAGGCAGGGAGGATCTGATAGTAGAGAGGGTCTGCCATAATTGAAGTGCCCCCTGTATCTTGGATGGAAAGAGTTGCAAAGTGGACCTACGGTCCCTAGTCATAGCCTTAAACTCTTGCACCCAAGCTGGCTCAATGGCATGGCTGGAAGGCCCTGGGTTGCTGTCAGGAATTTCAGAACATGCTGGGCATAAATGACCAGAGAACTCTCTAGGTAGCCCTGCGTGACAGGAAGAGCAATGCGCAGTGGGGGATACTGATACCCCCCCAGCCTCTTTAGTCTTAGGTCTAGCCCCTAGCTCCAGCAGTATAGACATTCTCACAGTGTCAAAATAACCAACTGTACAGTAAATCACCCAATTGCAGTGTGAAAGATTAATATTTCACCCCAGAAATGCTAAATGTGACAGTACCAGGATTTACCGGACCCTTTTGGGGTCATCGGTTCCTGAACCGCCACTGCTGCTGCCCCTCTTCCATGGCCGGCTGGAGCCCTGCTGCTTCCTGGAGGTCCTGGATACTCAGACAGGAACAACTGTATGCTGCCCCCTGGCGGCAGAGCTAGTGAATTTAGCTGCAGAATCCTATGTGGGGTTTCCAGAGGCCCTATGCCAGTAGACCGGCGAGGCAAGTGAATTTGCTCCTGCAGTGGCTAAGGTGAGAATCCCCAGCCCAACCCCCTCCAGAAATACAGCTGAGACTTGTATTAAGGAGAGTAGAACAGAACAGCTTTATTGATGAAACACACTGCTTATATACACTTCCAGACACTCTTATCAAGATTAGAATGCAAAGCAAGGTTTGGAAAAAGGGCATTTTGACTGGACCATAATAACTTCCCCTGATTGGTCAAGGAAGCACAGCAGGAGTCAATCAACATTCCAGTCATTGTTTAGCCAAGTTACACAGATTTGAAGTCTATTGTAAGCAAGCAAGAGTGCTGGGCATAGCCTTTATTTTCTCTGCACTCTGGCTCCCAACTATCATATCCCTTTACAGGAATTACAGTAATACACCACTCAAACTATTACATTATGTTACACAATGTACAACATAGGGATCAATATTTCAAGTTGTATAATCGTAAATTATTCCATCTGGTCACACTAAATATAGACTTATCTGACAGGCGAAGGGTTAATCTGCAGAGGAGAGAAGGAGAGTCCAAGCCCTGTGTAGGATACTTGTTGAGAAAAGCTCACAAAATGGCTGCCGCGACGGGAGCCAATCAGAAAAAAGGTGCGAAACAAGCGCTCATGGGAAATGTACCTCAAAGCAGTGCCCGAAGCCCCCCAACACACTTGAACTATAAGCCAGATGATAGAGCAAGGGTAGACAATTAAAATGAGCCCACTCTGAAGTTGCTGTGTGAAGCGGTTGCAGAGATACATCCCAAACAGTGTTGTCCCATAGAAAGTAAATGGAGCAATGGCGTTTATGCGGTAAAGCGCGCTTTAAAGGCGCAGAACACATTAGTAATAAAAGTTAACATTTAAGTTAAAAACATGAAAAACACAACATGTGTGCATACTAAGAAAACACTAACCCAGTAAGGAAAGTGTCAGAAAACCCCTCAAAACATGCCAAACCAGTAGACAAAGGGTTAAGTTACCACATAAACCTGCTCCAAATACCCAACAGACATACACATATATACCCAATGTGTGCAGGAGTGCACAATGAGAACTCCCAAATACAAGCCCAGCAAAGGGGCACTGTAGGACAAGTGGACATGCAGCACTCACAGGGTAGCTCACCTTTCCTGCAGATCTTCTGTCTTCAGATTACCATGCCGCTAGAATTACCTCAGTGGGTAATCCCTGGGGAAACACTTGTACCCAAGATTTTCCCCCTCAGGGCTTAAGGTCCATCAAAAAGCACCTGGATACTGAGCTAGCCACATTGAAGGGCATTTGTCAGTAATGGTAATCCGCCTAATGGTAGTACTCCATATCTGACAGAAAAATAAAAAAGAAACTAAAACTAACGACAAATGTTCTCCACCTGGTGTTGTCACACCCAGGAACAAATCATTCCGGAGCTAGCTGGCTAAGCTGCAGCCTAGGAGGGAAGGGAGGCTCCACCCCCTGCATACATTTAGAGAAATGTTCCTGCCTACTTAAAGGGGCAGATCGCCTCCCAGAGTTACCAGTAACCTTTTATTGGACGACAGAGAAAATTATTTGATCCCCTGCTGATTTTGTACTTTTGCCCACTGACAAAGAAATTATCAGTCTATAATTTTAATGGTAGGTATATTTGAACAGTGAGAGACAGAATAACAACAAAAAATCCTGACAAATGCAGTTCAAAAAAGTTATAAATTGATTTGCATTTTACTGAGTGAAATAAGTGTTTGACCCCCTATCAATCAGCAAGATTTCTGCCTTTCAGGTGTCTTTTATACAGGTAACAAGCTGAGATTAGGATCACTCTCTTAAAGGGAGTGCTTCTAATCTCAGCTTGTTACCTGAATAAAAGACACCTGTCCACAAAAGCAATCAATCAATCAGATTCCAAACTCTCCACCATGGCCAAGACCAAAGAGCTGTCCAAGGATGTCAGGGACAAGATTGTAGACCTACACAAGGCTGGAATGGGCTAAAAGACCATCGACAAGCAGCTTGGTGAGAAGGTGACAACAGTTGGTGTGATTATTCGCAAATGGAAGAAACACAAAATAACTGTCAATCTCCCTCGGTCTGGGGCTCCATGCAAGATCTCACCTCGTGGAGTTTCAATGATCATGAGAATGGCGAGGAATCAGCCCAGAACTACATGGAAGGATCCTGTCAATGATCTCAAGGCAGCAGGGACCACAGTCACCAAGAAAACAATTGGCAACACACTACGCCATGAAGTCCTGCAGTGTCCGCAAGGTCCCCCTGCTCAAGAAAGCACATGTACAGGCCCGTCTGAAGTTTACCAATGAACATCTGAATGATTCAGAGGAGAACTGGGTGAAAGTTTTGTGGTCAGATGAGACCAAAATTGGGCTTTTTAGCATCAACTCAACTCTACGTGTTTGGAGGAGGAGGAATGCTGCCTATGACCCCAAGAACACCATCCCCACCATCAAACATGGAGGTGGAAACATTATGCTTTGGGGGTGTTTTTCTGCTATGGGGACAGGACAACTTCCCTGCATCAAAGGGACGATGGACGGTGCTATGTACCATCAAATCTTCAGTGAAAACCTCCTTCCCTCAGCCAGGGCATTGAAAATGGGTCTCGGATGGGTATTCCAGCATGACAATGACCCAAAACACACGGGCCAAGGCAACAAAGGAGTGGCTCAAGAAGAAGCACATTAAGGTCCTGGAGTGGCCTAGCCAGTCTCCAGACCTTAATCCCATAGAAAATCTGTGGAGAGAACTGAAGGTTCGAGTTGCCAAACATCAGCCTCGAAACCTTAATGACTTGGAGAGGATCTGCAAAGATGTATGGGACAAAATTCCTCCTGAGATGTGTGTAAACCTGGTGGCCAACTACAAGAAATGCCTGACCTCTGTGATTGCCAACAAGGGGGTTTTGCCACCAAGTACTAAGTCATGTTTTGAAAAGGAGTCAAGCACTTATTTCACTCGGTAAAATGCAAATCAATTTATAACTTTTTTGAAATGCGTTTCAGGATTTTGTTGTTGTTTTTCTGTCTCTCACTGTTCAAATAAACCTACCATTAAAATCTTCTCCATTCTGTCTGCAAGGACTTCGGCCCTCCTCACTATCTTGCCACACCCCACTGTCTCCTCTGCTTCAAAAATAAAACCTGGCAGACTTACATATCTACCACCTATCCTGTATACTTCACTGCCTCACGCTTTCCCATTCTGTCCTCCTTGTTCGTGTTTCCTCCCCTCCAACTTCACTTGTCCTGAACAATACATAGTGCAGTTTATTAATCCTTTGAGTGCCAGGTAGGTATCCAATGCAGCTCATGCTTTCAGCCAACAACAGCCCCACCTACCACCACCATCCGACACGGACGGTCGATCTGAGATTGCATGTGAACCGCCAAGCAGGGACAAGATCAAAAGCAGACAGACCCAGAGGACCAGACATCAGATCAAAAAACATCCTCAGAAAGACTCAACCCTTTTGCCTTTAAAGCATCACATTCATCAATGTCAAGTAAGGGACCATCTATAAGTATATGTTTGGACACCCACTCTCACATCTATACATTTTCTATAGCTTATATTTCACTTCAAGCGCATTGACAAGTGCTTAACATCTGTGTACCAGTGTTAATTCAGAACTTTAAAGCTGAACATCATTACTAATTAAAGCACATTGCATCTATGCAAGGGTTAATAGAATTGCATATCATAGCCAACAGTATCACTTTTTATTGTTTTAATGTTTTTAAATTATCCAAAACCTACTACTACAGCAGCATAACAATAGCAAGAAAACCTTTTTTTGGATGGGATACTTCATATCTTCATAGATTAAACCAAAATCTTATTTGGATGGACGTTTTTCATTGACACCAGAAACTGTTAAAGAGTTGTTTATTCAGTAATTTTAACCATTTGAGTGCCAGAGGGGTATGCAACACATTGCAAAGCATGTACCCCTCTGGCACTCAAAAGGTTAAAACACATTCATCCTCCACTTGTTTTTGCAATATATCTCTCCATTCCATTAGCCGTTAAATATGACCCACTGCCTTTTAAAGAGCCAACACATCTTACCTCGCACATACACCACTGACACACTCTTTCAATCGCTCCTCTGTTACTTTGCTTTTATTGTGCCCCTTTTTCATGGAGGCATCAAGCATGGACATCATCCACCAACCTTTAACCCTCTGAGTGCGAGACAGCCATCTAACACATTGCGTTGCAATGCATTCCATAGCTTTCTTGCAGTGAAAGGGTACCCCCTTCCTCTCAACACTTTCTCACAAAACACATGTCACTGAAAGGGGGTGCAGGAGGTGCCACACAATGAGCTTGCAGTACTTAGAACACATCTGCCACATACATGCTCCTGTACAGGTTGTGGTTATTGGTCTAATATAAAAGAATACTGTGTTTGTGAGAAAGAAAGAAATCACCAGGCAGGACTATATAAATATCAGCCTCATATTCTGTTTAAAATTTGCTTTGTGATGTGCTGGAGACGCGCAATCCATTCATTTTATTGGCAATCACCTCCTCTGATCACCTCTTCGTGATTGATGACGCTCCTTCATTCAATTTTACAAACCACACCCACACTCTAAATACCATACCATAGTCAAGTTTTCCTTTGCTATTACCTAATGTCATATGTTCCAGCTATCTGTTGCTTTGCTGTACACATCCACTTCATTGGTTCTCCTACACTGAGCCAGTAAAGTGAATGGGTTGCGCATCTCCAGCACATCCCAAAGAAAACTTTAAACAGTATATGAGGCTGAGATTTATATAGCATTTCCTGATGATTTCTCTTTTGCTCCGAAACACAGTATTCTTTTATTTTACACTAGCTTCCAGACCCTGCAGTGCATCTACATTCTGAGAGATGTACTGGACACACAGCACTGACATTGCTCTGGACCTATTCTTATTGCCAACACTGTATGAGTCCACATAATCTACATCAGTGGTTCTCAATCTTTTTTTGCTCGGGGCACCCCTAACACGTAATCTAGAACATTCGGGGCACCCTAACATCTTTAATGTACTTTATCGAGGGCATAATGAAGGGTACAATACATAAATATACGGCTATTATTAGGTCTTATAATCATAATAACAAAACTAAACATATTGTGCATAACAATTTCTATAAATCTTTATTTAAAAGTCCATTTTTGTTAGTCTTTATAGAAAACATGGGGCACCCTAGGTTGATATCCATGGCACACCAAAGTGCCACGGCACCCTGGTTGAGAATCACTGATCTACATGATTGTCATCTTTCCTTCCCTCATCTCTTACGCCTTTATTTATTTTCCATTGCTAATGAGTGGCACTCAAACACTTAATTCTTACTGCAATTTCATGAAAACTGTTTTGGCACTCAAACAGTTACTGCCCGTGACACATTTGCACTTTTTTCTTTATCTACATGGCCATCCTGTCGTTATTCCATGAAATACATTATGTCACTGAGCAGGTTGTTATACTTGGGGCAAATGGTCCCTGAGCACACACTGCTCCTACTTCTTTCACTATTTGCAGTTCATACAAACATGCTCCTCATTATGCTGCTTGTGTGGCATGAGTAGGAAGCTTATAGTAAAGGCGGACCCAGTAAAGTGTGAGGTTTTTTTTTTTTTTTTTAAGGGACTGCCTATTCCTCATTTGTCTATTGTTGCTAAAGAGGTATTTAGACATAAAATGTATACCTTTCTGCATTTTTCTTTTTACCGACACTCTTCAAAGTAAAATCCAAAAGATGAGGCGCAAAAATAGCACAATCTAAAAGCAAAAACTTTATTCAAAATTATTCCACACAAGTAAAAATGCACTTAGATAGGCATATCTCTCTCTGGTCTTTTAGGCATTCGGCTAACTCCCCGGGTTTAACTACTCTTGGGATAGATCGAGGACAATACATATATATGTATATATCTTCGGTGTGAAGAAATGTGTGTATGATTCTTATATATTTTTGAATATTGGACTCCATATTTGTAGCGCTACCCATTTTTTCTTTTTTTGTGTACTCTTCAAAGTAAGCTTAATAAACAGCTGCTATAACTTCAACACCAGTAAAACGAGAAGAAAGGGGACAAACAGAGGGGCGCCCTGTGCATATCAATAATTTTATCTTCAACCACCACCAAGCACCCCGTAGATGTACACTCACAATTCAAGTGGCAGATTACTGGCAAATGCCAAAATCAGCATTCATACGTCTGGGGTTAATTCCTGTCCCCAGTAACAGGTACACTGAATGGATACGTCCGCAGCTCTCTCCCACAAACACGCCTCCCCAAAAGCGGTAGGAAGTATATGTAAATAGCCCAAAAAAAGAGAAAACAGGAGAGGCGCCAAATAGTGTATTATTGTTATATGACAAAAATAAGGTAAAAACCAATAGAATATTACTCACAAATAGAATGGTTAGGCTGCTGTTATCAGTCAGTCTAACAATCGTGCATTCGGAGAGCATAAGCCCATCTCCGTTCGAGTCAATCTTACGTGTCTGGTGTCAGTCCAGGAGAACAAATGTTCTGGTGTCAGTCCAGGAGAACAAATGTAGAATACTCAGGCGGACTGAGTATTCTACATTTTTTCTTCTGGACTGACACCAGACATGTAAGATTGACGCGAACGGAGACGGGTTTATGCTCTCCGAATGCACGATTGTTAGACTGACTGATAACAGCAGCCTAACCATTCTATTTGTGAGTAATATTCTATTGGTTTTTACCTTATTTTTGTCGTACAACAATAATACACTATTTGGTGCCTCTCCTGTTTTCTCTTTTTTTGGCTATTTACATATATCAACACCAGTAACCCTTTCAATGTCACAAGGGTAAGCAGTGTGTTGATTTCAAATACGTTGCATACCACTCTGCCACTCAAAGGGTTAAGCGTGTGCTTCCATTCCAAACAGCCATGTGTACCAAGCAGACAAGTCACTAACTTCTCAGAGCGCTAGTGCTTCAATAATCAGTACAAATAAATAAACAATAATAAACAAAATAGCACCTTTTACAGACTCAGAGATTGTCCAATATAGAGTCCACTTGTCATTGTAGCCACTCTCTGATGAAACTCTGGCACAGATTCTCCACTCAATATGTAAAAAAATATAGAAAAGAGAGGGCACAAAAGCTCTAAGTGTAAACCGCTTTTAAAAGTCAATATTGTTTAGAACCACCTCCACAGTTGTGCTCTACACCTTCTTCCTTCACCATGTAATAAAACATCTTTTTGGATAGTTATTTTGCTCACCTTTTATGAAGGCTACTTCCCGCCTCCAGGTCTAAGAGCCTCCACTGGATAACCCCCAGTGATGGTGTACTCCATTGTTTCACCTCCTCCTGTTCCGCTCTCTCTCTCAAGTAGACCCCTCACTTCTGCTTATGATGTGCTTTAGGAATCTTCCAAATCACTCTCTATCTAGGGATACTGCAGCTTGAATGAATGGGGACCTATCTATTCCTGAGAGCTATTTTAGGATGGTATAAACACGGGCACTACATTTTGTGGGTAATATAGATATCAAAATGTATTAAAAAATAAGAGATTTCCTGCAAAACTAGGTGCTGAAAAGATACAGACCCAAGCTAAGTAAGGAGGTTATCCCTAAGCACTCTTGGGTGACCCTACCAAAAACATAAGGTAACTCACCATGTCACCCATCAAAACCAATTTACAGGACAGAATACAGGCAAGGATATATTAAAACAAACAATAAAAAGTATGAGCACCGTCCATAAACCTAAACATATGTAGTGTGAGGTCTGTGACGGCTCAAACATTGGCATCCTGTATGTATGCGGATAAACTCAGAGGTAATGAGAGTTATCCACACCTGACCTGTGCCTAGAGCGAACATACACACACACACACACACACTTTATACAAAGCATGCCACAGAAATTGATTCATTGAGTCCCTTAGGTGCAATCGTATCCAGGTGATAGATCCAGTATACCTCCCTCTGCAAATGTTTTATGTTCCTGTCCCCTAATCTTCTTAGTGGGGAAACTTATCCAATGAGCATAGTTTTAAGTGTTTATATGGTCACTTTATGCACAGGTCAGGTGTGGATGACTCATCACCTCTGAGTTTATCTGCATACATACAGGATGCCAATGTTTGAGCCATCGCAGACATCACACTACATATGTTTAGGTTTCTGGGCCATGCTCGCACTTTTTGTTTGTTTTAATGTATCCTTGCCTGTATTCCTCCCTGTATATCGGTTTTGATTGGGTGGACATGGTGCGAGTTACCTTATGTTTTTTTTTTTTTTTTGGGGGGGGGGGAATCACCCATGAGTTCTTAGGGATAACCTCCTTACTCAGCGTATCTTTCCAGCACCTAGTTTTGCAGGAAATCTCTAATTAAGCCACCATTATGGGTTTCTACCCTCAATTATTAGCACAGTGCCATCCACCTTACTCTGCAGTGACCGGAACACTGTCCATATTAGCAGAGATAAAGGGCTCCGCATAATGTGAAGGCTGTCCTCTTTCTTCTCAGTTTATCAATATTTATGCTTGTTTAGAAATGTGCTTTCAGTGTTGATACCTAATAGATGCCTATCCTGGTATTCTTTTGCTTTTGCACATATGCTTGATAGCTTTGCAATGTCATGGTTTGCAGAATGTTATTTGCTGCTTGTGCTCTTGACATGATCATCCTGTGTTATGACGAACTTAGCCTATACAGAGTGGTGTAGTTGACCATATCCGCTGTGCTCTGGACCACAAATTCCTAGTTTATAGCCTCATCATCTAACTATGTTGGCTGAATGCACCTGCACTGTGATCATCCCTAGGCTTGATACAATTGTAGCTCATTCATTTTGTTTATTGAATGGATGACTTCCTAGTTTAATCAAGTGGGGAGCCCCTGAGCAGGTTGCTGCCAGCTCAACTGAAGAACTGACCTTTAATTACCTCCACAAATTCAGTACCTCAATGCTCTAAGATGCATTGAAACGTTGACAGTATTCAATGAAATCACTTATTCACTGCATTTTGCTGTGAGTCCTGGTTGTTTCAACTTTTTGTTTTAATTAATATATTTATGATAGATAGATATTGGTCCATCTTCTTGGGAACACAACATTTTGCAGGGACCCAGCACTGAAGAGGTGAAGCATTTCTTATTTTTGGGTAAACTTTCCCTTTAAGAATAGCATTCATTCTGCTTCATTAAGCAGTCCTACCTCCATATTTGGACCCATCTCCAGTCACTGCATTCATCGACAGGTTTGTTTGTATGTATCCTGGGTTAACCACAGTGACTTCAATCTCATGTGGTGCCATCTCTGCTCGGAGACAGTCAAAAAATGCCTGTGTAGCATGCTTCGATGCGGCATCTGTTAAAAAAAATGCATTACAGTTGAAAAGAAGATTTATTTTGCAGTTGAGGGCAAATGTTAATACTTTCATATCATCACTTATCACTGAGAATTAGATAATGTCACGGTGCATAATGCATATGGAGTAATCTATTCAATGGCCTGCTAGTCTCGTCTGCTACAGAAGTTTATAAAGAGTGTGGTTCTTGCTTAATGACACTAACTAAAAATTAAATTGGATTATTTAATTTTAAATATCATATTCTAATAGCTAGCATCTGTAAAATCTAGTTATTTTATGTTAGATTCCTAAAGTCTAATCCTAAACTTGCATTTCTAATGCATGTGCAGACTGTTCTCTATAATCAAATTCTGGTTAATGACTTGTGCAGAGAAAATAGTGATAATGTACTGAGATTAGCACCCACTATTTTTCTACTTAGAAAGGTTGTTACCCTTTCTTGGCTCATTTAAAGATAATTCAGATAACTCCTTAGACACCAGATTAAGTTACCTATAATGGTAACCACTGAGAAAGCAGAAAATAATTTCTGCAATAAAGCAGATCTCCAAGTCTTCTCTATTGTTAATGCAACACATTAACAACTTACTTAGGATTTTAGTCTTACCTGTTAAATCCTTTTCTCTTAGTCCATACAGGTTAGCTGCAGCTTCCTGTTAGCTTCAGTAAGTTTTGGAACAAACTATTACAAGCAGTCCACGAGCAAACAGAAGACTCCTGTGAGCCTGAACCCGAAAGGACCCCCATGTTCTGCAGCAGGAGAGCCAAGCATGGTCCCTTGAGAGGGTGGGAGACCAGTAACCTGTATGGACTAAGAGAAAAGGATTTAACAGGTAAGACTAAAATCCTTTTTTCTTTGTCGTCCAATACAGGTTACTGGTAACTTTGGGATCTCCAACCATTAAGTTCCCCGGGGCAGGAAGAAAGGCAAGGACCAGGCACAGGCCTCCAAAGTCACCAGAGCACCACTGAACCTACAGATCATAAATAGATCAATACTAACCACAAAGTGTCAACGGACACCGAACAGGGGTAAAACAAACCCCATGAACACAGCACAGCGAACTAGAGCCAACAGGGCTCAAAGTGAAAGAGTACTGAGACTGGATCCTAGACAGGTAAGGGCGCCTCCAGGATCTCCTCCCAAAAAACTGTCATCAGCCGATGCCAGCACATCCACATGATAGTATTTGGAAGTGTGCACAGATGACCAAGTGGCCCCATTGCACAAATGATCAGCTGAGGCCTGATTCTTGTAGGCCCCAATGGAGCGAGTGGAATGAGTATGGTGCATACAGAACTTGAGGCAGCACACAACATCCAACAAGTAAAGATCCCTTTCCTTGTCAGAAGAGGGGTCAGGGCAGAGGGAAGGGAACCACAATCTCCTGACTGATACGGAACTCCGATACAACTTTCGGAAGAAAAGCTTGCGAGGTGCGAAGCGCGGCTTTATCCTTGTGAAACACCAAAAAGGGTGGTTCACAAGACAAGGCCTGGAGCTTGCTATACAGCGAACAGACACTATCACCAAAAGAAAAGCCATTTTCCACGTCAACAAGGTGTAAAGGTATGGTAGCCAAAGACTCAAAAGGAGGGAGCTGAAGGACACCCAAAACCAAGTTAAGATCCCACTGAAGAGCAGGGGACTTAAACACAGGATGGGTATGAGCAACACCCTGGAAGAACACTTTGACATCAGGAAGAATGGCAATGCGCCTCTGGAAGAAAACAGAGAGCAGAAGTCTGAACCTTAAGGGAACTCAAACTGAGACCCTTATCCAAACCACCCTGAAGGAAGGACCCGTAGGGAGAAGAAACTCCTGGGAAAGATCCATATCAGCACACCAAGAGAGAAATGTAGACCAGACTCTATGGTAGGCCTTGGAGGAAACAGGCTTACAGACACTAAGCATAGTAGCCACTACACCAGATGAAAAACCTTTCTTCTTCAAAAGTGAGGATTCAACCTCCATGCCGTCAAAGCCGGACGATAAACATCCTCCTTCCACAGGTATCCCTGTAAGAGAAGATTTGGACGAGGAGGAAGCCTGAAGGGGTCCGACACTGACAGATCCAGAAGCTCTGGGAGCCAGGATTGGCAAGGCCAAAACGGAGCAATCAGAAAGATTGGACAGCGCTCTAGACATAACTTCCGCAGAACCCTGTGCAGCATTGGAACAGGAGGGAAGATGAATGCCAGGGGAAAGACCCATGGTATCGACAGAGCATCCACAGCTAGAGCTAGAGGGTCCATCCAATGAGAGCAGAACACCGGAACCTTCCTGTTGTGTCTTGTTGCCATCAGATCGATGCATGGGAGACCCAGCTTCTGAACAACCAGACTGAACACTTCTGGGTGTTCCCACTCTCTGCTGTCCACTGTATGATGGCTGAGGAAGCCTGCCAAGATGTTGTCGATGCCTGGAATATGAACTGCGGAGATGTCAGAGACATGGTCCTCTGTCCAGGACAAAATAGTGTTGATCTCTAAGCAAGCTGCGAGACGTCTTGTGCCGCCTTGCTTGTTGATGTAAGCCACCACTGTGGCATTGTCTGACTGGACCCTGCCTGGGCAGTCCTCCAGCTGGAGTAGAAGCTCCCTGACAAATAGCCAAAGTAAGCTGTTCAGTCCAGACAGCAACAGCCTTATTCACGCATGCAGCGGCAAACACCGGGCGTAAGGCAGAACCCGCTGAGGCACAAATAGCTTTGAGAGAGGTCTCAAGCTTCCTATCAGTCCAGACCTTTAAAGCAGAAGCATCTGCTACAGGTAAAGCAGTAGACATGGACAACCTGGACACAGGAGTGTCCACCTTAGGTGGGTGGACCCATTGAGCTAACAATGTTTCAGAAAATGGGTACAGCTTAGCAAATTTCCTAGAGACAGATGGCTTCTTGTCTGAAAACTTCCACTCAGAGACCAAGCGGTCAAGGAGCAATGAGCAATGGGGGACACAGACACCCCAAATTCCTTAGTGTTAAGTCTAGCTCCAGCCTCAAGTGGAATAGACATTCTCACAGAAGTCAACTGGTCAATAAAACACACTGATCACCCAAAAACAATGTTTAAAACTGATAAAATAGCTCAGAAAACGTTATAATAAACTTAAACAGCCAAGGCGAGAGGAAGAGTCCAGGCCCTACATAGGATACTCGTTCTCAGAAAGGCACAAAATAGCTGCCGCGATGGGAGACAATCAGAAATGAGCGGGCAAAGCAAGCGCTCACGGGATTTGTAGTTTTTCTGACGAAAATACCCCAACAGTGCCTGAAGCCCCCCAGCATGTTCAGAACATTGACCGGATGACAGAGCAAAGGCAGACAAGAAAAACGAGCCGTCTCTGACCTAGCTGTGATAAGCGGTTGCAGAGATATGTCCCAACTGTACAGTCCCATTGAAGTGAATGAAGCAAAGGAGTCTGTGCGGTAAATCGCGTTCTTAAAGGCGCAGTACACAATTTCAATAAAAAAATGAATGAAAGTAAATTTTAAGCTAAAATTATACTAGAACATGTAATTAAAGCAAACACTACACCCAGTTAGGAAAGTGCTCTCAACCCCCCACATTAAAGTACCTCAGAAACCTGCTCCAAACACTCAGACAGACATTCAGATAGACCCAATGAGTGCTAGAGTATGCAATAGGAACACAAATGATAAAGACCCCTGTACGGAGACGTTCCATGGGACATGTGGACCTCAGCACTCAAAGGGTTGCTCACCTTTTTTGCTGGACTTCATTATTCAGAATACCATATATCAAGAAGCCGCCTCAGTGGGCAACTCCTGGGGAAAGAACTTGCAGCCAAGATATTCCCCCTAGAGCTTAGGTCCACAAATAAGCACCTGGTAAAGTGAGCTATCCACATTTGGGTGATGGGAATTGTCAGTGATGGTAATCTGCCTAATAGTGGTATTCCATATCTAGAAGAAAATAATAAAAAATCTAAAACTAAACAGAACTGTTCTCTTGCAAAGAGGAACAAAACTTACTGAAGCTAACAGGACGCTGCCGCTAAGGTTAGAGGGTAGGCTCCACCCCTGCACTCACTTCTCAGAATTGTTCCTGCCTACTTAAAGGGGCGGAGCGCCTACCCAAAGTTACCAGTAACCTGTATTGGACAACAGAGAAAAGAAATTAAATGCAGAAAGAACCCCCTCCTGCCCCTTGTGGCCACATAACTGATCATCTCATGCAGGTCCGGATAGAGTGTGGTGAGGGGCAAACTTGAGTAATCAAAGGAAAATCCTGCCCTCCTTCGTCAAGGGGGGGCAGGGTTTTCCTTATAATTACTCACTCAAGTTTGTCCTCCGCTGCATCTGTCCGGTCCCTGGACCGGATTGCAGATTCAGTTGGAGGCAGCCAGAAGGGGCGGGAAGGGGATCTTTCTACATTTAACACATTTTGATCTACATCAAAATAAGTTGTTAAACATAGTGCAATGTGTTAGATTTATAATAGAGAAGACTCTGCGATCTACTTTATTGCAGACATTACTATCCCTTTAATGCCCCAGAGAGTATTTACAAGACTAGATTTTCAGATGCCAGCATGGAATAGTTGGTGTCCCTTTGAATAAGTCCAACAGAACATACTCATATGCCTAGCCTGGAAATGTACAGTAAAATGCATATACCCTCAGACCATAAAAGTTTCTTACCTTACAGTAGCATATAGATTCTGAAACCAGTTATTCTTTTTCCCCAGACGCTTATTGCTGTGTAAGCTGTGCCAGGGGCAACAATTTTTTCCTTTTAGCTACACTGTAGGTGATAGTGGTGATCTCTGCTTTCTATACCCTGTTCATGCTTTTTTCTCCACAGAAATGGAAATGAAAACCACTGCTTAGTATTACTTTTAGACCATTTTAACATATGATGGCGAAATAAGGCAGACACTCAATGATCATAAAATCAAGTTTTAAAATGATAGTAACCCTTTATTTTGACTTTATATTTTCTGCAAATAAACTCCCTGGATTTCTGCTCCTACCGGTCAAGAGTTTTAGAACACCCCCATTTTTCCAGTTTTAATTGAAATTTACACAGTTCAAGTCCAGTGAATAACCTGGAATGGTACAAAGTTAAGCAGTAAACTGCCAGAGGTGAAAAAAGAGAGTTTAGGTTAACAAAAACTGAAAAATACATTTCAGAGTTATACAAAAAGGACTTTTCAGGGAAGAAGTAATGGGTTAACAACTCACAGTTGTTCTGCAGCAATGTAAGTAAATTAATCCTTGAAGGTTCATGCTAACAATCCCTACAGGTGTCCCAACTTTTGTTGATTACTTACAAGCCCTCTGTCCGTATAAAAGCAGTGTTGGAAAAAAGGAGGACAGACAGACCATTATAACCTTTAACCCTTAACGCCCCATGACGTGCCAGGACCGTCATGGGTAAACTTCCCTTAAGGACCCATGACGGTCCTGGCACGTCATGGGTTAAATGGTAGCAGCGCGCCTCCGTGCACCCTGCTATAATTAACTGAGGCTGAGACGGAGCTCTGTGGTACCGGAGTGTTCAATCTCAGCCTTGTCACTTGTGCCGGGTCATGTGGTCGCTGCAGATGCAATCACTCGTATCGGTATTTTGAAAGAATGAGACAGAGTGCCTCTGTGTCTTCCCTTTGCCTGTCTCTCCCTTACGATTAAAGTAAGGGAGAGAAAAGCAGAGAGGAAACACCTAGTGATCCCAAAAAAAATGCAGCAGTTGGGGTATTAACCCCTTCACTGCTGGTGCTGGAGGCTGGCTGGATGCAAGTCCATTTCTGACCTGCTAAAAGACACTTCTAAATTACAATAAATAAAAAAAAAAAACAAAAACAAAAAAAAAACAGAACATGCATTTTTTTTTAAAATAACTTTTATTAAAAAAAGCAAAGTTTCAAGAAACAAAACCGAAGTTTGATTGTTGCGGAGCCATGTAATACACTTATACATACTGCCAATTCTCATCACTACACATATGGGAAAATAGGGTGGGAAAGAGGGACATTGGGATTTTCACCCAGGGGAAACAAGTGCCCACTTAAAAATGCCGATTTTGTAGGTATGACTGACCGGTCATACCTTTCATGCAGTCTCCATAAAAACTGAACCCACTGCGCCCAAATGATCCCAAGAGAAAAAATAAAAATTATGTTTTTTTAAAAAAAAATTTACCATTTACTTTAATTTTAATAAAATAAGTGGTGGGCTATCCATATAAGTGTGGTATCAAAATAAAGCCCTACTTGTGCTGGAAAAAAAACAGTATATAATTTGCATGGGTAAAATAAAGTACTTAGAGGGAAAGCGCTGTTGAATAAAGACATAGTTAAAAAGGTTAGAATTGCTCTGCTCCTTAAGTGAAACCCACCTCAGATTTTCCCGTTCCTTAAGGAGTTAAAAGTGTACGCCTTTCCTTTAGAGAAATTGCAAAGAAAGCCAAGGTGTCAGTGAGTACATTTTCCTACACCATCAAAGGCACTTGTAAATTGGAGGAAACTCTGACACCCACGGTCGGTTCCCCAATCCAAATGCACTTTGGCCATTGGCAAGACATGTTGCTGCCCTCCAGCGACATGGACAGATACTCCTTTGGGTAAGAGAGCACTGTGGGGCACACAGTGGGGCTTGACAAGGGTGAGGGCAGCCCCAGAATCTCGGAGACCTTATGCTGTGCGTCCATTAATTTGTACATCCTGACGGTGCCGCCACCTGTTATCCCGGTGGGGCTGCTGTACAGAAGCCACCCCATAGGCCTCCTCAGTATACTCGGCCAAAGGGTAGGCTGGGTATTTGTGGTAATAGACAGAATCCTTTACAAACCCAGCCTGGGTAGTGGGGATGGGGATGCTTTCTGTCATGGGGCGGTCAAGGCAGTGGACCTACTTGGGGGAAGGTCTGCGATTCCTGGGGCACTCAGCTGTATAGTGACCCACCTGTTGACACAAATAGCAACGCCGGTCAACCTCTCGGCCTGCTGGGCACGGACTGGGGCTGGGGGCACTCTCCTCATAGGCACTTGAGTCCATAAGGTGGTGGAGGGGGGAATGGGAGGCACAGGCTTGGGGCTGGCCAGGCGGCTTTCAATATACTGGTCAGCTAGCTGGGTGCCCTCTGCTAGAGTATGGGGTTTGCGGTCACTTACCCACTCCCGGACCTCTGGGGGGCAGAAGTTATAGAATTGCTCCAGCAGAATGAGTTGGCGGCAGTCCTCAAAAGTGGTGGCCTTCTCCCCTTGGAACCAGCTAAGGTTGGCACGGTCCATCCGACTGCCCCACTCCTGGTAAGTTTCTTTGGAGGCCAGCCGTGTACTTATGAATTTCCTCCGGTAGGCGTCTGGGGTAATAGCATACCGATCCAGGAGAGTCTGCTTGACCTGCTCATAGTCTCTACTAGCTGCAAGGGACATGGCCCGGTAGGCTTCGGCTGCCCCTCCCGTTAGCTTACCGGCCAATATGCGGACCCACTCAGAGCGATCAACCCCAAACAAGTCACACTGCCGCTCGAAATCATGGAGAAAACCATCAATGTCCCCCTGATCCTTGTTGAACCGTTGGAAGGTCTGGTGTGCTACTTTAAGGTCAATAACCGTGCCATTGCCTCTGCTGGATCCAGCCTCGGGCAGGTTTCTGTTGTTGGTTGTTGAGTCTCGCACTCTGTCTAGTTCCTCTTGTACTTGCCGCATGACCTCCACCATGGCACCCTCAGAGACGGGTGTGGGTAAGTAAGTCAGTCTCTGCCTCATCCTCTGCTGAAAGGCAGTTTCAGTTTCTTGCAGTGGAGCTGGGGCCCCAGCTATGCCAGTCTCCTCATCCATTTGGATTAGCTGGGCAACAAGCTCAGGCTTGCGATTCTGACCTGGTTCGGACCCTCGGGCTGTGATGAGCTCTCTCAAACACGGGACAGTCAGCTGCTCATAAACGGCTTCCATCTATGGTTTGGCTGTGCTCTCCTCTGAACCTCCCGATGGAGGTGAATCCCGGTGGTGGTTTGGACTCTGTAGTGCAGAGATCCCACCGCTGCCACCAATGTGATGGCCCCCCGCGGCAGGCACCTGCCCCTGTAGCGTTAGGGGGGAGCCTACCAGGTCATTTACACCGGACCGGCCTCAGAGGACCACCGGACAGACCTGGGCCGTTTGCCACTGGATCTAGCTGCACCACCCAGAGGAGGAGCGGTCAACCGGATTGGAAGACCTCCAGGTGCAGCCAGTCCAATGGGGAGCAGTGACCTGGGTAGGGACTCGCACTTCTACCCACTGGAACAGGTCACCGCGGAGCAGGTATCGTCCCCTCTGCTGCGAAGTCTCTGCTGGGCAGGCACTAACCCCTCTGCCTTGTCCTGGGGAACAGGTTCAGGTCCCTCTGCAACGATGGCGCCTCCTCCTGGCAGGAACTCACCCCTCTGCCCACAGTCTCCAGACTTAAACCCCATCAAGCTGGTTTGGGATGAACTGGACAGAAGGGTGAAAGCAAAGCAACCTACAAGTGCAATACATTTGTGGGAACTTCTGCAACAGTGCTGGGAAGAACTTTCAGAACAATATTTGATTTTCGTTGTGGAAAGAATGCCACAAGTGTGTTCGACTGTTATAGCTGCAAAAGAAGGTGGCTAATTTGAGGAGTCAAAAATTTAGATTACATTTTGTTAAATAAAATGATTCCATGATTTCTTTTAAATGTCCAATTGTTTATTTGTTCTATGCTTCATTTTCAGAGTACAATGAGACATTAAACTGCATACATTTAAATTAAAACTGGAAAAATGGGGGTGTTCTAAATTTTTGACCTGTAGTGTATATTATATATATATATATATATATATATATATATATATATATAGAGAGAGAGAGAGAGAGAGAGAGAGAGAGAGAGAGAGAGAGAGAGAGAGAGAGAGAGAGAGAGAGAGAGAGAGAGAGAGAGAGAGAGAGAGAGAGAGAGAGAGAGAGAGAGAGAGAGAGAGAGAGAGAGAGAGAGAGAGAGAGAGAGAGAGAAACAAAACCAGGAGGAATAGGGGCAAAAACAACTAATGGGAGCTGCAGATACACAGAAACATACAAATTTATTTAAAAGATTGAGCTGTACCCTGTTGAGGGGATTTCCTTATACCTTGTATTGGCTTGCAATTATGGAGTGCTACATACTACACTTAGCATAGACTGCGCTGTTTCTTTTCTTTTTCACAAGTTTTGAGAATCTATCCAATGTCTTGGTTACAAGCTGCATTTCCAGATCCCAAGTTCTTGGAAGATTTCAAGTTTTAAAAGGACTGTATCCTATTTTTGTAGGATTGGTGATTTGTTTTCTTTTTGTGTATTTCTTTTAGATTATATGTTCCTTTTTTGTCTGCTAATTTGAAAATTGATGCACTTGAAGGATACCATATTGTGGTCACTGCTGCCTAAAATGTTCACTTACTTGTATATGGTTTATAATGTCAGAATTGTTTGAGAACACTAGGTCCAATAAGGCCTATTTTCTAGTTGACTCCTCTACTATTTGGGACATGAAATTGTCATTAACCATAGAAAAAAAAATATTTCCCTTTGTTGTTCTGGAAGTCATATTTCTCCAGCCAATTTCAGGATAGTTGAAATCTCCACTGAGATGATCAGCTTGATTAGAGGGCTTACCTTGAAAGGAAAGGATAACTGATGGGAGGAGAGGGGCTTTCAGGAAAACAAGCCCAGTGGGAGGGGCTGCAGCTAAGTATATATAGGTTTGCAGCCCCTCCCCCCCCAATACAGGCCAAATTTTTCACTTATGGTCAGGGATTACAGAGATAGTAGTAAATTATACCATTCAAAATAACTATGAATTATGCATTATGGTGAAACCAAAGTGCATTTGGAACCTAGGTACGACACTGAGGTGTCCAGCCTGATTAGCAGGCAAAAAGGAGCCAAGAATGGAGAGAATATATGTTTAATACTTGTGAGCACTTTCATTTGGGGAGTGAGAGAATATACAAAGCTTATCTAGACAAGGAGGAGAGGGCATTGTGAACTTTGTGACTGGGATTGGGCATGTAACGTGAGAAACATGAGGTGTGCCATCTACCTAGTAGAGGAGGAGGTGGCACCTCCTATATGAAATGTATGTCCAGAATACGTTTCTGAGTTGTAGCCTAGATGGGAGAGTAGCATTCTGACAAATTTCATGAACATTGTGGTTTTGAAATGGCTGTCTGCCATCAGACGTCATAGACTATCATCGGGTTTGTCTGCGAGTATAGTAGTACGGAGCATTAGACATGAGAAAGGACAACATCTGTCTTGAGTAGGGTAATATGGAATGTGACTGCACATGACTGAATAATTGGTTTTGAGTGCAAAATAAACAGAGTGAAGTGATTGGATTTCCTGTGAAACGAGGAGTAGAGATAGTAAATTTGATGGGTCTTAGGAGATCAAAGAACTGTAAATAAAGAGCTGCCAAAAGAATTTGTATGGTGTTCAAAGGGGTGGTTGTGAAGTAAGTCGGAGAGTTTGCTGAAGTTGGGGTTGTCTTTTGGAAGCAAGAATGTGGAGGGGTATGTGGTAGTTTAGATAAGCCTTTAAGGCCACGTTTGATATGATATGATGAAAGAATGAAGGGTTGATATGGAAATGACAGTGCAATGTAATGCTGGATTCTTGAGAGATTTGATAGTGAACTGGGAAAGTTTGAGTACTGAGTGGCAGAAAGATAAAAATGGTAGCTTACCAGAATGACATGAATGTTTGGTGTAAATGAGGAATTGCAGGAAGGAAGCCTAAACTTTTGCATATATCTTCTGAGTGCTCAGAGTCAATGCTTTGAGCATGATGGAGAAATCGGTGTCCAGGGCAGAGGATAGGAGGAGGAATAATTCTCATAGTGATGTTGAGATGAGGGATTGCAGCTCGGCCTTGATACATGAATATTTGACAAAGTCGCTAACTAGAGATTGGATGTGGTTCTATTGGATGGCTGGCTTGGATGATACCTAGAAATTCATCTTGTGTAGTTGGACTACTAGTCTTGTCAGCTGTGATGGTGATATTGAGTTTTTGCATACATGGGAAGAACTTGATGAGGCTAGAAGAAGGGTGATTAGAGTGTTCTATTAGTAGAAATTCATATAAGCAGTGGCGGGCAGTGGGGCAGTAACAGTGATTAGCAGGTATACAGAATAAGGTGTCAGCAAATGGACCAAACAATTTGAGGCTACTTTTTGACCCGAAGGAAAAGGGCAACAGAATTATAGTAGGTTTGTCACCATTAGATGCCCTGATTGTGCCACAGTAATGAATGGATGGGAATAAGTTTGAATGCATCTGAAATATATGTTTTTGGGAGCCAGCAGCCTTTTTATTTTTCTCTGATGGGGAGAATTGCATTGTCTAGAAGTGAATATTGCAAAGCAAATTCCTCTGACAGAATCAGGGAGTTAATGCTTGGAGGGGCAAAATGAGAGGAGGAAAAATTGATGTTTTTTCATATGGGAAAATTTTCTGGTGGCTATACCAAGGGGATAGCCTCTGAGAATGAGGTAAGAAAGTCCTTCCCCTAGGTCTCTTATATGAGAGAAATTAAGTAACTAGTCGTTCAGACTCTGAAAAAGAGGTAAGGGTCTGCTTGTGAGATACTAAAATTGACATGTTTCTCTGCCTCAAAAAAGAAGTATGTGGCCAATTCCTCGTCCTTAAAGAAGCAGGTACAGAAGTAATCAAATCCTGGAATCTGCAAAAGAGGCAAGTTTCACGGTGTTCAGGCAAAGAAGGACAGACACGAATATTCTATATAATAATTTGCTAGGATGTTTGCCAGAAGCAGTCATGCACAGTAGAGACTGAGCACGCTGCAGTCATGCACAGTACAGACTGCGTGTGCTGCAGTCATGCACAGTACAGACTGCGCGCGCTGCAGTCATGCACAGTACAGACTGCCCGAATGCTCCATGGCTGATACGGAGTGGGTCTCTCAAATTCGGACCAGACTGGAGTCCTCTCTGAGCACCTTCCTGGGACCACTTGGTCCGTATCAGCCGCAGCGCATTCGGACACTCTGTACTGCACATGACTGCAGCACGGGCAGTGAGCAGAGAGGTTCCGGGCACCAGCCGAAGTTGCTGGGTGGTACTGTGGCCTGTGTACACAGGCTTTTAAACTAGTAAAATATAAATCCACCTTTATTTAATAAGTACAGTAATAACAGTATAGCCTACAAAACCCCAGAACCCAGGATGATAGGACCCAGGCTCCTACCCGGAGCTGCACATTGCACTACTGTGAGATACCGGAGACTAGGACCGAGGTGTGGGTAGAACACCACAGGGAACGGTAACTGAGGCACAAGTCTCCACCCTGGGTCACGCGACCAGAAGCAACAGGGAGTGAGAGCAGACCTGAACCATGAAACTGTAGAAACAAAGGAAAGAAAGGGACAAAAACAGAGGGGTGCCCTTTGTATATCAATTTAGTAATCCTGGACTACCACCAAACACCCAGTGGATATACACTCACAATAGTAGCAGCTGGTAATTGGCATATGTCAAAACCAGTCTTCGCACTTCTGGGGTTGTCTCCTGTCCCCAGTCACAGGTACACTGAATGAATAAATCCGCAGCTCTCTCCTCTATACATGCTTCCCAAACACAGTATAAAATATCTCAAGGATAACAAAAAAAAAAAAAAAAAGAAAAAGAGGTGCCAGATAGTGTAATATTGTAACACACTGAAAATGAATAAAACTGAATAAAACACTCTCACAAATGGAGTAGTTAGGCTACTGTTACCAGTTAGTCTAACAATCATGCACATGGAGAATATACCTGTCTCCATTTGGGTCGCTCTTACGTGTCCTGTGTCACCAGATGAACGAATATTGGAGTCTTAGGCGTTAAAAAGTGGGCTGTGTAGGTTTGAGAAAGCGGTGGTAAACCGCGAAACTTGTTAGCACTGTAGCCGCTGTATTTTAACATTTTAAATAAATCTATTTCTACGGATTAAGAATACATACATAATTAATGAGACAAATTATGTAATGAGGCATTTTGTTCAATGTATGTTTGTTTTCTGAGGAGACAAATTATGTTCTGTGTGTGAGGTACCATAAATTATGCAATGAGGCTTATTCTTTTATTTATATATATATATATATATATATGTCAGAGACTATGTCCTGGTGGAGCATAGAGGGTTAACTCTAATAGTAGAAATTAACTGAAATTCTGTTTAAAATGTGTTCAGTTTATCTCATCCTAAGACAAAGGAATACTCATGGGCCTCTTTGGGGGAGAAATAACTGACATTAATGGGCGATGGATGTTCAATTGGAGACAAAAAGTCTGAGATGGACATAGCCTCCTTATGGGAAAGACATAGCAAAATGACTGGTTTATGGGGTCTCTGATAAACTTTGAACTCTCTCTTCAATTTGATATATGCCATGTGAGGTGTCACCTGTAAAATTTTAATATAGCATAATGGTGCCATCTGCAGCATTTATATTGTCAAATACTCATAATGTTGATATTTTTCATTGATTAGCATAAGATATGAGTATCCAATCAGGTCTGACTGATGATGTCACGGTATAATGAGATGGATCTTTGTTCAATCATTAGAAAGAGGTGGGGATTACTGATAAGGCAAAAATTGCCAATAAAAAAAAACAAACAAACTCCTAACAGCTCTTAGATTCCTTGCAAAAGAAGGCTCTGCTGATTAAATTCCTGACAACACCTGATAACTTCAAGAATCCACATTGATTGAACTGGTAATTCTATTTTATTTATTCTAATTCTGCCTAATTTCAAAATAAGGATATTTCCTCGATATCTGAGGAAAATTATATATATATATTTGCCCATAGAAGCCTGGCCAGTTTTATGGAAAATATTATATTATCAGCTATATTTAGCATTTAATAAAGAAATTATGCATAATTAATTAATTAATTTATTGTTATAAATTGCCAGAGAGATCATAAAATAGAGGTAGCAATGAGATATATTTATCCTTGTGTATATTGGTTAATATAATTTTTGTTATGTCTAGAATATGTGTTTCTGGTAAAATTATAATAGCTGATATTTAATCAAGGGAATTCTTGGAATTATTTTATTAACTCTCTAACTGCCATTTGTCAATTTATTTGTGGTGTGCATTCTAAAGTCCTTTGTGAGGGTACCAGGCTTATCTTTTGTAAATTGGAAGTGTGCACTTCCCATAGACAAAAGAAGCTTTAGGGTGTGGCACCTATTTTAAACGAGTGGACTAACCCTTGGAGTGCCTATAGGTTTTATATATGTTGCTGTAGTCAAAATTATAATATATGTTGCATGAAGTTGATATACGTACTAGACATATGTTATTGGAGTAATTCTTGGTAGATTCATTGTATAATCTTTGATTGACTATATTAATTGCAATTTATATATTTTATTCAGAGGTATTTAATATTGAATTCAGTAGATAATTAAATTATAGTGATTTAAATCTGGGATTCTATTCCAGTTATTCCCTAAATTTGATTATTATTGAGATATGATACAAGGAATTGTTAGAGGAATTATTTAATTAATCTCACAATACCCCTTACATCATAATTAGAATAGTCTATACAGTTTCTGGGGCAGAGGTATTAAGAGATACTGCGGCCAACTGTATTATATTAATTGTAAGAATCAATTAACTGGTTCTATGCTACTGAGTGCAATTATTGTTATTAATACCTCTGTGTAGTTAACCCTTGCACCGCTGGTAATCCTCATGGTAATAAATGTGGTTTGGTTTTCTATGTACCTATTATAATTGCTAATCACATTGTTACTGATACTTGTTATATATATATAGTATATTGTATTTTAATAAAATATATATTTTTGCACAAATATGAGGGATTATTACTTTGATCAATTAATTACTGTGAAATAGCGTGTCAATACATAATAAAGATAAAGTTCTCATATTATTTTATATTGTCATTTGCCTATTTAAGTGAAGAAATCCAACCAGAGTGGTTCTCGGTTTTAACCCTTTGGATAATAACCTCCTCCCCCCAAAAAAAAGTGCAGCCGATCGGTCACTAGAAAAATGTGTGTACACAATATCTCAAATATATATTTCTTCTGATGAACACAGCAACAATGTTCCAACAGAGTGACAAACTCACGCTCCAGATTTACTTCATGTCTTACAGTAAATGAAAGATAGATTCTGCTGTGTTAGTGTCTAATATACAAATTGATCTCACAGACACTCTTAAATGTGAAAGTGCATATGTTTAGAAATGAGAGAAGATAATGTATACAGCACTACTTCACTGGTCTCATATAAAAGGATCTACTGCATAAACTGATCACACAGATAATTATAAGCGATATAACAACATGGAACAATGTCACCGATAGTCCTTGTTTTCAGCGTTTTGGGTGACCCTTATGAATCTTTCTCACCAGACTTGTTCAGAGCTTAATTGCCTTGTTTTCTTCTCTTTCGTCCTCGACTCTCCTGGGGTTTCTTTTGTCTGCACTTCCCGCCAGATCAGCATCACAGGGCAAATAATAAAGTTTCCCAGACTTAACATTTGGAAATTTTGCTGGCTATCTGAAGCATTCTTGAATGCGAGTCATGTTCTCAATGCTGCATACAATCGAGAACATGACTCACACACATGTGAGCCTCTGTTGGTCTGGGTTGACCGATTCTTTCGAACTCTGGTTGAGAGATTGCCAGGTCTATTGAGCCATTCCCCATTCACTGGGCCTGAGGGCTTTGAGTTATCATTTGGAATATTATTCATGATATTCTCAGAATCTTATCAAGTTTATTTTGCAGTCCGTCAAGTATCTCCTATGCCACAATTTCTTTTCCTTTGATGGGGTGTTTTACCTCCAGAGATGTGGGGTGGCGATGGGTGCATGTTTTGCCCCATTGTTCACCAACCTGTTTATGGGCTGGTGGGAAATTACCCATGTCTTTGGGGGTAGGAACCCCTATAGGGATCGTATTTTGTAGTATGGGAGATATATTGACGACCTGCTATTTGTGTGGCAAGGGTCTCGGGAGGAGGCTGCACTATTTGTCACTTTTCTAAATGATAATGATTTGAACCTCAGGTTCACTTCGGCCTTTGATGAGTCAGTGGTTTTCTTTTTGGACGTTGGTCTAGAAGGTGATCCGGTTTCAAGGAGTGTCATCAGTAATGTCTTTAAGAAACCTACCTCAGGTAACAGTTTACTGCATGCCCGTTCATCCCACCAAAAACATCAAATTAATAACATCCCCAAGGGTCCGTTCTTGTGGTATCGCAGAAATTGCTTATTGGATGACGGATATGTAAAAGCTGCCAAAGAACTTACGGGCAGGTTTCAGGAGAGGTGCTACAGTGAAGAGCTGCTGGAGGAGGCTTTCAAGGGAGCTTTGAGTAGATTGAGGGAATAGCTACTGTCTGGACAGAGGGGAGGTGATCACAGCTCAGGTGGATACAGGAGGATAGAGTAAGGTTTATTACTACCTTTAGCCCACAATATGGAAAAATCTGTGCTTTGGTTAAATCTCTGTCACCCATGTTAAAGACTGATTCATGTTTGGCCCAAATACTGGATAGAGGCTGTGATTTTGTGGTGAAACAGGGGGGGGGGGGTCACCATTGGTAATGTGGCTTCCCCCCAGCCTCTTTCTAATTGAAGCATACCTATATGGTTATCCACCAAAGGATTTTTTAAATGTGGCACTGCAGTATGCAGATGTTGTGAAGTGGCAAGGGTGCCAAAGGAATTTATTAGCTCAGTGAATGGAGTTAAATATGACATACCCTGCCACATTAACTGCAATACATGCTGAATTATTTATTTGTTTACATGTAAGGGATGCTCAGTCCACGAATTGCAGCCTCAAGATATGGGTATGGGAACATCTATGCCAAATCCCTAAAAAGGAACAGGATTCAGTGGTGGCAAGACATATTTATGAATTCCATCAGGGAGATGCCTCACTCGGCACTTTTCAAGGCATAGCGAGGGTCAACCTGTCGCCAAAAGGAGGCAATATGCTAGAACTCATCAACCATAAGGAAGCCTAATGGATTTTCCAGTTGAAAACAAGGCTGCCTTGGGGCCTTAATGCAGAGTGAGGCATAAGTTATGTCTTTTAGTCTTTTTGACTATGGTATTGTTTGTTGCTATGTATAAGCCTTTATTAATATTTGTTACAATTTCTATGATTATTATTATGATGATGATCCTTTCAGGGTATGGTCAGTGAGTTAAATAAAGGGTAGAGGGACAATGGTTCGGGAGGTAAACGGTGGTGTAACATTTATGCACATGTATATTTGGTTTACTCCTATTTGTGCACTTATGGACGTGAATGGATCAAGATTTTTAAGTTATTTATATTACTTATATTACTTTTTTGTGTCTTTAAGTGCAGATGATCTATATGAGTATTAATGGTGTGCATGAATTGACACTTCATGTGCCTTTGCTCTGTGAACTGTGTTAAGGGTTAAATTCAGCCAAGACTCGAGGAGTTCTCTTGTGGATTGGCTGAATACTCGATGATGATAGATTATCACATACTTTCTAATTGATGCTGATTTTAAGTATTTATGTCAGTTGCATTTTTATTAATCTTTATGTCTATGAGTAAGCGCTACAGAAGCGTGAAACACGTTAGACCACTAGTAGAGGTCACCCAGGAGAGCTGGTTACATCTCCTCTACCCGTGTTTCAATAAAGATTTTTGTGCTATCATTTGGACTACAGAGTCCCCCCCCCCCGATACCACTCAGCTCTCCAGGGGAAAGGGAGGAGGCTGAGATCCGGCAAAGCTTTGCATTGCTAGGAGAGAAGGGGAAGAGGCTGCACCCTGGTAACCTGAGGCTGGAGTCAAAGGCAGTGTTGTATCCCGTGGTTTTATCCCTTCCAACACTGCCTGAAGGGAAGGGGGCAATGCTGTTTAACCCTTTGTGTGCAGCTAGGTTGTGTACTGCATTGCATACATATTTAACACTTTGAGTGACAGAGGGGTAACTGTCATAGTAGCGGTGGCTGCCGTGCCGACCGCTAACTCACCCGACTGCTCTTGCTTCAGCCGCGTTGGGCGGATCTGCCTCAGGGTGTCTTGGGTACCTGCGGCTGGCAAGCATTCTGCTGCACCCAGCAGCAGCTCCTTCCGGCGTTCCCACGCTGAGTGTTGGAGCGCGTCCAAGTTAGACATGTGTCAGATTTAAAGACACAGGAACACGTCTTGGGACTCCTCCTCTTCCTGGATAGTTTGCTCATAAACTTCCGGGACACCACTCTCAGTGCCCTTTCGAGGTGTCCAGCACAGTTGCCTTGAAGTTGTGGGCCTTTGTGTGTCTGATTAACCATTCTGGTGTCAACCTTTGATTGTCTGACTACCCGCTCTGTGTATGACCTCAGCCCATCTGACAAATCCCTCTTGTGTGGACCTGCGGCTCTTAAAGACTACCTTTTCCGTGTATGACCCTTGGCTTGGCTGACTACCCGCTCTGGTGCTGACCTGGCTCTGTCTGACTAACCGTTCTGGTGCCAACCTTGGATTGTCTGACTACCCGCTTTGTGTATGACCTTGGCTTGTCTGACAAATCCCTCTAGTGTGGACCTGCGTCTCTGGTAGACTACCTTTTCTGTGTATTACCCTTGGCTTGGCTGACTATCTGTTCCGACTTAGACCTGCGGGTGAGTTGCGTTTTGATCTTCCCTATTTCTGCCTGTCGACTCCCAACTTGGTGCACCTAGGGTTTTCCACTGTGCACCCAGCATACAAACGCTCCAGTGGTGATTTGTAGGGAATCTCGGTGACTCTGGCAGACTTCCCTTACTGCAGCGTTCAGGTGCGGACCTGTAGCGCAGTACTTGCCTGTGGTATTTAGCCTGTTTAGGTGGGGACCTGTATTTAGGGGCTCAGGTGCGGACCTGAGTCAGTTCTCTCTCAGCTGCTATAGGACTCGGTTGGTTCGATTACAGAAGAACTTTCCTCCCGGATGTCTGCCTATTGTTTTGCTCTTGCTTACTCTTGTTCTGTACGTATTTCCAATAAAGATTGTGTTACCTACTGTACTGGTCCTAGTCTCGTTTCTGAGCCCGTGACAGGTACCCAACACACTGCATTTCCCTCTGCCACTCAAAGGGTTAACACAAACAGGTACTTAAATGTTTAATCATATATTTGTGCATACACTGGAAGTCATAAACACAGACTCTGTTACAGATACATACTAACACACATAAAGGCACACACTATACGTATGGAGGGGTGGCAACACACTCACTCTAAACAAGTAGATGGCCAGGTGTACAGTCCCATTACAAAGTAAAACATATAGTAAGAATGGAAAGTGGAGGGCAGCACCTGTGATGCTTCTTAAGGAATGTGTTATTTGCTCACAGAAATTAATATTTCCTGTAAGATGTTGCAAATTAAATGAAGTCATACAATATTAGACAGCGATTGTCTGTCCCTCGATGCCGCTCAGCTCTCTAGCAGAAAGAGGGGCTGTTGGGGCTGAGATCAGGTGGAGCTCCGCATTTCTGGGAGAGAAGGGGAATTGGCTGGGCCCTGGTAAGTCTCAGCTTACCAGCTTACTGCAGCCAAAGGCAGCACTGTAGCCTATGGTTTTTATCCCTTCCACTTCTGCCCAGTTGGGGGGCACTGCTGTTTAACCTTTTTATGTGCAGATAGAACGTGCACGGCCTTGCACAGAGATTTAACACACACAGGCACTTAAACGGTTAATCATATATTTGCAGATACACTGACAGTCACAAACACACTGCTACAGACACACGTGGACATGCAAAAATGCAGACTATCAGGGTTACACACACTGACAGGAATGGACACTGATACACACACAATATACACATTAACACTGAAAGGTGCACAAACTGACAGAAACACATACACTGAAAGACACTATCAAATAATGACAAACGCACACACAGAAATACACGATAACACTGATAGGTGCACAAACTGACATTCACACACACTAACACTGAAAGGCACTGGCACACACATTCAAAGACACACACACACACACACACTCAAATGGCTAATCTTATATTTACAGAAACATACACTGACGGTTCATACCTACCAACATTTCAAATAGCTAAAGATGGACACTTGTGTTTTAGGTGGAGTTGCTGGAGGTGTGACTGGTGGGCAGGGCATTAATCAATTTTAGGTTATTTCATGACGTAAAGACCCATCTTTGTGTAACTGAATAAATAATTTAGAACAAATTTTTGTATTTACACAGACTAACTGATAAACACAAATACTGTATAGGTTAACACCTTAAGGACCAGTGGACCTGATAACCTACACTCACATTAAAGTGGAACCATCACATTCCAACTAATCCCCCCCCCCAATTGCTTTAAACCCCTACAAAACCCAAACAAATCTCAAATTTGTAAAACAAATTTTACAACACTGGATCTTGTAGCCCTTAAAAAAAAATGCCCCCAGTGCCATCTCTCTAACCTTTTTGGTTTGAGAGATATCCGCTTTCAAATTTCCCCACTCCCTCACGTCAGTGCTTTAACTGACTGCAGGGGAATCTGGTCCCGAGACCGTCTCATCAGCAGAGCAGAAATCGCGTTATTGCAAAAGAAATCCTTCACTGGAAAGGTCTTCTATGTGTGCTTGGTTTGCAAGCACACGCAGAAGACCGTTTCAGTGAAGGATTTCTTTTTCATTAACGAGATCTTGGCTCTACTGCAGAGCTGCTGGCTGGTCCCACGACCGGATTCCCCTGCAGTTAGCTAGAGCGCTGACATGGGGGGGAGGGGAACTTTGAAAGCGATTATCTCTCAAGCCTGTTCAAGCCTCAAGGTTGCAGGTTCGAATCCCGGCAGCCCCTCATCCTTCCAAGGTCAGTAAATGAGTACCTATGATTGGGTAATAATAACTCCTATTATTTCAGCTGCTGATTTGGTTAATTCCGAGAGCGTGTGCGGAAAGTGCTTTGAGCCCCACTGGAAGAAAGGCGCTATATAAATACTAGTTGTTATTTAATTTCTTTTTTAAGAGCTACAAGATGCTGTGTTGTAAAATTTAAATATTACTATCCCTTTAACTTCCTTCGGCAGCAAGTGGAACCACTACACAGTGAAATCTCCCTCTTTTCCCCCTGCCTCCTCTTGCACGGGCATCACCACGCTTATTTTACTAGTACGTATGTGTATTATATATATATATATATATATATATATATATATATATAATATTATATATATTATATATATATTTTTTTTTTTTCTTCTTCCCAGGATCAGCACTCACATCTTCATATATACAACCGCCCGGGTGCATGGGCACTATACTCTATAACCACCACAAAAGAACAGCACTCACGGGACTTGCAAATAAAACTATTTCTTTACTCATTCGACGTTTCAGTCCTACATGAACCTTTATCAAGAACACAATTGTGTTTTATTAGTGTTCCCTTTATTTTTTGGAGCAATATAAATATTATATATATATATATACACATACACACATACACACACACACACACACACACACACACACACACACACACACACTGCTCCAAAAAATAAAGGGAACACTAATATTACACATCCCACTGTTCCAAAAAATAAAGGGAACACTAAGATTACACATCCTAGATCTGAATGAATGAACTGACAACAAAATCACACAAAAATTCTCAATGGAAATCAAATTTATCAACCCATGGAGGTCTGGATATGGAGTCACACTCAAAATCAAAATGGAAAACCACGCTACAGGCTGATCCAACTTTGATGTAATGTCCTTAAAACAAGTCAAAATGAGGATCAGTAGTGTGTGTGGCCTCCACGTGCCCGTATGACCTCCCTACAACGCCTGGGCATGCTCCTGATGAGGTTGCGGATGGTCTCCTGAGGGATGTCCTCCCAGACCTGGACTAAAGCATCCGCCAACTCCTGGACAGTCTGTGGTGCAAAGTGGCGTTGGTGGATGGAGCAAGACATGATGTCCCAGATGTGCTCAATCGGATTCAGGTCTGGGGAACGGGCGGGCCAGTCCATAGCATCAATGCCTTCCTCTTGCAGGAACTGCTGACACACTCCAGCCACATGAGGTCTAGCATTGTCTTGCATTAGGAGGAACCCAGGGCCAACTGCACCAGCATATGGTCTCACAAGGGGTCTGAGGATCTCATCTCGGTACCTAATGGCAGTCAGGCTACCTCTGGCAAGCACATGGAGGGCTGTGCGGCCCCCCAAAGAAATGCCACCCCACACCATTACTGACCCACCGGCAAACCGGTCATGCTGGAGGATGTTGCAGGCAGCAGAACATTCTCCACGGCGTCTCCAGACTGTCACGTCTGTCACATGTGCTCAGTGTGAATCTGCTTTCATCTGTGAAGAGCACAGGGCGCCAGTGGCGTATTTGCCAATCTTGGTGTTCTCTGGCAAATGCCAAACGTCCTGCACGGTGTTGGGCTGTAAGCACAACCCCCACCTGTGGACGTTGGGCCCTCATACCATCCTCATGGAGTCTGTTTCTGACCGTTTGAGTGGACACATGCACATTTGTGGCCTGCTGGAGGTCATTTTGCAGGGCTCTGGCAGTGCTCCTCCTTGCACAAAGGCAGAGATAGCGGTGCTGCTGCTGGGTTGTTGCCCACCTACGGCCTCCTCCACGTCTCCTGATGTACTGGCCTGTCTCCTGGTAGCGCCTCCATGCTCTGGACACGCTGACAGACACAGCAAACCTTCTTGCCACAGCTCGCATTGATGTGCCATCCTGGATGAGCTGCACTACCTGAGCCACTTGTGTGGGTTGTAGACTCCATCTCATGCTACCACTAGAGTGAAAGCACCACCAGCATTCAAAAGTGACCAAATCATCAGTCAGGAAGCATAGGAACTGAGAAGTGGTCTGTGGTCACCACCTGCAGAACCACCCCTTTATTGGTGGTGTCTTGCTAATTGCCTATAATTTCCACCTGTTGTCTGTTCCATTTGCACAACAGCATGTGGAATTGATTGTCAATCAGTGTTGCTTTCTGAGTGGACAGTGTGATTTCACAGAAGTGTGACTGACTTCGAGTTACATTGTGTTGTTTAAGTGTTCCCTTTATTTTTTGGAGCAGTTTATATATATATATATATATATATATATATATATATATATATATATATATATATATATATATATATATATATATACACACACACTAGCGATGTGGGATGGCGTTGCCTGTCAGGATATATAGGGAATTAATGCACACACATGGATGCAAGACAAACACACACAGTGCATGCGTGTGCATTTGCGTGTGTGTCTCTGCATAAAGATGCAAAAGAGCGACACAGTCATACATACATACATGCAATGCACAACATGCAGACACATAGAGTGTGATACAGACATGCAACACACACAGTGAGGAACACACAGGCACACAGAGACACACGCACACAGAAGTGAGTCATAAGGGGGTGACTTATGTGTCATTGTAATGAGCTTGTATTTGTACTTATGCCTCCACTGTGGCATTCATTCATATAGTTGAAATGCATGTGGTGATTGCACATGCTATGGTGGAAGGTGGATCGTGCTGGCTCCTGGGGTGTGAGTGAGTGGCATTCATTCATGTAGTTGAAATGCATGTGGTAATTGCACATACTATGGTAGAAGGTGGATCGTGCTGGCTCCCGGGGTGTGAGCGAGTGTGAGTGAGACTATGGTGGAAGGTGGATCGTGCTGGCTCCCAGGGTGTGAGAGAGTGCATGTGAGTGTGAGTGATTGCGTGTGAGTGATTGTGTATGAGTGAGTTAGTGAGTGTGTGAGTGAGAGTGTGTGTGAGTGAGAGTGTGTGTGTGTGTGAGTGAGAGTGTGTGTGTGTGTGAGTGAGAGAGTGTGTGTGTGTGTGTGTGAGTGAGAGAGTGTGTGTGTGTGAGTGAGAGTGTGTGTGTGTGAGTAATAGTGAGAGTGTGTGTGAGTGAGAGTGTGTGTGAGTGAGAGTGTGTGTGAGTGAGAGTGTGTGTGAGTGAGAGTGTGTGTGAGTGAGAGAGTGTGTGAGTGAGAGAGTGTGTGAGTGAGAGAGTGTGTGAGTGAGAGAGTGTGTGAGTGAGAGAGTGTGTGAGTGAGAGAGTGTGTGAGTGAGAGTGTGTGAGTGAGAGTGTGTGAGTGAGAGTGTGTGAGTGAGAGTGTGTGAGTGAGAGTGTGTGAGTGAGAGTGTGTGAGTGAGAGTGTGTGAGTGAGAGTGTGTGAGTGAGAGTGTGTGAGTGAGAGTGTGTGAGTGAGAGTGTGTGAGTGAGAGTGTGTGAGTGAGTGTTTTTTGGCTGATGTGTTTGTGTCTGTGGTGTAGGAGCGAGTGGCAGTCATTTTGTTTTTTCAGTTACTTGGATAGTGGTGGGCGGGCTGGATAGTGGGGGCAGGCCAACTCCCTGCATGATTTAAATCACTCCCCCATAGAATCACCCAGTGGGAGCAGTAACTCCTCCTTACTTAACCCTTTGAGTGGCAGAGGGGTACGCAACGCATTGCAAAGCTGGCACTCAAAGGGTTAAGTTATGGTAACATAGGAATATAACACACACGGTGGCTCCTGGGATGGCCCTAACATGGGTCACGGTGGGTCCACGGACCCAGGCGGCACTTTGACTGGGGCGGCAATTTGTCGCCCACTGTATGTCAGCCAGCCGCCAGGTCTGTGTCCACACGGCACAGGAAAAAGAGTTTTGACTCCCTCCCGCGAGCGGCGCGCCTGCTGTGACAGTAATTAGTGTGGCTCTGCCTCAGTCTGTCAGCCTGACTGAGGCTGAGCCAGACTAATCACTGTCACAGCAGGCGCTCTTGGCAGGGTGTCTCCTGCAAAAAAAAAAAAAAAAAAGCTTGCTGGCAGAGGCGCTAACTTAACAGCCACTCTACGGGCGGGCTGTCAGCTTGCACACAGACATACTCCCATGTTGCCTCTCACTCCCCGCGCTGTACTGAGGTCAGAGCGCCGGGACTCACGTGACCTACTGGCGCTCAGACATCAGACCACGCGGGGAGTGAGAGAGGCAGCATGGGAGGATCAAGCTGCCTGCCATTAGACACCAGGGAGCTGGACAACTGTGGGTGCTGGCGGGGGTAAGTCCTGGGTGGGCAATGGGGCATGTCCGGGGGTGCTGGGTTATGTCCTGGGTGGACAATGGGGCATGTCCTGGGGTAAGTCCTGTATGGGCATTGGGGCATGTTCTGGGGTCCTGGGGTAAGTACTGGATGGGTAATGGGGGCATGTCCTGGGGTTCTGGGGTAAGTCCTGGGTGGGCAATGGGGCATGTCCTGGGGTAAGTCCTCTGGTGGGCAGTGGGGCATGTCCTGGGGTGCTGGGGTAAGTCTTGGATGGGCAATGGGGCATGTCCTGGGGTGCTGGGGTAAGTCCTGGATGGGCATGTCCTGGGGTGCTGGGGTACGTCCTGGGTGAGCAGTGGGAAATGTGCTGGGGTAAGTCCTGGGTGTGCATGCCCTGGGGTGCTGGGGTACATCCTGGGTGGGCAATGGGGCATGTGCTGGGGTACGTCCTGGGTGGGTAATGGGATATGTCCTGGGGTGCTGGCGTAAGAACTGGATGGGCAATGGGGCATGTCCTGGGGTTCTGGGGTAAGTCCTGGGTGGGCAATGGGGCATGTCCTGGGGTTCTGGGGTAAGTCCTGGGTGGGCAATGGGGCATGTTCTGTGGTGCTGAGGTAAATCCTGGGTCAGCAATATGGATGCTGGGGCATGTTTTAATGGGCATCTGGCAGTAGCATATTTAATGGGCAAACTGGTTGTGGCATATGGAGGGAGAAGAGAGACAGACAGAGGTTGGAAGAGGAGAGAGACAAACAGACATGGAGGAGAGAAAGACAAAAGAGGAGAAGATACGTGGCAAAGAGACACATGTATGACATGGTGAAGAAAGACAGACATGGGTGGGATGGAGGGAGAGAGAGACATGGGTGGCATGAAGGGAGAGAGAGAAAGAGACATGGGTGGCATGGAGGGAGAGAGAGACATGGGTGGCATGGAGGGAGAGAGAGAGACATGGGTGGCATGGAGGGAGAGAGAGACATGGGTGACATGGAGGGAGAGAGAGAGACAGACATGGGTGACATGGAGGGAGAAAGAGACAGACATGGGTGACATGGAGGGAGAAAGAGACAGACATGGGTGACATGGAGGGAGAAAGACAGACATGGGTGGCATGGAGGGAGAAAGACAGACATGGGTGGATGGAGAGAGAGAGAGACATGGGGGCATGGAGGGAGAGAGAGAGACATGGGTGGCATGGAGGGAGAGACATGGGGAGAGACAGACATAATGGTATTTTATAACTGTCCATTTTTTTTTTTTTTTTTTTAAATCTGCAGCAGAGTTATATAGCAATTTTTCACACAGGACACCACTTTAACAATTTCATAACCAGGGATGTCTGCTCCTGTACTGTTAGATTTTATAACCCTTTGAGTACAGGAGCAGAAAATTCTAACCCTTTGAGTACAGGAGCAGACATCCCTGGTTATGAAAGGGTTAAAGTGGTGTCCTATGTGAAATATTGCGATCTAACACTGCTGCAATTGCAAAAAAAAAATGGACAGTTTTAAAATATCATCTAAAATGTGCAGTTCTTCCATTTGTCTTCACATTATACTAACTGCACAGGGAATGTAACCAGGGGAATTAGTTAGCTTTGAAAGACCTGGGGCTTAACCCTTAGTGTGCCAGAGGGGTATGCAGCGCATTACAATGAACTGCATAACCCTGCACTCAAAGGGTTAAATTTGCTTAGAGCAGCCATATGGGCGTGTTTTGGTGGGTGTAGTTTGGGGAGGGGCAGCATTGCATCCTTGGACCTAGGCAGCACAATGTGTTGGGCCGGCCCTGGGTGGCTCTTCAGTTGAGGCAGCGTAGCAATATGCTGAGGGAACAAATATAAAGTGGTGTTTGAGGCTTGCCCTCTGTAACATACAGCAAAGCATCTCTCCCTTTAAGGAGAAAGGGCGGGAATCAGGAAGCAGGAAGTGGAGGAGTGACAGTTGAAAATAGTTAGTGAGGTGACTGAAGAGATGAAAAGCGATAAATAAAAGAGTTGTTATTAAGTTTATCCCAGAGTTTGTATTTTATGGAAACATTACACCCTCGTACTGACACTGAGTGTATGGAGGGTTACAATTATCTGTGGGAGGTGAAACAGTGTGTTTGTGGGGTCATGATCCTGAGTGAGAAGTTATTGATATCCTCTACTTCAGGAGCAAGTGGCAGCTATATTTTTTTTTTGTCAGTTGGATAGTGGTGGGTGGGCTGGAGGGGGCAGGCCAACTCCTTGTATGATAAACACGCCCCCATTGAATCACCCAATGGGAGCAGTAAAGTCCCCATTGAATCACCCAATTGGAGTTGTGTCTCCTAATGAGACATAAATTATGTAATGAGACATAGTAACATAGTAAATTAGGTTGAAAAAAGACACAAGTCCATCAAGTTCAACCTTCGCCTCATACCTCAGTAACTGAGAATTTTATAGCTTTCCTGCTACCAATTAAATTAGTCTTTATCAGACCTTCCTGATCAGCCTACTGATAAACAGTATAACTCTGTATGTTCCCTTTTGAAAGAAATGTATCTAATCTTCTCTTAAATGTATCCATTGTATCTGCCATAACTACCTCCCTGGGCAATGAATTCCACAATTTGACAGACCTTACCGTAAAAAAACCCTTCCTCTGCTGAAGTTTAAACCTCCTTTCCTCTAATCTCAAGGGGTGTCCCCTGGTCACCTGATCAGGCCTTGGAATAAATAGCTCACCGCAGAGATCCTTGTATTGACCTCTCATATACTTGTACAATGCGATAAGGTCTCCTCTTAGTCGTCTTTTCTCTAGACTAAATAAACCAAGTTTGTTTAGTCGTTCCTCATATGTCAAGTCCTCCATCCCCTTAATTAATTTTGCTGCTCTCTGCTGTACCCTCTCTAGTTCTAGTATATCCTTTTTCAGAACCGGTGCCCAAAATTGCACTGCATACTCAAGGTGAGGTCTTACCAATGATTTGTATAATGGCAAAATAATGTTATCCACTCTTGCTTCAATACCTCTTTTTATGCAAGACAGGACTTTGTTTGCCTTTGCTACTGCTGTTTGACAGTGGTCACTGTTTCCAAGTTTGTAGTTGACAAGGATACCCAGGTCTTTTTCTAGCAACGAGTCACCTAAAATTATTCCATTAAGTTTATAAGTAGCCTTGGGATTGTTTCCTCCCAAATGCATGACTTTACACTTCCCCACATTAAACTTCATATTCCACATGTTTGCCCAAGCTGACATTGTATGTAAGTCCCTCTGTAGAGAGAAAATATCCTGTTCTGAATTAATGACTTTGCATAATTTAGTATCATCTGCAAATATTGATATTTTGCTTTCTATATCTATTTCCAGGTCATTTATAAACATGTTAAAAAGCAGCGGACCCAATACTGAACCCTGTGGTACTCCACTCTCCACTTTAACTGTACTGGAGAATTTTCCATTTACAACCACACACTGTTCCCTATCCTTCAACCAGTTTTGTATCCAATTGCAAAGGTTATCTCCTAGCCCCAATTTCCTTATTTTATACACCAGCCTTCTGTGTGGTACTGTATCAAATGCCTTTGCAAAGTCTAGATATACTACATCTACTGCCTTGCCATTGTCAAGGTTGCTGCTTATCTCCTCATAGAAGCTGAAAAGATTAGTTTGGCATGATCTATTCTTCATAAAACCATGTTGATTCGTGCTAATGATCTTATTTTTTGTGTTGTAATCCTGAATATAGTCCCTTATTATGCCTTCTAATAGTTTTCCCACTACAGAGGTCAAACTCACTGGTCTATAATTCCCAGGTTCTGTTTTAGTTCCCTTCTTAAATAGAGGCACTATGTTAGCTCTTCGCCAATCCTGTGGCACTGAGCCTGTGGTAATAGAATCTTTAAAGAGTAAATATAGGGGTTTTGCTAACACTGTACTGAGTTCCTGAAGAACCCTTGGATGTATACCATCAGGACCCGGTGCTTTGTCGATCTTAATTTTGTTCAGTCTTCCCATGACATCTCCTTGAGTTAACCCAATATCTATCTATTCTGTTCAATGCGAGCTTCTTTTCTGGTGTGGGGTACCATAAATTATGCAATGAGGCTTATTCTTTTATATATATAGAAGATATATATATATATATTATATATATTACAAATAAAGCAGAAAATGCAGCATGTGAAGAAGTTTAAATGGATAGTAATACATGCAAATTACTATTGTAGCTTTGTTAAAAAGAAATGTATTGCCCCCAGTGTAATCTCTCAAACCCTTATGGTTTGAGAGATGATAGCGCTCAAAGTTCCCTCCTCCCTCCCCCTTCCCTGACGGCAGGGGAAGCTGTCGTACGATAGTCTTATGTGCATCAGGCAGCTCTGCAGCTGAGAAGAGATCGCGTTTATAAAAGAATTCTTTCACCAAAACGGTCTTCTACAATATGGGGATTAATAATTTGCAAGTATTACTATCCCTTTAAGTACCCTATCAGTCAGTACTCAACAGCAAAAATCACAGCCTCCAAAAGTTTCTTGTTGCCAGCTAACAAGCTTTCTTTTCTTGCTTTAGGAATTTTTTACCACTCTTTCTTGCATTATTCTTCTAGTTCAGAAATATTCTTAGGTCATCTTCCCAACCCACAGAATTTCAATAATATTGAAGTCTGGAGATTGTGAAGGCAATTCCAAAGCCTTAAGCTTTCATTTCATTAAATCTCCGTTATTGACTCTCCTCTGATCACTGTTTATTTCAGTGCAGTTTGAGTTTCACTATTCCACTCTCAGTCCATCAGCTGCTGTCTTCCACTGTTCGACCATCAGTTGGATTCCAGCTATAGCAGTTGAAGTTCATTTCATTCGACAGCTGGTCGAATCACTGAGTTGGAGCTCGAATCCCAGACTACAAGCTCCCCCTGCTCTAGCTCAGGAGCATTCGACTAGCAGCTCAGGTATTTGTTCTTTTATCTTTCATTGCCCTCCCTTATCCCCAGTAGGTAGCTACTATTGTCTAGGCAGTCATCTTGGGTGCAGGATGGCTCCTCCGGTCAGCACTAACCTGATCAACAACTTTAGTTTGGCCTCGGCAAGACTGTCTAGGGGTAGACTATGTTAGTCAGCACCGTACCATACTCTGCGATCCCTAGAATCTGGCCTGGATTTTATTCTTGACTTGGCAGTATTTGCTGCAGTGTGCTTGCCCCAATGTTATCCTTGCTCTTGGTATTCCATATTTTTATTATATATTATATATATATATATATATATATATATATATATATATATATATATATATATATATACATATATACATATATACACACATTGGACATAAGTCTATACACCCCTGTTAAAATGCCAGGTTCTTGTGATGTTAAAGAATGAGACAAAGATAAATCATGTCAGAACTTTTCCCACCTTTAATCCCTTCAGTGCCGGAGGCTTGGGCCATTTCTGGTACCCTGCAGGCCAGACACATTTTCAGCATTTTTGCTATCCTTCTGTTTAGGCTTGATTTACTCTGGGAATTTCTAGCTACATATGGAAAACTATATATTGTTTTTTTCAGAACAAATTGAGCTTTCTTGTGGTACTTTACATGAAGAGAATTTTACATCGTGCAAAAAGCTATCATGTCACAATGACAAAAAAAAGTGAAAATGTACTAATTTTGCTAAAATCACATACTATGTATCAAAAACATTTACCTTGAGTGAAAAAGTTTCAAGTATTTGAAAAAGCCCCAAGTCCTCAGAGTAAAAAAAATACCAAATTTGTATAGTTTTACCTACGTCCATGGCTAGCGTAGAGCCCTAATCACCAGCAGTGCAAAATTACATTTTCAACTTTATAAACTAATATGCGCATTCTAGGGTTTTTGTGGAAAAGCTACCCTAAAACAGTGGAATAACTATATACAACTATATATTTCTCAAAAGCAGACAACCTGACGCATCTAATGAGGGGTGAATTGCCTTCTTACCCCAAGCCTGTTGTGCCTAAATGCTTCCAGAAGGTGGCACTATGGGGAAAAATGGAATTTTCTTACATTTCTGCCCCTTCAACTGTACTGAAATCTGTGAAAACCATGGAATTTCCAACTGTATTCATTAGCTAGTGCTCTTAGGAGAAAAATGACACCCCATTGGAATGAGTCAACCTACCTTAAGGGAGCACATAAATACACCTACCTGTTTGCTTCCTCGAAAATGGCTGCTTGTACTAAAATGTTCATAACTGTTAGAGACATGAAGGAAAGGTATAAAAGGAATATCATTTTGGAAAGTAGACATTCTCCCGCATCAAATGAGGGGTCACTTGCCTTTCTATCCCTGGGCTGAAGTGCACAAATATTTCCAAAAGTTGGCGCTATATGAATAAATACATGTTTTTTTTACATTTCCACCACTTCAGAGATACTAAAATCTTTGAAAACCATAACATTTCCTGCTGTATTCAGTACCTGCTACCAACATGAGAAAAATTGTAGCCCATTTGTGTGGGTTAGCATACAATATGTGGGTGCTAGGTACACGTACATAAACCTGACACTTTTGTTTTTTAAATTATCTGCTTGCACTAAAATGGTTATAACCATAATAGATATGCAGGAAAGGTAGAGAAACAAGGCAATTCTGGAAAGAAGAAAACCTACCGCATCTAATGAGGGGTCACTTGCCTTCTTACCCAAAGGCTGGTGTTCACAAATGCTTCCAGGAGGTGGCGCTAATGAACAAAAAGGCATTTTCTTACATTTCTGCCCCTTCAAATGTATGGAACTCTGTGAAAACCATGGAATTTTCAACTGCATTCGTTAGCTAGTGCTCTTAGGAGTCAAACAACACCCCATTGGTATGAGTTGACCTACCTTAGGGGGTGCTAGAAGTAGAAAACTACACCTACTACAACCTCTGATGTTTCTAACATTTTCTCAAACCTGATTTGCCTGTACAAAAATGGCTATAACACCTTCAGAAGTGAAGAAAAATAGGATTTTAGTCTTACCTGTTAAATCCTTTTCACTTAGTCCATACAGGTTACTGGTAACACTGGGAGGCGTCAGTCCCCTTTAAGTAGGCAGGAACATTCTCTAAATGTATGCAGGGGGGTGGAGCCTCCTTTTCCCTCTCAGGCTGCTGTTCACTTAGCCTGCTCAGAATTGTTTGAGAATTAACCAGACTAGATAGTAGAAGGAAAGAAGACTCCTGTGAGCATGCCCCGAAGGACTCCCATGTATTGCCACAGGACAGCCAAGCCAGGCCCCTTGACAGGGTTGGAGACCAGTAACCTGTATGGACTAAGTGAAAAGGATTTAACAGGTAAGACTAAAATTCTATTTTCACTGTCATCCAATACAGGTTACTGGTAACACTGGGATGTCCAAATATTGAGTTTCCCAGAGGTGGGAAGAAGGCAAGGACCAGGTGTAAGGCCCCCAGCATCACCAGGACCCCTAGGACCAACCGGTCAGAGATCCCAACAAAACAGAAGTGTCAACGGACACCAACTAGGGGTAAAACAGACCCCAAGAACTAAACACAGCACACTGAACCAGAGCCAATGGGTTTCAACAGTAAGGAAGCACCGAGAACCTCAGAAGTAGAAGACCCTAGACAGGCAAAACTGCCTCCAGGACCTTCCTTCCAAAGCTGGCATCAGCCGAGGCCAGCACATCCACACGGTAGTGCTTCGAAAATGTGTGCACAGGGGACCACGTGGCCGCCCGGCACAGCTGATCAGCAGACGCTTGATTCTTAGAGACCCAAGGGGCCCCAATTGATCTGGTAGAATGGGCAGTAACCCGAAAGGGAACTTGCTTATTCCTCAATTCGTAAACCTTACGAATAGTAGACTGAATCCAAGATGCAATGGTTACCCTGGATGCCTGTCTCCCTGCCCTAGGACCCTCAGGAATGACGAACAGAGCGTCAGACTTCTTAATGGACTCAGTGCGATGAAAATAAAACTTGAGACAATGCACAACATTCAACAAGTGGAGATTCCTCTCCGTGTCAGAGGAAGGATTAGGGCAAAAACAGGGCACCACAATCTCCTGATTGATGTGGAACTCTGAGACCACCTTAGGCAAGAACTCCGTAGAAATACGAAGCACGGCCTTATCCTTGTGGAACACTAGATAAGGCGGTTTACAAGACAGAGCTTGTAATTCCGCCACTCGGCGAACTGAAACAATATCCAAAAGGAAGGCCATCTTCCAAGACAAAGGCGCAAAGGAATAGTAGCCAAGGACTCAAAGGGGGGAGCTGAAGAACCCCCAAAACCAGATCAAGGTCCCACTGAGGAGCCGGACTCCTAAAAGCAGGACGAACATGAGCCACACCTTGGAAGAAAATCCTGACATCAGGAAGAACAGCAAAATGCTCCTGGAAAAAGACAGAGTGCCAAAGTCTGGACCTTCAGAGAACTCAGACTGAGCCCCTTATCGACACCGTCCTGCAAAAAGGCCAGGACAGTAGGAAGATGAAAGGCATGAGACAGATCCCTGTCAGCACACCACGACACAAAGGTCGACCAGACTCAGTGACAGATCTTGAAAGAAACAGGCTTACGAGCGCGTAGCATAGTAGACACCACAGCAGAAGAAAACCCTTTCTTCCTTAAAATCGAGGATTCAACATATAGGCCAAAAAATTGAGCCGAAAAACATAGTCTTCCACAGATAACCCTGTAGAAGAAGAGCTGGACGAAAGGAGAGCCAAGATGACTCCACCACAGATAGGGTCAAAACCCCAGAGACCATGGTTGACAATGTCAATCCAGAACAATCAAAATTACCGGACAACATACCAATTATAATTTCCGTAACGCCCATATTAACATAGGGAGAGGAGAAAAAAATGGCCAGAGAGGATGTCCAGGGATGGACATTGCATCAGGATCAGAGTTAAAGTGTCTCTCCACAGAGAGCGAAACGGTGGAACCTTCCTGTTGTGTACCATTGCCATCAGCTCCACCGAGGGATTCCCCAACTCAAACTAGGAGTTGAAACACATCCTGATGTAGTTCCCACGTTCCAAGTCGACTGCGTGACTACTGAGGAAATCTGCCATAACGTCGTCTACGCCTGGAATGATCACTGCGGAAATGACAGGAACAGGAACCTCTGCCCACAACAGAATGGCCTTGACCTCTAACCAAGCGGTGAGACTTCGTGTCCCGCCCTGACTGATGAAGTAAGCCACTGCCGTGGCATTGTCGGACTCGTCTACCAGGTGATGGGAAGAAGAGACTCCTCCATGAATCCCTTCCCCTGAGCGCTAAAGCGACCTAAAACAGCTCCCCAGCCCAGGAGGCTGGCATCCGATGTGACCTCGGTCCAGTAGGGAATCAGGAAGGATCTTCCCAGTGGAGATTGGAAAGGCCCAACCACCACTCCAAGCTCAACTCGACATGAAGAGGGAGAGAGAGATCGATAGCTTCTGAAGATCTGGTCGGTCCCTGCATATCCATATCACAAACCTCGAAGTTCCCTGGCATGAACCATGGCAAATGGAACCGCCTCAATCGTGGAGATGGACTACCCCACCAGAACAAGGTCTAACTGGACCTATTTCACAATCCAACCGTGAAGAGAAGGAATTGAATACAGGTCTGGACCTGCTGAAGAAGAAGGTCCGCAGCTGATGCTTGCATAAGGCAAGTGGTCCGCGACGAAGAACTCTGATGCCGTCTCGATGGAGGACGGATATCAAGGCCCCCAGCCCCGTTGAAGACCTGTGGCTGTTGACAGAACAATGGAAGGCTGAAACTGAAAATGACCTCTGGCGCAGGCAAACCCAAATACTGCCTGCTCTCTAGAAGGACTGGGAAGAGCAATACGCATCCTAAGGTCCAGAGAAGCAAGAAACTCCCCTGCAGCGAATACTGTGAGCAGATACTCCTGACAATAGAGAGACTGCACTACAAAGGAATTAAGATCTTTCAGATCCAAAATAGGGCGGCATCCGATAACCCTTTTATTTATTTTTTTGTTGGTCATCACAAAGAGGCTTGAATAGAATCTCGAACCCCTGACCGCAGGGGGAACCTGTTCCAGGACATCCTTGTCCAGAAGAACCTGAAAAGCGTCTTAGAACAGACGGCTTCTCACGACTTCCTGAGGAGAACGAGAAAGATAAAGACGAAAAGGTGGGAGGGAAAGGGATCTAGTATAAACACCACCAGAAGAACTCACAAGTGCGACACTGAATCATCCCACGGTGTCGAGAGTCATTCCAAAGCAGTCACGAAGTCTTGGGCTTGTATGCAGCCTAGGGCCGCAATTGCTGCATGGTCCAGGAGGAACGTGGAACAGATGGAACCACCTGGTTCGTTGTACGTGACTGAGAAAAAAGGAATGAAAAGACCGGTTACGCGTAAACGGCAAACCTTTTATTTACTAATTATTTTGAAATCAAGGGTAGAAGAGACTAACCCCTGAGGCCCCTCTAATAAGTTCCTTAAGTTCGGATCCAAACAAGGAAGTACCCTCAAAAGGCAAAGAAAGGAAAACTTTCCTGGAAGCAGAGAGAGAAGACCAATCTAAAGTCAAAGCGCCCGCCAAGCCGCCACAGAAGTAGTGGAGGCCCTTGCCACCATGTGGGTGGCATCAAGGGCAGCAGCAAAAAACATAGCGTTGATCTAGAGAGAGAATAGCAAGGAGACACAATGTCTCCAAAATAGGCGCATTCTGACAGACCACCAGTGGGTTGCACAGTCCAGACTGCAACAGCCTGGTTAGCCCATGCAACAGCAAAGGCTGGACGCATAGCAGAACCAAAAGAAGCGAAAATGGACTTGAGGTGAACCTCAAGTTACTTGTCAGTCCAATCTTGCAGTGTCAGAAACATGTAGACAGTAAGCTGAGACGGTCTAAATATGGGTGCGTCCACCTTAGGGGGATGAACCCATGTAGTCATTTCTGTTTGAGAAAGGGAAAAGGTTTAGCAAACGTTCTAGACACTGAAGAGGACTTGTCTGGAGTAGTCCATGGTCAAGAGATGGGTTAGGAGGAAAATGAGTAAGGGGCTTTACAGGCACCTGAAAAACATCAGGGGGAACAGAGTGAACCTCCTGAACTGATGGAATGTTGAGAGTGGGCAATACAGCCCTGATCAGGCCCTCAGTAGAGGTTTCAGGATCAGCTACAAATGGGTCCCTTAAGAGACCTGGAAGATTCCAAAAGAGCACCAACCTCAACATTCCAAACTAGCAACAATTCTTCCTCAGAAGAATCTAACACATCAGGTGCTCCCTGAGGTTGAGGCAGGGAGGATCTGATAATAGAGGGGGGTCTGCCATAACTGAAGTGCCCCCTGTATCTGGGATGCAAAGAGCTGTAAAGATCTCCAGTTGCAGCCTTAAACTCTTGCACCCAAGCTGGCTCAATAGCATGGCTGGAAGGCCCTGGGTTGCTGCCAGGAACCTCAGAACCTGCTGGCAGAAATGACCAGAGAACACTCTAGGTAGCCCTGTGTGACAGGAAGAGCAGTGCGCAATGGGGGATACTGAACCCCAGCTTCCTTAGTCTTAGGTCTAGTCCCTAGCTCCAGCGGTATAGACATTCATACATTGTCAAAATAACCAACTGTACAATGAATCATCCAATTGTAGTGTGTAAGATTGATAATTCATACCAGAAACGCCAAATATAGACTGTTCCGGCAGGCAAAGGGTCAATCTGCAGAGGAGAAAAGGATTGTCCAAGCCCTGTGTGGGATACACATTGAGAAAAGTGCCCAAAATGGCCGCCGCGATGGGAGCCAATCAGAAATTAGGCGCGAATCAAGCGCTCATGGGAAATGTAGTTTTTCCCAAAAAGTACCCCAAAACAGTGCCCGAAGCCCCCCAACACACTTGAACTATAAATCGGATGATAGAGCAAGGGTAGACAAGAAAAATTAGCCCAATCTGAAGTTGCTGTGTGAAGCGGTTCCAGAGATACGTCCCAAACAGTGTCAGCCCATTGAAAGTAAAGGAGCAATGGCGTCCGTGCGGTAAAGCGCGCCTTAAAGGCGCAGTACATAATTTTTAACAAAATTAACCCCGAAAGGGAAAAGGTGAAGAATACATAGTAAACACATGCACAACATAAAAAAACACTACCCTATAAAGGAAGTGTCCCAAAACCCCATTAAACTAGTCAAACCAGCAGAGAAAGGGTTAATATGCCATATAAACTGCTCCAAAACCACAGACATACACATTATATATATATATATATATATATATATATATATATATATATATACACATACACATAAACGCCCAATGAGTGCTGGAGTGCGCAATGAGAACTCCCAAATACAAGCCCAGTTAAGGGACACTGTGGGACAAGTGGACCTTCAGCACTCAAAGAGTGGCTCACCTTTCTGCAGATCTTGTGTCTTCGGGTCACCAGTGAAAGAGGAGTACCTCAGAGAGGAATCCCCAGGGAATCACTTGAAATCAGGATTATTCCCTCTTCAGAGCTTAAGGTCCACCAAACTGCTCTGGCCACTGAAACTAGCCACTTTGGAGAGGGCATTGTCAGTCCTGGTAACCCGCCTAATGGTGGTATTCCATATTTGACAGAAAATAACAAACAACTAAAACTGAAGAGAGATGTTCTCCACCTGTGTGCCTTACACAGGAACAAACAATTCTGAGCAGGCTAAGTGAACAGCAGCCTGAGAGGGAAAGGGAGGCTGCACCCCCCTGCATACATTTACAGAATGTTCCTGCCTACTTAAAGGGGACTGACGCCTCCCAGTGTTACCAGTAACCTGTATTGGACGACAGTGAAAGGTAGATAAACCATACCATTTTGGAAAGAAGATAACCTGCCGCATTGAATGAGGGGTCACTTGCCTTTTTACCTAGAATGTGCTACTACAGGAAAAAAAATCAAACATTTTTTTTACACATCAGTCACTTCAAAGATACTAAAATGGTTCAATGGCGTGGGATTTCCTAGGAGGACTTCTTGCCAGCCTAAGAAAAAAGGTACCTCACTGCTGTGGGTTGACATACCAATTTGGGTGACAGGAGCATAGCTACCAGTGAAACAGGGATGGGAAAGCAAACAGTGTGTGTGTGATTTTACAGCTAACAGATGAAAGAAGCTAGGGCGTCAGCCGGTGTACATGCGGACCTGTGACTACCAGTGTAACAAAGTATGTGGGAGGGTGAGGGATTAGGCAGTGTGTGTGGGTATGAGCAGAGGAGCAAGGATGGTGGTGATAGTGGGGCAGTGTCTGATAGTGTATATGGGGGATCTGTGACTACCAGTGTGCACTGTATGTCCCCCTCATACAAAGTTTGATTCCCAGCCTGAATCTAGTGCATACTGGTACTTTGAGTCTACCAGTAGGTAGTGGAAACAGGCTGGGGGTCAGGCTGGGGAATGGGACTGCCAGTTGACTGTGGAACCAGGCAGGGGGATACGGTACGTTGGGGAGGGGGGGGATTGGAGGCATTTTGTGTGCATGCCACAGGGGTGCCCAATGCACTGCAAAGCAATGTGTTGGACCCCCTATTGCACACAAAGAGTTTTTTTTTTTTTTTATTTTGTATTCATACCTCGTTGGGGAGGCGGTATCAGGAACACACTTGGTGTCCCCCATCAAGGTCTAAAAACATAATAATGAAGAAAAAAAAAAGTAACTGTGTGTGTGTGGCACAGGGGGTCCAACTCATTGCAAAGCACTGAATTGGGCCCCTCCTGTTGCACATGCATTTTTTGGGGCTTTCCCCCCCAATATATGTGTGTAGACCTCATTGGGGCATCAGAACCCATACAATGGAGGTCTGAAAAAAAAATAAAAGGGGAAAAAAAATCCTGTGTGTGCCACAGGGGTGTCCAGTGGACTCTAGGGGTTAATGTGACCTATAACGTGAACAATTCAATTGGAAAACAAACTGAAATCGTTGAGGGGGGGGGAAATAAAAAACTCACAATAACCTGGTTTTTGGAAGAATGAGGCAAAAACCAAATAACTGCTGAAAAAGGATTCACTGAAACTAGTGTCTGTATACATGTATGGTAGACAAACTTAAGTCACTGAAAACAACATGCATAAACTAATATAAAGCATGATAGGTAGAAAATTTGATATAGCCCAATGAAGGGGTCTCCTTTCCAATTAGTAGAAAACTTCCCAAAAAGAATAAACTAGTAAAAAACAAAAACAAAAAAAAAAACCCCAACTATAACCACTAGGAGAGCAATAGCAAAAAAATGGAAATGTCTGATAACCCCCAAAATATTTTAAATTCTTCCAGGTTTGTAGTTCACAAGCATTCCCAGGTCTTTCTCTAGCAGCGAGTCCCCTAAAATTATTCCACTAAGTTCATAAGTAGCACTGGGGTTTTTTCTTCCCAAATGCATAACTTTATATTTTCCTACATTAAACTTAATTTGTTTGCCCAGTCTGACATTTTTATGTAAATTCCCCCTGTATAGAACAAAAATCCTGCTCTAAATGTATTACACTGCATAATTTAATTTAGTGTCATCTGCAAATATTGATATTTTGCTTTTTATATCTATTTCCAGGTCATTTATAAACATGTTAAAAAAGCAGTGGCCCACACCAGAATCAATCTCTTTCTATATCACCATTCCCATCACCTCTCATCTCAGTCCTTGGCAACCCGGACTTTCCGGAAGGTCAAGACAATCCATCTCTGCTCTTCTTGAAGTCAAACTCCCGGGATACTTTGGGATTCCTTTCCTCCTACTTCTCATCAACCCTCACAAATGCCTCTCCTCAATCTGCCCTATTTGATAACCTCCTCTGGTTATTGCAATTCCAAATCAAACACTGGATCTCTTCCTCTCCCGGCCCTCTTACTCCAATGCGATCTCTTACGGCTTTCGAGAAGGATCTTCGAGATAAACCGCCCTCTTTACGCCCATTATCTTTTTGCCACTCTCTACTTATGACTTCCTCACAACCTTCTAAATTCTATTTTCTACGTCTCTGGGAACAGGAGTTCGAAACATCCTTTGACACCTTGACTTGGTACTCTATCATGCACACGCTTTACAAATCAGCTAGGGACATCGTGACCCGCAAACTCAACTACAAACTAGTAACGAGATCGTATCTTACCCCTCAACGCATAGCTTTTTTCGCTCCTCACTCTTCCCCACTATGGTGGAGATGCTCCAAGTCGCCCGGCTCCATGTTCCACATCTGGTGGTCTTGCCCACATATTTCCACATACTGGGAAAAGGTCTTGGAACATATCAATAACGCTTTTCATTACTCTCTCCCATTAGATCCTGCCTTCTGTTTATTCTTCAGACTTCCCGATTCTTGCCCACTCATGCCACGACCTTCTCGCTCTTGCATTCATACCTTACTCAAAGCAGCCAAATACCTCATCCCATTTCATTGGGGCAGCGGTACCCCTCCTCTGATCAAGGATTGGCTCCTAAAGACAAAATATTCTTATATTCTTATCCATCCCCGGTGGGAGAGCCCAGCATGATACCCCCTCTTTCATTTATATATGTTTTATTTTATTTATTTATTTATTTATTTTACCACATTTACCCTTTGACCATTTCCAGTTACAGTCATTCTTACACTGACCCCATTCCTCTTTCATATAGCAATATCTCACATTCCTGCTTTCCATCTCAGATTTTTCAAGTATTTGCATCCCGATCTTACAGGGGAGGTTCGATGCCTCCCTCACCTGTCATGAGTTTGACCACATTGTTTGATACTTGCTTTTGCTTTGTATTCTCTTCAATTTATGTATTTGTATACTGATATTCTGTACTGTTGTACTATGTATGCTTTACTATTTTCAATAAAGCTTTTAAAAAAAAAAGCAGTGGCTCAAGTACTGAACCCTGAGGTTTTCAGCTCTTAACTGTATTGGAGAATTTTCCATTTACAGCAACACACTGTTCACTATCCTTTCTACCCAATTGCAAAGGATATCCCCTAGCCCCAATTTACTTATTTTACAACCCAGCCTCCTGTATGGCACTGTATCAAATGCCTTTGCAAAATCTAGATATACTACATTTACTGCTTTACCATAGGTTGCTATTTACTTTAGTTTAGTTTGGCACAATCTATTCCTCATATAACCATGTTGATTTCTGCTAATAATATTTTCTGCAGTGTAACCTTGAATAGAATCTCTTATTCCTTCTAGCTTTTTTTCCCCCACTGCAGAGAAACTCACAGGCCTGTAATTCCCAGATTCTGTTTTAGATCCCACTGCATCCGCCAACAGAAGGGTGGTGGTCTTGGGGGGGGGGCACAGTGGGGGGAGAAGCCCACTGCACCAAAGCCACAGCCAAAAAAGGGTATAGCTTAGAAAAGAACTTGGTGCTAGTTTGTCTAGTAGTTCCTCTTACGTCAAGTCCTCCATTCCCTTGATCAATTTTGTTGCTCTTCGCTGTACTCTCTCCAGTTCTAGAACAGCATTTTTCAGAACTGATGCCCAAAAAATGCACTGCATATTCGAGGTGAGGTTTTACCAATGATTTGTAGAATGGTAAAATAATGTTATCCAGTCTGCAAGACAGGACTTTGTTTGCTTTTGCTACTGCTATTTGACATGGGTCACTGTTTCTAAGTTTGTAGTTCACAAGGATTCCAATGTATTTCTCTAGCAACGAGTCCCATAAAATGATTTCATTAAGTTCATAAATAGCATTGGGATTTTTTCTTCCCAAATGCATGACTTTACACTTTCCCACATTAAACTTCATACTCCATTTGGTTACCCAATATTTCATTTTATGTAAATCCCTCTGTATAGAACAAATGTCCTTTTCTGAATGTATTACCCTAGGCACAATTTCCTTATTTGTATGTCAATCTTGTGGTACTGACCCTGTGGTGAGAGAATCTTTAAAGGTTAAAAAGAGGGGTCTTGCTAACATTGCATTGCGTTCCTGAAGAACCCTTGGATGTATAACATCAAGACCCTGCAGTTTTTCAGTCTTAATTTTGTTCAGTCTTCCCATGACCTTTACTTGTGTTAACTAAATATCTGATAATGGTATGGTTTTATTTGCTACTTGTTGAAGCTCTTCTACCATTCCTTGTTCCTAGAACACAAGATACAACTCACTCTCAGTTCTTTGACCCACTGAACATGCTCATGTTTTTGTTATAAATGTAAGTATTAAACTGTCATGTCTATCCTCTTCTGTCTCCTTTTTGGCCTTTAATCAGGCTAACCTCATATTTTCTCTCCCCTGGGGCTCGAGTCCCAAGGGGGTGCCTAGCCTTGATCAACATATCACAGTTTCATGGCCTGGGAGCCTTGAGCACAAGAAGGCGGCTGGGCCCGAAATTGTGGGAGAGGCTGCAGGCCACTATAAGAAGGCAGCAGCTTCTCCCACTGGGTGCCTGTCTTCTATGAACACCCATATCCTCCCAACCTTGTTTTATAACTTCTTTATAAGTTGGCCCACTAATCAGGTTAACTTTCTTGTTTCTGTCTCCTGGGGCTCAAGTCCCAAGGGGGCACCAAGCCTTGAACAACACATCACAGTTTCACGGCCTGGATGCATTGAGAACAAGTGAAAGGCTGGGCCTGAAATAGTGCGAGAGGCTGCAGGCCACTATAAGAAGGCAGCAACTTCTCCCACTGGGTGCCTGTCTTCTATGCACACCCATATCCTCCCAACCTTGTTTTATAACTTCTTAATAAGTTGGCCCACTAATCAGGCTAACTTAGTTTTCTCTCTCTCCTGGGGCTCAAGTCCCGAGGTGGCACCAAGCCTTGATCAACACATCACAGTTTCACGGCCTGGAAGCCTTGAGCAAAACTGAAGAAAAGCATTTTATCACTCATTCATAAGGATCTGATCAAAAGTGCAATTGTTTGAAAAATGAGAGAAGATTTCATACGCCTCTGGAAAATATCCGGAGAGGGAATCTCCTCATCAGGCTCGTCAGAGACCTGAAGGGTCTGATGAGCCCCTCAACAGAGGGGAGTGCATCAGCCTCATAGGAATCACCACAAGAATAGGAACAATCCATGTCCTCACACTCTCCATCATCATTCTCTTCCTCTTCTAAGGGCAAGTCATCCACAGAGGAAACCCCAGCCACCTGCAAATGACCCCTAGAAATTGGGGCAATTTGCTTAAAGGAAGGCTTTCAAGAATTAAGTACCCCTTGGACAGAAGAAGGGATACGGCCACTGAAGACAGTAAGGTCTTTACCCATGCTGGCTCTTGATCGGTGCTAGAGGGCCCCAGTGTAGTAGTGGTGGCCACAGCATATGAGGGGCATAGATACCCTGAATACTCTCTAGGTAGCCCTGCACAGCAAGATGAAAAATGTGTGAGGTGGGTAAGAGTAACCCCTGAGTCCTTTGTCTTGTATTTATTCCCATGCCCCTTAGAGTCTGACATACTTCCCACTACAAAAAGTGTCCCAAACCTAGTAAAAACACTAGAGAATATCCACAGAATAGCATAGTACCCTTTATATCACAGAAATATACTTTTCTGGCAAACAAAGGGTGAATCTGGAGAAGGAGAGCAAGGAGCGTCAGCCACTGCATATGATAAACAAGAGAATTAAAATAGCCACTGCAAAACTGTTAGCCAATCAGAAGAAAGCCTACAAAATGGGCATTCTGGGTACTGTCTTCTCTGTTGCTTTTTGCCTAGCAACATCTACAACTCTGTTCGCAGATCGCCACGAGCTACCGAGACAAAGTGGACCAGATGATAGGGCATGAGGAGACAAGATAGATCCCTCTCTGACTGTTGCAGAGATATGTCCCATATACGTTTTCCCATAGAAGTCAATGGAGCAAAAGGCGGCAGTGGGTGGGCTCCCGTTCTTAAAGGTGCCGCTGAACTAAAAATGGTCTAAAGTTATAAGATTAACCAGAGACCCAAAAACCAAAGTGAACATGTGGGGGGAGTTTAAACTGTGGTGCAAGTAATTGGAGGGTGAAAATAAAACTCACCAGTCTTCTGTCTTCAGGTTATGATCTTAGAGAGAAGCAGAGTCTGAAGAGACCCTGTCATGAGGGAAAACTTGGCAGTAAGAACCCCTCCACAGTGCTGAAAGGGTCCACAAAGAACCTGTGAACTGGTCACCCCACTCCAGGGAAGCCCGCTTAATGAGGTTATACAGCCCTATATCTAATAAGAAAATAAAAAACCCTAAGAAAACCACATCCACTTCCTAGAAGGACACATGAATTCTGAAAGTTAGGTGTGTGTGTGTGTGTGTGTGTCTGTGTGTGTGTCTGTGTGTGTGTGTGTGTGTGTGTCTGTGTGTGTGTCTGTGTGTGTGTCTGTGTGTGTGTCTGTGTGTGTGTCTGTGTGTGTGTCTGTGTCTGTGTGTGTGTCTGTGTGTGTGTCTGTGTGTGTGTCTGTGTCTGTGTGTGTGTCTGTGTGTGTGTCTGTGTCTGTGTGTGTGTCTGTGTCTGTGTGTGTGTCTGTGTCTGTGTGTGTGTCTGTGTCTGTGTCTGTGTCTGTGTGTGTGTGTGTGTGTGTGTCTGTGTGTGTCTGTGTGTGTCTGTGTGTGTGTGTGTGTGTGTGTGTGTGTGTGTGTGTGTGTGTGTGTGTGTGTGTGTGTGTGTGTGTGTGTGTGTGTGTGTGTGTGTGTGTGTGTGTGTGTGTGTGTGTGTGTGTCTGTGTCTGTGTCTGTCTGTCTGGTGTCTACACTACAAAGACTGTCTTTTGCAAAGTGCCCTGCCCCCAAGGAGGAAGGACTCAACCCCCATGGTACCTGTGTTTATATAACACGCCTTTTACCAGAGTAGAAGACCTACCATTGGGGGCATATACTACGTACAGTGAACAATAATGCATGATCATGGACAAAATGTCTCACTGAAGTTGTAGTTTCCTAATGATAGTTGTAGAATTCAGCTGCAATAACCAATCATTTCAACTGTACATTCTAAGTGTCTGCAAGGGGGCCTACACAAGTCAATAAAGCCAAATATTTTTATATACTAAATATTTTCCTACATTTGAGGGTGCATTGTTCAATACTTACATGCTGATCTGAAAGGGATGCCTATTTTGCCTTGAACGCTGCTAATCGCAACTATGTGACCACGTCTATTCTTGATCATGGATGGCAGAAGAGCTTGAAAATATTACAAGGAAAAGAAATCATTAAAACCAGATCGAAAGTATAGGAATGTTACATTATCTTTGAATATGTGATATAACATTTCATACTGATGCAGTTAGTATAACACTAATCAATATAAGAAACACAAGAATCCTGAAGACATCAAACCCAAACGATACAGATCTGATAATGGGATTTGAGTGTACTTACCAATAAATTATTTTATCTTACATCTTGTGGAATGCATGAACCAGGAGCTTAAGTTGCTATATCAAGGAGAAAGGGCAGTTGCAAACAAACTCTCTGGAAAAGGAAACATCCTCACAGCTATTTAATAACCCCCACCCAGAAGCAACAGCCTTCAGTTTTAATGTTTAGCAACAATGCAAGGAAAACAGACGTAGAGTAGGAAGGTGGACGCCACACCAGGGAACCCAAAAAGACACTCCTTCCCAGAATTTAAACATGTTTTCTATGTGAGGGATGCCCTGTATTGCACAAGGACTAAGAGAAAAAGATTTGTCAATACGTACAGTTTTTCCCACTGTGGTTCTTGTAGGCCCAAGAAGTGCCCTCCTCCTTGGTGGAGTGAGTAGTTACATTTAATGGCACCAGCCTATTATTCATTCAAATTGTTGCCTTGATCCAAGAGGCCACTGTCAATTTAGACGGCGCTTGTTACACACATGGGCCCTCAGGGATAATGAAAAGTTAATCCAATCTGAGAAGATAAAATGTTGAAATGTGTGGAATGTAGTATTTAAGACAACTAACTACATTCAGACAGTGAGCAGGATAAGGAGAAGGAAGAACAATCTCCTGACTAATATGAAAAACAGAAACAATCTTGGAAACAAACCCAAACGAAGCACACGGCACCACCGTAACTGCATGAAAAAACAGAAATGGTACTCTACAAGACAAAGCCTGCAGTTTGGCCACATGCTGGACAGATACAATTGCAAGCAGGAAAACCATCTTCAGGGTTAAGCAACAAAGAAACACAAAAACCAGTGGCTCTTAAGGATCTACTTGAAGCACTCCAAGGACCAGATTTAGATTCCATGGATAAGCTGGATGCCAAAAGATGGGGTAGTCATGTGCCACCCCTTGCACAAAAGTCTCAATGTCTGGCAGCAAGGCAATATGCTTCTGAAAAAGAAATGACAAGGCAGAAATATGGACCTTGATAGAACTAAGACTAAGCCCCTTTCGGAAGCAGTCTGTCATGTTCTGCAGGCTTTGCAAGCTTTTTTTTTTTTTTTTTTTTACCAGATATTCTGATTCTCTTTTTTTTCTATTGTCTCTGCCTTGCCGTTGTGATGCCCTTATTTGGGCCTATATCAAGCGCCAACACTAATGTTCATATTGTTCCAAGTGTTTTCAGTGTTTTGACCCAGCTTTCCTTGACTACGTCTCTTGTTTCCTGATTTTGCGTCAACTTCCTGTATTGGTTCTGACCTTGGCCTGTTTATATTACTTCTCTTTTGCCTGCTGATTTTGTACCGTTTTGCTTGACTGCTTTTGACCCTGGCTTGTTCGACTATTCTTCTGTCTCATCCCAGGAACTGTCTTTGCCACCTGTTACCGACTTGGCTTGTTGCTTCCTTTGACTCCGAGGGGTGTTCTGTGCCCAGTGTGTCGTGTTTGACGTTGTTGACCATCCAGTCGAGTTCAACGATGTTGACTATCTCTGGCTCAACCTCCCCATCGGACGATACCCTTGTGACCCTCAAATCTGCCACTGCTGTTCCAGTTTTTGACAGAGACAGCTATACTGCTGGTAGGTTTAATAAGTGGATTCCTGACTCGGTGAGTAGTTGTTTGTATCCTAGGTTGTCATCCTGCTATCAGGCTTCATGGCCTGCACCTCTATCTGGCTTAGGCCGCAGCAAAGCTTCCTTTGAGCAGCCACCGCTTGCTAGCCACTCTCTCCAACCTGTGAACTCTAGCCCCTGGCTCACTGAGGCCTACCGAGTCAATATTATTGTATTGTTCTCTGTTGTCTGTACTATATACATATTAAATCAGCAATCTGTTATTTGTGGGATTTCTCCTCAGCAAGGTACATCTCAGGCAGCTTACATTGGGCACTCCGGGCCAAATCATCACACCGTCCTGTAGAAAAATAAATATTACTGTAAGATGGAAGGGATTTGGTTGTAAGCCACAGTATTTCCTCAACACAGAATCAGTGGGAGAAGGAAAAGCCACCAAATGTACATCAAGTCTATTGCAAGTTACAAAGGATACATGGAACAGGAGCAAAACTGAGGAACCTTGTGCTTCTTCTGGGCCATCATCAGGTCAGCAACTGGAAAAAAGCACTTCTGAACAGGATCCCTTGGATCCAGGCACTGTTGGCTGAGGTAGTTTGCTATAACATGGTCTACCCCCAGAGTGTGAATAGCAGAGAGAACTTGAAATGACTTTCTACACAAATGAGAATTAAACAATACCCAGACCACTAGGCTGCACTTCTGGTCCCTCCTTGGGAGACTACACAAGCCACCACTGTTACATTATTGGACTGAAACCAAACAGGAAGCCACAAAATGACTGGGACCAATACTGAAGGATCCACACAAATCACTCAGAGCTAGGGGTAATTCTAGCAGTCCGATCGGGGCTGCCTGGGAGCTGAAAGGGGAACCCCAATTGACAGGCTGATGTACAATGTCACTATGGACCAGTTCACTATGACAAATGGATGATCCAATATCAGGTGGCTTTCCTGAAGCCACCAGTGAGATCCAGTCTCATTTGGGCCACATTGAACATCATGCTGTAGAGATGGCCCTGCTGGCTGGACCAATTCCTAAGAACAGATAGCAGAAGGGTTCCAAAAGTGGAAATGGGCATATAGAACTGCCTCCAAAGCCAAGACCAGTGGCCCAAACACTAATATAATAATAATAATAATAATATATGACAAAGAAGCGATAAGAAGGAGGGTCCGTGAAGTCTATATGATAACCCTCAGAAATATTCCTTAGAACCCACGGATCCACTACTGAGAGGTCCCTTGTACTGTGGAAATTATGTAGCTGCCCTCTGGCTGCCTGAGGCAGCACCAAAGTGCACAAGTCATACAGAGTAAAACTGTCCAGTAGAGGGCATCTGGTAAGCTTCTTGCCCACCCAGGCCGGTTTGGGGGTGGAAACAGGCCTTGTTTGAAGATTAGAAAGGAGGCTTGGTTGCACAAGCATATTAGCAGGGGAGAGGAGGATGGAAAGGTGCAAGCTTAGGTTTTAACTGGGGCTACAGAAAATTCTTGCCCCAGTAGCAGGGCTAATGACCTTATCCTATTCAGGTCCAAAAAAGTTGTTTGTCCACAAGCGGTAAAGATATAAGGGACTTCTTAGAAGACTCATCAGCGGACCAGACCATCTACCAAAGGAAAAGACATGCAGCTACCAAGAAAGCTTAAGTTTTACAAAATAATCTAATGGTATCGAAAACTGCCTTGCCAATGTAAGCATTAGCCTCGATGATCTTAGAAATCATATAAACAACACGCCCATTAGAAGACTGTTTGAACTGCTTCCAATAATTGATTGCCCCAAATAGCTATGGCCCTTGTCACCCAAGGTGTGGAAAATGCTGGGTGCAAGGCAGCTCCGGATGCCAACATTTTATTTTATGAAGGGAATCTAGGCATTTGTCCCCTGATAACTAAACATAGCTGCATCAACTACTGGTGATGCTGTGTACTTAGAGAAGAGTGAAATAGGGGGATCAACTGAAGAAGGGGTGGTCTGCAGCTGCAAACCAGCTAGCAAAACGGAATAAAGAATATGTCTGGATAAAAAGACCCTCTTATAAGGCGACTTCCACTACTCAAAGACCACCTGATAAAGAGAACCATAAGAGGGGAGATATACAGCATTGCTTCTATGCATTTTAAAAATTTCCAGATAAGAAAAACTCTGAAGGGGCGTCAAAGACCTGTTAAGTCTCTATTACTAGCCATATCAGACCACCTACCAAGCTCCCATGGTTTTCATCTAGGAATCCCTAGGAGTAAGTGATGAATCATCTGCATCTTCATCTCCTGTTTCCCTTTCCTCTAGAGAGGAATACTACCGAGTGGGAAACGGTCACTCTCTAACACAGAATAGACCCTCTTCTTGAGGGAACAGGTGGATCCTGATCTAGTTCATCAAATAAACTGGATATATGCAGGGATACTAGCAATAGCTGGGATAAGGATCTTAACCTATGCAGAGGAACTGGGTCCCTGAACAGACTGAGTAGGAGCCACAGTAAAAGAGGGGCATAACTGACCTGTCTCTCCCTAAGAGAGACTGACAAGATACACAAATGACCAATAAAGAAAGAGCTCTGGTTATTCTGGTGGTCTTGGGCTTTCTCAACAACAAAAGAAAAAAACCTAGGCGGCAGTAAGAACAGACTAGAAAGGTAATACATTTATCTGCATGAATGATAGGAGGCTAGAAATCGCCAGTAGTTGTCTGGCTATCTGAGGAAAGATCCTGCTGCAAGCTGTGACTCATGGGTAAGCCTGAAAAAGGAAAAGACAGGAAGCTGAAATAACTGCTCCTCTTCCAATTCCAAAGCCCAGGAAGTACAGAAAAAGAATAGATCAAAAGTAAAATTGCACTGTGGCTCTCTAGCCGCCACCACCACCAAACCCCACCACTGTGGTGAGGGACCAGGCTGAAGGGGTCCGCCAAATAACAATGGTAAGAACAAGCAATGTTGTGAAGAGCTGAAGCTCCATAACCAAGATGGCAGCTAGAGTCGGCCAAATCTTATGGGTGCCACAGGCCCAAAAACATTAAAGGAGCAGTAAACTTTTTTTGTGAAAAAATATATATTGTAGGGATTTTTCTATTGAGTAAAATAGGGCTACTCCCACTGCCGAGAGATTTATATTTCCAAAATTATTACAGTTTAAACCCTTTTTTTTTTTTTTTTTTACATTAGCAGTGCCCTCTAGTGGTAAAATTCTAATTAGTTTTTCTGTTAGATTCTAATGGAGAGGAAAGTCAGAGACATACAGTTCTCCATAGAAAGTGATAGAAACTGCCAGTCACTTCCTGTCAGTTAGAACTATCAGGAAGTAAAGTACAGTAAATTCACTTTCTGATTATTTGAACTGCTATAAATGTTGAATAAAACATCTGACAGTGGTGGGAGTGACCTTGTTTTATTCAGGCTGCTGCTAGGTGAAGGTTAAGTACAACTGAGAGGGAATATCCTCTTCCAGAAACAGCAGCTCCAATTAATCTTCATAGTATTGGGCCATGGAGAGTATTATTTCAATACTGTCAGAGTTGTAGTTCAAGAGTAATTGAATGATAAAGTATCCCCCTCCTGCCCCTTTTATCTAGTGTAAGCCATCTCCCTCAGATGTGGAATCTGGTCACTTGATCGGACAGCTCGCAGCAAGGGACAATTTTCTTACTGTGAGCATAAGGAAAACCCTGCCCCCTGGACAGGTTTTTCTTTATGCTTACTGAAGATTGTCCCTCTCTGCAATCCATCTGGACAGTCTAACTGCACCGAGTTGAGCAGTGTTACATCAGAAAAAAGGGCGGGAGGGGGATACTTTATCATTCAGAGAAAAGGGGAAGGAGAGAAAGGGGTGACTCAGAGTAATATCATAGTATATCAATTCAACTTCCAACCAGTCCCTTCATGAGGGTACTCACATTGACAGTCTACCAGGCACTCATATGCAAGATAGACAAGAATAGCAGGTAAAAGATATTCTTAACCCACTTTCACTTAGGTATGCTTCTCCGGAATTACACAGCTGCTCCCATAAGCCAACAGGTATCACGCAGAGCTTTCCTGTCGATGGACCCCACAAATGAAAAAGAAAGGAAGTGTAAGTAGAGGAACTTGATACCCAGAGCACTATAAACATTGATCCAGAAATATTCAATTATAGTACTCATGGACCTGGTCTCACCAGTGTCTCCAATACACCAGCATCGCATGTAGGGGAAATATGCTTGTCCCTTCTCAAGCAGTAAATTCTCACGTCTCAGCTGATTGCTTCCAGTATCCATGGGGTTAACAGTAGTGGTGAAACACAACAGGTAATAGGGAAGTAAGACTTTAAAGTGTGCTGAATGTATTAAAAAACTATACATTTAGCATTTGCTGTGTGTTTCACACTTAGAACAAATACATATTACAAAGGTATAAAAACACAGATCCACAAAAAGTTTTGCTCATCCAATGTAACGCATTTCATAGCATTTAACCGCTACTTTATAAAACCACCGTGAGTTAATTTATTATAGAATCCATTTTATTTATTTTAGAGCACAATTATTTTCTTTTTTTTTGACACTTATTTTAGACAGGTCAAGGGAACGGCGATGAGGACGAGATTCGGCCAAGTTATGACAATTTTTTATGGGTTATTTTGAGTTTTTATTTTTAGGGCATGATTGCCCATTCGGCGCAAATCTCGTCCTCTACCGCTGCTTCATGGATGATCTCATTATTTGGAGAAGGGATAAGGTCACTTTTGATTTATTTATAGATTATGTTAATAGTAACCCATGGGGGATTCATTTTACATCCAGTTTCAGCCCAACTGAGGTCGTCTTCCTAGATTTGAGGTTAAAGATAGGGGTAAATAATACCATTATTAGCAGTACACATTTCAAGCAAGTTGACACCAACAGTTTTCTGGATTATAAAAGTTCCCACTACAAACAATGGCTTAACAATTTTTCACACAGCCATTTTCTTAGATTACTTAGAAATTGCATGGAGATTAGTGATTTTGATTCATAGAGTCAAATTTTAACAAATAGAGTTGCTGAAAAAAAGTTATCCAGACAGGCTAATTAAAGATTCATATAAAAAGGCAATAAATAAACGTAGAAATGAAATAATTAAAAGCCAAAATGCCAGTGTAGGGCTCAGAAAAAAAATAAAAATACCAATAATAAATCTAGTTTTGTAACACAATATAATACAGTAATAAGGAAATTAGAGCCATCTAGGAAACCCATTGGCCTATATTAAAAAAACATCCTTTGTTGTGTTCGATACTTCCCAGCAAACCAAAAAGGGAGAAATGTACTCACCGATATTTCTTTTTCTTTTGTGTCCTCTCCACGGCAAACAATTTGTTAATCTCCACCCATCTGACCAATCGCGCAAACTCTTTAAAATGCCTGCCTTGTTAGCTTATCTTCAATTATACTTATACTAAGCTGTAGCAAAACAATAATCAGGTGAATAGGGTTGGGTGTGCCAGGGAGAGAACACAGAAGAAAAAGAAATATCGGTGAGTAAATTTCTCCCTTTCTTCTGTGTTCTCTCCACGGCAAACAATGGGACATACAAAAGCAGTGAACCAGAAGGGAGTGAGAAATTCTGTAGAGGAAATAAGTAAAACAATCTAGCCACCGATACAAATAAGAACTAGTAGATAACTGGAAGATACTACCATCATACTAGAACTACTGCCTCCAACACCTTCTTTCCAAATCTTGCTTCTGCTGATGAGAGAACATCCACCTTATAGTGTTTGATGAATGTAGATATGGAAGCCCATGTGGCCACTTTACATACGTCTTCTGCTGAAGCCTCAGTGGCCTATGATGTTGACAGGGATTTGGTGATGTTATTCTCGCTGGTGCTTGCATATTTGCTTCTTCATACGCCATTTTAATGCATTCTTTAATCCAGTGAGATATAGAGGCTTTGGAGGCTGACTTACCCTTGTATTTCCCAAATAAATTAATAAATAAAGATCCTGACTGCCTAAAATCCTTTGTTTGGTCTAAATAGTAAGACATCTTACTAAATTGAGGTTATGAAATTTTAGTTCCATATCATTTTTGGGTGCAGGACAAAAAGATGGCAGAACAATCTCCTGACTGAGATGGAATTCAGTTACTACCTTAGATCTAAAGGAGGCTTGTGTTCTCAGCACTACTTTGTCCTGATGAAAGACAATGTATGGAGGTTTACAATATAGAGCATGTAGCTTCCTTACACTACGTGCAGAAGTGATTGCTGTTAAAAATACAGTCTTGATTGTTGGTTCTTTAAAGAAATCTTATGCATGGTTTCAAAAGCTTTTGATCTGGACAACTGATCTAGAACTAGATTAAGATCCCATGGGGGAAAAATACTCTTTATGGTTGGCCTCACTGTACCTAAAGCCTTAAGAAATATTTTGACTAATGGATATTCAATAAAACTGGACTGCAAGGATAGCCAACAGGGCAGACAGCTGAACCTTCAAGGATGCTGGTTTAAGTCCCATTTCAAACCCTTGTTGCACAAAATCCAATATCTTGGATGTAGAAATGTCTTGTCTAGACAACTGGTTCTTTTGACACCAGACTCTGAAAATCTTCCAGACTCAGCAATAAATTTTTGATGTTGAGGGTTTTCTTCCTGCTATAAATTGGTATCTGCTACTGATAATGATATACCTTTTGCGGCTAATGAGCTCCGCTCAGCCTCCATGCCATCAATTTCAAGAAGGCTGGACTGGAGTGAAAAACTGGCTCGAGATAGCAGATCCTGGGGAACTGGAAGCACCCATGGTGGTCTTATTGAAATCTGGACTAATTGAGGATACTACACTCTACTTGGCCAGTTTGGGGCAATCAGGATCACCTGTGCCCTGTTTTCATTTATTTTTCTGAGCACGTCCAGAAGAGTGGGTACCAGAAGAAATATGTAGGCCAGATTGAACAATCATTTCTGTCTTAGCACATCTTGGCCAACAGCTTTCGGGTCTGCCCATCTCGAGAAGAATTTTCTGCACTATGAATTGTGATGAGTTGCCATCAGGTCTATCTCTGGAGTTCCCCATTTCATGGTTATTTGCAGAAAGATTGTATTCTTGAGTGACCATCCCCCCTAATCTATTCTTGTCCTGCTCAGTTAGTCTGCAATCAGATTGAGATTTCCTGAGATGTAAGTTGCAGAGATGTCCAGGAGATTGATTTCTACCCAAGGGAACAGTTTGCTGGTTTCGGTCATCAGGCATCTGCTTCTCATGCCGCCCTGATTTCTGATGCAAGTAACTGCTGCCTGATTGTCTGATCTTATCAGCACTGATTTTCCTCTGAGAAATGGGCCCAACTGAAGAAGGCATTTTCTTACTTCTCTCATCTCCAGTATGTTTATGTGTAATTTCTTTTCCATTCCTGACCATAGTCTTTGAACTGCCTCTGAGTTCCACACTCCTCTCCAGCTGCTGAGGCTGGCATCTTTTGTGATGAGTTCCCATGTTGGAGGCAGCAATGAATGTGCTCTTTGAAGATTCTCTGTTTTCATCCACCATGACAAACCCTTCCTGACCTTCGGCAGAACCTGTATCTTCTAACTGGGACTGTATGGAACTCCGTTCCTGAAGGTTAGGAAATTGTTCTGTAGACTGCGGAGATGAAAATGAGACCATGAAAGTACCTGTATAGTTGATGTTAACACTCCGATCAGATGCATGAACTTGCGGGCTGTGACTGTCATACAAGCCCTGAACTTTTGCACCCACCGTTTTAGTCTCCAGATTCTGTCTGAGTGCTTAGTTGGATTCCTAGGAAGACGTTGTATTCCTAGAAAGACTAACTGTTGTACTGGCAGTAACTGACTTTTCTGATGATTGACAAGCCACCCTGCTTCCTTGAGATGACTCAGAGTTCTGTTGATGAATTGGACAGCCTGTTAAAGTGAATCCGCTAAATCAGAATGTTGCCCAGATATGGTACAATCAATATTCCTTAGTTCCTTAAACCTTGCAAGGATGCTGCCAACACCTTTGTGAAAACCCTGGGTGCCGAGGAGAGGCCAAAGGGGATTGCTCTGAATGGATTTCCCAAGGAAATCTCAGAACAAGAAAGATTTCCAATGAAGGTCAGCGGATCCCTTCTCTAGAGTTAGTAGGGTGCAGACTGACTCAATTTGCACTCATATGGACCAAAACAGAAGAAGCCTCCTGTGTCAAGGTCTTACCATTACATGATAAGCATCCTGAAGGTCTATTGATGCTAGAAACCCCTGGGATGGAATGGCCTTCATTACTGATGCCACTGTTTCCATCCAGAATGAGGCGGTTTTGATAAAATTGTTCAAACACTTCAAGCCTAAAATCGTCCTGAATCCCCCTGATGAATTGGGAACTAAAAACAGGACTGAGTACAGGCCCTGTTACCTCTGCCCCACTGGAACCTTCTCTATGACATTTTCTTCTATCAAGTCCTGAACTGACCTTAAAATGGCCTTTGTTTCTTGGCAATGACCGGAAGTCTGGATTCCCTGAAGAAATCCCCTTTGGGGACAGAAACAAATTCTAACGGGTATCTCTTCTCTATAGTTTGCACTACCTGTCTGTACAAAAAATGGAATTGTCCATACGAGTGCAAACTGAGTCAGTATGCCCCCTACTGACTCCAGAGTAGGGATCTGCTGACCTTCATTGGAAATCTTTCTTGTTCTGAGATTTCCTTGGGAAATCCCTTATAAAACCTCTCTGTGCCTGACCTGAAGAGGCTCTAGTCTGTTGGAATGACCTGTGAGGGTAATATCTTGCTTCACAAAAGGACAATATTTGGGAAAAAAATCCCTGATTCCTAAAATAGTTTTGGGATGATCTAGTTCTCTTATCCTTGGGAAGGAAGAAACTTTTCCCAACTGAAATTTCCTTTACCAGTTCTTCTAACTGGGGAACAAATAATGACTCACCCACAAATGGCAGAGAAATCAACTTTGCTTTTGAAGATGAGTCCCCCCCCCCCCCCCAAGACCTAAGCCACAAAGAGCATCTAGCCACAACAGCAAGGGCAGAAAACTTTGCCAATGATTTAACCAGATCAAGAGATTAATCACAAGAAAAATTAGTTGCTTTCTTAATAACTTCAATCTCTTTCAAAAGTTTAGGCCTAGATACTGACAAATCAATTTTCTCTTCTAAATTAGACCGCCAAATTCTCAATGCTCTAGTCATACAAGCTATAGTGGTAGTTACCTTCAAGTTTTGGCCTAACAAAGCAAGCAGTTTCTTTAAAACTGTATCAACCTTCCTCTCCATTGGGTCTTTCACAGCAGAACCATCTTCCATAGGAAAGGTGGTCCTTTTTGCCAACCGTGATATAAGCTATATCTACTTTAGGTAGTTAAACCCACAACTAAACTTCTGTGTCATCAAAAGGGTACATATTCAGTGAATCATGAATCGTCTATCCACTTTGTTCCACTCTGTCTTTATTAAGTCCTGGACGGAACTGTGAATAGGGTACACAGGTACTACCTTTTTATTAACTAAAAAGGCAGTATCCATGACATCAAGCTGCTTCTGAGTTTCAGTAAGCCCTAAAGTTTCTCATATTTTTTTTAAAAGTGACTCCATCTTGTCAACATTAAAAGATCCCGATTCCTCCACAACCTCGCCTTCTTCCTCTGAGGAATATAGAGATTCTAAATCCTGAACGCTAAAAACATCTTCCTGAGTCTGGGATCTAATGGAGGGTCCCTCGTCAGGGTCATCATGTTGCTGTTACTTTTTGGATGGTCCAGAATCTTGCACAGACCGCTGGGTAACGCACAGAGCAAGTAGTCAGCCAGAGCCACAGGTCATGACCGATGTGGGTAGTAGACAAACTGGGGACTAAAGGACAGAGTAATAGTCAGAGCCACATGTCAGGACCGATGTGGGTAGTAGACAAACCGGGGACTATAGGAGCGAGTAATAGCCAGAGACACAGGTCAGGACAGATGGAATAGCCAGACAAGCCAGGGGCTACACAAAGCGAGTTAGTCAGCCACAGCCACAGGTCAGAACCGATGTGGGTAGTCAGACAAGCCAGGGTCATGCACAGAGCGAGTTAGTCAGCCAGAGCCACAGGTCAGAACAGATATGGGTAGTCAGACAAGCTGGGGTCACGCTCAGAGCGAGTTACTCAGTCAGAGCCACAGGTCAGAACCGATGTGGGTAGTCAGAGAAGCCAGGATCATACACAGAGCGGATTCGTAAGTCAGGCATGGGTCACAAAGATACACAAGAGCAGCAAACTGAAACACCATGTAAGGGCAATGATTCCTAGGCCCAAGGGGGGTTATAAAGGGACTGCACAAGGCGGGAATAAATTAGGCAAGTGAGAGTAGGCACACGATCATCGACCGTTCTAGTGATGTCATGAATGCGGAAGTAGCCGTCAATCATGCTGGCCGACATCACAACAATGGAAGGAAGCACAGAATCGCTCAGGCCTCTAAGGGAGACTGTGATAGCCGCCTTAAAAATGGTATTCCTCAAGTGCGTTCCAGCAGTGGAAAACACGTCTTTCCGCTTTCAGCCGAGGTATTATGAACTTCTGGTTACCCACTGGGAACGCTTACTCTGTGTCAGCCTCAGAAAGCTGGTCAGTGCCAGCTGGAGCCTCAGCCACGGGACTAAGGTGACCACATGTCCCGGAATGGCAGATTGGAAATGTGGTCACCCTATCTAGGTCATGGATACACATACATCCCAATTGACTCATTTGCATAGTGATCTCCTTTGGTTTATCCAAGGGGGAGAGGTCTAACATAAAGCGATATTTCTATTTATCGATGTTGTTGCAGTATTTTTATTGCTGAAACATAAATCTCTCTGTTTAAATACATTTTTAGGAGTTCTTGTATTGAACAAAAATATGAGTAGATGTGTCATCTTTTTTGCCCTCTTTCTTTTTGGTTAAACAGGGTGTTAAGTCCAGATAGATCGATAGTTGTGTGTCTGGGGTATGTTTCTGTTCTGAGATGCGGATCTTTGCATCCAATATATAAAATATGTAAATATTAGTTGGTTTTGAAGTTAAAAGGATCCTCTAAGTGATTACAAATAGGACTTTTGAAAATATTGGAGAATGAATAGTAGTTGGCAATGAAAGGGGTTAATAAAATGTAACACTGCAATATGCATTACATTATTGCTGATTGGTTAGGTAGTAAGAACTCTATAGGTGGAGAGATTTGAATTGAGGGGAGGGTATAAAGGGATTCAGAAAATGGAAGACTGACTTATCCACTAAGCTCAAGGTGGTTTGATAAAATAGCGGTTAAACGCGTTACATTGAAGGAGCAAAATTTTTTCTGTGTTTTTATAGCTTTGTAATATGCATTGTTCTAAGTATGAATCATACAAATGCTAAATGTATATTTTTTAATACATTTTTGATATATGTTCAGCAAGCTTTAAAGTCTTACTTCCCTATTACCTGTTGTAGTTCACCACTACTATTAACCCTTTGGATACTGGAAGCAATCAGCTGAGACATAAGGTTTGCTACTTGAGCAGGTTCAAGCATATTTCCAATGCATGCAACGCCAGAGTATTGGAGACACCGATGAGACCAGCTCTGAGAGTACTATTATTGAATATTTCTGGATCAGTGTGCTCCAAGATCTTCTACTTGCACTGCCTTACTTTATCATTCAATTACTGTACTCCTGATTGACAGCTCTGACAGTATTGAAATAACACTCTCCATAGCCCAAATACTACGAAGATTAGTTGGAGCTGCTGTTTTTGTGAAACATTACTATCCCTTTAAATCAGCAACTCAATCCCAAAGTTCCTGTACTCCACAATGGAAGAGAGAGAAAAGAGGTGTATTTCATATTCAAATGGGTCTATTTGTAGCTATACCATTGAATTTGCTAATAAAAGTTCTTGTTTCCCATTCTTTGGGTAGACGAAAGGTCTAATTTCACGATCATGCTGGCAAAAACATCAGCAGTTATTTTTGCCAACACATGTTGTGTATTGGACCACATGAAGGTTGATGTCTCCACCACAACTGCAGTAAAACACAGCCCAGGACAACAGTAGTTGTGCAAGATGGAACAGTTTAACCCATGATGTGCCAGGACAGTCATGTGAAAACTTCCCATGAGGGTCTTGGCACTTCAGGGAATTCAGGGCTCCCCGCAAAGCTGCACACCGTTTGGGGAGCCCTGAATCCTGTCGGCAAAAATAAATAAATAAATAAATTTTAAAAAAATGCTCTGTGGTCCTTAAGTGCCGGCCGCGTGCCCCAATGGTTTGAGGTGTCTTCTCTTTAGCATTCAAGGAGTTGTAATCAAATTTAAATCAATTGGAAATGTTGCCCCCTGTACCGCAATGAATGCACTTTTTATTTGCATCTGGAATGTGTTTTGAGGGCAGACACTTTTAATCAATTTAAAGTCAATTTATTTTATGTACTAAATTATTTTACCTGGGTTTTTTTTTTGTGTTTTTCACACTTTATGTCACAATATTCCGAATTTTAGAATTACACACAGTATCTTGAGACAGAGTGATGAGATTTCCATGACACTTAAATGGCTAACTTCATAACCATACCTTTACTGGTATCCCTTGTTAGTAATGTTGATTGAACTTTTGCATTTGTGGCAATGTTTGTCCTGCTGCTAGAACCACTCACATAGTATACAGTGTCTGAGGGGATATAAACCCCCGCAGTCATCACTTGTGTCATATGCATGCAGTTGATTTACAGAGTATGTGAAGTACTGCCAAGGTTTCACTCTGTGCGGTCAGTTTATTATTTGGTATCACACAATTAATGAGCTTTATATGGTAATGTCATTGGCTGACTTATAGAATTGATTTATATGCAGCAATCAAATCTGTGATAGAGTGTGCTTTGCCTGGGATCCATAGGAATTTGTAATAAGAACAGAAGAGGTCAGGAGTTCAGTATATGAAAACCAAGAGACAGAGAGTCACGCATTCACTAGACTATGACTGAGTGGCTTTGGATGCAAGATTTCAATACAACTAGGTCTCTACTTCAAGCATAATAATACTATGCCTTAAAAGGATAGTAATATTTCACAAAAACAGCAGCAACATCCTATGGAGTGGCACGGGGGCGGTGTGTGGACTGTCCTATTGCAAGGTTCGGGGCCGATGTGTGTGACAGCGTCTGTGTCCTATTGGGAGGCACGGGGGGTGGGGGTGGAATGTGTCTGTGTACTGTTTAGAACAGGGCTGTCAGCGTTCAGACCTCAAGGACCACCAACTTGGCAGGATTTAAAGGGATAGTTATGTTTCAAAATAAAAGCAGCTCCAATTAATCTTCATAGTATTTGAGTCATGGATAGCGTTATTTCAATACTGTCAGAGTTGAAGTTAAAGAGTAATTGAATGATAAGCTATTCCCCTCCCACCCCTTTTTCTTAGTGTAAGCCACCTCCCCTCAGATGTGGAATCTGGTCCTGGGACCAGACAGCTCACAACAAGGGACAATCTTCCTACTGTGAGCAAAAGGAAAACCCTGCCCCCCTTGACAGGTTTTTCAGATTTTTCCCTTATCCTCACTGAAGATTGTCCCTCTCTGCGATCCATCCAGACAGTCTTGCTGCTCTGAGGTGAGTAGTGTTACATCAGTAAAAGGGGCGGGAGGGGGATACTTTATCATTCAATTACTCTTGATCTACAACTCTGACAGTACTGAAATAACACTCTTCATGGCCCAAATACTATGAAGATTAACTGGAGCTGCTTTTAGTGTGAAACATTAATAACCCTTTAAGAAGAGACCTAGTTGCCTTGAAATCTTGCATCCAAAGTCACTCAACCAGTAAAGGTATAATTTTCACTCTACTTGTCTCCTGCATTTACACACAATCACTAAACTTTCCTATTGTAATTGCCTGCCTGCTACCTCTCTAACAGCAATCACATAATCGTAGAGCTTATCTTTACATTCTTATGCCAGCATCTTGTAAACATTTTGCTATAAAATAAGGTTTAGTTCTTATAAGAAAAGGGACACATGCTTTTGAAATATCTTTGAATTATCTGTTCCACCAATGGTTTAAGAACCCAGAATTCATTCATGAAAGCTGTGCCCCCCCCCTATTTCTTGAAGGAAAGCTAAAGAAAAATATAAGCGGTGTCCTGGCATGACAATTAAAAGGTAAATCAATAACTTATTTTAAAAGGATAGTAATGTTTGTTATAAAGTATTTTGCCAAGTCTTCTTTATAGTAAATGTAACACACTGCACTATGTTTATCTACTTACTTTTATGTAGTTCAAAAGATATTAAGTGTAGAAAGTTCCCCCGCCTGCCCCTTCTGGCCGCCTCCCACTGAATCTGAAATCTGGTCCCGGGACCAGAAGGATGCAGCAAGGGACAGACATCAGTAAGTATAAGGAAAACCCTTCCCCCTTGACGAAGAAGGGCATGATGATTTCCCTTTACTTACTGAAGTTTCTCCCTCGCTGCATCTGTCTGGACCAGACTAGACATTCAGTGCGACATGGCCAGAAGAGGCGGGCGGGCAATCTTTCTCCACTTAATATCTTTTGAACTACACAAAAGTAAGTAGATAAACATAGCACAATGTGTTACTATAAAAACAACTCAGCAAACTACTTTATAACAAACATTAATATCCCTCTAAAGATTACCTGTGGTAATGCAGCCCTCAGAGCAGGGCTGTACAAAATTTAAATTATGCAAAAAGCAGGGGGCCACTGCTTAGAGATCAAGTGGTCGCATGAATCCCACTGACCACATGTCTGATATCCCTAATTTAAAGGGTTAAACTTTGAATTTAAATCACTGGGAATTTAGGGAAATTTTGTTTTTTCCTTAGGGTACAATTGGTATGCTCCAGAATTGTTCATCTTTTCCTTTTTTGCATAAGATCCACTATTGATCTCTACATGTGAGGATATGAGAACATGTTAGAGACAAAAAAATCTCGCCAGTAGCTAAACATTTTACAGAATGTCAAAATAGAAAACTGGACACATTTACATGTTAGGGTTTAGAACATAAATATTTGGGCATCAGAGGAGTGGATCTGGTCCAATGCCTGTCTCAATGTGGATGGATTTTTAATTTGGACATATCACCTAAAGGTATCAATGAGATGCTTCATTTTGGAGTTCTTTTATAATCCTATCCAATTATATCCTGTCATGTTTTTACTTATTCCTGGTAAAATGTCATTGGATATTTCTAATTTTGTTCCCTCGATTTCTTCCTTTTTGTTTATTTAATTACAACAAACTGTTCCCTTTAGGAACACAATCATACGAGTGACAGTTTAACCATTGTTTCTTTATATTATTCTTCAATAGATGCATTACTTGTAACCAATTCACATTATGAGAAGATTTACTGGCAGGTGATTGGCAATGGAAGCCGCCAACTGGACATTATGCTAAAACGACTGTGAAGCTATGTTTGGCCGGCACTTAATTTTTCTTCCTCTTGTGACTTAGCACAAACGGATTGGTCATGCAATCATGAGGTGTGCCAGAAATATGCTTTTAAACTTGGTTTCTATCAAGTAACAACTGTCTGCCGGTTAACATTGGCAAAACGCATTAAGCATTTTATACAGTATTTCTTATTATATGTGTGATGAGTTTGTGATACCTTTGTATATCTCTAGATGTCAATTTAGTTATTATTATTATTATTATTCTTTATTTATATAGTGCCTACTTATTCCGTTGATAATAAGACAAATCAAAGTACTAAGTTATCAATAGACAAAGATGTTTCTGGGGTTCACATGTGTGACCACACAGCGCTGTCATGCTTAGAGAGCGAGGTGAGGGGGTAGAAAGAGCAAGGTACGGGGGTAGAGAGTACGAAGTGCGAGGGAAGACAGTGAGAGAGCGAGGTGCAGAGGAAGACAGTGAAGAGTGAGGTGCGGGGGAAGAGAGTGAGCGAGGTGCGGGGGAAGAGAGTGAGCGAGGTGCGGGGGAAGAGAGTGAGCGAGGTGCGGGGGAAGAGAGTGAGCGAGGTGCGGGGGAAGAGAGTGAGCGAGGTGCGGGGGAAGAGAGTGAGCGAGGTGCGGGGGAAGAGAGTGAGCGAGGTGCGGGGGGAAGAGTGTGAGCGAGGTGCGGGGGGAAGAGTGTGAGCGAGGTGCGGGGGGAAGAGAGAGAGCGAGGTGCGGGGGAAGAGAGAGAGCGAGGTGCGGGGGAAGAGAGAGAGCGAGGTGCGGGGGAAGAGAGACAGCGAGGTGCGGGGGAAGAGAGACAGCGAGGTGCGGGGGAAGAGAGACAGCGAGGTGCGGGGGAAGAGAGACAGCGAGGTGCGGGGGAAGAGAGACAGCGAGGTGCGGGGGAAGAGAGACAGCGAGGTGCGGGGGAAGAGAGACAGCGAGGTGCGGGGGAAGAGAGACAGCGAGGTGCGGGGGGAGAGAGACAGCGAGGTGCGGGGGGGAGAGAGACAGCGAGGTGCGGGGGGAGAGAGACAGCGAGGTGCGGGGGGAGAGAGACAGCGAGGTGCGGGGGGAGAGAGACAGCGAGGTGCGGGGGGAGAGAGACAGCGAGGTGCGGGGGGAGAGAGACAGCGAGGTGCGGGGGGAGAGAGACAGCGAGGTGCGGGGGGAGAGAGACAGCGAGGTGCGGGGGGAGAGAGACAGCGAGGTGCGGGGGGAGAGAGACAGCGAGGTGCGGGGGAAGAGAGAGCGAGGTGCGGGGGAAGAGAGACAGCGAGGTGCGGGGGGAGAGAGACAGCGAGGTGCGGGGGGAGAGAGACAGCGAGGTGCGGGGAGAGAGAGACAGCGAGGTGCGGGGAGAGAGAGACAGCGAGGTGCGGGGAGAGAGAGACAGCGAGGTGCGGGGAGAGAGAGACAGCGAGGTGCGGGGGGAGAGAGACAGCGAGCGAGGTGCGGGGGGAGAGCGAGCGAGGTGCGGGGGGGAGAGTGAGAGGTGCGGGGGGGAGAGTGAGAGGTGCGGGGGGGAGAGTGAGAGAGGTGCGGGGGGGAGAGAGAGCGAGGTGCGGGGGGAGAGAGAGCGAGGTGCGGGGGGAGAGAGAGCGAGGTGCGGGGGGAGAGAGCGAGGTGCGGGGGGAGAGAGAGCGAGGTGCGGGGGGACAGAGACAGCGAGGTGCGGGGGGAGAGAGAGCGAGGTGCGGGGGGACAGAGAGAGAGAGCGAGGTGCGGGGGGACAGAGAGAGAGAGCGAGGTGCGGGGGGGAGAGAGAGCGAGGTGCGGGGGGAGAGAGAGCGAGGTGCGGGGGGAGAGAGAGCGAGGTGCGGGGGGAGAGAGAGCGAGGTGCGGGGGGAGAGAGAGCGAGGTGCGGGGGGACAGAGAGAGAGAGCGAGGTGCGGGGGAGAGGGGAAAGAGAGAGAGAGAGGAGGAAGGGAGAGCAAGGGAGGAGAGCGAGGTGCGGGGGAAGAGAGAGAGAGAGGTGCAGGGAGGCCACAGAGGGAAGAGCGAAATTGCGGGGGAAGAGAGAAAGCGGGTGAAGAGAGAGAGAGGTGCAAGCGAAGAGAGAGAGCACGAGGAGCGGGGGGAGAGAGAGAGCACGAGGAGCGGGGGGAGAGAGAGAGCACGAGGCGCGGGGGAGAGAGAGAGCACGAGGCGCGGGGGAGAGAGAGCACGAGGCGCGGGGGAGAGAGAGAGCACGAGGCGCGGGGGAGAGAGAGAGCACGAGGCGCGGGGGAGAGAGAGAGCACGAGGCGCGGGGGAGAGAGAGCACGAGGCGCGGGGGAGAGAGAGAGCACGAGGCGCGGGGGAGAGAGAGAGAGCACATGGGGCAGGGGGAGAGTGCGAGGGGAGAGAGAAAGAGAGAGAGTGAGGTGTGGGGGGGAGAGAGAAAGAGAGAGAGTGAAGTGCAGGGGAAGAGAGATCTCGTGAGGTGGCATGCCTACAATATATTCTGGTTGGGAAGGCTCAACATAGTTAAGATGAACTTGCTACCCCGCTTGTTCTAATATTTTCAAGTCCTCCTTGTTCCCTTTTTGCAATCAGCTGCCGATACTCTCCAGACTCAGATTTGCCATTTTGTATGGACGGGGCATCCCACAGATTTCCTTACATATCCTCACTTGTCCTAAGCACCAAGGGGGCTTGGGTCTCCCACATCTTCTATCATCCTTCCTATCAGCCCAACTAGCCCAGCTTCTTCAGCGGCATGTCCCCGATACTCCGCCTGCCTGGGTGGCCATTGAATAGTTTTATGCCTCCCCTGTACCGATTGCCAACCTGCTCTGGATACCTAGGCCGACGTGCCCACCCTCTTGTCAATCATCCCTTACCCCTACTGTCTCTTTCTACCTGAAACTATGGGACCACCACCGGTTTCGACTATCCTTGACTACTGTAGGACTACTCCGGATGTCTCTCCTATGTTTTCAGCTCCTGGTCCCGACTATTCCCTCTTCGGTTGGGCAACATTTTGAACCTCCAGGGGATCCTCTCATTCCAGACATTAGCTGACCAATTCGATCTCCCCCTGAGAGAACAGTACAGGTACCTGCAGGTTTCCCATTTCATTAGATCCTTCCAACCTGCACTCCTTTTAACCAACCTCACTTGGTTTGAATGTCTCTGCCTACACCCGTCTCTCACTACTAGACTCATATCACGTATCTATACAGGAATTCACTCTCCCCCCTCTGATGTGAAGACGAAGTACATGCTATACTGGTAGAGAGTTCTGGGCTCAGAGCTTTCTATTGAGTCATGGGATAGGATACATGCGGCGGCAGCCAGGAGTTCCTTGTGCATCACCACAAGGAGAGGGCATATAAGATCCTATACCGTTGGTACCCAACTTCTGTCCATTTACACAGAATATACCCCTCTTCCTCCTCTTTTTGCTTCCGGGGGTGTCAATTCCCGGGAGACATGCTTCATGTTTGGTGGTCTTGCCTGTTTGCCCAGCGCTTCTGGCCCATGGTGCGGTCCCTTGTAGCTGATGTCCTTGGAGTTAGATTCGACCAGGACCCCTGGTTACTGGTCATGGGGTTGCCCCCAGATCACACATCCAGATGCCGTTCTGCTGTCACACATGCTTCTGGCTGCTAGATAACTATTGGCCTCCTCTTGGAGGAAACCCTCTCTACTCAATCTGTGCTCCCTGGATTGAGTATACTGAATCTCTGGATCTCCTGGCTGGTCCACTGTGATTCCAAGTTCACTTATACCTATGCATGTCAGTGCTCCTGCGAGATGGCCCCATTCTCCCACTGTCCGCAAGGATGGCCTGACCTGTCCTTCCCCTCACACTTCTCCCCCTTCTTCCAAGGGGAGAAAAAAAACTGAGGGGATATGTGCTTGTCCGCACATATGAAAAATGGACCATACCTAACGGTTTGCCTTGGAGGAGACTGGCTCCCAAGCCTGTGTCCTGGTAGATATGACACTGCAGAAAATCCCTTTCACTTAAGAATGTTGGCTTTAACAGCCATGCCACCAAAGCCAGTCTCACCACATATACCACAGTTGACCCTGGAATAACAAATCTGGTCTGGGAGGTAGATAGATCAGATCCTGAACAGATAGGCTGACCAGACCCACGAATTATGCCCTCCATTCTGATCTTTGGATCAACCTAGTGATGAAAAGAATTGGGGGAAACACATAAAAGAGCTGAAGGCTCCACAGGATTGTCATTGTGTCCATCACAAAATCCAGGGCATCCCCTGTTTGACAGCAGAACTCTCCTGTCCTCAATGGTTGACATGAGCTTAATCACCAGCATTCTGCAGTGCTGGACTATCAGATAAAACAAATTCAGCTGGAGTTCCCAAAATTCTGGATCTACATCTTGGTGACTTAGAAAGTCCAGCACTATGTTTTCTACTATTAGAATGTGAATGGCTAAGCTGGCTGGAACATGGGGGTCCACCCAGCTGAGGAAATCTCCTCGCTCCATGCTACCTCTGTTAGTCCCTCCTGGGCAATTAATGCATGCCACAGCTTTGGCGTTGTTCAACTGTATCCTTACCAGAACCCACGTGAGAACTGGGGACCAATGAAGGCGATCCCGCTGGATTGCCCAGAGTTCTAGAATGTCACATAGTAACAGTTATGGATAACAGGCTTGTGTCCCGTGCTGGCATCTATGATGACCAGAACCCACTCTGAGATCACCAAGTGCCTATGGTCCTATGATCCTCCCTGGCCGCCTGTGAGAGAGTCATCTGATGAAGGGGGTGCTCTGGATTCCCAAACCAAGAACAGAGAATGTCCCTCTGGAGTTCCTCTCATGTGGAATGGAGAGAAAGGGACCACATCCAGGGCTGACACCAAATGATCTAAAACCCTCATGAAGTCCTTGATGGCAGCTGAGGACCAGCCCAGTGCCTAAGACATGTCACGGAACAAAATCTGACTTCTCCTTTGGCAGAAAGACCCATGCTAAAGGGTGTTGAATTTCATGCCCAGGAAAAACAGAACCTGTAAAGTAAATGGAGAAGACTTCTGAAGGTTTAAGATTCAGCTGTGGTGAAAAAGAATATGGGCACAGTCTTTGACATGGCGAGCCAAGCGCTCCCCTGAAGAAGCCTTGTTGAGGAAGCTGTCCAGATACGGTGTCAGAGATGCCCTGGGTGTGAATGAACGTGGCCATTGCTGCCATGATCTTTGAGAAGATATTGGTGCCGAAGTCAGGCCAAATGGCTGAGACGTGAATTAGTAATGATTAGAACCTATATCAAAAAGCACATAGTGTTGAATTTCAGGGGTATCAGGACGTGTAACTACAAATCCGGAAGATCCAGGAAAGCCAATTACTCCCCCGGGAGCATCTCTGGAATGACAGAAAGCAAGATTTCATCTTAAAGCTCAATGCGACCAGAATGGGGTGGCAGCTGCCTTCCATCTTGGGAACCATAAACAGGTTGGACTAGAAATCAGAAGAATGCTCAAGGGCTAGGACTGGCACCGGCACCTGTTTTTCCAGAAGAGAGTCCACTGCCTCTTGGAACAGTCTTGTCTGGATCCTTTGACAAAAAGAACAGATATGGAGGAATGGATTCTATGAGGTACCCTTCCAATATCATCCGCAAAACACACTGGTCCTTCAGAAAATGCCCATGCATCTCGAAAAAAGGGACAGAGAACAATGGACCAGGATTCCGTAAGTCATGCGGAGGTGGGTTTTGTTAGACAGCCTTCGAAGCAGATTAATTGGGTTGCCAGGCTTGTCTGGGCTTTATGGTGAGGCGCACTTGAGAGGTTTGTGAACTTTGCACCCTCTACACCCCTCATTTAGAAGGGGATGAAAAATATGTGCCTTCCACACAAGAAAGGATGACTGGTGGAAATCGGAGGCAAAAAAGTGATCTTACCACTTGTAGTGTCACTGTTGATCCGTTTCATTTTAGGCTCAAAAAGTGACTTAAAAGAAAGAATTCACAGCGCTAACGCACCATAACAGTTACTTATAATATGCAAATATAAAATGAGAATCCAAGTGAACAAATATAAATAACAGCAAGGAATGAGGGAGTTCTCCAGCCTCCCAAAAGTGAGGCCAAAGCCTAAACAAAAGCTAATTTAACACAGAACAAACCAATGCTCCTCCATATGAAGAATCCAAATGTGAACCCTGTGTATAGCATATATTATACCACTTTAGTAAATTTTAAGCTTTTGTTGCATAGTTTGGCTAATGTAGCTGGATAGCAGAAGCGTTGATGGTGACACCTATCCCTTGCAGCGGGCCAAAGCCGGATATCCGATCCTGGTTGAGCTGGGACCCTGACAAAGATGGTAGCAGATGCACAACGGTGTTGGTCTCAGACAAAAGGACCCAGTGAGGACCCCAGATGCAGACCTTCTAAGCTCACACTCAACAAAAAAGGATCTGCCCCAGATAGCAGGCTGAGACTGCTTAAGGTTCGACCATAGGGCAGTAGGGACTAGCCCTTTAACTGTAGCAGGCTGGGACTGCTTAAGGTTCGACCGCAGGGCAATAGGGACTAGCCCTTTAAATGTAGCAGGATAAGACTGCTTAAGGTTCACCCAAAACACGTACGGAATATTTCTCACCATACAATGATGGAGATAGAGTTGGATAGTAATGACAAGTGTGAAGGAAATCCAACCACGGTTTGAACAGAACATGACTAGGATCTCCAAAACTCTAATAACCCCAGACACAGAGCAAACAGGAGCACTACCACCATTGAGTGATCGACTACTAATAGTACGATTCCTACACCACTTGTACCCACAGGAGTATAGGGCAAACAAAGTTAAGGAAACAGATCGTCAACAAAGATAAACATCCTCACCCCTGCTACCCCTGACACCTATGCCAAGACCACAGCTATTAGTGGAGTACCCCAGTACTCTAAGAGATGGGACAGCTGAGAGATGTGGCATACCCAGTTTTGGCTTGCCCTGCAGTAGAAACATGCTGTTGAGCTGAGTCGGCCAAGAGCCTCATAGGCAGATGTGGAGACCCAAATCAAAGGTAGCTATAGGGGTGTATGTAGGAGAATACAATAATATCGTCTGTCGTCTGGGTCGAGGAAACAGATATACAGGTAATATAGTGAGTACAATAAATTCCTCCCAGGCACTTAGGCCAAAGATACGATATATGGGGTAAAATAGATAAGCAGAATCCATACTCCGTAAACGCAAGCCAGGAGGCAAACAACCGGGAGGACAATCAAAGTACACAAGCAAAGGTTGAAGATACAAACAAAGTCAGGTCAATCCACAAACAGACTAGAATAATTGGGCCAGGAGGTTACAGGGAACTAAGGCTATAAACCCTAGCTGACCAATAGAACCCCAGGAGGAGGAGGGAGTGATTCAAGGGGAGACAGACCAACATAGATGCAAATGGAAAAAACAGACAAAGACAGGCCAGAAGGTTTAACAGGAGAATCCTGATCGACGCAGACCAAAATAAGTGCAAAAGGAAAAACCAAACAGATAGTTCAGAATTGTGAACAGGAGAATCCTGACAAAAGTATGTTTAACCTTGCCCACCACCCAAAAAGGGACTTACCCTGAAAAGGAAAGGCAACCAGCGACCTCTTAAAAGAATGGTCTACAGAGCAAATCTTAAGCCACGGGGTGCTGTGCGCAGCAAAAGAAAATCCAGAGGTTTGTGCAGAGAATCTAGCAGCTTCAAATATTGCCTCTGAGATGTTGGCCACAACAAACAAAAAGGCCTTTTTGGCAACCTCAGCTTGCAGAATATCAGAGTTGCCCACACCAAAAGCTACCACCCTATTGGCTCAGGCAGATGAAAAAAAAGGCCTCAAATGCTACTGAGGCAGCACTAAGGAGGCCTTTAGAAGAAAAACAAACTTCTTATCAGCTGGCTTTTTTAAGGCCCACGGCGTCCACAAGCAAGAGGGCGGTGTTCTTTGGAGAAGAAGTGCAAGGAAAGTCAGCCTATGAGTAGGATAAGCAAGAGAGAAAATGGCCACCAGTAAGAGTGTTAGCCAATTGGAAGAAAGCCAGTGAAACAGGCATTCTGGGGACTATAGTCTTCTTGCTAGTTGCATAGCAATGGCTACAAATTAATTTGTGAATCGCTACAGCCCCACTAGACACTCAAAAAGTGGACCAGATGATAGGGGACGAGGAAACAAGATACAGACTCTCTGACTGCTGTAGCACAAACGGAAAAAAAAAATCCATATAAAAGTCAATGAATGGAGCAAAGATGGAAGCGGGCAGGCTCCCATTCTTAAAGCGGAACTACCACCTCCACTAAAGTTGCCCTGCAATACTTATCCAGGTGGCGACTAGCTTTGTAATCATTATTTTACCTCTCAAAAGTGCCCACAAATAAAGTTATCCTTAAGCTTCCGAGACAGGAAGCCAGGCAGCACCGCTAACATCTTGAATGCGCGCCTGCGCTGTCAGTCCTCTTCACCCTTCACAGGCATTGCACTGGCCCGGACGGCTCCGGAAGAGACTGATGGCGCAGGTGCACAGGCTGCAGTATCCTGTCCGTCAGTCTCGGAAGCTTAAGGATAACTTTAGTTGTGGGCACTTTTGAGAGGTAAAATAATGATTACAAAGCTAGCAGCCACCTGCATAAGTATTGCAGGGTGGCTTTAGTGGAGGTGGTAGTTCCGCTTTAAAGGGGCCACCTCACTAAATGCCATCTACAAAAAAAAAAGCTTGTAAAAGACCCAAAATGCACAGAAAGGGTTAATCCAATAAAATAACTTCGAAAAAGGCAGCCATTTTCACTCCAAAGCCCTCTCAGAATAATAAAGATACCCATAGTGAGTGCCAGACCATAACTGAGATCACAGTTATGGAGAGGCAACACAGGTTGGAACATAAATTGGACCAAGGCACTCAAAGGGTTACTCACAAGTCTACTTTCTTCAGGTTATCACAGAGATCCTATCATGATGGAACACTTGGCAGAACAGGTCCACAGAGCACCTGTGAACTATGCAGTCCAACTCCAGGGAAGCCCCACGATAGTAACCCGCCTACTGTGGGATTATATAGTCCCAAACTAATAAAACTCTAAGAAAAACTAAGGCCATGCCCTTCCAGCTTGCTTGCAGGACACATGAATTCTGGGAGTTGGTAGGCAGGGGGTTGAGCTAGAGGAGGATGAGGAAGTCTCCACCCCAAAGACCCTGTATTTTGTGATGTGCCCTGCCCTCCAGGAGAAGGGACTTAAAGGGACACTAATGTCGCATAAAAAATGTTTTTTGTTTTGTAGATTAAAAAAAAAAAAAAAAAAAAATTCTGTGCTGCAAATCCCATCTCTCAAACCTTTACGGTTTGAGAGATATTCGATCCTAAAGTTCCCCCCTATCTCCCCTTCTCTCTCCTGATGTCTGGGGACCGACAGGCGGCTCTTCAGCAGAGCAGCAATAGCGCGATTTTAAAAGAAATACTTTATTGGAACGGTGTACGGTCTTGGTTTGCAAGCACACTTTTTAGACCGTTCCAAAGAAGTATTCCTTTTTAATGAGCACTATTGTGGCTCTGCAGAAGAGCCTCCTCATGTCGGCTGACATGGATATCCTGCTGTCAGCTTTACAGCTGACATCAGGAGAGAGAGAACTTCAGCGGTGAATATCTCTCAAACTGTAAAGGTTTGAGAGATAGGATTTGCTGCACATCAATTATTTTTCTTTAATCTACAAACCAAAAAAATATTTTTATGGGACATTGCTGTCCCTTTAACACCATAGTACCTGTGTTCCATATTGGACGTAAGAGAAAGGAGATTTCTTAGTCTGCAATCTAAAAGTTAATAACTAACTAGTAAAAATATGTAATCCCAAGAGATTGTATATTGACCAGTAGCTTTAAACAATATAGATGTGAATAATTTTCCTAAAATTATTTGTTATTGTAACATCAAGGAAACTGATGCACAAGGACGTATCATTAGGAGCAAATCTGTTTCTCTTCAAGAAAATGAACCTTGCAAATTCCAAACCATATCAGGTTTAATTTTTTTTCTATTTTCCATCACATGTTTCCTTGTAGCTATGATCACTTTGAATGTAACTATTCAACTCTATAGTGTTGTAAGGGTTAGATAAAGATGGTCCAAGCACAGTGGGTCTATGATATCGTAAAGTATGACAATGTCCCGTCACTCCTTATAAATTACTGCAGGTTTATAAGTCTACATATAAGTCTACATATTTTGTTCACTTTATTTGTTTGATGAAGGTGTGAATAACTGAAATGTTGACCCAAAAATACCACATTTGGTTATTTTGCCTGGAGAACACTAATCTGTCTGTATACTGTGAATGTGAGGAAGATAGCAGCACCTAGCACTTATCAAGTAAGGCAGGCATGTTATTCTCAATCTAAACTCTAAGAAGGACCTCAACAATTATGGCTAATAGTATATAACATGTTTAAAAAATAAAATAAAGGAATATATATATTTTATTATAAAAACAAATAATTTTACTAATGCATTCTGTTGAGAGGAAAATTAATGTTGAAAAGGAAAGAAAAGATGAGGTTGCAGAGGTAAGGTGAGAGGAAGTTAGGGGGAAAAAAGGAGGAATAAGGCTGCAGAGAGGCTGAATAAGGGAACGGGTGCAGAGCAGTAATGGACAAAGGAGGTATGATGGAGAAAGCAGAGGTTTTTTTTATGAAAGATGGAGCAAAAATTACTATTATCTAAATTGTAAACTGGTTCTGATTCAAGTTTTGAAATAATGGGATATTATAGTATTATGGTATTCTATTCAACAATCGTTGGTCAAACCGCTAACCTTAGCTGTCTACTATTCTCCCTTGGACTTTCTGTTCACTTATTAGTACAACATGCAATAGTGGGGAATGACAGTGTTTCAGCCATTGCCTTATTAATCTATTGTTCCAGTTATTAACATACTAAAGTGGCATACAGGAGTGAAGTTAGTGTATCAGTTCAGATTGTTCACATTCAACTATCCCAGGACCTGGGACATAATTTTAAAGTGGTATGGAAGCTTCAGGGAGAGTAACAAGGAGGGTGTAGAAGTAAAACAATCTTACTATCCCATAGGACATGCTTTTGGACTCTGCTTATTTTCAGAAAAAATAAGATTAAGTCCTTGCTGTTAAATCCTTTTCTCTTAGTCCATACAGGTTACTGGTAACTTTTGGTAGGTGATCCGCCCCTTTAAGTAGGCAGGAACAATTCTAGAATTGATTGCAGGGGCTGGAGCCTACCTTCCCTCCTTCGCTGCAGATAGCCAACCAGCTCCAGAAAGATTTGATACACTAACTATTGACTAGATAGTAGAAGGGAAAGAAGACTCCTGTGAGCATCACCCCAAAGGACCCCTACAATCTGCCACAGGACAGCCAAGCATGGTCCCTTGACAGGGTGGGAAATCAGTAACCTGTATGGACTAAGAGAAAAGGATTTAACAGGTAAGACTAAAATCCTCTTTTCTCTGTCATCCATTACAGGTCACTGGTAACTTTGGGATGTCCAACCATTGAGTTTCACAGAGGAGGGAAGTAAAGCAAAGACCAGGCGCAAGGCCCCCAAAGTCACCAGAGCAGATATGAACCATCAGATCAGAGACAGCCCAACAAAACAACTGAAGTGTCAACGGAAACAGAACAGGGGTAACAACACCTGAAGAACTATTACACAGCACACAGAATTAGAGACAACAGGGCTCAAAAGTGAAGGAAGCACCAAGAACGGAGAAGATCCTAGCCAGGCAAGACTGACTCCAGGATCTTCCTCCCAAAGCTGGCGTCAGCCGATGCCAGCACATCAACACGGTAGTCCTTCGAAAAGGTGTTCACAGATGACCAAGTGGCAGCCTTGCAGAACTGATCAGCGGAGGCCTGATTCTTGTAATCACAAGAAGCCCCAATAGATCTGGTAGAATGAACCGTAACCCGAAAGGGAACGGGCTTCTTCCTCAGCTTGTAAGCCTTATGAATAGTGGACTTGATCTAAGACACAATAGTCACTTTGGATGCAGGTCTTCCTGCCCTGGGGCCCTCAAGAATGACAAACAGCACATCAAATTGTCTAATGGACTCGGTGCAATGTACATAAAACTTGAGACAATGCATCACATCTAACAAGTGGAGATACCTCACCTTGTCAGAGGTAGGGTCAGGGCAGAAAGAAGGCACTACAATCTCCTGATTAATGTGGAACTCAGAGACCACCTTCAGGAGAAACTCCTCAGAAGTGCGAAGCACCTCCTTGTCTTTGTGAAACACCAAAAAGGGTGATTTACAAGACAGAGAATGTAACTCGGCGACACGGCGAACAGACATGATCGCCAAGAGAAAGGCAATTTTCCACGTCAGCAGACGTAGAGGAATAGTAGTCAATGACTCAAAGGGAGGGCGCTGAAGGACACCCAAGACCAAATTAAGATCCCACTGAGGAACGGGAGTCTTAAACACAGGACGAGTATGAGCAACGCCCTGGAAGGAAAACCTTGACATCAGGAAGAATAGCAATGCACCTCTGAAAGAAAACAGAGAGAGAGCAGAAGTCTGAACCTTAAGGGAACTCAAACTGAGGCCCTTATCCACACCATCCTGCAAGAAGGCCGGGACCATAGGCAGCTCAAAATCCTGAGAGATCCCTATCAGCACACCACGATAGGAAGGTCGACCAAACACGATGGTAGGCCTTAGAAGAAACCGGTTTGTGGGCACTAAGCATAGTAGCCACCACACTAGAAGAAAAACCGGACTGTACCCGAACTGGGCATTCTTTCAGCTGGGGAGTCCAATGAAGAAGGGCATGTAATATCGCCCAGAGCTCCAAAACGTTTATGGGAAAGAGAGATTCCTCTGGAGACCACCGACCTTGTGCATTCAGGCGACCCAGGCCTGCTTCCCATCCAGAGAGGCTGGCATCTGTCGTCACTGTGGTCCAAGAAGGATACTAGGAAGGACTTGCCCTTCAGCAGACTGGAGAGGTCAAGCTACCAGGGCAAACTTGGTTCCACATGAAGAGGAAGTGACAAGGACGTCTTCAGAAGGTCCGGCTGACCCCTGCGCACACCTGGATCATGGACCTTTGGAGTTCCCTGGTGTGAGCCATGGCAAATGGGACCACTTCTATGGTGCAGATGAATTTCCCCACTAGAGAGGACAGCTTCTTGGCTGGAACCGGATCGAGAGCCAGAACAGCAAATCCTCTTTCGTTGATCTGGTGAGCCACTTCCTCCATGAGAAACACCATGCTCTGCAGGGTGTCGAAGAGAAGGCCCAGGAAGACCAGACACTGGGATGGGACAAAATCCGACTTGTCCATGTTGATGATCCACCCATGATGGAATGTGATGAAGAAGTTCCGCAGAGGGGGGCTTTCAGAAGCAGGTCGTCCATGTATGGAGTAACTCTGATGCTGTCCTGGTGGAGGACGGATACTAAAGCTCCCAGGACACGGTTGAAGACTTGAGGAGCTGTAGTCAGACCAAAGGGAAGAGCTGAAAACGGAAAGTGGCCACGGTCCCAGGCAAATCTGAGATACTGCCGGCTCTCTGGACGAATGGAGGTATGTAGATACGCGTCCTGAAGATCCAGAGAAGCAAGGAATTCCCCCAGGGACATAGCAGTAATCAACGTCCTTAGGCACTCCTGGTGATGAGTTCTGATCATAAAGGAATCTAGATCTTTCAAATCCAGAATGGGACGACAACCACCGTCCTTCTTGGAGATCACAAAGAGGTTTGAGTAAAAACCCATACCTCTGTGCTGAACTGGAACAGGCTCCAGAACATCCTTGTCCAGAAGGGCCTGCATAGCGCCACTGAACAGACAGCGTTTCCCTAGGGGTATGAGAGGGGAAAAAAAAGAAAGGGAGGAAGAGAGACAAAATGGATCCTGTACCTTTCTGTCAACACCTGTAAAACCCACGGGTCCACCACTGAACCCTCCCAGACATTGTGGTAGTGATGCAGACGGCCACCCACAGCCGAGTGGGGACCCGGGTTCGGTGAGTCATGCCAAAGTAGTCTTGGAAGCCTTAGGCTTAGAGGAGACCTTGGGCTTCCATTGCTGTTTGGGCTTGGATGAGGCACGTGGAGCTGATGGAAATGCCTGGTTCACTGGACGTGTCTCAGTCTGGAAGGGACGAAAAAACCTGTTACGCTTGAGAGGAGTTTTTTTCCTTGGGACCAAGGGTAGAAGAGTACTCTTACCCCCTGTGGCCTCACTAATCAGATCCTTAAGATCTGGCCCAAATAAGGATGTACCCTGAAAAGGTAAGGAAAGCAAGGCTTTCTTGGAAGCAGTGTCAGCAGACCAGATCTTGAGCCAAAGAGGCCGTCTGGCAACCACAGACATGGTAGAAACCCATGCCACCAAACGGATGGTATCAAATAATGCAGCAGAAACATAGTGCTGGGCCTCAGAGATGTTGGCAAGAAGCCGAAAAATATCCGAAGAAGGAGCACCCTGACGTACAGCCAGGGTGAGCTGTTCAGTCCAGACTGCAATGGCCCAGTTAACCCATGCTGCAGAAAACGCTAGATGCATGGCAGTGGCAAAAATGGACTTGAAGGAAACCTCAAGCTTCTTGTCAGACCAGTCTTTCAGAGCGGACGCATCAGAAACTGGGAATGCAGTAGACTTAGATAGCCTGGATATAGGAGCATCCACTTTAGGAGGATGAACTCACTGAGCAAGTGCAGCCTCAGAAAAGGGGTAAAGAATAGCAAACTTTTTGGAAACAGAAGGCTTTCTGTCCAGAGATTTACACTCATCAGACACAAGGCGGTCAAGAGTGGGGTTAGGTGGAAAACAAGTAAGGGGCTTTTTAGGCTCCTGGAAAACATCAGAGGGATCTGAAGGAACCTCCTGAACTAGGGGAATGTTATGGTGGTCAAGACAGCCCTGATCAGGCCCTCAGCCGAAGGCTCAGAATCAGCCTCAAAGGGGTACCAAAAAAACTGAGAGGAGCCCACAGCAGAATATTCCTCAACATCTGAATCCACTAACAGTTCCTCCTCAGAGGAATCTGACAGATCAGGTACTCCCTACGGTTTTGGCAGGGAAGACTTGACTGAAAAAGGGGTCTGTCATGAGTGAAAGACTCTCTGTAACTGGGATGGAAAGAGTTGTAATGTAGACCGAAGATCTCTGGTAGCAGCCTTGAACTCTTGCACCCAAACTGGCTCTATTGCATGGCTGAAGGTCCCTGGGAGAGACTCAGGGACATCAGAACATGCTGGGCATAAATGGCCTGAGAATTCTCTAGGTAACCCGGAATGACAAGAGGAGCAATGTGCAATAGGGGACACAGAGACCCCAGCGTCCTTAGTCTTGGGCCTGGCCCCAAGCTCCAATGGATTAGACATTCTCACAGTGTCAAAAACGTTTAATATAATAAATCACCCAATTACAGTGTGAAAGATTCAAATTTCACCCCAGAAATCGCTAAAATACACTTATCTGGCAGCCGAAGGGTTAATCTGCAGAGGAGACAAGTAGAGTGCAAGCCCTGCGCAGGATACCCGTTCTAGAAAAGGCAGAAAATGGCTGCTGCGGCGGGAGCCAATCAGCAATGAGCGCGCGAAACAAGCACTCATGGGAAAAGTAGTGTTCCCAGAATAAGTACCCCAACAGTGCCCAAAGCCCCCTGAGCCATGTTCCAAACTGTACAGTCCCATAGGAGTGAATGGAGAAATGGCGTCTATACGGAACTCAAATTTTGTCAAAGTTAAAACTGTGAAATAAAATTACATGAAGCATCACTAGAACAAGTTAGGAGACCCAAAAAACACTGAACCCAGAAGGGAAAGTGACAATAACCCCCCAAAAGATGCAAACCAGCAGCTAAAGGGTTAGGTTACCACATAAACCTGCTCCAAAACACCCAACAGACATACACATATATACCCAATGAGTGCAGGAGTGTGCAATAAGAACTCCCAAGGAAAACCCCTGTGCGGAGGGGTACTGTGGGACATGTGGACACCTTTCCTGCAGATCTTCTGTCTTCAGATTACCATGTATCAAGAAGCCGCCTTGGTGGGCAACTCCTGAGGAAAGAACTTGCAGCCAAGATTTTCCCCCCAGGGCTTAAGGTCCACAAAAAGCACCTGGATACAGAGCTAGCCACATCTAAGGGCATTGTCAGTTATGGTAATCCGCCTAATGGTGGTATTCCATTTCTAACAGAAAAATAAAAAAATGTCAAACTATAGCAGAACTGTTCTCTTGCCTGTGTCTTCACCAAGGAACAAATCTTTCTGGATCTGGTTGGCTAGCTGCAGCCAAGGAGGGAAGGTAGGTTCCACCCCCTGCAATCAATTCTAGAATTTTTCCTGTCTACTTAAAGGGGCAGATCACCCACCCAAAGTTACCAGTAACCTGTATTGGATGACAGAGAAAGTGTCTTAGAAGTTTGTTTTTTGTTTGTCGAAATGTTAGCCTGAGGGTTATTGGTACTCCATGGATCTCTTACAATCTGCTTTTCTCATTTGAAAAATGGTAAGAGCTAGACACTATTTTAAAGTTTCTTTACATTAATTGCATTTTTAGTACTATCAAACTATACAAAGCCCAATCAGAAGGCAAGCTGCTCATGCAAAATAATGTAGCACAAATACCTTTCGTTAAAGCCACTGGTCCAAAGTAGTTGGTGTCCATTATCATTCTGTCCACACTGATTTTTGTGTTTATGATTGTGCCACGGTAACTTATACCAGCATTATTAATGAGGATGTCCACTTTCCTCACAAGTTGCAGGATCTCTTTAGCTGCACTGTTTACAGCCTCCACATCAGACAGGTCAAATATCACCACATGTGGCTTGTGTACCTGTGGAACAGGGGATAATGCAAAATGCATTAACTATGTCTGACACAACACTATTAATAGGTTGTGTTCTCACAGTCCTACATTGTTATTATTACCCCATGTTTTGCAGAGCAAAGTAATATTTTCCCTGTTAACAAAATGTATTAAAATGTAAAAAAAAAAAAATCTGCTTTTTTAGTGACTGATTAATCATTCTATATAAAAATAAAATGGTCATTTAATTTCTTGAGTGTAATATTTTTTTCTGTAACTTCGAATATATTTTTTAAAACCACTGCACTTTTACACTTACTAAGCAATGCATTACTGAAAGGAAAGATAACATCTGCAGATCATAATAATGCCCACTACTCTTAATCTGAACAAAGAATCCTAATGGCCATTATGAATCAAAGTTGACTGCATTTGGTTCTACAAAATAAACTTTAATTAGTACAGGACATCATAATCATCGAGACATGAAAGAAACAGGAAAAAATAGAGGGCACCAATTGTGCCTTATCACACAATTTATATCAAAGAAAAAAAAATTAAAAATGCGCTCACTTTAATCAACGGCTGAAAGCAGCTTATACAGACCATCAACTGTATTAGTATGCAGAGATAAAAAAAATATTCCTTACTCAGGTAACAGCTCAGACTGCAAAAGACTCTCCCACTTCAAGTAAATTTATTGTATTTAAAATCAATTAAAACAAAACTAAAATGATTTTTGCATTTTGCAACAGTAGTTGCTTTATAGAATATGCCTGTTCATTTTGGAGAACCAATCCATGCATAATGAATGCATAATAGCCTTTGGTACTTACTGCCTATATTATGTTGATTGTTTATGTTTGTTTGTTCTTTGTTAGAAGGTAAATTTAATAAAAGTTGATTCAGAGGAAGGAAAAATAATTTCAAATTATGTACTAAAACAATTCCTTTCTGACTCCAAAAGGGCACAGGATATCCAATATGTTTCTGACAGTTTCTACAGCAGGCATCTATAACATGTGGCCTTGCAGGTTGCATATGACTCTTTATCCTTCATTGTGGCCTCCACACAGGGCTGCAGTGAAGAAATATATATGTAGAAGGGAGAACATACTCACAGCAATGTGAACTTTGCTGCAAGTTTGTTCTCCCTTCTACATATCTGTTTGTGCGTGGTCAAACAGGAGACCATAGGAGATTATGCACAGGCCTCTGAGCCTCTGGAGTGTGGATCCATTACTTTCACTACTGCAGTGAAAAAGCCTTGGTTTCTAGAGTAGTCTACAATGCACTGCAAAGCAATGGGTTGGAGATCTCTCCAGCAAGCAATGAGTTGATGTAGATCTCAAGTCTTTTCTTTCCCCATGCAGCAAGCATCACACATGGCCCCAGCTAATGAGGGTCTCCATCTGCATCTCCCCATCTTTTCTGTAGTCTTAAAAGATGCCTCCTTGTTTTTTTTTGCTCAGCTCTTTGAACTGAAAGTTATCCAGAGATTTTCGTATCTGACTTGCATATATTTATAAATGGTAATTATGACGCCCCTTCTCTAATGTCAACAAACTCAAATTTAACTAGTCTCCCTTTATAACTAAATTATTTCCTTCCCTTTATCAGTTTTGTCACACATTGCTGTATTCTTTTCTGTTTAATCATAAGATTTTAGTGAACTTACCATTAAATCCTTTTGTCTTTAGTCCACATGGAACCATGGGGTTGAGTTCCCACCTCCAGGAAGGCAGGGCACTTCAGAAAGACATTGTCTTTGGGTGGAGACTCCCTCCTCCAACTCAATACCCCTGCCCTAATCCACATTTATGTGTGATAAGAAACACAGAAAAAGTAACAGAGTGGGAAAGAAGAGAAGGAAACCCCCTAAACTAAGGATCCAAGAGGACTACTCTGCCCCGGAAAAGGAACATTTGTAAGTTTTTCTCCAGGTGGGAGTCCTGTCTTCCACATGGACTAAAGAGAAAAAGGATTTAATGGCAAGTTGCCATAAAATTGTATTTTCTCTTACGTCTGATATGAAAAACAGGAAGCATGGGGATATACCAAGGGTGATATACATCCAATGGTTCTTTGGAAACTCAATGTTGTGTTAGCAAGACCAATCTTTTTCAACTTTAAAGACTCTCTCAACCCAGGCTCAGTGCCACAAGGCTGACATAAAGCCAATGCAGTGCCTTAATTCAGGAAGGGAACTAAAACAAGACATGGGAATTACAGACCTGTAAATTGACTACAGTAGTGGGAAATCTGATAGACGGAATAAGGGATTATATTCACGACTGCACTGCAGAACATACGAATATTAGCAAAAATCAACATGGTTTTATGAGGAATAGATCTTGCCAAACAAGCTTCTATGAAGAAGCAAGTAGCAACTTAGATAATGATAAAGAAGTAGATGCAGCAGATCTAGATTTCTCAAAGGCATTTGACACAGTGCCACACAGAAGGCCGGTATATGAAATAAGTAAACTGGGGCTAGGGGATAGCTTTTGCACTTGGATAGAAAACTGGTTGAAGGATAGGGAATAGTCTGTGGTTGTAAACAGAAAATCTCGCAATACAGTTAAAGTTGAGAGTGAAGTATCTCATGGTTCAGTACTTGATCCACTGCTTTTTAACATGTTTATACATGTTCTGTAAATCGGTTTATAAAGCAAAATATCACTATTTGCAGATGACAGTAAATTATGCATAGTTATAAATTCAGAGCATGATATATGTCCTCTACAGAGGGATTTACATAAAATGGCAATTGGGCAAACAAATGGAACATGACGTTTAATGTGGGAAAGTGTAAAGTTATGCATTTGGGAAGAAAAATCTCAATGTTGCTTATGAACTTAGTGGAATCATATTAAGATACTCTTTGCTAGAGAAAGATCCGGGAGTCCTTGTAAACTATACATTTTGAAGTAGTGACCAGTGTCACACAGCAGTAGCAAAACCAAAGTTCTGTCTTGCATAAAAAGGGGTACTGAAGCAAGAAAAGATAATATTTTGCCACTGTACAATTCACTGGCAAGACCTCACCTTGAATATGCTGTGCAGTTACCTGTTAAATCCTTTTCTCTTTAATCAGTATATGGAACACAAGTACCATGGGGTTGAGTTCCACCTCCTACATGGCAGGGCACATTACAAAAGACTGGGTGTTTGTGGGTGGATACTCCTTCCTCCTCTGACTCAACCCTGTGTACTCCCAGAATTCATGTGACAAAGAGCCACAATGAATGAAAATATGCAGCCAAGAAGAATCCTCTGCCAAGGAATCAAACACAGGAAAGGTTTTGTCTCCAGGTGGTAGACCTGTGATCTATATGGACTACAGATAAAAGGATTTAACAAATAAGAACACTAAAATCCTATTTCCTCTTACGTCCAATATGGAACACAGGTACCATGGGGATATACCAAAGCTAGATTCCCAGGGAGGGAAAGGAGAAAAAGACTTCCCACAGGTCCCCATCATCGCAGAGTTCCTTAGGACTATCCAGCATCTGAATAACCCAAAAGCAAGTGTCAGGGGACACTAAACTAGCACAGCACACCAAAAGACAACAGAGCTAAAAAAACTAAACTACTGAACAACTGTCAGTAGAAAAAAGGAATAGACGTATCATTAAACAGGCAAGACTGCCTAAAGAACATTACAGACACTGATGTTGTAGAGTTTGTTAAAAAGTATGCAAGGAGGACCAACTTACTTCCTTGCACAGCTGTTCAGCCTAGGCCTGGTTCTTGTAGGCCCAGGAAGGACCCACGTATCTGGTGGAATTCACTGTGATCTTAAAGGGAAACTGCTTCTTCCTGATCTCATATGGTAGCCTTAATCAAAGACGCAATGGTTACTTTGGAAGAAGCGTGACCCGCTCTAGGACCCTCAGGGATGACAGTGAGTTAGCCTTATGAAAAGGCCTAGAATGGGGCACATAAAACTTAGTACAGAACACAACATCTAGTAGAAGGAGATGCAGGGTCAGAACAAAAAGATGGCATAACAATATCCTGATTGATGTGGAACTGGGAGACAACATTAGGAAGAATATCCCAAGAGGTACAAAGTACTTCCATATCCTGGTGAAAAACCAGCAATGGAGGTTTTCAAAACAGTGCTTCCTGATCAGCTACCCTCCGAACAGAGAACTGTCAAGAGAAAAATCATCTTCAAAGCTAGATGGTGCAGAAAGATGGAAGCTTGTGGCTCAAACCATGGCCTCTGAAGAACATTCAAGAATAGACTGAGATCCCACAAAGAGGAAAAGAAATGAGCCACCCCTTGTACAAAAACCTTCACATCTGGGATGAGTGCAATTCTTCTCTGAAAATGAATGGAGAGGGCTGAAATCTGAACCTTCAGGAAACTCACAATGTGACCCTTGCTAACTCCATTGTGAGTAAATAAAAGCACCAAAGAGGTGCTGTGGGGACATGTTCTTGTCCGCACAACACCAGTGTAAGATGGACAAGACCCTATGGTATGCCTTAGAAGAGCCCGGCTTCCATACCTGGATCATGGTGGAGATGATATCAGAGGATAATCCCTTCTGTTTCAGAATGGTGGCCTCAAGACTGAATACGTTTGAGTTTTCAGTAGATTTGCTCAGGTTCAATAGAAGACTCTTACTCGATAAATTCTTAAAAAAGGGAAAATCAGGAGATGATTTGGATATTCCCTCTTCCGATGATGATCTTTTAGATGATTTAATCAAGCTCATAGATGTTGAGCCTTTGAGAGATATGCACAGCTACGAAAGATCCCTAAGAAAAAAATCTCAATTCACTCCTCTGTTTTCAATCTGTCCAGCAGTCCAAATTTTTAGTGAAGCAGTGATGAAGGATGTCTTGGAATTATCCAGTAATGTCACTAATAAGAATCTGACTTCTTTAGAATTCAAAGCTCTGAAAGAAATTAAGGACTGGTAGGATGTTTTAATAAAACCCTCAGATAAAGGGGGTAACATCATTGTGTGGCCCAAAGAAATGTACCTTAAAGAAGCATATCACCAATTAAATAATAAATCCTGCTTTAAAAGATTGTTAGGAAAGCCCACTAACAATCTTTTAGAGATATATAATAACATCATTCAAACAGTGATCCAGTTTTGCTGAAAACCTAAGTCAGAAAAAGATTTTTTGTTGGTTGAGTCATTACGCACACCAACATTTTATTTATTGCCAAAAATTCATTAAAAATAAAGAATGCCCTCCAGGTCGACCAATTCTCTTGGGAAATGATAGCTTTACCGAAAAAGCCAGCAAATTTGTGGACTGTATTCTTAGACCATCAGTTATCAGCTTGAATTCATACATCAAGGATACAACTGACATTTTGTCTAAGATTGATTCCCTGCCTACAAGTGATAACACTGTTTTGGCAATGTGCGATGTAGAATACTTATACACATCTATAGATCATGAGTATGGGATTCAAGCATCAAGGTATTTTCTTGATGTAGACAAAAATTTAAATGCTGATCAGAAAATCTTTGTGTTACGTCTCCTGTCATTTATACTGAACTCTAACTACTTTGCATTTGACAGTGCACCATATCCAACAAGTGGAGATCCCTCTCATCAGACTTAGGGCCAGAACATGGGCTTCTGCACAACCCAGGATGTACTTGTCCTTGGACCAAGAGTGACTGCTTCGAGAGCCCCCTTGCTTATTGATGTAAGCCACAGCCGTGGAGTTGCCAGATTGAATTCTAACTGGATGACCCTTCAGCTGAAGAGTCAAATAGACCAGGGTGAGCCAGATCGCCCCGAGTTCCAGAACGCTGATGAACTGAAGAGATTCCTAAGCAGTCCATCTGCCCTGGATCCCCAGGTGACCCAGAACCACACCCCAGCCCACTGGCTGGCATCAGTCATTACCATGGTGCACTCCAGGATCACAAACATCTTCCCCTGTTCCAGGCTGCACCTGTGCAACCACCACTGTATACCCTATCTGACTTTCAGAGAGAGGGAGAGCTACCGATCCAGATTCCCACGCCATGTCCGGATGAGAAGTGTCAGGCTTTTCCTGGTGTGAGCCATAGAGAAGGGCATCACTTCTAGGGTAGACACCATGCAGCCCGCAACCTTCATGTACTTCCAGACGGGAGCTGAGGGCCAGTCCAGAGCTTGGGATACATCCTGCAGAATCTTGCCCTCCATCAAGAAGACCTTCCCCAGATGGGTACTGAACCTGACCCCCCAGGAATATCAACTCCTGGGAAGGAATTAGGGATGACTTCAACATGTTCTGGATCCACCCATGGTGGATCAGAATCTGGGCACATTCCTGGACCTGATGGGGTGGGAGCTCCTGCGACAAAGCCTTGAGTAGAAGGTCATCCAGATAGTGAATCATCCGAATGCCCTGGGAGTGAATGAAGGCCATCAAGGCCCCTAGTACCCTGGAAAACACCAGAGGAGCAGAGGTCAACCCAAAGTGTAGAGAGGTGAACTGTTAGTGCTCTGAGCCACTGGCAAAACGCAGATGGCATTGTCTGTCCAGGTGAATAGGGATATGCAAGTACGCATCCTGAAGGTCCAGAGAATTCTCCTGGGCACATAGCTGTGATGACAGAGCACAAAGACTTGACCTTGAAGCAGTCTACACATATGAATTGAGGTCCAGAACAGGGCGGCAGCTGCCATCCTTCAAGGACACCACAAACAGGTTTGACTAGAAACCTGAACCTCTCTTGAGGCGGTAATGGAACAGGAACTCTCTTTTCCAGAAGAGACTGGGCTAATTCCTTGAACAGACACAGCTTTTCCCATCTCTGGGGAACCCTGGACTGGAAAAATCTGAAAGGAGGAAGGGACTTGAACCCTATTCTCTACCCTTCTGAAAATACCCGCAAAACCTACTGGTCTGTAAAAGAGTCTGTCCGTGCTTTGAAAGTGGCGAAGATGTCCACGGGGGCATGCAGACAAGGATTCCACAAGTCATGAGGAAGTAGGCTTGTCAGACTTGGGCTTGGGAGAGGATCACTTTGGCCACTGCTGCTTGGGCTTGGAGGGGAGCACTGGGTAAAGGCCTGAGAGGCTTGCTGCCTTTGTGCCTCCATTAGGCGGTGGAAAAAAAGATGGTTTACTCTCCATAGTAGGGTGTTTGATCATCTGAGATAACAGGGTGCACTTGCCCCAAGTAGCATCACCGATGATCTGCTTCAGAGCAGGACCAAAAATAGATTTGTCATGAAAGGGCAAGGAAACCAGTGAATTCTTGGAAGAGTGGTCCGTGGACCAGATCTTAAGCCACAAAGTGCGCTGTGCAGTAACGGAAAAAGCGGAGGCCTTTGAAGACAACCTGACAGCTTCAAAAACTGCATCAGAAACATACATTTGAGCTTCTGACATGTTGGCCTTAATGGCCAAAAAGTCCTCCTTTGGACATTACATTCATAAGTTGTTATCCCCAGACAGCAATAGCTCTGTTAACCCAGGTAGAGGCAAAAATAGGCCTCAACGCAGCCCCAATGGCAGCAAGGATACTGTCAAGATTCCAATTTTTCACATCCCGAAGGCCTGCCATGTCTACCAGTAGAAGAGCGGTGGATTTAGAAAGCCTGAAAATAGGAGGGATCAACTGAAGGAGAAGAAGCCCACTGCGCCAAAGGTGTCTCTGAAAAGGGATACAGCTTAGAGAATCTCTTAGAGATAGAAACCTCTTATCAGGGGTCTTTCACTCATCCAGAAGGATCTGATCAAGAGTAGAATTAAGAGGAAAGACAGTAGAAGACTTTTTAAGTCTCTGGAATACATCAGTAGAAGAATTACCCTCATCAGGGGTGTCAGAGACCTGAAGGGTCTGTAAAACAGCCCTAATGAGCCCTTCAGCAGAGGGAGCAAGGTCAACTTCATAGGGGTCCACATAAGAGTAGGAAGAATCCCTTACTTCATGTTACGCTTCCTCTTTGTAACTCTCCTCCTCAGAGGATTCCATAAGTGTGGGCAAACTTGGGGCCTTAGGGGCTAAAAACCTGAAGGTGGTACGGGGTCTACAAGAATGAAGAGTCCTTTGTAGGAAAAGGGGAAATTGTGCCACAGTGGACTTCAAGTCTTTCACCCAGACTGGATCTTGTTCAAGGCTGGAGGGCCACAATGGGGTAGTGGGGGCCACAGTGCATGAGGGGCAGAGGGATACTCCCCCACTTAACATGAGAAACAGTAAGTAAGGGGGGTCAGAGATGCCCTTGAATCCTTTGCCTTAGATCTAGCCCCATGTTCCTTTGGATCCGACAACCTAACTGGAGTAGTGTCTAAAACAGTATAAATACCAAAAACTGTTTCCCAGAATAATAATTCACCCTAGAAAAGCCCAGAAAAGTACTTAAATGACAGGAGAAGGGTTAATCTGAGGAGAACAGAGAGAGGCAGCCTCTGTGTAGGATAAGCAAGACAGAAGTAAAATTGTGGCTGAAAACTGGGGAGCCAATTGGAAGAAAGCCAGAGAAACAGGCATTCTGGGTAATATAGTCTTCTCTGTTACTGTTGCTTGGTATGTGAACCGGATACCAGGGCATGAGGAGACAAGAAGAATGAGCCCACCCTGAACTCTGTATGACAAATTCTTGCAGAGATATGTCCCAAAGAAGCCTATCCCATAGAAGTCAACAGAGCAAGTGCGGCTGTGGCAGGAAGCGCTCTTAAATGTGCCAAAAACGAAAGTTTTAAAAAGTTTCTCAAAACCCCCAAAGACCCAAGGGGAAAAGAGGGAGGTAATAAAAATGCACAACTCTGAAGGAAAAACCACAAGAAGAGCCCCAACCCCAGAGAAACCAGCAGGGAGGGGGTTAATCAGAACTAAAGCAGCCATCCATACTCCACAATTCATAGAAAGACTAGAAATAAAAGACCCAACATGAGTGCAAGAGCTCAAGGCTGATAAACAATCCCTGTAGGAAGGGGACCATTGGGGGACAAGTGGACCATGACAATCAAAGGGTTACTCACCAATCTTCATCTTCTGTCTTCAGATTACCATTGTGAAGAGTCTCAGAGAGGCCCTGCTGGGAGTGAAAACTTGGGCTGCAAGGTGTCCACACAGCACCTGCACACTGGGCAATCCTCCTGGGGGACGCCAGGAATGGTAACTCACCTAATGGGAAAATTGAAACAACTCTATATCTAAGTAGAAAAAAAAAAATAAGCTAAAAAACTAAGCAGCAATGTCCCAAGCCTGTTAACTCTGTCAGGAACATATAAAAACTGGAAGAGTGGGGTTAGCTTGAAGAATGGGAGGGAAGGCTCCACCCTCAAAGACATTGTATTTTGAAATGTTCCGCCATCCAAGGAAGGAAGCTCCCCTGCCATGGTACCTGTATTCCATATTGGACAAAATAGAAACAGAGATTTGCTCTAAAAGGGCAAGGAAAAAAATACAACTACTGCCTGGGTGCTACTAGGTTAATAAATTCATATAAAATGAAATGGTGTATGACCATGAAACCAGTGCACACGCAGCACTTGTGCCAAAAAAGTGTTAATTTATTGTGTCAACGTTTAGGCCCCCTGGAGGGCCTTTATCAAGGTCTTGATAAAGGCCCTCCAGGGGGCCGAAACGTTGACACAATAAATTAACACTTTTTTGGCACAAGTGCTGCGTGTGCACTGGTTTCATGGTCATACACCATTTCATTTTATATGAATTTATTAACCTAGTAGCACCCAGGCAGTAGTTGTATTTTTTTCATATTAGGAGTGCCTAAACTTAACCTTTTATATATTAAAATAAAAACCACCTTTATTAAAGCTACAATAACAATAATAATAAAGATAATACCCCAGCCAGCCCCAGAACATACAACTGACAGGCCACAGTCCAATACCCAGACTGACACTAAACGGAGGCCTATACTTCTCAGAAAGGAGTAGAGAACCAGGATATAGTTCTTTCCCCTTAGGAATGGATAGGCTCCCAACAGGATAGAATACTATAGCATGGTACAGAATGGGGACAGTGGCAAATGGAGAGGAGGAAAGCACAAGCCACAGTACCGCAATACGAATAGCCCAATGAGTCGGCTACAAGGAAAGAGTAGACAGCTAGAGCTACAGTTCAGAACCAGAATGGTTTAGAGGAGTGGTTTTACAGCCGTTGCGTCTGATACTCTGCCTCCAATGAAGGCATATTCGAAACGCGCGTCAGGCGTGTATCGTTTGCAGTCTGCTCTCTTTTGTTAGTAATTGAGAGTTACTTTGAGCTGCTACATTGTAAACTGCAGTTACATTTGTGAGCAGATAGATGAAAGCAGACTATTTTATTTACCTATTTGAATGAGACTGTATGGTAGCTGAGGTGTAGCTCAGGAAGATATCTACATTCTAGATCATGGGTTGGCTTAGAAAGGAGTCAGAGTAACTTGTTAGGTACGCTATCTCAGTATTGAGCCTTCCAATAGGTCATATTTTGTTTTTAATCTCTTTTTTTTTTTTTTTTTTTTTTTTGTGTGTTGTAATATTATATGGCAAGCCGGTTTGTGCCCCAGTACTTTTTAGGCAGGGATTAACTAAAGTTATAATATATGGCAAGCCGGTTTTATGCCCCGGTATTCTTTTAGGCAGGATTTAGTTCAGTAGATGGCAAGCCGGTTTGTGCCCCGGTTTTTTTTTTTTTGTTTTTTTGTTGTTTTTTTTTTTAAGGTAGGGATTAATAAAAGTTAAGTTTTATTTATTTTTTGTTCTGTTAATTCATGGCAAGCCGGATTATGCCCGGTATGTTAGGTAGAAATTACATCAAGTACAGTTTTACTTTCTATCCTTGGTCTATTTATTTCATTGTGTGCTTGAGTATTTAGGTGTGCTAGTTAGGCAGGGTTATCTTTCGTTTCTTCTCTTTCTCAGAACCAGAATGGATAGACAAGCCGAGGTCATACACAGAGTGAGTAGTCAGCCAGAGCCACAAGTCAGAACTGGTGTGGATAGCCAGACAAGCTGGGGTCATATACAGAGCGAATAGTCAGCCAGAGCCACAAGTCGGAACCGGTGTGGATAGTCAGACAAGCCGGGGTCATGAACAGAGAGAAAGATAACTAGAGCCACAGGTCAGAACTAGTATGGATGGTCAGACAAGCCGGGGTTATACACGGAGCAATAACAGAAGCCAAATCAGGGTCACAATGAGGAGCAAATGTAACGAGTAATCACAGGAACACCACGTAAGGGCAACTGGCCATAGGCCCAGGGAAGTTCATATAGGTCCAAGCGGAGACAGGACTAAATTAGTCAAATTAACGCATACATATAAACAAGCACCAGCGCTCAGAGACAGAAATGCGCACCTGCACCCGTGTCCCTCAGACAGAGAAATGAAAACAGCACGAAGGTAACTGGCAGCACAGATGCCAAGGTACACCGTGATACTCTGTTGATCCAGTCAGAGTCAAATATAGCTCTCAACGTAGCTCCAGTGGCTCCAAAACAGCTCTGATGAGCACCTCAGCAGAGGGAAGAGTATCAGCCTCATAAGAGTCCCCATAGAAGTCCCCATCCTCAGAAGAGTTCCCCTCAGAGGAGCATATGAATGCAGGCATATTCTGGGCCCTAGGAGCCACATATCTGAAAGTGGTGGGGGCTTCCAAGACTGAAGGACGGAGAGAGGAAATTGTGCCAAAATGGACAACAAATGCATTATTCAAACTGGCTCTTGTTCAGTGATGGAGGGGCCAGGCGGAGAAGCAGGGATCCAGAATGTTCTGTTTGGTATGAGGAATAATAACCGGGGTGGGAGACGATGATGAGTCCTTAGCCTTAGGTCTAGCCCCATGTCCATTAGGATCCGACATCCTGACAGTAGTAGTGTATAAACTAGAATAAGTCACTAGTAACAGCTCCCCAGACTAATAATTAACCCAAGGAAATCCCACAAAGTACTTATCTGTGGCAAGCGAAGTGCATCTTAAAGGCGCCACACCCAAAAACTTAATTAAAAAAGTATTCCAAAACACCCAAATACCCCAGGGATCACGAGGGAAGTAATAAAGAGACATAAGCCTGAAGGAAAAAGCAGAGAAAAAGCACCCAACCCAGAGAAACCAGCAAGGAAGGGGATAAAAAGCATTAATGCAGGGAATACAGGGAATGGACAAGAAATAACATACCCAACATAAATGTGATAGCTCACAGGCTCAGAGAGGACCCCTGTATGAAGGCGCACAAGTAGGGACAAAGTGGACCAAGGAACTCAAAAGGTTACTCACCATTCTTCATTTTCTGTCTTCAAGTTACCATTGTGAAGAGTCTCAGAAAAGCCCTGCTGGGAGTGAAACCTTGGGCTGCAAAATTCTCTCCACAGGGCTGCAAGGGGTCCACACAGCACCTGCACACTGGGCAATCCTCCAGTGGAAGATAGCAATGGTAACCCACCTAATGGGGGAATTGTGACAGCCCCATATCTAAAGAAAAACAAAAAGTAGCTAAAACTTAGCAGCAATGTTCCAAGCCATGTCCAGTTTAGTCAGTAACTTATCAAAAACTGGAGGCAGGGCTAGGTTGGCCTGCAGAAGTAGAGGGAAGGCTCCACTCTCAAGACCTTGTCTTCTGATATGTTCCGTCTTTCAGAGGAAGACCAAAACCCCCATGGTACCTGTATTCCATGTTGGACAAAAGAGAAATATGTATTAGTGCACGAGTGCCCAGTCGGTAACAGCACATGATGATGATGTTTATGAATGGAGATCACTAAAATACATTGAACGTGGTTTAGAAAGCCAACTACTTGTAACAGCAAATATTTCATGAGAGCAGACACACTGAAGAAGTGAAATATGTTTTACCAAAAACTCTCAAGCAAGGATTTTAGTAATGTTCAAAATTTTCATAAATGTATGGCAAAATCAATTTATTGGGCATAAGTTTGCACAAGCTTAGCATAGCAAACAAAGTAAGAACAAATACCACATATAATACACACAGAATGTATAGGTGCACATAGGTATGTTGCTTACAGAGTCCCTAAAATAATCAACCCATCCCTTAAAGGGGAACGCTCACCTTTAAGTTCTCCTCATCTTAATGCTGCATTTGAGAATCTTAAAACCCTTTTAAATTTAATGCAGTATACCCGAGATTTAATCTTTTTAAAAAAAATAAGCCGGTGGCATCAGTTCAGGACAGGCTCTGCCACCCTCCCTAGTTGTTCCCAGTTATCTCCTCCCCTGACGGAAGAATACAGAGTGTGAGCTGGAGCGATCTCATTGGCAAGAGAGAGCTCCAACTCTCACACTGTATTCCTCCGTTAGAGTAAGAGGTGAGAATTGGGAACAAATGGGGAGGGAAAGAGATGAAGATTAACAGGTTGCAGGGCAGAGTGGTGCTGCAGCCTGTCCTGAAATGACATCACCAGCGTATTTTTAAAAGGTTAAATCTCGGGCTATACTACATTAAATAAATAAATACATAAAAATGGGATAAAGATTAACTCAAATGGAACATTAAGATGTGAAGAACTTTAATAGAGGTGATAGCTCCCCTTTAAAATAACATGCACAAGATCCCTTACTCTTGCAAATAAGTGGGGGCTCTGTGTCGATCACATGATCTTGCTTTATCTCTTCACTGACACTTTTTTAAATAAATGATGGGTGGATTTCTCAATCTATTCTAGAAAAAGGAAAGCTAGCAACTTTTGACCTTATGCAGAAGTAATTAGCCCTTGAGAGTCAGATAAATTGTTTATCACCTCTATGTAAAAATGCTTGAAATTCTATTCCTGGTATACTATTATTAATTTCAATGACATTTTAATGAATTTCTAGTAAAATACCATACAGGCGACAACCCTGGAAGTATGGATCAATACAAAAGTGTTATTTCCTTCAAGGTCCTCAGGCAGCTCATCCTGAGAAAGTCTCCCTTTCTAGATACGACAGTAAAAGAGGATTTTAGTCTTACCTGTTAAATCCTATTCTCTTAGTCCATATAGTTTACAGGTAACATGGGGAGGTGACAGCTCCTCCCAGTAAGCTGGAACAATTCTTCAAAGAAGTGCAGGGGTGGAGCTTCCCTCTCCTCCATAGCAGGCTACCTAGCTACTCCACTCCAGTTAGATTTGAGACACTAACCCATCTGAGCTAGATGAAGAAGATGGAAAAACACCCTGTGAGCATGGACGCGATAGGACTCCAAAGTCCAGCCACAGGAACAAATCATGGTCCCTTTCACTGGTTGGGAGATCTGTGAGCTATATGGACTAAGAGAAAAGGATTTAACAAGTAGGACTAAAATCCTCTTTTCTCTATCGTCCAGTATATAGCTTACAGGTACCATGGTGATGTACCAACATTAAATTCCCAGGGTGGGAAGGGAAGGAAAGGACCAAGCGCCAGTCCCCATGATACCAGAGTTCCCAAGGGTCTATCCAGGACACGGAACAACCCCAAATAATAAAGTGTCAACGGACACTGATAACTATACACAGCACACAAGAACAAGAGCCAACAGGGCTCAAAAGTTAAACAACAATGAGGTATAGGAAAGACAGATTTCTAGACAGGCAGAATTGCCTCCTAGACTTTCCTGTCAAAACTGGCGTCAGCCAAAGCCAGCACATCCACACGACTGTGTTTGGCAAAGGTGTGCAAAGAAGACCAAGTGGCCTCCTTGCACAGCTGATCAGCAGAGGCCTGATTATTATAGGCCCAGGAGGCCCCAACAAACCTAGTAGAGTGTGCAGTGATGCGAAAGGGAACAGGTTTACCTCTGAGCTCATATGCCTTGCGGATGGTAGATTTTATCCAGAAAGCAAAGGTCATCTTGGACGCCGCTTCAGCAGCCCTGGGACCCTCAGGAATGACAAAAAGCATCAATCTGACTCAGTGCGGTGCACATAAAACTTAACTCAGAGCACAACATCCAACAAGTGGAGATCCCTCTCCTTGTCAGATTTAGGGTCAGGACAGAAGGACGGAAGAACAATCTCCTGACTGATGTGGAACTCAAAGACCACCTTAGGAATAAATTCCTGAGAGGTACTGCGAACAGCCTTATCCTTGTGAAACACCAGGAAAGGCGGCTTGCAGGACAGAGCCTGCAGCTCAGCAACTCTGCGTACAGAGACCACAGCCAAAAGAAAAGCCATCTTTGATGTCAAAAGACATAAAGGAATGGTAGCCAAGGACTCAAAAGGAGGCCGCTGCAAAACTCCCAAGACAAGATTAAAGGTCCCATTGAGGGGTGGGAGCCTTATAAGCAGGGAAGGCATGAAGAGACACCCTGAAAGAAGACCTTGACATCTGGCAAAATGGCAATGTGTCTCAGAAAAAACAGAGGGGGCTGAGGTCTGAAACTTCATGGAAATAAGGCTAAAGCCCTTGTTCACACCGCCCTGCAAAAAGGACAGGATAGCTGGAAAATCAAATACTTGTGAAGACAGATCCCTGCCCACACACAAAGCATGGAAAATAGACCAGACCCTATGGTAGGCCTTAGAAGAAACTGGTTTCCTAGCCTGAATCATGGTGGAAACCACTGCAGAAGAATAGCCCTTCTGCCTCAAGATGGAAGCCTCAATAGCCATGCCGTCAAAGCCAGACGGTCCACATCCTCCTTCCACAAGTAACCCTGCAGAAGGAGATCCGGTCTGTGTGGCAGAGGAAACGGTTCCTGAGCAGACAAGGCATGTAGTTCTGGGAACCAAGGCTGTCTGTTCCAATAAAGTGCTATCAGTATGACTGAAGTGTTGTCCACCCAAATTTTCTGCAAGACCCTGGGCAACAAAGGAAGTGGAGGAAAGATGTATGCCAGATAAAGTCTCCATGGAATCGACAGAGCATCCACAGTAAACGCTAGGTGATCCCTCCATTGTGAGCAAAATATCTGAACTTTTCGGTTGTCCCTTGTGAACTGCTGGATCGAATCCTTCGTCAGATACACCATAGTCCACAGAGTATCGAACCAGAGTCTGGGGTACACCAGGTTCTGGGAGGGAACCGGGGCAGACTTGCCCATAATCAAGATCCAAACGTGTTGAGGAGGATCTAAGCACACTCCTGAACTTGACAGTCCAGAAGATCCCTGGAAGGTGCCTTAAGGAGAAGGTCATCCACATAGGTCACCACCTGGATCTCCTTGGTGTGCAGGAAGGCAACCAATGCCTCCAGAACCCGACTGAACACCTGAGGGACAGTAGTGAGCCCGAAGGGAAGAGCACTGAACTGGAAGTGTCCCATGTCTCAGGCAAACCTGAGGTACTGCTGACTTGCCGGGTAAACAGGGTAAACCAAGGATGCCAGAAATTTCTCTGGACACATCTCTATGATGACAGAATGCAGGGACTCCATCTTGCAGTGGGTCTTGACCACAAATTTGTTGAGAGTCTTGAAGTCCAGGATAGAACGGCAGCAAGCGTCCTTATAAAAGCCTGAACCTCTCTCCTGCTGAGGAACCAGGGGCAGAACTCCCTTTTCCAAGAGAGACTGCACTGCCTCATTGAAAAGCCTGAACTTTTCCTGTCCCTGAGGGGAGCGAGAAGGGAAGAACTTGAAGGGAATCCTGTAACCTTATGAAACCAGGTGTAATACCAACTGATCTGCAAAACAGCCTGTCCAAACACTTAAAAAGTGATGCAGGCGACCCCCCCACTGGACACAGACCACAGTTCGGCGAGTCATGCCGAAGGAGGTTTGGTGGGTTTAGGTTTGGAGGAGGTGTGTTTAGACCTCCACTGCTGCTTGGGTTTGGGGGTGGAAAGCAGGACCTGAGGTGGCACCAGGTTGACCCTAAATGCTTTGCCTGGTTTGGGATGAAAAAAGACTGTCGCTTCTCCTGAGGGTTGCATTTAGGAACCTGAGGCAACAAGGTACTCTTACCCCCAGTGGCCTCACTGATGAGGTTCTTCAGTTCAGGCCAAAAAGACAGGGACCCTGAAAGGTAAGAGAAATCAGTGATTTCTTAGAGATCAAGTCAGCAGACCAGATCTTCAGCCACAGCATACGCCTAGCAGTCAAAGAAAAGGCTGAGGCCTTAGCTTCAAGCTTAACAGCATCAAAGAGAACATCAGTAAACTAGTGTTGAGCCTCAGAAATGTTGGGCAAGAGGGATAAAATGTCTGCTTTTGGGGCACCCTTGTGGACAGCAGCAGTCAACTGTTCAGTCCAAACAGCAATGGCCCTGTTGGCCCAGGCAGAAGCCACAGTAGGTCTCAAAGATGCACCAATGGCTGTGAAATCAGCCTTCAAGACAGCTTCAAGCTTTCTGTCAGTAATTAATAGCTGAAGCAACCACAACTGCCAAGCCAGTGGATTTTTAAAGCCTGGAAATGGGAGAATCAACCTGTGGAAAAGTAGCCCATTGAGCCAAGGCAGCTTCAGAAAAGGGATACAGCTTGGAAAATCTTTTAGACAGAGCTAGATGTTCTTGGGGGGTTTCTACTCATCCAAAATAATCTGATCCAGAGTGGGATTAGGTGGAAAAACAGTACAGGACTTCTTGTGTCTCTGAAAGACGTCTGAAGTATCCTGAGACTCTACAGTAGTAGAGGGAATGTTCAAAGTAGTTAACACCACCTTAATGAGACCCTCCCCAGGGGGTTCGGGGTCAGCTTCAAAGGGATCCCCAAAAATTTGTGAAGAAGCTCCTTCAGAACACACACCATCCTCAGATTCCTCATCTGAAAGCTCTACAGAGGAGTCAGGAATGGCAGGGGCCGTGAACCTGAAGAAGATGGGGGCCTCCATGACTGAAGAACCCCTTGAATAGAAAGAGGAAACTGTGCCATAGACGATTTTATGTACTTGACCCAAGGTGGCTCATGATCATGACTGGAAGGCCCTGGCAGAAACGCAGGGGCCGCACCACATGAAGGGAATAAATGACCTGAGTATTCTTTGGTAAGCCCTGTTTGGCATGAGAAGCAATACATGAGGAGGTTCAAAGACGCCCCAGAGTACTTAGCCTTAGGCCTAGCCCCATGTCCTAGTGGAGCCGACATTCTACAGGAGAAAAGTATCAATATAATAAAGGAAGACCCAGATTAAAGATTTCACCCCATAAAGCCTAAAATGTACTTATCTGGCAAGCAAAGGGTTAACTTGAAGGAGGAGAGTTGAGGAGACCAAGCCCTGCATAGGATACTTGCGTTGAGAGGAAAACAAAACGGGGACCGCATAGGGAGCCAATCAGGAGACAGTCTGCATAGCGGGCATTCATGGGAAATGTAGTTTTCCCACATACAGAGTTCCAATTGCAGAACAGAATTCCCCAAAAGCCCCCAAGACTTGGAGAATGTCTACCGGATAGATAGGCAAGGGGAGACAATAAGAATGAGCCATTTCTCAACTCGGTACATAGAACGGTTGCAGAGATACATCCCAAACTGTCTGTCCCATAGAGATCAATGGAGAAATTCAAACATAACGTCTAAAAATAAAAAGTCTATAAAAAGTGTAAAACACATATAGAACACCAAGAAAACAGGAGTACATATCAAAGAAACAAATAAAGGTACTAAAAAGTTTCTCAACAGACCAATACTGGCAGGGAAGGTGGTAAAAGACCACAGAACTGCCCAAAATGCTCCAAAGACTCCCAGAACAGATATAAGGATACCCAACATGAGTGCAGGAGTTTTAAATAACTCCAATGGAACCCTTGTGCAGAAAAGAGCTGTGGGACAAGTGGACCATGGCACTTAAAGGTTTGCTCACTTTTTTACAGGTCTTCTTTCTTCAGATTACCATTGCAAGGAAGAAGCCTCAGAAAGACTGCCTCTGGAGAGAGACTCATGGGTTACATGGTTCTCTCCCAGGGCTGAAAAGGTCCACAACCAGCTCCTGTAAACTGGACAATCCACCAAGGGGAAGCCAGTAATGGTAATCCACCTAATGGGGGATTTTGACACCACATATCTAAAGAAAAATAATAAAATAATTAAAACTAAGCAGAACTGTTCACAGCCTTCCTACCAGGATGATGGAAGAAATCTAAGTGGAGGGGAGTAGCTGGGTAGCTGGCTATGGAGGAGAGGGAGGCTCCGCCCCTGCACTTCTTTGAAGAATTGTTCCTACCTACTGGGAGGAGCGGTCGCCTCCCCATGGTACATGTAAGCTATATTGGACGATAGAAAACCATACTTTCAAAGGACCTCAGACCCATACTTTCTCCTGCGTTTCACCTGTTCTACCTAGGATTAGGGATTGGCAAAAAGTCCAGTTTTTATCCTGTGGAAAATTTAGCAAAGAATACAATACTTTACCCTTTTCCTGCTGGAAATTACCGCAAAACTTTTGCTAGTGAATCTCTGCCTTATCTTTTGTTTCAGGCAGAAATTTCCCACAGCTCAGAATTGTCTGCCTCCCTATATTATTGATTATCGGAGACAGTCATTTTCCACAGCATAGAAAAACACCCATTAATTTTCTGCCAGCCTACATTATAAAAGTCAAGAATTTCCCACACATCAGTGTGGGTTTTGTTAGTAGAGAGGTGCTACCAGGAAAGGAGAGAGCTCATAAAAATAAAATTTGTGATTTCTATAGTGTGTAAAGTGTGCGATACTTAGAGTTAGGTAAGTGAGATTTAGTGTTAGGAGAGTGAGGGACATTCAAACTGGGTTAGTGTTAGGGTAGAAAGGAGAGAGTGTGTGACTTTTTCACATTTCATTTTTTTTCTAATACTTATTTTTCTTTATAATATTTCTTACATAAGAGATGTTCTCTCATGTCTACCAGGAAGACATGGAGGGGATGGGAAGAAGTATGAGGAGAATCATCCTCATAAGGATGGAGAAGGCCACGCCTAAATCAGGGGTGCTCTCCCACTTGTCAAGGTGGAAAGAGGCACCATAAGTGCAATTGCTACTGCCACCATCAGCAGCAGTATTGCAGTCGAGACCCAGCCAGTGCAACCTGCACCAACAATGGTGGTGACCCTTGTCACCAACCAACCTAGTTGATGGGGATGATTTTTCTGAATCTTTCAGTGCACTACAAAGCTTTCTTCACCAGACTAGCATGGAGTGGCACAGAGAGGAAGTAAAATGTGGGGGTAAGGATTCAGATACTGAAGACCTAATATAATTAAAGGTGGGTGTACTACGTGACAGATCTTCTTGTGAGTAGGCAGCAGGAGGATATAGTTGAGGATCCTGTGAGTGGGCAGGAAAAAGAGTTTCAGGTTCCTGTGAGGGGTGAGGTTCTGGCTGTGATTTTGCAAGAAGAGGGACAGGATCCTGTGAGTGGTCAAGAGAAAGAGTGCCAGGTTTCTGTTCTGTGAGTGAGCAGATGTGTTGGTAGGACTGGTGACAGCAGCTGCAAATGTGGAGAAGGAGAATCAGAGAGCCAGAGACAGATTAACATTCCACAGGGCCCTAGGCAAGGTACCAATTTGGGGCCCCCCTCCACCAAGATAGTAGCCCCCCCATACCATGAACTCTATTCATTCCTGCTGCATTTTACACATGTAGGTAGGATTCCTATGGTTTGGGTGGTTTTTGGGGTATGGGGTAGTAGGGATTGTTTGAGGAGGATAGGTAGGGTTTGGGGGGTTGGGCTGGGTAGTGCTAGAGTAGTGGATTGGGGCTAGGTGAGGTAGGGTTGGGATGGGGGTGGTTGGGATAGTTGGTGTGGGGTGGATTTATTGGTGGTGGAGTGATGGTGGGAGTAGGTTTTTGGGGTTGGAATCGTGGTTTTTGGGACTAGTCTAGATGGGAAATAGGATGTAGGAGTGGTGGTGTGGGATGGGCTGAATACTGTGTGATTGGGAAGTAGTTAGTGTGTTAGTAATGAGGAATGCTATGAATTAGGTGCTCTCTCTTATGTACGAGATAGTGTTCGTAATAGTAAAGTAGAGACATACTTGTTGCTGGAATTTGGCAGGTTTTGGTGGTCCAGAAGAGGGTTTTCAGCCTGTTCGGAGCTTGTTTTGGCCCATCGCTATTCTGACTTCCGTGTTTACATAGAGCGAAGCTGAGGCCACACTGCTTCCATAGAGAAACTTACCTGTTATAGTTGTTAAAGTCCACAGGGTGGCAGCGGTGTAGAGGAAAAGGCATACAATGATAACATGGACGCTGAGACTGCAGATTTCGGCCACAAGATGGTGCCTAGAGACTGTATAATAAAAATCTGCCTGTTTTTCTGTGCTGTGAGCGGAGCTGTAAATGAGTCCCATTGGAAATTTCTGGTATGGTGCCCATGGATTGGCGTAAAGCAGATGTGGTGCCCATATTTAAAAAGGGATCAAAGTCCCAGCCAGGAAATTACAGACCCGTAAGCTTGACATCTGTGGTAGGGAAGCTGTTTGAAAGGTTGCTAAGGGAATATATTCAAGAATTCTGCTGGAACAGGAATATCATTAGCAATAGCCAACATGGCTTTGTGAAAGATAGGTCTTGTCAAACGAACTTGATCGCATTTTATGAAAAAGTAAGTAATAATATAGATGAGGGAGCGGCGGTTGACGTGATCTATTTAGACTTTGCCAAGGCATTTGATACAGTTCCACACAAGAGGTTACTGTACAAATTGAATGAAATAGGACTAGGGGAAAATGTTTGTGAGTGGATTGGAAATTGGCTGAAAGATAGAATGCAAAGAGTGGTAGTAAATGGCAAGTTCTCCAGTTGGATAAACGTGATAAGTGGAGTGCCTCAGGGATCTGTCCTGGGTCCTCTTCTTTTTAATTTGTTTATTAATGACCTCCCAGAGGGCATAGGAAGCCATGTATCAGTGTTTGCCGATAACACAAAATTAAGTAAGGTAATAAAGTCTGAACTGGATGTGTCTTCATTACAAGAGGACTTGGACAAATTGAGTAACTGGGCAGGCAAATGGCAAATGAGATTCAATATAGACAAGTGCAAAGTTATGCATTTTGGGTATAATAATAAAAATGCAACATATAGTTTAAATGGTGTTTCTCTGGGGAAATCTACTAATGAAAAGGATTTAGGAGTAATGGTAGACAATAGACTTTGCAGTGCCAGCTGGCAGCTGCAAAGGCCAATAAGATATTGGCATGTATTAAAAGGGGTAATGACTCAAGGGAGGAAGATATAATTATGCCTCTTTACAGGTCCATGGTAAGACCCCACCTAGAATATGCTGTTCAATTCTGGGCGCCCTTTCTGAAGAAGGACATTATGGAACTAGAGAGAGTGCAGAGGAGGGCTACAAAACTAGTAAGGGGAATGGAATGTTTTAGTTATGAAGAGAGGCTAAAAAAGTTAAACTTGTACACACTAGAGAAACGGCGTCTTAGAGGGGATATGATAACACTATATAAATATGTTCAAGGCCCATATAAAGGGCTTTCAAAAGACCTGTTCAGTAACAGAACAGTACACAGGACAAGGGGCCACCCGCTTAGACTTGAGGAAAGGAGATTTAGTCTACAACAGCGGAAGGGTTTCTTTACAGTAAGGACAATAAAGGTATGGAATGCACTTCCGGAGGAGGTGGTGCTATCAAATACATTAGATGCCTTTAAAAGGGGCCTGGATACTTATTTAAAAGAGCATAATATAGAGGGCTATGCACGTTAGTATTGGGTTTAATATTTAGTTAGGGCTTGTTGATCCAGGGAGAAATCTGATTGCCGTTTGGAGTCAGATGCCTTCTTTTGGGTCAGCGATGGTAAACAGGAATAGGAAAAGGGTTGAACTGGATGGACGCAAGTCTTTTTTCAACCTAAATTACTATGTAACTATGTAACTATGAAATAACGGAGTTAGTGTGTTTCAATAGGGATGGATGTACAATACTGTAATAGTGGAAATAAAGCTCCGAGTGCTGCCGGCTCATTGACAAGTGACTGAGAGTGAGCGGGCTCCCCTCATTTTGCTGGGCCCTAGGCAGGCGCCTCGTGCGCCTTGCCTGTGATCCGGCTCTGGCCAGAGACCAAGATTCATCATTTGCTGGTCATTATCCCCTCCTCCTGCACTGAAGTCCTGGATGTGGGAATATGTCTAGCTGAAGTCTGGACAGTGCAGGAAACTATAAATGCTTTATGCACCCAGTGTGAAAGCACAGTAAAAGGAGGGATCCCACCTTAGCGCATCTGCATTAATTAAGCATTTACAACATAGGGATGCTAACATGTATGCCAAAACTAAATAAATAAAAAGTCCCACTCCATGCCACTGCTGCTGCTACTGAGTCTGACCCTGCGAGTATATCTACTACCCCTCTTCAAAAAAATCTTGACAAGAAAACCTCCACTAGTAAGAAGACCAAATTGTCTGCAGAAACTCTCCATCAGCAATCCTCCATCAGACACTGCTGCCAACACCCAGTGGCTCTACTCCCAGTCCCAACTTCCGCACCCACCCAAAGTGTTCCCACCCAGTCTCAAATCTTTCCACCAATGTCTTGTTCCTTACAAAATACTCTTCTAGTATCAGTCTGCCTCAGTCACAGCTCTCGTCAGTCACCTATCAGTCGCACAATTTTTCATTTTTTTTATTTTTATTTTAATTAACTATCCCTATCATTGTTAAAGAAACAAAAACCCATTCCCTATTTAACATCATCAACACAGAGATAACCGTCATATCAGGAAGGAACCTGGACCATGGTTGTCTTGTCTTCCCAGTCAGTCACACAGAATTTTGCAGGATTTGGGGTAATCTTCCTTTGCTCCCTTCTCACATCCTCAAACTCCCCTAGCACAGAGATCACAGATAGATCACTTGGACCACTGTTGCCTGTTTCTTCCCAGTCAGTTACAGAAAATGTGGGTATATTTGGGGTGAATCACCTTTGCTCCCTTTTCACACCCACAGACTTCCCTAGCACAGAGATAATGACCAGATGTGGAAGGAAATTGAATCACAGCCGTTTGTCTCAGGCAACCAAGATTTTGGGGTATTTGGGTCAACCTCCGTTCTCCCTTTTATAGGAGCCCACCTAATGGGGGATTGAACAGCCCCATATATGCCAAGAAAGAAAATAAAAAGAAGGCAGAGAGACTCTTTGCCCTGATGTACCTCCTTTGTAGTAATTTGTAAAACTGAAAATGTCTGGTAGAGGCAGAGTGGTGCAGAGTGGGGGTGTCTGCTTAAAGAGAAACATTCATGGCAAGTACCCGGCCCTCTTGGCCAGACGATACTTTACACCATGGTCCCAGTCTTCTACATTGGATGAAAGAGGAAATATAAACAAAAATATATAACTGTCAGAATGGTGAAAAGGGACAAAGGCATCTGGCACTGCAATTACACACCTGTGTGGAACTGAAGTGCATCCGACTGAGCTCCCGTACTACGTCTTCCAGCCTTTCCTCATTACGTCCACATAAGACCAGTTGGGCACCAGCTGCATAAAACACCTTGGCACACTCTAGAGAGGACACAACAACTAATGAGAATAAGGAATACAAAAGGTGACATCTGTAAAGTGTTCTTATATGTATTCCACTCCAAAAAAGAAACCAGACACACAAAAGCACACAAGGTTAAGGGTCTTTCCAATAATTCAAGCACCTTCACTATAGCCACAGCAGAACCTTACTCACATGATTAAAAGACAAACATAGCCTCCTATTTATGCAAACAGATTTTACTGCTGATTTCCCAGTCAGTAAATACTTATATGCTCCGGTCTTCAGAAGGCATTGATATTCAAAAAACAAGTCAGCAATGGAGTATGTGGTCACAAATATAGAATGGCTTTAAAGTGTTAGCAATGTCTAAAAAATAGGATTTTAGTCTTACCTGTTAAATCCTTTTCACTTAGTCCATACAGGTCACTGGTACTTCTGGGAGGCGATTCGCCCCTTTAATAGGCAGGAACAATTATGCAAATGATTGCAGGGGGCGGAGCCTCCCCTCCTACTTAAGCCACCTTCAGGCCAGAGCCACTAGATTGATTTGAGACCCTAAAACTGACCCCAGGTAAGCAAGAAGAAAGACTCCTGTGAGCATGCCCCAAAGGTCTCCCACTGAATGCCACAGGAAAGCCAGGTCTGGTCCCTTGACAGGGTGGGAGACCAGTGACCTGTATGGACTAAGTGAAAAGGATTTAACAGGTAAGACTAAAATCCTATTTTCACTGTCGTCCAATACAGGTCACTGGTACTTCTGGGATGTACAAACATTGAGCTGATCCAGAGGTGGGAATAAGGCAAGGACCAGAACAAGGCCCAAGTCATTAAAACTGCTATGAACCAGTTAATTACATAGCCCAAACTGTAAGTGTCAACGGACACCAATCAAGGGAACAATCCCTGAACTAACACAGCACACGGAACTAGAGCCAACTGGGCTCAACAGTAAGGAAGCACTAAGGATCACAGAGCGGAAGACCTACACAGGCAAAACTGCCTCCAGGACCTTCCTTCCAAAACTGACATCAGCCGAAGCCAGTACATCAACTCGATAGTGCTTAGAAAAGGTGTGCACAGAGGACCAAGTGGCCGCTCTGCACAGTTGATCAGCAGAACCCTGATTCTTGTAGGCCCAAGAGGCCCCAATAGATCTGGTGGAATGGGCAGTCACCCGGAAGGGAACATGCTTATTCCGCAATTTATAGGCTTCACGGACAGTAGCCTTAATCCAAGAGGCAATGGTAACTTTGGAAGCCGGTCTCCCTGCCCTAGGCCCCTCAGGAATGACGAATAGAGCGTCAGACTTCCTGATAGACTCAGTGCGATGAACATAAAACTTGAGGCAACGCACCACATCCAACAAATGGAGATCTCGTTCCTTGTCAGATGAAGGATTAGGGCAGAAAGAGGGAACCACAATCTCCTGATTGATGTGAAACTCGGACACAACCTTGGGTAAGAATTCCTTGGTAGTGCGAAGCACAGCCTTATCCTTGTGGAACACCAGGTAAGGAGGTTTACAAGACAGAGCTTGTAACTCTGCTACCCGGCGAACTGAAACAATAGCCAAAAGGAAGGCCATCTTCCAAGTCAAGAGATGTAATGGAATGGAAGACAAGGATTCAAACGGGGGGCGCTGGAGAACTCCCAGCACCAAATTGAGGTCCCACTGGGGAGCAGGACTCTTGAAGGCAGGCCGAACATGAGTCACACCTTGGAAGAAAACCTTGACATCAGGAAGGATAGCAATCCTTTCCTGGAAAAACACAGACAAGGCAGAAGTCTGAACTTTGAGGGAACTCAAACTGAGCCCCTTATCAACACCGTCCTGCAAGAAGGCCAGGACAGTGGGAAGATGAAACTCAAGGGATAATTTCTTCTCAGAGCACCATGCAACGAAGGTTGACCATATGCGATGATAAATCTTGGAGGACACAGGCTTACGAGCACTGAGCATAGTCGACACCACAGAAGGAGAAAATCCTCTTTGCTAGAATCGAGGATTCAACCGCCATGCCATAAAATGGAGAAAGTGAACATCCTCCTTCCACAGATATCCCTGAAGAAGTAGGTCCGGACAGGCAGGAAGTGGGAACAGATCCGCCACTGACATGGCCATCAACTCCGGATACCAGGACTGGCGAGGCCAGTTTGGAGCGATCAGGATAACAGGACAACGCTGCTGCTTCAGTTTCTGGATGACTCTGATCAACAGAGGAAGAGGAGGAAAGATGTAAGCCAGAGAAAAATCCCAAGGAATCGATAAGGCATCCACTGCCAGAGCAAGGGAGTCCCTCCGCCGGGAGCAAAACACCGGAACCTTCCTGTTGTGTCTGGAGGCCATCAGGTCCACCTCCGGCATCCCCCACCTCTGGGTGAGCAAGTGAAACACCTCTGGATGAAGAGCCCATTCTCCGCTGTCGACGGTATGACGACTGAGGAAGTCCGCCATGACGTTGTCCACGCCTGGAATATGAACTGCAGAGATGACAGGCACGTGATCTTCTGCCCAAGCCAAAATATCCTTGACCTCCAACCAGGCGGTGCCGCTTCTTGTGCCGCCTTGCCTGTTGATGTAAGCCACCGCAGTGGCATTGTCGGACTCCACTCTGATCAGACGACCGGTCAGTTGAGATTCCCAGTATCTCAGGGCAAGCTGAATGGAACGTAGTTCCAGAACATTGATGGAGAGAAGAGATTCCTCCAGACCCCATTTCCCCTGAGCACTGAAGCGACCCAACACAGCACCCCAGCCCCGAAGGCTGGCATCCGTTGTGATCGTGGTCCAACAAGGAACTTGAAAGGATCTCCCTTTCAGGAGATGTGAGAGATCCAACCACCAGTGCAGACTCTATTCCACATGAGGAGGTAGAGAGATTGACAGATGCTGATGATCTGGATGATTCTTGCAAGTCTGGATCACAAATCTCTGAAGTTCCCTGGAGTGGGCCATGGCAAATGGTACCGCTTCGATCGTGGAAATGAACTTCCCCACCAGAGACGTCAACTTCGTTACCGGCACTAAGTTCAGTTCCAGAATCCTTGCCACTCGGATGGCTATCTGATGAGCCACATCCTCCGGCAGAAACACCATGCATTGGCGAGTGTTGAACAGGAGACCCAGGAACAGAAGCCTCTGAGATGGGACCAAGTCCGACTTGTCCAGATTCAGGATCCAGCCATGGCGGGTCAGAGTGTGAATACACCTCTGCAGTTGCTGGTGCAGAAGCTCCGCCGAGGAAGCTTTGAGGAGGAGATCGTCCATGTAGGGGGTCACCCTGACCCCGTGCTGATGAAGCACCGCTATCAGGGAGCCCAACACCCTCTGGAAGACCTGAGGAGCTGAAGTCAGCCCAAAGGGAAGAGCTGAAAACTGAAAGTGTCCCCTGTGGCAGGCAATCCTGAGATACCGCCTGCTCTCTGGATGAATAGGGATGTGAAGATAAGCATCCTGAAGGTCCAGGGAGGCAAGGAACTCCCCTGGAGACATTGCTGCAATCACAGAGCGCAGGGACTCCTGGCAGAAGTGGGAAGTCACCACATAGGCATTGAGATCTTTGAGAGCCAAAATAGGATGAGCCCCTCCGTCCTTTTTGGCCACCACAAACAGGTTGGAATAAAATCCTGAACCTGTGTCCTCCGGAGGAACCACTTCCAGGACCTCTTTGTCCAAGAGATCCTGAATAGCGTTGTCGAACAGACGTCTTTTTGTGGGTTCCTGAGAAGGACGAGTAAAATGGAACCGAAAAGGAGGAAGGGAGGAGAAAGGGATCCTGTATCCCTCTGACACCACCTGAAGAACCCATGGGTCCGCCACTGACTCCTCCCAAGTCCGGCGAAAGATGCGGAGACGTCCACCTAAAGCCGGATGCGGACCCGGGTTCGGCGAGTCATGCCGAAGCAGTCTTGGAGGTCTTGGCCTTGGGGGCCACTTTGGGCTTTCAGGAATGTTTGGGCTTGGAGGAGGAGCGCATAGTGGGAGGACCCGTTTGGGCCGAGGAGCGTGTCTCAGTCTGAAAGGAACGAAAGGACCGATTGCGTTTGGCTGGAAACTTTTTCTTAAAGACTGAGGGTAGAAGAGTACTTTTACCACCAGTAGCCTCACTGATCATTTCTTTGAGTTCAGACCCAAATAGCAAATTCCCCTGAAAGGGCAAGGAAAGCAAGGCTTTCTTAGAGGCTGTATCAGCAGACCAAATTTTCAGCCAAAGGGCACGTCTAGCCACCACAGAAGCAGTGGAGGCCCTCGCCATCATGCGCACAGCATCAAAGGCAGCGTCAGCAACATAATTCTGAGCTTCAGTGATATTAGCAAGAAGCTGCAACTGTTCAGATACTGGTGCATCCTGGCGAACTGCGTCAGTCAGTCGTTCAGTCCAGGCCGCAATGGCTCTATTAACCCACGCTACTGCAAAGGTTGGACGCATGGCAGTGCCAATGGAGGCAAAAATAGACTTAAGAGAAAGCTCTAGCTTTTTATCCATCCAATCCTGCAGGGCAGAGGCATCAGAGACAGCCAAGGCGGTAGACTTGGATAGCCTGGAAACAGGAGCATCCACCTTGGGGGGATGAACCCATTTTGCCAGCTCAGTCTCAGGAAAAGGGTACAGTTTAGCAAACTTTTTGGAGACAGAGGAGGATCTATCAGGATTCTTCCATGCCTCAGAGACTAGACGGGCAAGGGTAGGGTTAGTTGGAAAACAAACAACAGGCTTAGATGGTTTCTTTTGAAAAACGTCAGTAGGATCATAAGTGGATTCCTGAGTCAGAGGAAGGTTAAGCGTATTCAGTACAACTCTAATCAGACCCTCAGCCGAGACTTCAGGGTCACATTCATAAGGGTCCCCAATGGACCTGTTAGACTCAATAACAGTGCGTTTCTCAGCATCAGAATCCTGCAAGAGTTCTTCCTCAGAAGAATCAGACACATCAGGAGCCCCCTGTGGCTTAGGCAGGGAGGTCCTGATTGTAGCGGGGGTCTGCCAGACCTGGAGAGCCCCCTGTACCTGAGAGGGAAAGAGTTGAAGAGTGGATCTGAGATCCCTAATGGCAGCTTTAAACTCCCTCACCCAAGATGGCTCAATAGCATCACTGGGAAGCCCAGGGTTGCTATCTTGACCAGTGCAGTTAGGGCATAGATCCCCCACAGTATCACTAGATAGCCCAGTGTGACAAGAGGAGCAAAACGCCATGGGGGGAGCAGACCCCCCATCCTCCTTTGACTTGGGTCTAGCCCCTAGCTCCAGTGAAGTAGACATGCTCACAGCGTCAATATACCCCACTTTAAACTCTATCACCCAGGAAGAGTGTGGAACATTAAAGTTTCACCCCAGAAATGCCTAAATTTGGACTTATCTGGCCAGCGAAGGGTTAATCTGTTGAGGGGAGAGAAGGCTCGGTCCCTGAGTAGTGTACTCGCTGAGGAAGAGCTCCACAAAATGGCGGCCGTCAGGATAGCCAATCAGAAACGAGCGCGAACCGGGCGCTCATGGGAAATGTAGTTTTCCCCATACAAGTACCCCAAACAGTGCCCGAAGGCCCCCTGAACACCCCACACTAATAAAACACACACCGGATGATAGAGCAAGAGCTTAGCATTAAAATGAGCCCTCTCTGGAGTTGCTGTGACAAGCGGTTCCAGAGATATGTCCCACACTGTGAAATCTCATAGAGAGTAAAGGAGCCATAGCGTCTAAGCGGCAAAAGCCGCGCTTAAAGGCGCGGAACACCAATTTCAATAAAGTTTAACAAAACATTAAAAAGTGCCCAAACATACATAAAACACATAAATAAACACTATTCAAGGCTCCAAACCCAGAGAATACCACAGAAACTGCATTAAAACATTGAATGCAAATAAAAACACCCTATGAGTGCTGGAGTGCAAAGCAACTCCCAAATACAAGCCTAGCAAAGGGACACTGTGGGGACAAGTGGACCTTCAGCACTCAATGGGTGGCTCACCTTTCCTGCAGGACTTCTGTCTTCAGGTGACCATGATGAATTGGGAATAGACCAGAGGTAAATTCCCCAGTAGGGAAGCTGCTTAACTCAAGCTGTTCCCTCTTCAGGGCATAAGGTCCACAGAAAATCCCTGGAAGCTGCACCAGCCACTTTAAAGAGGGCAATTCACAGCCATGGTCACCCTCCTAATGGTGGTATTCCATATTTGAATAAAAAATAACAAAATACTAAGTTGAATACATAGATGTTCTCCACCTGGTGTGCACAGCACCCAGGAACAAATCAATCTAGTGGCTCTGGCCTGAAGGTGGCTTAAGTAGGAGGGGAGGCTCCGCCCCCTGCAATCATTTGCATAATTGTTCCTGCCTATTAAAGGGGCGAATCGCCTCCCAGAAGTACCAGTGACCTGTATTGGACGACAGTGAAAAACTTTTTTGCATTTAGAAGAGCTTAAAAAGCTCATCTAAATGCAAAAAAAGGTATCTCTCAAACCGCTGTGGTTTAAGAGATACGGGCGTTTAAAGTTTGATTTCTCCTACTGACAGCTGTAAAGCTGTCAGCAGGAGATCCTTTTCGGTCGACACGCTGGCACATTTTAGACCATTCCAATGAAGGGATTCCGTGTAAGTAACGAGATCCTGGCACTTCTCAAGCGCCAGGGTGTCGACCGACACGGATCTCCTGCTAACAGCTTTACAGCTGTCAGTAGGAGAAATCAAATTTAAACTCCCGTATTTCTTAAACCATAGCGGTTTGAGAGATATGTTTTTTGCATTTAGATCAGCTTTTTAAGCTCTTCTAAATGCAAAAAAGTTCTTTTTTTAGACATTACTAACACTTTAACAAGGTTATAACCTCTCTAAATGTAGTACACAAAACTTTTGGATCCACCACCAGAGCACCTTAAAAAGTAATACTCACATTACATAGAGAAAAGAATAGCCTCTTGTTTTGACTGAGTATACAGACATGTCCTCCAGATGAAAGCCTTAAGATGTAAAAGATTCCTGTATATCCAGAAAGGGCAAAATTAAGTCTAATGCCCAGGGAGAATGTGGCAGAGGGAACAAAACAAGAAGCTTTTCATGATTCTATCTAATGTGAGTGTGAGTATTACACTTTAAGGTGATCTGGTGGCAAAAAAGGAGATTTTTGTGTACTTGCATAGTAACATAGTAAATTAGGTTGAAAAAAAAAAACACAAGTCCATTAAGTTCAACACTTGCCTCCTAACCCATAACCTGCTACCAAATAAATTAGTCTTTTTCAGACCTTCCCAATTTGCCTTCTAATACACAGTATAACCCTGTATGTTTCCTTCTGAAATAAATGTATCCAATTTTCTCTTAAATGTATCCATTGTATCTACCATAATCACATCCATGGGCAAGGAATTCCATAATTTAACAGACCTTACAGTAAAAAAACACTTCCTCTGCTGAAGTCTAAACCTCCTTTCCTCTAATCTCACGGTGTGTCCCCTAATTATTTGATCAGGCCTTGGAATGAATAGCTCACCACAGAGATCCTAGTACTGACCTCTCATATACTTCTACATTGTGATAAGATCTCCTCTTAGTTGTCTTTTCGCTAGAGTAAATAAATCAAGTTTGTCTAGTCGTTCCCATTACGTCAAGTCCTCCATTTCCTTGATTAATTTTGTTCCTCTTTGCTGTACCCTCTCCAGTTCTAGAATATCCATTTTTCAGAACGGGTGCACTGCATATTCGAGGTGAGGTTTTACCAATGATTTGTACAATGGCAAAATTATGTTATCCACTCTAGCTTCAATACCCCTTTTTATGCAAGGCAGGACTGTATTTTGTGTTTGCTGTTGGACACTAGTCACTGTTTCCAAGTTTGTAGTTTACCAGGATTCCCAGGTCTTTCTCTAGCAACGAGTCCCCTAAAATGATTCCATTAAGTTCCTAAGTAGCATTGGGAGTTTTTCTTCCCAAATGCATAACTTTACCTTTTCCCACATTAAACTTCACATTCCCTTTGGTTACTCAATCTGCCATTTTATATAAATCCTTCTGTAGAGAGCAAATATCCTGTTCAGAATTAATTACCCAGCATAATTTAGTTTAATCTGCAAATATTGATCGTTTGCTTTCTATATCTATTTCCACGTCATTTATAAACATGTTAAAAAAGCAGTGGACCTAGTAGTGAACCCTGAGGTACTCCACTCTCAACATTAACTGAATTGGAGAATTGTACATTTACAACCACAGACTGTGCCCTATCCTTCAATAAGTTTTCTACCCAATTGCAAAGCTTATCCCCTAGCCCCAATTTCCTTATTTTATACCCCAGCCTTCTGTGTGGCACTGTATCAAATGCCTTTACAAAATTTAGATATACTACATCAACTGCCTCACAATTATCTAGGTTAATATTTACTTCTTTAGAAGCTGAAAAATGGTTTTGGCATGATTTATTCCTCATAAAACCATGTTGATCCCTGCTAATAATCTTATTTTTGGTGGTGTAATCCTGAATATAATCCCTTCTAGTAGTTTCCCCACTACAGAGATCAAACTCGCAGGTCTATAATTCCCAGGCTCTGTTTTAGTTCCCTTCTTAAATAGAGGTACTACACTGGCTCTTCGCCAATCTTGTGGCACTGAGCCTGTGGTGAGAGAATATTTAAAGAGTAAAAAGAGGGGTCTTCCTAACACTGCACTGAGTTCCTGAGGAACCCTTGGATGTATACCATCAAGACCTGGTGCTTTGTCAATCTTAATTTTTTTCAGTCTTCCCATGACCAAATATCGAATAATATCTTCTACCATTCCTTGTTCCCTTGTATATACTGATACAAAGAAGTTGTTTAGTGTCAGCTCCCTGTATGATGAGAGGGAAGCGAGGGAAGGATCTGGCACAGGTTTAGCTAAGAAGCTAGCGAGCGGTGCTAGAGGGCGGTGTTTGGGAGCGTTGGAGCCCTATTGGAGTATCCTTGCTGCAGCCGTAGCTGGAGTAAAGGTGCTGGCCGCGAAGCCAGATGTCTGACCCCAGTTGAGCCGGGGCCGGGACCAGGATAGATACTCCTCAGACTTGGAAACCGCGAAACCCGCACCAGAGGTAGAAGGACTTGAGAGGCAGACCAGAGGAACGGCAAACTAAGAACCGCCACGTCCCTTAGGGCCCTAAGGGACTAAAAAGGCTACTGGCAAGAAGGCTCCTTAGATTGCCGACTCCACAGCGCCCAGAGCAAACACTACTGGACCTGCTACTACTAAGAGCCCACGGTCAGATCCAGCAAGAGAGACCTTGAGCCCCAGAGAAGAAGAGGAGAATAGGGTCTTTCCAAGGAAGGGAAGTACGCTCCAGGAAGGCAAGAAATATGCAGTCAATCATCTGCCAGCTCCAAGGGGAGCCAAGAAAAAGTCCCAAAGGAGAAGATCAGCAGGGCAGGAGCACAAATGGAAGAGCCCGTAGATTCCACGCTCCCGCCGTCTATCTACGGCTAAGAGCGGAAAGGACCTCCCTGAGAAAGAAGACTGCACCAGAAAGGCAAGAACCACAGCTGCTGACAGCCCGTCTAACTACGGGAATCGATCTCCCAGGCACACAAAGAGGAACCACGAAACCGCTGCAGTACTGGGAGCGCTCATCCGAGAGCAAAAGAAGCTAGAGAGTGCTGGCAGACGAATAGGAGGAGTCTGCAGAAACTGGCACTAAGCCCCAGTGGCCTCCCGTCTAACTACGGGGAGAGAAGGCGGCCGCAGGAAACAAGGAGCAGCCGCAACCGGGCTGAGAGAAAAGTGCCGGGAGAGAGAGAAAAAACGATTGGCGCTTCAGCCCCCATCAGCTAACAGGTTCAACGAGCCTGACCGGGAACCAAAAAGAGCAGGAGCATACAGCTCGACCGGAAAGGGCAGGAGCGACGAGGAGTCGCGGCGGCTCTCTTAGCCGGAGGCAGAGCAGAAGAGAGTGCCGGGCCAGGTAAGTAGCAATCCGGAGGTAAGGTATTTTGCAGGAATAGGACTAAAGGAAGGCCAGCAGACGTAGCCAGGGTCAGAAGCCAGATGGACTCAATGAGAAGGAAGATCCAACGGAGAAGTCAGGATTTCAGGCAGGAGTCAGCAGACCACGCACAGGAACACCACAGGACACCCGCAAAACTGGATAAACAGGCAACCAGGCCACAGAGAGGAGCACCTATAAACGTCCACCAGCCAATCCAAATCCAGGGTCAGAGGTCAAAAGAGTAACGAGGAGTAACATTTAGAACATCTGCTTTTTCCTTATCTCTAATCAACTCACCCATCTCACTTTTGAAAGGTCCAATGCACTCCCTTTTAAGTTTTTTGCTATTTATATAGTAGGCATATGGAGCCATGAATCAGTGTTTGCCGATGACAGAAAATTAAGTAGGGTAATACAGTCTGAACTGGATGCGGCTTCATTATAAGAGGATTTGGACAAATTGGGTAACTGGGTAGGCAAATGGCAAATTTACAAGTGTAAATTTTGGGTATGATAATACAAATGCAACATATAGTTTAAATGGGTTTTCTTTGGGGAAATCTACTAATGAAAAGGATTTGGGAGTAATGGTAGACAATAGACTTAACAGTAATGCGCAAAGCCAGCTGGCAGCTGCAAAGGCCAATAAAATATTGGCATGTATTAAAAGGGGTATTGACTCACAGGAGGAAGATAGTATTCTGCCTCTTTACAGGTCCATAGCAAGACCCCACCTTGAATATGCAGTTCAATTCTGGGCATCTTTTCTGAAAAAAGGACTTTATGGAACTGGAGCAAGTGCAGAGGAGGGCTACAAAACTAATAAGGGGAATGGAAAGTTTCAGTTATGAAGAAAGGCTAGAAAAGTTAGATATGTACACACTAGAGAAACAGCATCTAAGAGGGGATATGATAACATTATATAAATATGTTCAGGGCCCATACAAAGGGCTCTCCAAAGACCTGTTCATTAACAGAACGGTACAAAGGACAAGGGGTCACCCGCTAAGACTTGAGGAAAGGAGATTTTAGTCTACAGCAGAAGAAGGGATTCTTTACGGTAAGGACAATAAGGTTATGGAATTCACTGCCTGAAGAGGTGGTGCTATAGAATACATTATATGCCTTTTTATAAGGGCCTGGATACTTTGTTAAAAGAGCAGAATATAGAGGGCTATGTATGTTAGTACTGGGATTAATATTTATTTAGTGCATGTTGATCCAACGAGAAATCCAATTGCCATTTGGAGTCCACAAGGAATATTTTCCCCCATTCAAAGCAGAATTTGAAATTGCCAAAATAAGGGGGTTTGGATCAAGAGCAGTAAACAAGAATAGGAAAAGGGTTGAACTTGATGGTGCAAGTCTTTCTTCAACCTAAACTACTATGTAAAGTGTACTATATTTTAAAAATGTATTTGAATTAGTCTTGTTCTCCCTGGAAATTTGAGTTTCATTATCTATTTTTGGGAACCTAATTGCCTTTTTGCAATCTTTGTTGCACTCCCTGTATTTTAAGAAAGGATGTTCAATTCCTTCAGTCTTAAATAGTTTAAATGCTTTTTTTTCCCTTGCCATTTCCTTCTTTGCATTTAAAGTTAACCACAATGGCTATGATCTAAATTTGAATTCTGACCATTTTTCCTCCGCATTTTTGTCGTTAAATAATTTATCCCAGTCTGTGTTGCATTGATGCTCTTAACAACTTGAAGTTAGCTTTTTTAAAATTAAGAGTTTTGGTCGAACCTATACAGTTTTGTTTTGCCAAACGGACCTCAAATGTAACCATGTTTTGATCACTGTTTCCCAAATGTTCACTTACCTTAATATTGGATACCATTTCTATGTTATTCGTTACCACTAGGTCCAATACATTGTGATTTCTTGTTGGCACTTCCACCATTTGTGACATAGCTTTCCCAAAGCATGCTCACGAACTTGCTTCCCTTAGCACTCTGACAGGTCTCATTTGATATCTGGACAGTTAAAATCTCCCATAATTATAGTATGCCCAAGCTGTGCAGCTTTCCTCATTTGCAATAACAGTTGGGCCTCAACATTCTTATCAAAATTTGGTGGTTTGTAGCATATACCCATTAACACCTTTTTTTTTTTTTTTTTTTTTTTTTTTTATATATAAAACCTTTTACACCACAGTTAGTCTCAATTTCTACCCACAAGGACTCCACACAATGGCCAATTTCCTCACTAAGATCACCCCTTAAAATTGGATGTAGCTCTGGTTTTAAATATAAGCACACACCTTCCCCTTTTCTATTAATCCGGTCTCTCCTAAACAGGGAATAGCCCTCTATATCATGTTTATCATTGCACCATGTTTCAGGTATACCAATTATGTCCAAATGCTCCTTAATTGGCAGCAATTCTTGTTTTCATATTTTATCTACCATACTTCTTGCAGTTGCTAGCATACAATTAATTTTGAAGTCTTTACAAATTGTACCCCCTACGTGCCTTTTTTTCTACATCTTCATTTAATAGGAGTTCCTCCCTATTGACTACATTTATCCCCACCCCTTTCCCCCCCTATGATCATTTACTTGGACCCAGTCCCAATCTACTCTACCCAATTTTTGCTTTCTATACCCCTCCTTTGCTAGTTTAAAAGCTCCTCTAACCTTCGTAGCATTCTCTCCCTAGCATGGTGGTTCCCCTACCATTTACGTGCAATCCATCACTTTCATATAGATTGTACCCACGAGCAAAGTCAGCCCAGTACTCTAAAACCCCAAAACCCTTCTTCTTACACAAATACTTGAGCCCGCTCACTGAGCTCCCTCTGCCTAGCTGCACTGGCGCATGGCACAGGTAGTATTTCAAAAAACACTACCCTAGAGGTCCTTGCCTTGAGTTTGTACCCTAAAACCCTGAAATCATTCTTCAGGGACCTCCATCTTTGTCGTACTTGGTCACTGGTACCAATATATACCAATACAGCTGGATCGCTTCCAGCCTCTCCCAATAATCGTTCCTTGGGGCAGATTACCCTATCTACCCTCCTGATAATAGAGTACCCTATTACCACCACCTGCCTTGGTTACCTCCTACTCTGCATCCCAGTAAACTGGAAGGAGGACTGTTCCCCTGGCACTAGAGGGATCAACATCTTCACACAATCTTTCAAATCTGTTGGACTGAGTCAGAACTGGCCTTCCTCTTCCGCTGCCCACTAACTCCCCTCTTTACTGTTACCCAGCTGCCTACCTGTCAGCTCCTCATCTACATCTCCACCCTCTTCACCATTAATTCCACATACTACCTGCGCTATGAGTTCTAAATTCCTTTCCAGATTTACAATGTCACTCAATGTTGCAATATTTCGTTCCAAATCCAAAATCTTAGATTCTAAAAAGAAAATATGCTCACACTTGACACAACGGTATAACCCCTGGAACAGTTGCTCCAAGTGTTCAAACGTGACAAGATGTGCACTGGGTGAGATTGTCTAACCTGCTATCACTCATGCTTGGTTTTACAATTCAAAAAGATTTATAATGTCCTCTAATGGACAGTCCCAAAAGGGACTGACAGCGCAGACGCACGGACATCACTATGGCAAGATGTCCATGCTTCCTGCTAATGTCAGCCTCCGAATAAGTAGAAAATCTTTGAAACCAGGTAATATTTCTGGCGACTAACGCTACTAAGCAGCTAGTCGCCAGATGAAGACCTAATTAACATACCGTTTTTGCGGGGTGGTAGTTCCCCTTTAAATCGTGGCCTGTTGGTGGACCTCAAGGACTGAACTTGGGCACTCCTGTTCTATTGGATACAATGACAATGAATAAATCATCACTCCATTTCAAGCCATCTAATCATCTTGCTTAAGTGACACTGGCCTCCCTAGGAAAATTATTTAGTCTTCATTTAAACATAAGTTCACTTAGTTTACCAAAAAGTTTTGCCCTGGGAGCAGTGACGGTATTCCTCTACATTACCTCTTTTATTGGAGCTCCATGCCATTACAAGTGTAGCTACATTTTAATTTTAATTTCTGTTGAATAAAAATTTATTTTTTTTTTCTTTTACAGAAAGGGAACTAAAGTAATGGAAGTTTTTGGCTCTGGATGAAGCGCTTGCAGATACTGTAGTAGCTTTCAAAAAAGTATTGGATACCGTTCTAGCGCAGATCACTATTACAAAATCTGATAGTTTGTTTCACAACAGATAGTATGATGATCCAGGGAAATCTGGAGTAAAAAAATAAATAAATAAAAAAAAAAATGTTTATTCATTTTGGGCTTAATTGAAAACTGCTTCAATGTTTTTTTTTTGTCTTCCCGTGAATCAACTGGTATATGGCATGGGCTGAACTTGATAGATACATGGCTTTTTTCAGATTCATCAACTATGTTACTGGTATAACAGAAACTAAGCCACAGTAGAGCGCTATGTATAATAAGCGTTCAATCGAAAAGGAGTACTATAATGGCATTGTATGTTGTATATTTTAATAAATATAACCTTAAAAATAGAATAAAAATAGTATGCATATAAACCCACAGTGGGTATAAAAATGGGTGATCTGTCTATGCGAGTCCAAAGGAATAAAAAAGAATGTGTAAAAGTGAATTGATAAATGATTCTGAGTCTTTAGCTTTTGTGTATACAATGGGAAAACAAATTACTGATGATAGTGACATTGTATTGTTTACCTCTCCCGGCTTAGAAGAAGGTATCTGTGTTGTTTCTGTGAGGCTTCTCCCATCTCCTGTCCTCAGCCGTCCCCTAAAGGGCTTAGCTGAGACCACCAACATAGGGGAATCCCAAACAGCCTACAGATTTTTTCATCTACTTATTAGTGGCACTTGCATCAAATATCCATTATGGGATGGCTGAGGACAGTAGATGAGAGAAGCCTCACAAAAAACAACACAGATACCTTCTTATAAGCCAGGAACTGTAAACCATACAATTTCATCATCATCAGTAATTTGTTTTCCCAGTGTATACATGAAGGCTAAAAGATTCAGAATAATTTATCAGTTCCCTTTTACACATTTTTAATTATTTCTTCAGACTCACATGGACTAATTATGCATTTTATACACAATATGTGTTTATATGCCATAATGTATTTATTATGTTCTTAAGGTTATATTTTGTAAAATATACTATTACTTGCAAATCAGGTACACTTTGTAGACCGTTCCAATGAAGTATTTCTTTTTAGAGCATGTTATTTTGGCTCTGTTGAAGAGCCATCTCGAGTCAGCCAAAACAAATCTCCTGCTGTCAGTTTTACAGCTGACATCAGTGAGGGGAGGACTTTAAAATGTTATATCTCTCAAACCATAAAGGTTTGAGAGATCAGACTGGCATTGATGGATTTCTTTTTGGATTATCAACAATATTACTTTTTATTTATGTAAGACATTGCTATCTCTTTAAGCAGAGCCCCTTCTTTTCATATACTTTTATGTTCTTTTTATGCTACTCTGCTACTATGTTACACAAGGGATACCATAAAGTTTACTGTTAAAATGGAGTTACACTGGAATTAAAGCTCTAGTACAACTGTAAGCTATGTGGTATCAATAGTGTTGCTCAATTTAAACTGTAAGCTCTGTGGTATCACATGCCTTACTTCTCAACATTAACCTTTGAGTGCCAGTGGGGTATGGAACCAATTGCTTTGCAATGCATTCTGTACCCCTCTGGCACTCAAAGGGTTAATACCATTTATACATTTCGCAAAAGGGGCTGGCCTGGGATAGTAGGTTGGAGAAATAATTTGGGCATGAGACAAATATGGATGGAGCATAACTGGGTGGGGGGGTAATCTCACTAACCTCAGCTTTTGATGTCCTACATTTTTAAAAGAGGCAGAGACTTGTTTTCATATTAGCACTTGTGTGACAATCCCTCAGCAAAAAGACATTCTGAAGAACTAGAGAAGGGGTCCATTGAATGGCCCTTGTAAGCGTACTGTTTGTACAGAGATCCTCTCAATACGCAGCTCCTTCCGTATACTGCAACCCCCACAAAATTTTATTAAACCCCATTGTTGCGTAAAAATATTTTACAGTAAAAGAGGATTTTAGTCTTACCTGTTAAATCCTTTTCTCTTAGTCCATACAGATTACTGGTAACTCTGGGAGGCGATCTGCCCCTTTAAGTAGGCAGGAACATTTCTCTAAATGTATGCAGGGGGTGGAGCATCCCCTCCCTTCTCAGCTGCATCCTAGCCAGCTAGCTCCAGAATGATTTGAGACACTAATAACTGACCAGAAATAGGAGAGAAGAAGACTCCTATGAGCATGCCCCGAAGGACTCCCACGTATTGTCACAGGAGAGCCAAGCATGGTCTCTTGACAGGGTGGGAGACCAGTAACCTGTATGGACTAAGAGAAAAGGATTTAACAGGTAAGACTAAAATCCTCTTTTCTCTGTCGTCCAATACAGGTTACTGGTAACTCTGGGATGTCCAACCATTGAGTTTCCCAGAGGCGGGAAGAAGGCAAGGACCAGTCCCAAGGCCCCCAAAGTCACCAGAACCTCTATGAACCAACTGGTCAGAGATCCCAACAAATCTGAAGTGTCAACAGACACCAAACAGGGGTAAAAACACCCTAGGAACTGTTACACAGCACACTGAACTAGAGCCAACAGGGCTCAACAGTAAGGAAGCACTAAGAACCTAAGAAGATCGTAGATGGGCAAGACTGCCTCTAGGACCTTCCGCCCAAAGCTGGCATCAGCCGAAGCCAGCACATCCACATGGTAGTACTTCAAAAAGGTGTGCACAGTCCACCAAGTGGCCGCCCTGCACAGCTGATCAGCAGACGCTTGATTCTTATAGGCCCAAGAGACCCCAATAGACCTGGTGGAATGAGCCGTGACCTGAAAGGGGGCATGCTTATTCCTCAACTCGAAGGCCCTACGAATAGTGGACTTGATCCATGATGCAATAGTCACTTTGGATGCAGGTCTTCCTGCCCTAGGACCCTCAGGAATGACGAACAGAGCGTCGGACTTCCTGATAGATTCAGTGTGATGGACATAAAACTTGAGACAACGCACCACATCCAACAAGTGGAGATCTCTTTCCTTGTCAGAGGAGGGGTTAAGGCAGAAACAGTGCACCACAATCTCCTGATTGATGTGAAACTCGGAGACTACTTTAGGTAAGAACTCATTAGAGGTTCGAAGCACCGCCTTATCCTTGTGAAACACCAGATAAGGTGGTTTACAGGATAGAGCTTGCAACTCCGCAACTCGGCGAACACAATCAACAGAAGGAAGGCCATCTTCCACGTCAAAGGACATAAAGGAATAGTAGCTAAAGACTCAAAGGGAGGACGTTGGAGAACTCCCAAAACCAAATTAAGGTCCCACTGAGGAGCCGGACTCCGAAAGACAGGACGCACATGAGCAACGCCCTGGAAGAAAACCTTGACATCAGGAAGGATAGCAATGCGCTCCTGGAAAAAGACAGAAAGCGCCGAAGTCTGAACCTTAAGAGAACTCAGGCGGAGTCCTTTATCCACACCGTCCTGCAAAAAGGCCAGGACAGTGGGAAGATCAAAGTCATGAGACAGATCTCTGTCAGCACACCAAGACACAAATGTCGACCAGACACGGTGATATATCTTGGAAGAAACAGGCTTACAGGCACTAAGCATAGTAGACGCCACAGCGGAAGAAAACCCTTTCTTCCTTAAAATCGAGGATTCAACCTCCAGGCCATCAAACTGAGCCGATGGACATCTTCCTTCCACAGGTAACCCTGCAGAAGATCTGGACGAGAGGGGAGCGGAAAGGGCTCCGCCACTGATAGGTCCAGAAGCTCCGGATACCAGGACTGACAAGGCCAATTCAGAGCGGTCAGAATTACTGGACAACTTTCCACTTTCAATTTCTGTAACACCCTTCTCAACATTGGAAGAGGAGGGAAAATGTAGTTCAGGGAGAATGTCCAGGGAATGGACATTGCGTCGGCAGCAAGAACTAGAGAGTCTTTCCACCGAGAGAAGAACGCCAGAACCTTCCTGTTGTGTCTGGTTGCCATCAGATCCACTAGGGGCACCCACCATCTCTGAGTTAAGAGTTGAAACACCTCAGGATGCAGCTCCCATTCTCCGCTGTCCACTGTGTGACAACTGAGGAAGTCTGCCATGACGTTGTCTACACCTGGAATGTGCACTGCGGAAATGACAGGAACATGAACCTCCGCCCAGGACAGAATGGCCTTGACATCTAACCAAGCGGCGAGACTTCTTGTCCCGCCTTGTCTGTTGATGTAAGCCACTGCCGTGGCGTTGTCAGACTCCACTCGGACTGGACAGTCCTCCAGTTGAGACTCCCAATGACAGAGAGCATGAAATATTGCTCGAAGTTCCAGGATGTTGATGGGGAGAAGGGACTCCTCCATGGACCACTTCCCCAGAGCGCTGAAGCGACCCAGAACAGCTCCCCAGCCCAAGAGGCTGGCATCTGTCGTGACCTTGGTCTAGTAGGGAATCAGGAAGGATCTCCCCTTTAGGAGATTGGAAAGGTCCAGCCACCACTCCAAGCTCAACTCTACATGAGGTGGAAGTAAGACCGATAGCTTCTGATGATCTGGTCGGTCCCTGCATGTCTGTATCACAAATCTCTGAAGTTCCCTGGAGTGTGCCATGGCAAATGGAACCGCCTCTATCGTGGAAATGAACTTCCCCACCAGAGAAGACAACTTCGGAACTGGGATCCGATCCCGGGATAGAATCGTTGAGACTCTTTGGGCAATTTGATGGCCTACCTCGTCCGGTAGAAACACCATGCACTTCTGAGTATCGAACAGAAGACCCAGGATGACCAGTTGCTGGGATGGGACAAGGTCTGACTTGTCCAAGTTGACCATCGAACCGTGATGTGCAAGGATTTGAATGCAGGTCTGGACCTGCTGATGAAGAAGGTCCAGAGAGGATGCTTTCAAAAGCAAGTCGTCCATGTAGGGAGCCACTCTGATGCCGTCCCGATGGAGGACAGATGTCAAGGCCCCCAGAACCCAATGGAAAACCTGAGGGGCCGTTGTCAGACCAAATGGAAGAGCTGAGAAATGAAAATGACCCCTGTCGCAGGCAAACCTCAGGTAAAGCCTGCTCTCTAGATGGATTGGGATGTGCAGATAAGCATCCTGAAGGTCCAGAGAAGCAAGTAACTCCCCCGGAGACATGGCAGCGATCACTGTGCGCAGACACTCCTGACGATAGTGAGTCTTCACCAAAGAATTGAGATCTTTCAAATCCAAAAAAGGGCGGTATCTGCCGTGCTTTTTGGTCACCACAAAGAGATTTGAGTAGAACCCCAAACCCCTGTCTGAAGGAGGCACCGGCTCCAGGACATCCTTGTCCAGAAGATCCTGAATAGCGCCTTCGAACAGATGGCTTCTCTCGACTTCCTGAGGAGAGTGAGAAAGATGAAAGCGAAAAGGGGGAAGAGAAAAGAAAGCGATCTTGTATCTCTCTGACACCACCTGTAAAACCCATGGGTCAGATACTGAATCCTCCCAAATCCCGCGGAAGAGGCAGAGACGACCACCCACAGCGGGATGCGGACCCGGGTTCGGTGAGTCATGCCGAAGCAGTCTTGGGAGCCTTGGGCTTGGATGCGGCCGTAGGCTTCCATTGCTGCTTGGGCTTGGAGGAGGGACGTGGAACTGATGGAACCGCCTGGCTCGTCAAACGTGTCTCAGTTTGAAAGGAACAAAAGGACCGGTTACGCTTAAACGGCAACTTTTTCTTAAAGACCAAGGGTAGAAGAGTACTCTTACCCCCTGTGGCCTCGCTAATTAGTTCCTTAAGTTCAGATCCAAACAAGGAAGTACCCTGAAAAGGCAAAGAAAGCAAAACGTTCTTGGAAGCAGTGTCAGCAGACCAAATCTTAAGCCAAAGCGCATGCCTGGCAACCACAGAGGTAATGGAGGCCCTTGCCATCATGCAGACGGCATCAAAGGCAGCAGAAGAAACATAGTGTTGCGCATCAGAGATATTAGCAAGAAGACGCAATTTCTCCGAAGTAGGCGCATCCTGACAGACCGCCGTAGTGAGTTGTTCAGTCCAGATTGCAACAGCCCGGTTAACCCACGCAACAGCAAAGGCTGGACGCATAGCAGTGCCAATAGAAATGAAAATGGACTTGAGGGAAACTTCAAGTTTCTTGTCAGTCCAATCTTGCAGATCAGAAGCATCAGAAACAGGTAAGGCAGTAGATTTAGACAGTCTAGATATGGGTGCGTCCACCTTGGGGGGATGAACCCATTTAGCCATTTCTGTTTCAGAAAAGGGATAAAGTTTAGCAAACTTCCTGGACACAGAAGAGGACTTGTCTGGATTTTTCCATGCGTCAGAAACCAAACGGTCAAGAGTTGGGTTAGGAGGAAAATAAGTAAGGGGCTTTGCAGGCACCTGAAAAACATCAGAGGGAAACTCCTGAACCAATGGAATGTTGAGTATGGTCAATACAGCCCTGATCAGGCCCTCAGCAGAGGGTTCAGGATCAGACTCAAAAAGGTCCCCAATGGACCTAGAAGACTCTAAAACAGTACCATCCTCAACAACCGAATCTTGCAACAATTCTTCCTCAGAAGAATCTGACACATCAGGTGCCCCCTGCGGTTTAGGCAGGGAGGATCTGATAGTAGAGGTGATCTGCCATAATTGAAGAGCCCCCTGTACCTGGGATGGAAAGAGTTGTAGAGTGGACCTAAGGTCCCTAGTCGCAGCCTTAAACTCTTGTACCCAAGCTGGCTCAATAGTATGGCTGGAAGGCCCTGGGTTGCTGTCAGGAATTTCAGAACATGCTGGGCATAAATGACCAGAGAACTCTCTAGGTAGCCCTGCATGACAGGAAGAGCAATGCGCAGTGGGGGATACTGATACCCCCCCAGCCTCTTTAGTCTTAGGTCTAGCCCCTAGCTCCAGCAGTATAGACATTCTCACAGTGTCAAAATAACCAACTGTACAGTAAATCACCCAATTGCAGTGTGAAAGATTAATATTTCACCCCAGAAATGCTAAATATAGACTTATCTGACAGGCGAAGGGTTAATCTGCAGAGGAGAGAAGGAGAGACCAAGCCCTGCGTAGGGTACTCGCTGAGAAAAGCTCACAAAATGGCTGCCAGGACGGGAGCCAATCAGAAAAAAGGCACGAAACGAGCACTCATGGGAAATGTAGTTTTTCCCAAAAAGTACCCCAAAGCAGTGCCCGAAGCCCCCCCAACACACTTGAACTATGAACCGGATTATAGAGCAAGGGTAGACAATTAAAATGAGCCCACTCTGAAGTTGCTGTGTGAAGCGGTTGCAGAGATACGTCCCAAACAGTGTAGACCCATAGAAAGTAAATGGAGCAATGGCGTCTATACAGTAAAGCGCGCCTCAAAGGCACGGTACATAAATTTAATAAAAGTTAATATGAGGTAAAAACATGAAAAACATACAGGGAACATGTGTGCATATTAAGAAAACACTAACCCAGTAAGGAAAGTGTCAGAAAACCCCACTAAACTTGTCAAACCAGCAGACAAAAGGTTACGTTACCACATAAACCTGCTCCAAATACCCAACGGACATACACATATATACCCAATGAGTGCAGGAGTGCGCAATGAGAACTCCCAAATACAAGCCCAGCAAAGGGGCACTGTGGGACAAGTAGACCTGCAGCACTCAAAGGGTAGCTCACCTCTCCTGCAGATCTTCTGTCTTCAGGTTACCATGCAGTAAGAATTACCTCAGAGAGTAATCCATGGGGAAGCACTTGTACCCAAGATTTTCCCCCTCAGGGCTTAAGGTCCACCAAAAAGCACCTGGACACTGAGCTAGCCACATTGAAGGGCATTTGTCAGTCATGGTAACCCACCTAATGGTGGTATTCCATACCTGACAGAAAAATAAAGAAGAAACTAAAACTAACGAGAGATGTTCTTCACCTGGTGTGTTCACACCCAGGAACAAATCATTGTGGAGCTAGATGCAGCTGCGGAGGGAGGGGAGGCTCCACCTCCTGCGTACATTTAGAGAAATGTTCCTGCCTACTTAAAGGGGAGGATCGCCTCCCAGAGTTAACAGTAACCTGTATTGGACGACAGAGAAATATGAATTCCCTACACACACAGCTGTGAAAGGCAGCAAAAATAACCTTTGTTTACTTTTGCATCTTAGTAAATGCAGCTCAATTTATAACAGCAATTGATAGTACGAACAATTTCTAAAAAGAAAACAGGACCTATATGTTGATTAGCAAGTAAAGATTTGCCAACCATTAAGTTGGTACCACTGGCCACGGAGACAGGAGATACAGGAAATGTTTGAGAACTTCCCACCTTTGCCAAGACCAGACGTTGCTCCGGTAATCACCACCACAGCATCCTGGATGTAGGCCCCACTGCGCAGCCTCTGTAACAGCTTGTACAGACTGTAGACTCCAATACTGCCCAGAAGTAGAGGTAAAATGACCCAGGATGTCAAATCCATCCTCTTCAAATGGAAAAATCCCTTCCTGCGACAAATACAAATTATATTAAACATCATGCTCCTAACTCAGGTAATATCACTGCTCATCTTGTAATAAGAACAAAGAAAACAGAAGAAAAACCAGAAGGGGTGCAAAACCACTCTAATGCAGCAAATGCATTGTGATGCTCACAATTAAAAATTCACCCGGTTATTCACAATAACAACCGGTTGAACAAACAGGGATATATATCTGCCCTGATACGGATAAACTTCTCTCTGGGTCTCAAAAGATGTACTGGAATCCAATTCAGTATATAAAAAAATTTATTACAATTATAAAACAAATAGTAGTCTAAAGTCTGAATCAGAAAATTGCTAAAGTTCCTTCCTACACAAAATGATGAAGCAAGGAAATTGGGTTCACAATAGGTGTTTCCGGAAAGACTTCAGAATTGCATATTAAGCCTTTGAGTGCCAGAGGGGTATGGAACGCATCGCTTTGCAATGCGTTCTGTCACCCTCTGGCACTCAAAGGGTTAAGTCACAATTTACAGTACAACATCCCATATAAGCTTAGTATTGCAGACACAAATAGACGAAATATGAAGCCACATATCACCTGAGAATACAGATACCAAATATGTATAGGTGCAAAAATGTGTGCCCTTCCCTGGAGTCCAAAATTGGTAACATACTATAACTTCAACTGATATTTTCAGGGTCATAACCAAAATGCACTATACATATTTTGAAGGCATAATTACCCTAGAACATCAAAATAACCACCTAAAAGCATATGTTACAGTTACTAAAAGTAGATATCTCACTGAACGAAATGAAGGGTCACTTGCCTTTCTACCGCTGGCTAACGTGCACAACTATTTCAAGAAACCGGTGTTACAGGAAATTAGAAAAACATTTTTTACACTTCAAATATACTAAAATCATTCAAAATCATAGAATTTCCTAAAGTATTCTGTACCTAGTGACAGCCTGAGGAAAATGGTACCCCATTTGCATGCTTTGAAATAGTATTGGAAGCCAGCAGTAAGGCTAACAGTGGAACTGAGCAGTGTATGTGTGATTCTATGGCTCAATGTCAAAAATGGCTATAGTGTCTAAATGTGTATGTGAGGGTCTATGACTGTGGGCAGCGGAACTAAGCTGGGGATCAGACAGTGTTTTGGGGATCTGTAACTACCTGTGGGCAATGGAATGTGTCTGGGGAACCAGATGGTGAATGTAGGGGATCTGTGACTACCAATGAGAAGAGTCACCAGGCTGAGGCGTCAGACTGTGTATGTGGGGGATCTTTAACAGTGGGCAGTGCAACCAGGCTGGGGGGGGTCAGAGAGCAAAGAAAAAAAAATTAAGAAAAACATATAAAGCTAGGACTCATCCAATTAAACTTCATCTTTGTTGATTGCATATGCTATAGTACTGAGGCAAATATGGGGGTAGCTGGCATTCCCATATCACGTTAAGCATTAGCTGGTTTCTGGCTGTTTGGCACTTAAAGAGTTAAGGAGTTAAGGAGTTAATTTTAGAACAAAGCTCTTCATCTTTACTCCAATTAAAGGACATTGTTCCCTGCCCCCTAAAGGAAAAATGCCTGGTTTAGAAGGTACAGAGTGGGAGACCTGTGTTCCCTATGGACTAAAGATAAAATGATTTAACAGGTAAAGAACACTAAAATCCTATTTTCTCTTACAGTAACACACTAAATTAGGTTGAAAAAAGACTCAAGTCCATCAACTTCAACCATTGCCTCAAACCAGAGACATCAGAATTATATAGCTTTCCTGCTGCTAAACAATTTAGTCTATCACAACTTCCTATTTTGCCTACTAATACACAGTATAACCCTGTACGTTTCCCTTTTTAAATACATGCATCTAATCTTCTCTTAAAATGTATTCACTGTATCTGCCATAACCACATCCTTGAGCATGGAATTCCATAATTTAACAGACCTTACTGTAAAAACACCCCTTTCCTCTGCTGAAGTCTAAACCTCCTTTCTTCTAATCTCAAGGGGTGTACCCTGGTTATTTGATCAGGCCTTGGAATGAATAGCTCACCACATATATCCTTGTATTTACCTCTCATATTCTTGTACAATGTGATAAGACCTCCTCTTAGTAATTTTTTCTCTAGAGTAAATAAGCCAAGTTTGTCTAGTCGTTTCTCATAATTCAAGTCCTTCATTCCCTTAAATTTGTTGCTTTTTGTTGTACTCTCTCCACTTCTAGAATATCCATTTTCAGAACTGCTGCCCAAACTGTGCTGCATATTTGATGTGAGATCTTACCAACGTTTTGTACAATGGCAAAATGATGTCATCCACACTGGTCACTGTTTCCAAGTTTGTAATTTACACAGATTCCAAGGTCTTTATCAATGGGTCTATAAAATGGTTCCATTTAGTTCTTAATTAGCAATGGGATTTTTTTTTCTCTTTTTTACATACAATAGGAAACACAGGTGCCATGGGGATAGGGAAAGGAATGTAGAAAAGACCATCCACATGCCTCCATGATACCAGAGTTCTTTAGGACAATTAAGCATCTGAATAACCCAAAACAATTGTCAATGGACACAGAATTAGCACAGCACACCAAACAAGAGCCAGCGGATCTCAGAAACTGCTCAACATCAACTGGCAGTAAGAAGAAAGGCAAATTCTTAAACGGTTAGTATTTAAAAGCTGTTTGCAGAGTCTTTTTCATATTAAAATTAACAGATCGCGCTATGTGTAAGACCTTACTTTTATGTAGTTAAAAAAAATTATTATTAAGAGATAAAGATACCCCGGCCGACCCTTCTGGCCGCCTCCAACTGAATCTCTAATTGGGTCATGCAACTCGAAGGCTGCAGCGAGGGACAAACTTCAGTAAGTATAAGGAAAATCCTGCCCCCTTGATGAAGGTGGGCAGGATTTACCTTTGCGAACTGAAGTTTATCCCTCGCTGCAGCCATCTTGACCAGACTGCAGATTCAGAGTGACGTGGCCAGAAGGGGAGGGTGGGGGATCTTTAGCTCTTAATAACTTTTGAACTACACAAAAGTAAGGACTTACACATAGAGCAATCTGTTAATTTTAATACAAAGAAGACTCGGCAAACTGCTTTTAAATAGACATTACTCAGGCAGAAATGCCTGAATGACCTTCCAGCCAAAACTGGCCTCAGCCGAGGCAAAGATGTTAACACGGGGTAGTGTTTGCTGAAAGTATGAGAGGACCAAGTCGCAGGCTTACACAGCTGTTTAGCCAAAGCCTGATTCTTGTAGGCCCAGTAAGCACCCACAGATCTGTTAAGCTGCTCTGATCTTGAAGGGAACAGCTTTATTCCTGATCTCATATGCCTGGCGTTATGGTAGCCTTGATCCAAGAGGCAATGATGACCATGGGAGTAGCCTGACCAGCTCTGGGACACACAGGGATGACAGTGAGTCAGCCTTCCCAAAAGGCTTAGTACGGTGAACATAGAACTTAAAGGGGAACTCTCAACTCTAGTAAACCACTTCTTAAATAAATCTTAAATACCAATATATTTTGAATCTGGATCTAAAAAGATGAAACTTTTTTTTTTCTTTTTTTTTTAAATGCAGTACTTTCAGAGATTTTGGCTTTTTAATTTAAGTCACGTGATGTCAGTTCAGGACAGGCTGCAGTACACATTGAACCGCAGCCTGTCAATCATCATTTCTTCCCTTCACCAGTTCTTCCCAGTTACCTCCTCCTCCTGCTCTGATGGATGACTCCAGCATGTGAGTCGGAGCACTTTCTTACAAAGGAGAGTGCTCGAACTCAAATGCTGGATTCGTCCATCAGAGAACGAGGAGGTAACAGGGAACAACTGGGGATGGGAAGAGACGAAGATCGACAGGCTGCGATATAGAGCTGTATCGCAGCCTGGCCTGAAATGATGTCACGGGACAAAATTAAAAAGTCGAAATCTCTGAAAATACTGCATGAAAAAAAAAAAAAAAAAAAAAATTGGGATTTAAAATATATTAGCATAGAAATGTATTTAAGAAGCAATTTCCTAGAGGTGGGAGTTCCCCTTTAAGGCAGTGAAGCATGTCTCCTTATCAGACATAGGGTAAGGACAAAAATAAGGTACAACAATTTCCTGACTGATGTGAAACTCAGAGACCACCTTCGAAAGAAACTCATGAGAAGTACGAAGTACTGAGTTATCCTGATGAAACACCAGGAAGGGATTATTACAGGATAGAGCTTGTAACTCAGAGACTTGCCGCACAGAGAAAACTGCCAAGCGGAAAGCCATCTTGAGCATCAACTGGCACATAGAGATGGAGGCAAGAGGCTCAAAAGCAGGCCTCTGCAAGACACCCAGGCCCAGGTTAAGGTCCCAAGGAAAAGTAGGATCCATGAACAAAGGGAAAAATAAATCCTTGATATCCGGGATGATGGCAGTTGATGGAAGAAAACAGAGCTGAAATCTGAACCTTAAGGGAACTCAAGCCAAGTCCCTTGTTCATACCCTCTTAAAAGTAAAGACAGGACCACTTGTGAAAAATTGACCTATGGTATGCCCTGAAGGAAACCAGCTTCCAGGCCTGGATCATATTGGATGTGACCACAGTGGAAAAATCGTTCCATTTCAGGATGTCAACTTCAAGGGCCATGCCACTAAAGCCAGCCTCTCCACATCCTCATACCACAGGTGCCAGGAACAACAGATCAGGTCTGCAAGCCTATCTGTTGAGGATCAGATCCTCAACAGATAGGCTGACAAGGTCCGTGAACCTCGCCCTCAACCAACACCATGTCCATTCTGATTTTCAGGATCACCATGGGAATGAGAGGAATCATGAAGCACATAGGAGAGATGAAAGCTCCATGGGATAGTCATTGCATCAATCACAAAAAACAGGTAATATCCTGTTTGAGAGTAGAACAATGGAACCTCCCTGCTCTCCCTGGACTGCCTTGAGATCCAACACAGGCACTACCCATTAAAAACACTTGAGGTCTGAGTTCCCAGTTTCCTGGATCTACTTGGTGACTTAGAAAGTCCACCAGGATGTTTTCAACTCCTGGAATGTGAACAGCCATAATGGCTGGAATATGGGTCTCCACCACTCTGAGGAGATCCTTCAACACCCTCCATCATACCCCACTGCGACTCCCTCCTTGGTGATTGATGTAAGCCACAGCAGTGGTGTTGCCTGACTGTACCCTTATTGGAACCCCTTTGAGGACTGGGAACCAATGAAAGAGTTTGCTGGATCGCCTGGAGCTCCAGAATGTTGACTGACAACAGGCTCTCATCCAGTGTCCACCTGCCTTGGACACCCAGTTGTCCCAGGACCTCACCCCAGAACCACAGGCTGGCATGGTGACCAGAGTCCACTCTGGGATCACAAAGGGCTTCCCCTGCTCCTGGTTTGGCTGCGCCAGCCACCACTGGAGATCCTCACTGGCTTTCTGAGAAAGAGGCACTGGATTCCTTGACCAGGATCTAAGAATGTCCCTCTGGAGTTCCCTTGTGTGAAACAAAGTACGGAACCGCATCCAGGGCTGACACTAAAACAGCCCAACACCCTCATGAAGTCCTTGATCATGGCTGAGGACCACTCCAGCTCCTGAGACAAGACCTTCCCCTGACGGGTGTTGGACCTCAGGAAAACCAGAACCTGGGAGGTAATTGGAGAAGTTTTCTGCAGCTTTAAGATCCAGCCATGGTCCACTAGAATGCAGCCACAGTCTTGGACATGGTCAGTCAAGAGATCCCCTAAAGGAGCCTTGATGAGTAAGTCGTCCAGCTACTGTGTCAGAGAAATGCCCTGTGCGTGAATAAACGAAGACAGGGCTACCATGATCTTTGTGAAGATTTTTGGTTCCAAATCCAGGCCAAACCGCAGATCTGTGAATTGATTATGATTGGTTCGAAAGCAAAATGCAGCTAGTGTTGACTGTCCGGGTGTATTTGGGTGTGTTAGTATGCGTTCTGAAGATCCACGGAGGCCAGGTGGGTTTGTCAGACAGCCTTTAAAAGCTGATGGCTTGGGCTCCCAGGATCAGTGGGCCTGATTCCAAAGTCCTGATTCTCCAGTCTCCATAAGAGTTAGACTGAGTTATTATACCTCAGTTATTAATTTATTTTACTAACTTTCAACCACTTACTATTACCTTGGAATAACATCTCTGGCCTGTTTGTGGATTGTAACCTTCTGCTTATCTGTCCAGGTAAATGGCTCTGTTCCTGCTGTGCTTTTCTCATTGCTCTCTCTCTCTGATGTGCTAATTTGCTTGAACTAGCTTCAGCTGTATAGACTGACATAGCATGGATTTCCGTATATAAAAGCTCTATCCTAGCAGTGGGTCTGATTCCAAAGTCCTGATTCTCAAGTCTCCATAAGAGTTAGACTGAGTTGGAGAGAGGATGGACTGAGGACAGCCTGCTTTCTACAAAAGAACAACTCACACTGGAATCAGAGCATGGAAACATCTATCTAAACAAAGCACCAACATTGCACCTTCCATCAAAACTGCTGAACACCTGACGCAAGTAACCAGAATTAGCAGGACTGATTTTGCAAACAGCACAGTTAACCACCTAACTGCTGAAGTGAAAAAAACCTGATTCTTCTCCAACCAGCATTACCCTCTACAACATCTAACTCTACTGATCTACTGACTTTGCAAACAGCACAATTAACCACCTAACCGCTGAAGTGAAAAAACGGATCCTTCTCCAACCAGCATTAACCTCTACAACATCTACCTCTACTGCTTATCATCATACTTCATTTAACCCTACACTGACTCCTACCCACATCAAATACTTCACAACTCTGCAACTGTCTCTCCTCATCCTGCCTGACATCTACACCCTGGATTGACCCTTGAATGCCAAGTTACCCGCACTCCCCTGGACTACAATCTGTTGCTTAAACTCCACTTCCGCCCCACACATTAACCCCACTATGGCCAATCTGGCTCCTTGCTTTTTCATTGCCATTCTCTCCTGCTTTAGACTCTCCTCCTCCTGTGTCCAAATTAAGTGCCACTCCATCCACTTTGCACCCTCACTTCTTCCCTCACCACTTCTCTGCGCCCATGAACTTTTCTCATTCCTCCAGCCCCTATCACTACCATCTCCTTCAACTGCTACCAAAAAGCCCCACTGCTTCAAATCTCACTCCCATCTTACTTCCCTGTCCCTTCTCCTCCTGCTTGCTGCAGGTGACATCTCACCTAACCCAGGCCCCCCCTCCATTCTCTCCTGTAGACCAACACCCACTCAAACACGCAATATCCACTACCTAATAACTGTACCACGTCACCTAACCTCCCCTCCCCCCCCTTTTTGTATTGGTCTCTGGAACGCACGCTCTGTGTGTAACAAACTAACAGCTGTTCATGACCTATATTTCTCACTCCCTAAACCTCCTAGCCATCACTGAAACCTGGCTCACATCATCAGATACTGCCTCCACAGCCACACTCTCACATGGCGGTCTGCACTTCACCCACACACCTAGGCCTGGCAACAGTAAGGGGGGTGGAGTGGGCATCCTTTTGTCCACTAATCACACGTTTCAGATAATCCCCACTGTCCCCTCTCTCTCCTTCCCTACCTTTGAAGCTAACACAATTCACCGCTTCTCTCCCTTCCCCTGCGTGTTGCTGCCATATACAGGCCACCTGGTCCTTCTGTACAGTTCCCTGACCACTTCGCCTCCTGGCTCCCTCATTTCATGTCCTCTGACGTCCCCACTCTCATCCTGGGAGACTTCAACATCCCTGTTGATAACCATAACTCCCACCCTGCCATCAAACTCCTTTCTTTAACAGCCTCCTTTGGCCTAACACAATGGACCTGCACTCCCACACACAGTGATGGTCACTCTCTTGACTTGGTCTTCACTAACCTCTGCTGGCTCTCTAATTTTTCTAATACTCCCTATCCCCTCTCTGACCACCACCTCCTCACTGGAAACCTCATCATACCACGTAAATCCATCCCCTCCACCGGGATCAAGAGCATGCGGAGAAATCTGCATACGCTTGACCCCCAACAATTTTCTACTTCCCTGCAACCTCTTTTCAACCCCATCCTCACACTTGCTTGCCCAGAGCAAACTACTACTCTCTACAACAGCATTCTCACAAAAGCCCTAGACACAGCTGCACCTGCAACTCCACAACACCCCTGCACAACCCCACTACAACCCTGGCACACAAGACAAACGCGATACCTCCAAAGGTGCTCACGCACTGCTGAAAGGCATTGGAGGAAATCGCACTCCACAGCTGACTTCATACACTACAAATTCATTCTACGTTCTTATAGCTCTGCACTCTCCCTGGCCAAACAGTCATACTTCTCCTCTCTAATTTCTAATCTTTCTTCAAACCCAAAACGCCTTTTCTCAACCTTCTAGTCACTTCTACGCCCACCAATGCAAACCCCTGCCACCAACTTCTCTGCCCAAGATCTCGCCACTCACTTCAAGGACAAGATCGACTCCATCAGACATGACATCTCATCACTTCCACTCCCACCCAGCCAGCCTAGATCTCCCACCCCCCACACACTCACTAAGCTCCTTCTCACCAGTCACAGAGGACGAAGTTTCCCTTCGCCTCACTCGCTCAAACCTAACCACATGCACTCTTGACCCAATCCCATCTCAACTTACTCAAGAACTTTCACCTCTACTAACGCCACCCCTTACTCACTTATTCAACCTCTCTCTATCAACTGGCACCTTCCCATCCTCTTTCAAACATGCACTAATCACGCCCATTCTAAAGAAACCCTCCCTGGACCCAAACTCACTGTCAAACTACCGGCCCATTTCCCTACTCCTGTTTGCCTCCAAACTCCTTGAGTGTCTCGCATATAGCCAGCTCACTAAATTCCTCTGCTCCCATTCCCTGCTAGACCCCTTGCAATCTGGATTCCGACCTCATCACTCCACCGAGACTGCCCTCACTAAAGTGGCCAATGACTTGCTCTCTGCCAAGTCAAAAGGCCACTACTCCCTAATCATTATCTTGGACCTGTCAGCTGCCTTTGACACAGTAGATCACCCACTCCTCCTCCAAGCCCTCCACTCTCTAGGTCTCTGTGACACTGCCCTCTCTTGGTTTTCATCATATCTCCGCAACCGCTCCTTCAGTGTGTCCTACTCTGGCTCCACCTCCCCACCCCTCCCACTGTCTGTTGGAGTGCCTCAAGGCTCAGTCCTGGGCCCCTTGCTCTTCTCAATTTACACTGCATCCCTGGGTAAACTAATAAACTCCTCTGGGTTTCACCATCATCTCTATGCTGATGACACTCAAATATATCTTTCCTCCCCCGACCTCTCCCCCTCCCTCCTGTCCCAGGTATCTAACTGTCTGTCCGCTATGTCTTCCTGGATGTCCTCCCGTCAACTCAAACTTAACCTTGGCAAAACTGAACTAATTATCTTCCCTCCCTCTCCTAACAGTCCTACTCCAGATATTACCCTCACTGTCAACAACACTATCATCAAACCAACCCCTACAGCATGTTGCCTGGGGGGGTCACATTCGACTCACCCTATCATTTATTCCTCACATCTTCAAATCATCCCGCCTCCACCTCCGCAACATCTCTAGAATCCGACCCTTCCTTAACGAAGACACTACTAAAATTCTAATCCAAACACTCATCATGTCCCGTCTTGACTACTGTAACTCACTACTAACTGGTCTTGCCCGCCTAACCTCACTACAGTCCATAATGAACTCAGCAGCACGACTAATCTACCTAACCAACCACTTCTCCAACACCAGTCCCCTCTGCCAATCCCTACACTGGCTCCCATTAGCACACAGAATTACATTCAAAATCCTGGTGCTCACCTACAGAGCCCTTACTAACACCTCACCCCCCTATATCTCATCTCTCATTTCCAAATACACTCCCACTCGCCATCTTCGTTCTGCACAGGACCTTCTCCTCTCCACATCTCTCATTACATCCTCCCACTCCCGCCTACATGACTTCTCCCGTGCTGCACCCGAGCTCTGCAATTCCCTCCCCCGCCCCATCAGACTCTCCCCTAGCCTTCAGATCTTCAGATGTTCCCTGAAAACTCGCCTCTTCAGGGAAGCCTATCAACTACCTCCATAAATATTATCACCAAGAACCAACCATTCCCTGGAACACTACACTCACTAGCACTTCTCTCTCCCACCCACTGACTGGCAGCTCATGTGGCAGGAGGCACTTACACCCAATAGCACTTACACCTTCTGTGTCCTACCCACCTTCCTCTAGACTGTAAGCTCTCACGAGCAAGGCCCTCTGATCCTTCTGTTCTCCACATATGATTTGTACTATTTAATATCTCTGTATGTCTATCCCCTATTGTAAAGCGCTGCGAAATAAGTTGGAGCTATATAAATAAAGATTATTATTATTATGTTTTGTGGTGGGGAGTATGAGAGGTTTGCAAATTTTGCACCCTTGGCTCCCCCTATTTGGCTGGGTGGGGGATGAAAAATGTGCGCCTTGCTCGCCAGAAAGGAACACTTGGTGGAGATCTGAGACAACAAAGTGCTCTTACCACCTGTACCATCACTGATGATCTGCTTCAGTTCAGGCCCAAAAAGAGACTTATCCTGAAAAGGCAAGGAGACCAGAGACTTCTTATTAGATTGGTCTGCAGATCAAATCTTAAGCCACAGGGTGCGTCAAGCAGGCACAAAAAATGCAGAGACCTTTTCAGAAAACCTGGTGGTGTCAAATACTGCCTAAGAAAAGGTGAAATTTACTCACAGATATTTTGTTTTCCTCTGTGTCCTTCCACAGCATAGACTGTGGGTATAAGCTCCGCCTCCCAGCTGGTAGGACCAATCAAAATGATAAATGTGCACTTCACCTCTCCACGTGCAATTATACTATTGTTCAAGCTGAAGAGAGACAACAGGTTAGCTATCATAGCAAAAGAATGTAGTAAACATCAAGCAAAATAACAGGCCTAGCACCACGAACTAGGAACGATACATTACCCACGAAGGAGTAGGGAGTGTTTGCCATGGAAGGACACAGAGGAAAACAAAATATCAGTGAGTAAATTTCACCTTTTACTCTGTGTCCAATCCACAGCATAGACTGTGGGACTTACCAGAGCAGCACCCCAGACATTAGGGAGGGAAAAATGCCCTTAACACACTCTCCTGCTAAATAACGCATCTTCGGATGCTTGAAGTTTCAGTCCATAGTGTCGAATAAGTAGAGACTGAGGACCGGGTAGCAGCTTGCATTCTGTTCTGGGTTAGTGACTGCCCTCTGTCCCATTTAAGTATAGTACAGTCCTGATAGAATGTGCTATAATGACAGTAGGAGCATCCCTAATGGCTGACTTGAGTTAATTAAATCTCTCAGATCCATCTTGCAATGGATGATTAGGAAGCTGCTGAGCCCATAATTTTCTGACAGAAAAAGGAGCTCAGCAGTCTTACGAAGGAGCAGATTTGCTCAAGTAATTATGCACACAATAGACCAAGTCAAGGATATGCAACTTCTTATTGTAGAATATCTGGAATCTGCACCAACAGATGGAAGAACAATTCTCTGACAGATAGAAGTGGGTCACCACCTTAATGAAATGTAGTGTTTGACCTAATGGGAATTTAGACCTGATGGTATAACATATGAAGGGACACATAAGAAAGGATGTGATTCATTTACCCCTGCAGCAGAAGTACAGCTGCACAATAAGATGGTTGCGAGCAGGAGCTGCTTAAAGAATATTTACTCATATGTATAAAAATAAGGATGGGAGGATAAAAGTAGTAGACTAAACTAGGATCCCAAAGTAAGATTAATCATCCAGAAGGATGGATTTTAATTGCTGTGTATATTAATGAGGCAATTGCCAGAAAAAAAACGGGTTGCCCCAAATGCAGGAACCCCCTTCCGTTTAACCTTAAATGAATCAGGCTTGAAACCATACTAGAACCCATCGAGAAGAAATACCAAAGTAATTCTGTAGAAAAAAGGGATCGATTCAGAATCTGGGATAGACCAACTCAAAATTAGGTCAGATCCTGAAGTAGATCTGGAGAAAGAAGGCCGCTTGCCTAGTAGGATTCTATGATGTAGCCTGTCTGATGTTGTTCGTAGGTCTGTGTGTGGACTCCCTCAAATGTCATTATGTTGGAGGAAACCGTCACATTGAGGTACCCTGTTCCCAGATACAAAGTTGTTTGGATTGCAAAATAAAATTCTTCCCTATTTAACGTTTAGCTCCTGGTTCCTCCTCCTAGAAATACAGACATGATCTGATGGATCTGTACTATTTTCTCCTGAGACATTCATGAAATGCTAGAAGGATTGCCTTACCATATAACTCCAATCTGTAGAAGGGAACATATTCTTCAGATATACAGATGGCCCGTGAACTGCCACCTGCACCTGCCAAAATAACTTCTCCTTGGGGAGTCAAGTCTGGCTCTAGATCACATCCCCTCCTAGATAGGAGTCTGAAACATTACAGTGTATATTGAGGATTATCTTTGACACATCCTATAATAAGGATGTCCTTCAGGTAGGTGTGATATGGATTCCATGTATTCTTAGGATCCACAGACCAGGAGCCAGGCTTGTAAAGAACCCTAGTACAGAGATAGACCAAAGGAGACAAACATGAATCACTAGAAGCAAATATATAAATGGCTCATTAGAGTACTGTGTCTAGCAGAGACAAGAAAATAATGGTAAGCATCCTTAATATCTATAGAGGTCATGAAGGCTTTTAGAATAGGTCAGGCAGTTAGGATTAAGCAAACTGGTCCCCCTTGAAGCTTCGAAACGGGGAAGATACCAAGTAAGACCATGAAAAGATGATGTACAGGGACATCACAACTGATGGTAGCCTATAGCTCCTGTAACTCCCAGGCGGCCTCTAATCCAGGCACAACACAGACCATAGTCTGCTTCACATCCAAGCCCGACTGAGTTTGGGTGCATTCAGGCTTACGTGGCCGCAGGCTTAAACCAGGAATTCTTTGAGGAAGAAGGAGACTATTCTTGAAAACTGCGGAGCATACATTTTACTACATAATTCGCAAAGATCGGTGGTCTGATAAGAGCGCTTTACTGGTCTGCAGAAATTGCCCCAGTCTACCTATTGCTGGATCTGTAAATATCCTAAAGAACCTTTTGGAAATACTCTTTTTAATTAGCCTCACGTCCAGTGATATGTGCTGTGTGATCAAAATAGTCTACCTGTAAGATATCACTATCATCAAAGAACTGCCTCCAGGTTCAGAAACTTTATATGGAGATGAGAATGCGTATACCAGTCTGTCCACAGCTTTGATTCACAATCTCTTCCAGATAAGAACAGGTAACACTGAAATAGCCGATAATGTATATTGGCCAAATAGAATTACAGGAGATTTATATCCTCGTAGATATCCAGCTATAGCCATATTCACCATAGGTGGATCAATGCAGGAAGATACTTCTTCCCAAATGTATACATGAAAACTTTTTAAAACACAGAGAAGCTCCTATGTCCCTGAAAGGCAACATCCATAAAGACTAGGTTGCAATTGTGTGAGACCTAAGGTCTTAGAATAGCAGGAGTTAGATTATTTCATATATGCAGGGCGAAGCAATGCCATCCTAATCAGTTGCAGATCCATATTTGGGCACCCGTACCAACAAGGATATACTAGAACTTGAGAAATCACAGCAAAGTGACAAAATAATTGGGGGGAATGGAGGACTTGACGTATGATAAATAATAGAAAAACCTAGCATTTACAGTAGGAAAAGACAACTAAAAGGGATCTTAGCACCATGCATAAAAGATACCTCTGGCAAGCTATTTATCCCAAGACCTGAAATAACCAGGGGACACCACTTGAGATAGAAATTTACTTACCGATATTTCCCTTTCTTCTGTGTCCTTCCACGGCTCTGTACAATGGCTATTGTCTCTGCCTACTTGCTGGGGTAGGACCAATCAAAAAAAGACAATATAAGGAAGCCCCTCTCCACAGCAGACAGTCTTACTTTTGTCCGAGCTGGAAAATATAATAGCTACAAGGGTAGGGTGAGCCGTGGAAGGACACAGAAGAAAGGGAAATATTGGTAAGTAAATTTCATATTTTCTTCTGTGTCCTATCCCCGTCTCTGTACAACAGGTTATATCAAAGCAGTGTAAAACACAAAGAGGGAGGGGATATATACTAAGTACTGCAAATAGACTATAGAGATTGATAAAAAGGAATTCTCCTATCAGTTTAGTCAGGGATGACCCATGAAGGACTTGTCTCCCGACCCTGGCTTCCGCCAAGGCCTGGGCAATAATAGTATAATGTCCTGGTGAATGTTGAGAAGGATGACCAGTTGGCAGTGTTACACATATCCTCCGGAGAGAAAACATACCTGCCAGAGACATGGACAGCGACCTCTGGAAAGAACCTTGATCCAAGTGGAGGGAGAAATCTAACCTCCTAGTAGCAAATTCCATTAAATTGAGAGGTCCTTCTAGCCATAAAGAGTTTGAGGACCCCTAAAAGCACCAGAGGATAAAATATAAGGAGCCTACCTAGTGTAATTCTCTGTTCCTCCCCAATGCCAAGTGATACAGAGTACTAGATCAGGGTTATGGAACTGTATTTCTAAAGTTAGTTCCAAAAAGGAGAGATGGATAAGTTCCTGACGCAAGATAGAATGAAGACTCACCTATGAACTTAAAGGAGGGTATAATTCTGAAAACCACCTTAGTCTATTGGATGACCAACTACAGTGATTACCGGATAAGGCTTGCAGCTTACCCACCTTCCTAGCAAAAGAAGCTGTTAATAAGTTTTATATGTCAAAGCCTTGGTGTTGTAGGTGCCCAACAAAGCCTGAAAAACAATAGCACTAGATATCCGCTTAAAACCTATATAGAAGTGCCATCTGGATATCTGTTAATACAAGGGCTGGATTCAATTAAGCTCATGTGGAAGGAGGTACTATAACCAACAGAAGTTACACCTTCTGTGTCAAACCTACCTTCCTCTAGACTGTAAACTCTAAAGATCAGGGCCTTCTGATCCTTCTGTACTCCATATTTGAGTGCAATATTTACTACCTCTGTATGCCTATTCCCAATTGTACAGCGCTGCGGAATTTGTTGGCGCTATATAAGTAATATTAATTCTCTTCTCTGTCAACTCCGTTCATCCATTTGCACAGGTTTCCTGGACAAATACATACAGACTATCTGATGGAAGCAGACCTCAGCAATTCCGAACCCCTATGATGCTAGCCAAATTCAAAGATCTTTAGGACCCCAGTTCCTAAGAACTTATCAATTGTCCTGAAGCTAGTAGATATAAAAGCTTTCTTCCCAGAGACAAACCGTAAGACTACTGGCTCTGACAGTTTATACAAGAGAACTCTCTCTCAACCTTCAACCCTCAGACTAAGAAGTCGGGGTTTTTAGGAAGAGACAGAGGTCCCTGAGACCACAGATCCTGTCTGAGAGGTAGGGACATGGGATGATACACTGACAGCTTGACAAAGTTAGAGAAACAAGATCTCCTGACCAGTGCGGAAGATAAAAATGATCTTTTAATCTGTCTGGGATCAAGCCATAGGGTTAGTGGATCATGAAAATAAGAGGAAAAAATGTAGGCAAGAGGAAAGTCCATGACTGGACTGGGGCATTCTGCCCCAGAGCAGAGAGGACTGCCAATTTGCTGGTAGCCATCAGATCTACCTCAGATTTATGGACCCCTACTGGTCCAGATGTGTTCTGTCCAGAAAACTGCTTGTGGATTTAGTCTTCTCGTAATGTGAGAGGACATGATGGCTCAGATTCTATCTGACCCAATGTAAGCTCTTTTCCCCTTCTTATGAGGATACTCTCCTGATACCTCTCTCACTGTATATGAGTGTAACAGCTGCAGCATTGTATGAGTGGACCAGGATAGATAGATATAGCTGGGTTCTGAAAAGGCTTCAGACCAGTAGCTACCACCCTTATTTCTAGCACCTTAGAGCAAGCGCCACTCCGCTGGAGACCAATTTCTTTGGTCTGACACATTCTACCAAGTGCCCTCCCCCAACCCGTGATGCTGACCTCTGTAGTCACGACTGAGGGAGACTGCTAAATGACATTAATCACCACAGAAGACTCTTCTTTATATAGAAGAGAAAGGAATCCTCTGTGCAATACAACTTGCCCTGGGTATGACCAAAATTTGAGATTCTGAACAGAGTGGCCTAAGGTCTGTTTATTGGACCTTTAGTTATTCAAATAGGGAACCGATATAAGGCTCAACCTTAAAGTTTGTAGACACAATTGCCAATACCTGGAGAAGACTCTGGATACTGCTGAATTGGAAGTGAAACCTTCCAGTATAAACTTCAGATACCCGACTGGAAAGATAATAAGCATTTTAAAGTCTACAGTCAATATGGATGCATCTAGTGGAATTACCTAAAAACTAAGGTTTGCGGATTCCCTTGAAAGGCCGAAGCTTGTCAAGGGCATTTAGGATCTTGAAAACCAAATAGTTTGAAGCCCCCAAAAACTTGAAAAGAGCAATAAGGAATAACTCCCAAAGCTCTACTGACAGAGGAACTGGTTTACCACCCTCTGACTAAACAGAATCTTGACCGCTAATGCGGGGCTCCAGAACCTTGTCAGGGCCTGATGTACTCTAGGAAGAAAGTGGTCTAACTACAGAGGGTACCTAGATTCCCATATCTGGTGAACCCATCGGTCCTGGAGTGGATTCTGATGATAAAAACAAAACAGAAGAAAAGATGCCAGACTGAAGCCCCACTGGGACTGGAATCAGAGTCCGGTCTAGTTCAATAGCATTAAATTTCAAAAAGGGACGACTGAGTGGATAACTGCCTTCTCTGATAGAAGCCATACGACTTCTTGTCTTACATCTGACAGATCTACCCAGCAGGAACTGGGTCTGCTAAAGTAGATCACCAGTAAGAATACACATACAGATTCTCATATCAAAGTATGTCCTGGACTCATTTATCTACCCCACAGGGAAGAGAAGCTAAGCTGACCTTGCAGGAACTAGACCTGCAACCTTGTGGCTTGATTAGATTCTACAGCTGGTACAATAACCAACTGCCCCATCTTGTTCTGCCTCCAGGAAGAGAAGTGCAACAAATTCTCATCTGACAGAGGTTCCACAACCCATGATTACAGCCACAACACTCGCTACTGTGATGGAAAACACTGATGACCTAGCCGCAAGTCTCATAAAGACTAAATGAGGCATTATAGTAAAGGCTAACTGCTTCCTAGACAGATGCAACCTCCTACTTCACTTAAGCCATATAGATGGCTCCAGCAATGCAGGCCGAGTGCAGAAAACTAACTTCAAACACTAACCACTGACAGAAAATGGATAAAAAAGGCTAACTCCATTTCCCTGTACTATCACCTCCTAAGAAAATAACCATTTCCTATGGAAAAATAATGGTCATTCAAGAAAACAATGGATATGAATGATTGGAGGGTTATAGCTGATAAATATCCTCTTTTAGTAAAGGGTTCAGAAGGGAAATTATCTGGTCATACCAGTACAGATGTCCACTTTCTACAAAATAGATATATCAGAAATAGGATGATTGATATGAAAATACTGAATACGCTATTTATTCCCCATAAAGGCCCATATGACACTCACAACTTCAGTAAGAGTGAGATAGGCCAAGGGATTATTCCCATATAACTTGGAAGGGTCCTGTCCAATGTGAAACTCACTCTTTTTCTGTGAACGTCAGAAGTAAGGCAAACTTCTGATCCAACATCCTTTTACATTATGTTGCAGGGGTTGAGGCCTGGAGCATGTCGAAACGTATCAATACTGTATATCCTTGTCCAAACATATATGAACAGTATGGGCATCCCTTGCCCTGCAGCCTTCCTGAGGCACTCTAGATAAGTTTGGGCTAAACACAATTTAAGAATTCACCTCTGGGGAAAGGTTTAGCTAGGAAGAGGTTTGGCAGGGGAAATATAGCAACTAAAGCTAAGTTTTATACAACACTCATGTTATCCAGAAGCCCTAACATACTTGTATCAGGATGAAATCGTAATAGAAGGCTATGGGATAATGATACATCTGATCCCAGCGAGTCCCAAAGGGCACGTAATGCACTGCTTATGATGCTGCACTGCATATCCCCCTTACACTCAAAGGGGCAAGGACTAGAATATGGCGTAGGAATTATAGGCTGTCAAGCAAACCAATACACACTCCCTTGGAACGTATAAGGTTAAGGTACTGCCGTCCTGAACAGACTGTATCCAAAACATGAATAGGCTAGGTGAAGGGATCAAAGCCTCAGCCTGATCATTTTCTTCCCAGATCCTCTCTGAAGAACTCACAAGACTAATGAAAATAACCATGTCTTGTAATTCCCCAGAAGACCGATAGACTGATGAAATTATAAATTAAGCACTTACCTGTACCACTGGTCTCTGCATGCGCATCTATGGAGGTATGCAGCAGTCCCAAACGGGATGTGTTTCAATCATGTAACGCACAAGGGAGGAGCATGTGTGAAAGCGTCCTGGCTCACTTCCGATCCTTCCAGGCGGTTCTGCACTGTATGGATACCAAACGGAGGACACATCCAGACACCCACTTCTGGTGTTTGAGGCAGAGACGGGGCGCATCAGAGGGAATCAGCCTCTGGAAAGGCGGCAGTGTACTGTGGCCCAGGTAGGATCAAAATTAACAAACCTGCAAACTGAAAACTTTTAGAAGATGCTTACTCCTAACAAGCAGAGCAAGGCTAACAGCCCTACACCCAGCTTGGTAGGACCAAAAAGACTGTCTGCTGTGGAGAGGGGCTTCCTTATATTGTCTTTTTTGATCGGTCCTACCCCAGCAAGTGGGCGGAGACAATACCCATTGTACAGAGCCGGGGATAGGACACAGAAGAAAAAGGGGTTAAAGACAGCAAGGTCTGTTAGATCCTGGAATTCCTAGACCAAAGTCGGTATGTCAGGAACTTTGTAAAGCCTCCCTTAGGGAAGTTAGATAGAGAGCAATGTCAACATTAGTGGGCCCCTCTCTTGAATGCCCTCTGATAAGAAAAGTATCCTTCCGCAGCTTGTTTGAATAGTATGTGTCTGGTGTATCCCCAGTAGAATGGATACTTTCAAGAGAAGATGGATTATTTTCAAAAGAGCATAAAATAGGATTTTAGTCTTACCTGTTAAATCCTTTTCACTTAGTCCATACAGGTCACTGGTACTCTGGGAGGCGATCCGCCCCTTTAATAGGCAGGAACAATTATGCAAATGATTGCAGGGGCGGAGCCTCCCCTCCTACTTAAGCTGCCTTCAGGCCAGAGCCACTAGATTGATTTGAGACACTAAAACTGACCAGAGGTAAGCAAGAAGGAAGACTACTGTGAGCATGCCCCGAAGGTCTCCCACTGAATGCCACAGGAGAGCCAAGCATGGTCCCTTGACAGGGTGGGAGACCAGTGACCTGTATGGACTAAGTGAAAAGGATTTAACAGGTAAGACTAAAATCCTATTTTCACTGTCGTCCAATACAGGTCACTGGTACTCTGTGATGTACAAACATTGAGCTGACCCAGAGGCGGGAAGAAAGGCAAGGACCAGGCGCAAAGCCCAAGTCACTAGAACTGCTAAGAACCAGTTAATTACATAGCCCAAAATGTAAGTGTCAACGGGCTCAACAGTAAAGAAGCACTAAGAACCACAGAGTAGAAGGCCTAGACAGGCAAAACTGCCTCCAGGACCTTCCTTCCAAAACTGGCATCAGCCGAGGCCAGTACATCAACTCGGTAGTGCTTTGAAAATGTGTGCACAGAGGACCAAGTGGCCGCTCTGCACAGTTGATCAGCAGATGCCCGATTCTTGTAGGCCCAGGAGGCCCCAATAGATCTGGTGGAATGGGCAGTCACCCGGAAGGGAACATGCTTATTCCGCAACTTATAGGCTTCACGAATAGTAGCCTTAATCCAAGAGGCAATGGTAACTTTGGAAGCCGGTCCCCCTGCCCTAGGCCCCTCAGTAATGACGAATAGAGCGTCAGACTTCCTGATAGACTCGGTGCGATGAACATAAAACTTGAGGCAACGCACCACATCTAACAAATGGAGATCCCGTTCCTTGTCAGAGGAAGGGTTAGGGCAGAAAGAGGGAACCACAATCTCTTGATTGATGTGAAACTCGGACACAACCTTGGGCACGAATTCCTTGGTAGTGCGAAGCACAGCCTTATCCTTGTGGAACACCAGGTAAGGAGGTTTACAAGACAGCGCTTGTAACTCTGCCACCTGGCGAACAGAAACAATAGCCAAGAGGAAGGCCATCTTCCAAGTCAAGAGACGTAATGGAATGGAAGCCAAGGATTCAAACGGGGGTCGCTGGAGAACTCCCAGCACCAAATTGAGGTCCCACTGGGGAGTAGGACTCTTGAAGGCAGGCCGAACATGAGTCACACCTTGGAAGAAAACTTTGACATCAGGAAGGATAGCAATCCTTTCCTGGAAAAACACAGACAAAGCAGAAGTCTGGACTTTGAGGGAACTCAGACTGAGCCCTTTCTCAACACCGTCCTGTAAAAAGGCCAGGACAGTGGGAAGATAAAATTCTAGGGACATCTTCCGATCGGTACACCAAGCCACAAAGGTGGCCCAGATACGATGATAGATCTTGGAGGACACAGGCTTACGAGCACTAAGCATCGTCGACACCACTGAAGAAGAAAATCCTTTCTTCTCTACAATCGAGGATTCAACCGCCATGCCATCAAATGAAGATGTTGATCATCCTCCTTCCACAGATATCCTTGAAGAAGTAGATCCGGACGGGCAGGAAGTGGAAACGGTTCCGCCACTGACATGGCCATCAACTCCGGATACCAGGACTGGCGGGGCCAGTTTGGAGCGATCAGGATGACAGGACAACGCTCCTGCTTCAACTTCTGGATGACTCTGATCAATAGAGGAAGAGGAGGGAAGCCAGAGGAAAATCCCAAGGGATTGACAAGGCATCCACTGCTAGAGCAAGAGAGTCCCTCCACCGGGAGGAAAACACCGGTACCTTCCTGTTGTGTCTGGTAGCCATCAGGTCCACTGCAGGTACTCCTCACCTCTGGGTGAGTAGGTGAAACACCTCTGGATGAAGAGCCCATTCTCCGCTGTCGACTGTGTGGCGACTGGGAAAGTCTGCCATGACGTTGTCTACGCCTGGAATGTGAACTGCAGAAATGACAGGCACGTGATCTTCTGCCCAAGATAAAATATCCTTGACCTCTAACCAGGCGGTGCAACTTCTTGTGCCGCCTTGCCTGTTGATGTAGGCCACTGCGGTGGCGTTGTCGGACTCCACTCTGACTGGGCAACCGTCCAGTTGAGATTCCCAGTGCCTCAGGGCAAGCCGGATGGCACGCAGTTCCAGAACATTGATGGAGAGAAGAGATTCCTCCAGTCCCCATTTCCCCTGAGCACTGAAACGACCCAACACAACAGCACCCCATCCCCGGAGGCTGGCATCCGTTGTGAGCGTGGTCCAATAAGGAACTTGAAAGGATCTCCCTTTCAGGAGATGAGAGAGATCCAACCACCAGTGCAGACTCAATTCGACATGAGGAGGGAGAGAGACTGACAGATGCTGATGATCTGGATGATTCTTGCACGTCTGGATCACAAACCTCTGAAGTTCCCTGGAGTGGGCCATGGCAAATGGCACCGCTTCTATCGTGGAAATGAACTTCCCCACCAGAGACGTCAACTTCGGTACTGGAACTCTGTCCAGCTCCAGGATCCCAGCTACTCGGATGGCTATCTGATGAGCCACTTCTTCTGGCAGAAACACCATGCATTGGCGAGTGTCGAACAGGAGACCCAGGAAAAGGAGCCTCTGAGATGGGACCAAGTCTGACTTGTCCAGATTCAGGATCCAGCCGTGACGGTTCAGAGTGTGTATACACAGCTGCAGTTGTTGGTGGAGAAGCTCCGCTGAGGAGGCTTTCAGGAGGAGATCGTCCATGTAGGGGGTCACCCTGACACCTTCTTGATGAAGTACAGCTATCAAAGAACCCAACACCCTCTGAAAGACCAGAGGGGCCGAAGTCAGTCCAAAGGGAAGAGCTGAAAACTGAAAGTGTCCCCTGTGGCAGGCAATCCTGAGATACCGCCTGCTCTCTGGATGAATAGGGATGTGAAGATATGCATCCTGAAGGTCCAGGGAAGCAAGAAACTCCCCTGGAGACATTGCTGCAATCACAGAGCGCAGGGACTCCTGGCGGAAGTGGGAACTCACAACATAGGAATTGAGATCTTTGAGATCCAAAATCGGACGAGCACCTCCGTCCTTTTTGGCCACCACGAACAGGTTGGAATAAAATCCTGAACCCGTGTCCTCTGGAGGAACCAATTCCAGGACCTCTTTGTCCAAGAGATCCTGAATAGCGTCGTCGAACAGACGTCTTTTTGTAGGTTCCTGAGAAGGACGAGTAAAATGGAACCGAAAAGGAGGAAGGGAAGAGAAAGGGATCCTGTATCCCTCTGACACTACCTGAATAACCCATGGGTCCGTCACTGACTCCTCCCAAGTCCGGCGAAAGATGCGGAGGCGTCCACCTACTGCCGGATGCGGACCCGGGTTCAGTGAGTCATGCCGAAGCAGTCTTGGAGGTCTTGGCCTTGGGGGCAACTTTGGGCTTCCAGGACTGCTTGGGCTTGGAGGAGGAGCGCGCAGAGGACGGACCCGTCTGGGACGTGGAGCGTGTCTCAGTCTGAAAGGAACGAAAGGACCGGTTGTGTTTGGCTGGAAACTTTTTCTTGAAGACTGAAGGTAGAAGAGTACTTTTACCACCAGTAGCCTCGCTAATAATTTCTTTGAGTTCAGAACCAAATAAGTTCCCCTGAAAGGGCAAGGAAAGCAAGGCTTTTTTAGAGGCTGTGTCAGCAGACCAAATTTTCAGCCAAAGGGCACGTCTAGCCACCACAGATGAAGTGGAGGCCCTCGCCATCATGCGCACAGCATCAAAGGCAGCATCAGCAACATAATTTTGTGCTTCAGTAATATTAGCAAGGAGCTGCAACTGCTCAGATACCGGTGCATCCTGGCGGACTGCCTCAGTCAGTCGTTCAGTCCAGGCTGCAATAGCTCTATTAACCCACGCCACTGCAAAGGTTGGACGCATGGCAGTGCCAATGGAGGCAAAAATAGACTTAAGAGAAAGTTCTAGCTTTTTGTCCGTCCAATCCTGCAGGGCAGAGGCATCAGAGACAGCTAAAGCAGTAGATTTGGATAACCTGGAAACAGGAGCATCCACTTTGGGGGGATGACCCCACTTTGCCAGTTCAGTCTCAGGAAAGGGGTAAAGTTTAGCAAACTTTTTGGACACTGAGGAGGATTTGTCAGGATTCCTCCAAGCCTCAGAGACTAAACGGGCAAGGGTAGGGTTAGATGGAAAACAAACAACCGCCTTAGATGGCTTTTGGAAAACGTCAGTTGGATCATGAGTGGATTCCTGAGTCAGAGGAAGGTTGAGCGTAGTTAACACAGCTCTAATCAAACCCTCAGCGGAAACCTCAGGGTCACATTTATAAGGGTCCCCAATGGACCTGTTAGATTCAATAACAGTGCCTTCCTCAGCATCAGAATCCTGTAATAGTTCTTCTTCAGAAGAATCAGACACATCAGGAGCCCCCTGTGGCTTAGGCAGGGAAGTCCTGATTGTAGAGGGGGTCTGCCAAACCTGGAGAGCCCCCTGTACCTGAGAGGGAAAGAGTTGGAGAGTGGATCTGAGATCCCTAGTGGAAGCTTTAAACTCTTTCACCCAAGTTGGCTCAATAGCGTGGCTGGGAAGCCCAGGGTTGCTATCACGACAATCAGTGCATTTAGGGCATAAATCACCAGAACAATCTCTAGGCAGCCCAGAGTGACAAGAGGAGCAAAGCGCAATGGGGGGAACAGACACCCCAGCCTCCTCAGTCTTGGGTCTAGCCCCTGACTCCAGTGGAGTAGACATGCTCACAGCATCAATATACACCACTTAACAAATATCACCCAGTAAAAGTGTGGAAGATTAAAGTTTCACCCCAGAAATGCCTAAAAACGGACTTATCTGGCCAGCGAAGGGTTAATCTGCTAAGAGGAGAGAAGGCTCTGTCCCTGCGTAGTATACTCGCTGAGAAAGAACACCACAAAATGGCGGCCGTCAGGTTAGCCAATCAGAAACGAGCGCGAACCGGGCGCTCATGGGAAATGTAGTTTTCTCTCAGAAGTACCCCAAACAGTGCCCGAAGCCCCCCTGAACTCCCCACACCCTGAAAACATACACCGGATGATAGAGCAGGAGCATAGAAATAAAATGAGCCATCTCTGAAGTTGCTGTGACAAGCGGTTCCAGAGATATGTCCCACACTGTGAAATCCCATAGAGAGTAAAGGAGCAATGGCGTCTAAGCGGGAAAAGGCGCGCTTAAAGGCGCGGAACACTAAATTTTAATAAAGTCCCACTGAACTTTAAAAAGTACTAAACAGTTACCCAATACATGAGAAACATAAGTAAAACTATACCCAAAGCTCCAAAACCCAGAGAATACCACAGAAATTGCATAAACATGATAAATGCAAATAAAAACACCCTATGAGTGCTGGAGTGCAATGCAAACTCCCAAATACAAGCCCATCAAAGGGACACTGTGGGGACAAGTGGACCTTCAGCACTCAAGGGGTGGCTCACCTTTCTGCAGGACTTCTGTCTTCAGGTGACCATGATGAAGTAGGAATAGACCAGAGGTAAATTCCCCAGCAGGGAAGCTGCTTGACTCAAGCTGTTCCCTCTTCAGGGCATAAGGTCCACAGAAAATCCCTGGAAGCTGCACTAGCCACTTTAAAGAGGGCAATTCACAGCCATGGTCACCCTCCTAATGGTGGTATTCCATATTTGAATAAAAAAAATAACAAAATACTAAGTTGAAAGCATAGATGTTCTCCACCTGGTGTGCACAGCACACAGGAACAAATCAATCTAGTGGCTCTGGCCTGAAGGCAGCTTAAGTAGGAGGGGAGGCTCCGCCCCCTGCAATCATTTGCATAATTGTTCCTGCCTATTAAAGGGGCAGATCGCCTCCCAGAGTACCAGTGACCTGTATTGGACGACAGTGAAATAGTTATATATCGCATGCTACTAAATGTAAAGTATCTACCAGGAAGAATGGATTGAGATTCTCTCTCAATTTCAAGTATGTCCAGAGGAAAGAGATCTTATTAACCAAAGTAATGATACTTCATAAATCTCAGAGGGAAGAAAGGCTGAGTTGGCCCCTCCTGGAACTAGAAACTTTGACCTAGCAGGGTGAACAGATTCTACAGCTGGTGAAATAGCAACCAAGCCGTCTTACCAGCTCTGTAATCATCCACTTACTTTACTGCTGACTTTCTTCTTGCTTTGGATAATGCATGAAGCAGTACTTTCTCCAGACTCAGCAAATGTAGACCACTTTTTCTAGCAGATTTTATGCATTGAAAGAGTGCTGCGTGGAGAAACTCATCATCCCAGAAAAATCCTTAACTGTGCCTGTACTAGCCGCTTCCTTAAAGCATACCTGACAAGCTTGGCTGGGTCAGCCACAAAAACTATGCAGGATATATTGCAGCATAGTCTAACTAGGACCATTCATATCTGAGCAGAAGGGCATACTGAAGCCGTGTATCCTTAAATAAACATTGAAATCAATATACATAAGTATTAGCAATAGTGTGAACTTAAAAGAATAAAGTTCCTTACCCTGCCCCTTAGTGTTGAGACCTGCAATCTCCTCCAAGTCAGCGTGCGTTCCCTCTGTGGAACGTAGAGGCACTTCCAGCTTTTACCAGTAACAGAGGTTTATTAGCATTCCAGCCCTGCTGTAGCATAGGGAGAGAGAGTGCTGAAGATGTGCAGCTCCTCAGAGAAATCGTCGTTCCAGTACTGCAGAGGCTCTTCAATGCAGCTTGCATCCCAAATGATTACGGGAGAGGTAAGTGAATGGGCAGCAAATTTCTTTAGGCTCTTCCAGCCCTGCCGGATTGTGGTACGCACAAGGCCCGTGGCTACCCTCATGGTGTTACTATGAAGTGGACTCCATGTAAACGTATCGTGGACACTTCTGATGGCCGCAAGGAGAGACTGAACCAGGGCAGGAACCAGTGCCGACCCTGACCAGGTAGCCAAAGGAAACAAGGACCCATGCGACCTCATGAAGGCGAAGAGGTATGAGGTCCTGTCTCAGAGGGGATGCTAGCTGCAGTTTAGGCAGGCTGCATAGAAGGGAAAATAAAAAAGACCCATGGTGGGAGAGAGAGGCTCCACCCTCCCTCCTCCAGCTTGGTAGGACCAAAATAACTGCAAGAGGGGAGGTGAAGTGCACATTTATAATTTTGATTGGCCCTGCCAGCTGGGAGGCGGAGCTAATACCCACAGTCTATGCCGTGGATTGGACACAGAGGAAACATAGGTATTGGCCTCTGTGGTAGTAGCAATCAGAACCAACAAGTCCTCTTTGGCGGCAACACCACCAGCATATACAGCATGAGTTGCTCACCCCAAACGGCTACGGCCCTGTTGAACTAGGCATAGGCAAAAATAGGTCTTAGTGCTGCTCTGGTGGCAGCAAAAAAGAGACCTTGAGAAGAGAATCAAGCATCTTATCTGCCGGCTCCTTGAGTCATAGTAACATAGTAAATTAGGTTGAAAAAAGACACAAGTCCATCAAGTTCAACCTTCACCTCATACCTCAGTAACTGAGAATTTTATAGCTTTCCTGCTACCAATTAAATTAGTCTTTTTCAGACCTTCCTGATCAGCCTACTGAAAGAAATGTATCTAATCTTCTTTTAAATGTATCCATTGTATCTGCCATAACTACCTCCCTGGGCAATGAATTCCACAATTTGACAGACCTTACCGTAAAAAAACCCTTCCTCTGCTGAAGTTTAAACCTCCTTTCCTCTAATCTCAAGGGGTGTCCCCTGGTCACCTGATCAGGCCTTGGAATAAAAAGCTCACCGCAGAGATCCTTGTATTGACCTCTCATATACTTGTACAATGTGATAAGGTCTCCTCTTAGTCGTCTTTTCTCTAGAGTAAATAAACCAAGTTTATTTAGTCGTTCCTCATATGTCAAGTCCTCCATTCCCTTAATTAATTTTGTTGCTCTCCGCTGTACCCTCTCTAGTTCTAGTATATCCTTTTTCAGAACCGGTGCCCAAAATTGCACTGCATACTCAAGGTGAGGTCTTACCAATGATTTGTATAATGGCAAAATAATGTTATCCACTTTTGCTTCAATACCTCTTTTTATGCAAGACAGGATTTTGTTTGCCTTTGCTACTGCTGTTTGACACTGGTCACTGTTTCCAAGTTTGTAGTTGACAAGGATACCCAGGTCTTTTTCTAGCAACGAGTCACCTAAAATTATTCCATTAAGTTTATAAGTAGCCTTGGGATTGTTTCCTCCCAAATGCATGACTTTACACTTCCCCACATTAAACTTCATATTCCACATGTTTGCCCAATCTGACATTGTATGTAAGTCCCTCTGTAGAGAGAAAATATCCTGTTCTGAATTAATGACTTTGCATAATTTATTATCATCTGCAAATATTGATATTCTGCTTTGTATATCTATTTCCAGGTCATTTATAAACATGTTAAAAAGCAGCGGACCCAATACTGAACCCTGAGGTACTCCACTCTCCACTTTAACTGTACTGGAGAATTTTCCATTTACAACCACACACTGTTCCCTATCCTTCAGCCAGTTTTGTATCCAATTGCAAAGGTTATCTCCTAGCCCCAATTTCCTTATTTTATACACCAGCCTTCTGTGTGGTACTGTATCAAATGCCTTTGCAAAGTCTAGATATACTACATCTACTGCCTTGCCATTGTCAAGGTTGCTGCTTACCTCCTCATACTAGCTGAAAAGATTAGTTTGGCATGATCTATTCTTCATAAAAACATGTTGATTTGTGCTAATGATCTTATTTTTTGTGTTGTAATCCTGAATATAGTCCCTTATTATGCCTTCTAATAGTTTTCCCACTACAGAGGTCAAACTCACTGGTCTATAATTCCCAGGTTCTGTTTTAGTTCCCTTCTTAAATAGAGGCACTATGTTAGCTCTTCGCCAATCCTGTGGCACTGAGCCTGTGGTAATAGAATCTTTAAAGAGTAAATATAGGGGTTTTGCTAACACTGCACTGAGTTCCTGAAGAACCCTTGGATGTATACCATCAGGACCCGGTGCTTTGTCAGTCTTAATTTTGTTCAGTCTTCCCATGACATCTCCTTGAGTTAACCCAATATCTATTAATTGTATTGTTTTATTTGTTACTTGCGGAGGCTCGTCTACCATTCCTTGCTCCCTTGTATATACTGATGCAAAGAAAGTGTTTAAAACATCGGCCTTTTCCTTATCCTCACTAACCAACTCACCCATCTCATTTTTGAATGGTCCAATGCACTCCCTCTTAAGTTTTTTGCTATTTATATATTTAAAAAACTTTTTTGGATTAGTCTTGCTTTCCCTTGCAATTCGAGTTTCATTATCTATTTTTCCTACCCTAATTGCCTTTTTGCAATCTTTGTTGCACTCCCTGTATTTTAAGAAAGATTGTTCAGTTCCTTCTGACTTAAATAATTTGAATGCTTTGTCCCGCTGTGTCCATAAGTGGCAGGAGGGGGGTAGTGTTCTTTGCCTGCTGTGAAATAGAGGGGGATTCACAGCAGGGGGAGAAGCCCACAGCGCCAAAGCCTCAGCAAAAAAGCAAATAGAGATTAGATACAGGGCTAGTAGAATGTGGGGAGGCACTGCTGAGGGGATTGAGTAGAGGAGTAATTTGGGGGAAGAAGTGGAGAGACGCACAACCCCACAGCCTGAATGCTAAAAAGGCTTGGAATAGGTGAAAAACTTCACTAGGTCACCAAAGTCACTAAATAGTGTGTATGTACAATTTGATGCATCTATAACATAAAAGTGTAGCTACAGGTAGATATAAAAGGAAAAACGCTATCCCTAGATAGGTCTAAAAATGGTGAATCTTTAGACCGATATGTCCCCTCCATCCTGCAGCATGTCCTCAAAACATATGCATGAGTATATAATCCACCAATGAATCACCGAAACACATGCAAAACAAGTGAAGAGAAAGGGATGGGTAGGACAATGCAAATAAATTTCTCTAAGTGTAGTATTATTGTAATCAACAATTAAAAACACATAAATCAACAGATTGTTGTATAGAAAATAATAAAAGAAAATGGATCTAAGTATATTTAAAAAAAAAAAAATAGATTTATTCCATCAAATGGCAGTACAAGAGGAAAAATACAATAGCAGATTCAATATATATCAGGAAAGAGTATCTCCTTACTAAGGAGATAATTGGGATGAAAGGAGCTATAGTCCCAAATGGAACTAAGCGGTGTATAGGGAGTAGTACACTTGTGCATAAATGGAGGAGGTGGTGGAGAGGATAAATATATAACTAGCGATAAGTCCCAGAGGATTCCTTCTGATGGCAAGACATCCCGCATATATACGAAATAGATGTGTGCTTACTAAATAAGAGACAATGATGTGTGCAATCTGTAATCTGTGTGTCTGATTACTAGAAATCAAGAATAAACACGCTCATCTGGGATAACAGAAGGGCTCAGTCGCTCCGCTGTACTGATAGTTCTCATGGGTCCCTGGAGCTTTGCTGATGTCAGCAGCTCGTTTGGACACGATTGTCAGAGTTCCAAATCCCTCTGTAGTTCGGCCTAACATGTGGCTCAATGTAAGTAATAGTTAGAAAAGCACTTATTGAGGAAAAGTAAACAAAGAGAAAAGGGGGGAAGGGGGGATACCTAAGCACACTATAATATACACACAAAGTAGAAGATAAATATATTACTAATTTGATGCTGCCGTGTGTAAGTCTGTAATAGCAGACAAGGAAAACATTCTTATGTGGAGTTTTCCCACTTACCCACAAAGTTCTGATCAAGAGTTAAGTTACTGGGGAGAAACAAAAGAGAATACTTTCTATACCTCTGGAAAATATCTGGAAAGGGAGCTCCTTATCAGAGACTTTGAAGATCTCCAGGACTGCCTTGATGAGCCCCTCCTCCTAGGGGAATGGATCAGCCTCACAGAAATTTCCATAGGAGTAGGAAGAATCCATGTCCTCATATTCGCCATCATCATCATCCCCTAAGGGCTATTCTTCCTCAGAGGAAACCCCAATAACCAGAGAATGACCCCTGAATATAGGGGCAGTCTGCTTAAAAGTGGGCATAGGCTTCAACAGTGAAATACCACCTGGACAGAGGAAGGAATGTGGGCCACAAGTATCTTAACCCATGCAGGCTCTTGATCGATGCTAGAGGGGCCCGGGGGAGTAGTAGGGACCACTACACATGAGGGGCATAGAGACCCTGAATATTTTCTAGGTAGCCCTGTGTGTCAAAAGGAACAATGTGTATGTGGGGGGCAGGGGTGTAAAGGAAGCCCCTAAATCCATTGCTTTAGATTTACCCCCATACCCCCTAGAGTCCAACATACTTCATAGAAGAGTGTCCCAAGGATTAATCTGGAGAGAGTCAGCCTCTATATAGAAAAGCACGATGGCCTGGAAAGCTGTTAGCCAATCGGAAGAACGCCCGCAAAATGGGCATTCTGGGTACTGGTGTCTTCACTGGTGCTTGTTGCCTAACAATAACTACAATTCCATTCGCAGATTATTGCGGCCTCCCTGGACACTTAGAAAGTGGACCCGATAATAGGGAATGAGGCGACAAGAAGATAGAGCCCTCTCTGACTGTTGTAGCCCAAACAAATGCAGATATATGTCCCACAGAAGTTTTCCCCATAGAAGACAATGAGAGGCAATACAGACTGAAACAGAAAGTGGACCTGTCTTCAGATTACCACCATAGGAGACAACAAAGTTTTATGAGACACTTGGAAGCATGATTCCCTCTACAGGGCAAAGTAGGTCCACAGAGTACCTTTGAACTGTGCAATTCAATTCCAGGGAAGGCCAGTGATAGGAACCTACCTAATGGGGATAATACAGCCCCATATATAAAGGGAAACAATAATAACGCAAGAAAAAGTAAGAGGATGGTCATGCCCTTCCAGCTTGTTTGCAAGACACACAAATTCTGGCAGTTAACAGGCAGGGGGGTTTAAGCTGGATGAGGAGAGAGTCTCCAATTCAAAGACCTTGCCTTTTGTGATGTGCCCTGCCCTAAAGAAGGAGGTACTCAACCCCATGGTACCTGTGTTCCATATTGTATACAAGAGAAGAGAGGATTTTAGTTTTACCTGTTAAATCCTTTTCTCTTAGTCCATATGTGTCAGAGGGTCTGGCCTTTACTGGACAGGAAATGGTTAAGATGCTATGCAGAAACCATTTTGTCTGTATATATTAAAGGGATTGTAATGTCTGTTTGTAATAAATTGTTATATTGTAGATATTAAAAAAAGAAATTGAGGATAGTCTGGTCTCTCAAACCTTTATAGTTTGACCGATATCCTGTGTTAAACTTCCTTCCTCCCTCCCCTTTCTCAGACATCAGCTATATTGTTGACAGCCTGAGATCCTGGCCCCGAGACCACACTAACCTCAATTAACTTTTTTTTTTTATATATTTACAATATTTCTTACAAACAGATATTACTATCCCTTTAAGCCTGAGAGTTTAAGAAAAATGTGTTTAGTTTCTCTAGAAATTAGTTGTAAAAGTTACATACAGTGAGAGCATGTTTCTTTCTTTGATAAGGGCTGCTTCTTCTGTATTCCCAGGAGTGTTATATATGGTGGGAGGGATGCACCTGTTTAGGGAGATGCTGGTTTTGCATTCATGAGAGGCCACTTTATCTATATTTTCCAATTATTTTCATATCCTCCTGCCAATCAATTATGATTTATTTCTATTGTCTTCCCTGAAGAATTTCTGTCTTGGAGTGCCATCTAACTAGCACGAAGGATTATTTCCTTCAAGTCTCTATTCAGATTATGGTATAGGTTATTAACCAGAGAGCTTCTTGGAATTTTGGATATTACTGAATATTCAAATTCTTTAAGGATTTGACATATGAGAAGGATGGGTGTACCTTTCTGCTAAGGGGGTTAAGTCTAGGTAATATGAAGTCAAAGCACATGGAGATAGGGGCTTTTGGTGGGCTGAATTTGCTGGTTGTTGTACTTGGTCCATGCTGAATCTCGCTGAGCTCTAGAGAACTATACTATAGTAATTACACATTTTCTTGTATATGCACACTAATGCTTCTAGAATTATTATTAACCAGAGTATCCTGTGATAGCCACCTTTGTTTATACTCTCCAATAGTTTTGGCCCCCCTACTCTGGCTGTACAACTAAAATATTCTAGAGGATATACAGTACCAGTCAAAGACATAAATGCGTGGGATCAGCCTGATAGCAATTTAGATAATTAAGAGTTTCTTAGCTAGAATTGCATTTATTATGTATGTGGAAGTCTGCATATGAATGCTGTGGGATGTGCTTCAGACCCACCAAATGCATATGCTGGTCATTGTGCTCCAATGATCTGGTATTCATTATTAACCCTTGTATTGCTGTCTGGGAAGTTTTCCTTTTGTTTCTTTTTTGATATTTGGTGCCGTTAAGAGATCCCTTTGTTCTGTTTGCTCCTTGCATTGTATGTGTGGTGGTATCAGGGGCATGGTCCTGAGCTGCTGAGATAGTCACTTGTAAAAAATCTTGACAGATCAAGGCAGTGTATGCCATCTTGGATTGAGTAACAGCTGGTCCTTTACGATCCACAGTTCTGCTTAACCCCTGCAGTGATGTACTGTGTAGCAGACACGATGTTGCCATTATAATCTTTATGGTATATGTTGCATTGATAAATTCATATTATCCTTGCTTTTCTATAAACATAGCATTATTTTGCTTAGGATTAGAATGTGGTAATGTAATTTGTTACTGTGAAATGTACTTCACAATTCTATGTTACATCCAGTAGTATGCATATTGAAAACAGCAGATAAATCGTTAAATTCTTTTTATCAGATCTGGGATCATGTTGTCTTCCAGATAGGTTTTATAATTCTTGCGATATTGTGCATGTGGTTTTAAAGGGTTGCTACACAACATGTGGCCCTTTTGAGCAAATCTCACGCAACAAATTTCCTGACATTTAGTTGCCTTAAAACATACAGGGTGGGGTAGATACTTTTATGCTGCCACTAACTGTATTATAATTCATTGTAAGGAACAATTAACCCTTGCTATGCTGCTGTCTTCAATACTGCTAGCTTATACCTCTGGATACCTATATGCAAGGTTTAACCCTATATATGTTGGGTATGTTATCTTGTATTGTCATCTAGTATAGGTTACCGTATATTCATTTAATTTATATCCATATATCTTAGTATATGATTTGGTTTCATTAGAAGACCTATTACCAAGTCACTTTGTGTACACCTATATCCCAATTCACTGATTATCATCATAGAGATCACATTTTATTTATCCTTAAATAAAATCACATATATTGTTGCATGAATATGTGTATTCAATTCTTTTAATCAATCTGTTAACTGTTGAATAGTGTGTCATACCTAGATTGTATAAAGATCTCAGATTAATTTAACCACATGTTTTTGCTTATTTTTATATGTGTGGTCTGTTCCCTTTTGTATAGCCTTGACATATGACCTACAGGTAACCTAGGGAGGAGACATACTTCCTAGTAGGCTGAAACATTTCAAAAGACAAGGTTTTGAAGGTGGAGCCTTCCCTTCTCCTTATCAGGCTACCCTAGCCCCACCCGTTCCAGTTTGACATGAGACTAGCACACTAAATAGGACAGCAAAGACAAGAAAAAGGTAAGCTCTTGTGAGTAATAAGACCCAAGGAGGACTCCCACGTCCAGCCAAGTGAGGTCCCCTTTCACTGGTGGAAGACCTGTATGTCATACGGACTAAGAGAAGAGAGGCATTTTAGTCTTACCTTTTAAATCCTTTTCTCTATCGTTCAATATGACATACAGCTACCATGGGATATGCCAACATTAGGCTCCCAGGGTGGGAAGTAAGAGAAAGGACCTAGCGCTGGTCACCATGATACCAGAGTTGTAATAAGATTTAGGGGCATCACCCTGTAAATGTGATTGCAGTGCTAACTATAGCCAAACGAAATGTGCTAGGGACATTGTAATATAGCAAAAATGAAAAGGAAAGAAAAGTTACCCAAAAACAGCACCAAACCCACCAGGAAGGTGGGTCTGGTGCTGTTTATGGGTTGCTTTTCTTTCCTTTTCACTATAATACCAGAGTTCCCTAGGACCATCCAGAACTAGGAACAGCCCAAACATAACTGTCAATGGACACTGAATAAGAATAGCACAGCACACAAGAACAAGAGCCAACTGGGCTCAAACAGTAAGGCACAGGAAGTAATAGGCCCTTACACAGGCAGAACTACCTGAAGGACCTTCCTGCCAAAACTGGCTTTGGCTGAAGCCAGAACATCAACACAATAGTGTTTGGCAAAGGTGTTCATGGAGGACCAAGTCACAGCCTTGCACAGCTGTTCAGCAGAGGCCGGATTCTTGTAGGCCCGGGATGCACCAACAGACCTGGTGGAGTGTGCAGTAACACGAAAGGGAACAGGTTTCTTCTTGAGTTCATAAGCCTTACGAATGGTAGGCTTAATCCAGGATGCAATAGTGACCTTGGACGCAGCCTTACCTGCCCTAGGACCTTCAGGGATGACAAACAAGGCATCAGTCTTGCGCAAAGACTCGGTGCACATAGTACTTGAGACAGTGCACCACATCCAACAAGTGGAGATCCCTCTCTTTGTCAGATGAAGGGTCAGGACAAAATGAAGGCACAACAATCTCCTGATTGATGTGGAACTCACAGGCCACCTTAGGAAGGAATTCCTGGGAGGTCTAAATTACAGCCTTGTCCTTGTGAAACACTAGTAAAGGCAACTTGCAAGACAAAGCCTGCAACTCAGCAACTCTGAGCACAGAGAGAACAGCCAGAAGAAAAGTCATCTTCCACGTTAGAAGACAGAGGAATGGTATCAAGGGACTCAATGGGAGACATCTGCAAAACACCCAAAACTAGGTTAAGGTCCCACTGGTGTGTGGGAGCCCTCTAGGCAGGGAAACCATGAGCAACCCCCAGAAAGAATACCTTGACATCTGGCAAGATGGCAATGAGTCTCTAGAAAAATACAAACAGCTGAAGTCTGAATCTTCAAGGAACTTCGGTTCACACTATCCTGTGAAAAGGACAGGACAACTGGAAGGACAAACTCCTGTGAAGACAGATCCTTGTCTACAATGAAGAATGAAAAATGGACCAAACCCCCTGGTAGGCCTTAGAGAAGACAGGCATTTTAGCCTGGATCATACTGGAAATATCTTCAGGGCAGAACCCTTTTCTCCTCAGGATAGAGGCTTCAAAAGCCATGCCATCAAAGCCAACCACTCTACGTTGTCCTTCCAGAGGTACCCATAAAGAAGGAGATCTTGTCTGAGTGGCAGTGGCTACGGATCCCGAATGGATAGGCAAACCAACTCGGGGAACCATGCCATCCGCGTCCAAAAGAGGGCAATTATGATAACCAGAATGTCCTTCCGAATCTTCCGAAGTACCCTGGGGATGAAAGGAATTGGAAGGAAGATGTAAGCAAGATGAAAGCGCCATGGAATCGACCAGGTGTCTGTTGCAAAGGCCAGAGGCTCCCCCCCAATGGGAACAAAACTTCTGGCCAATCAGATCCCACCACTGCACCAACAGTTTTAAAACATTGGGGTGGAGCTTCAACTCTCCAGAGAACACCCTTTGATGACTGAGGAAGTCCGCCAGGATGTTGTCTACCCCTGGAATGTTCACGGCAGAGATAGCTGGTAAATAATCTTCTGCCCAAGCCAAGATAGAATACTTCTGACCAAGCGGAAGTGCTTTGAGTGCCTCCTTGCTTGTTGATATAGTAATCGTACTGGAATACCCTGAGCTGAAGGGACCAGTACACAAGAGCAACACTCTGAGTTCCAGGACATTGATGGACTGAAGGGACTCCTCCAGTATTCATCTGCCCTGGATCCCCAAGTGAGCCAGAACTGCAGCCCAGCCCCTCAGACTGGTATCGGTCATTACAAACATCTATTCTGGGATCACAAAGAGTTTTCCATGCTCCAGGTTGCTCCTGTCCAACCCCCAGTGGAGATCCTGTCATACTTTCAGAGGTAGGGAGACCCTCAGATTCAGGAGATCTGGATTCCCGTGCTAAGAGTGGATGATGGACCACTGGAGCTCCGTGGTGTGGGCCATAGAGTAAGGTACCGCCCTTCATGGTGGAAACCATGCGTCCCAAAAGTGTCATAAACATCCGGAATGGAGCAGAGGGCCACTCCAGGGCTTGGAATACCAGACCCATAGTTTGCTGAATAGAGTCCTCCATCAGAAAAACCTTCCCCAGACAGGTGTCAAACCTGAGACAGAGGAAGACAAAGTCCTGAGAGGGAACCGTGGAAGACTTTGACATGTCGAGAATCCATCCATGGGTCCTGGACATGCTAGACCAGGAGGTCCCTGGATGGAGTCTTCAGGAGAAGATTGTCCATATAGGGAGTCACCTGAATCCCCCCAGGTGTGAATGAAGGCAATCAGGGTCCCCAGAACTCTGGAAACACCCGGAGTGGAGGCAAGCCCAAATGGAAGAGTGGTGACCTGGCAGTGCTCTGATCTGCAAGCAAAATGGAGGTACTTCTGAATGTCCAGGAGAACAGGAATGTGTAAGTATGTATCCAGAAAATCAAGAGATGCAAGGAATTCTCCCAGGCACATAGCTGTGATGACAGCACAAGGAATCAATCTTGAAGTGAAAAGTCTCCACAGAAGAATTGAGGTCCTTTAGGTCCAGAATAGGGTGGTTGCCACCATCCCTCTTGAACACTACAAACAAGTCTGAATAAAAACCTGAACCTCTCTCTTGGTGTGGAACTGGAAGAAGAGGGTAATTAATTCAGAACAGGATAATTGCTCACTACAGAGGGATTTATACAAAATGGCAGATTGGGCAAACAAATGGAATATGAATTTAAATGTGGGGAAGGGTAAAGTCATGTATTTGGGAGGAAATAATCCCAAGGCTACTTATAAACATAATGGAATCATTTTAGGGGACTCATTGCTAGAGAAAGACCTGGGTATCCTTGTCAACTACAAACTTGGAAACAGTGACCAGTGTCAAACAGCAGTAGCAAAGGCAAACAAAATCCTGTCTTGCATAAAAAGAGGTATTTAAGCAAGCGTGGATAACATTATTTTGCCATTGTACAAATCATTGATAAGACCTCACCTTGAGTATGCAGTGCAGTTTTGTTCGTTATACAACGAAGAGCAACAAAATTAATTAAGGGAATGGAGGACTTGACGTATGAGGAACGACTAGACAAACTTGGTTTATTTACTCTAGAGAAAAGACAACAAAGAGGAGACCTTATCACATTGTACAAATATATGAGAGGTCCATACAAGGATCTCTGCGGTGAGCTATTTATTCCAAGGCCTGTTCAGATGACCAAGGGACACCCCTTGAGATTAGAGGAAAGGAGGTTTAGACTTCAGCAGAGGAAGTGTTTTTTTTACAGGGAGGTCTGTTAAATTGTGGAATTCTTTGCCCAAGGAGGTGGTTATGGCAGATACAATGGATACATTCAAGAGAAGATTAAATAAATTTCTTTCCAAAGGGAACATACAGAGTTATACTGTTTATTAGTAGACAGATCAGGAAGGTCTGAAAAAGACTAACTTATTTGGTAGCAGGAAAGCTATAAAATTACTGGGGTATGAGGAGAAGGTTGAACTTGATGGACTTGTGTCTTTATTCAACCTAATTTACTATGTTACTATGTTTGTCCAGAAGAGACCGAACTACCTAGTTGAAAAGTCGCAACTTTTCCTGATGCATGGGAACCCTGGACTGGAAGAACCTGAAAGGAGGAAGGGACTTGAACCCTATTCTGTACCATTCCAAAACCACCTGTTTATAGTGCCATTGATGCCTGGGCTTGGCAGAGGAACATGGGGTATAGGCCTGAGACACATTCGGATTCGGCTTTTGTGCCTCTGTTGGACAGGGACGAAAATGTTAGGGCATTTGAAGACATGAGGTAACAGCGTGCTCTTGCCTCCCAGTAGCATCATTTATGATCTTCTTGAGCTCAGGCCCAAAAAGAGTCTGCCCTGACAAGGGAGAGAAACCAGTGGCTTCTTAGATGAAAAGTCCACAGACCATATCTTGAACCACAAAGTGCGTTGCTCTGTCACAGAAAAGACAGATGCCTTAGCAGGCAGCATCAAAAAGAGAATCAGTGACATATGTCTGAGCCTCAGAAATGTTGGCCAAGAGGGTGAAAAGATCCTTCTTAGGGGTGCCATCTCTGACAGCCTCAGTAAGTAGTTCACCCCAAACAGCAATAGCCCTGGTGCCCAAGGAGAAGGCCAGAACAGGCCTCAATACAGCCCCAATGGCAGCAAAATTGGACTTAAAGATAGTTTCCAGCTTCCTACTTGTCCTATCCTTAAGTGCCGTGGCATCTGCCAAGGGCAGAGCAGTGGACTTAGAGAGCCTGGATATAGGGAGGTCAACAGCAGAAGGAGAAGCCCATTGCGTCAAAGCTGCCTCAGAAAAGGGGTACAGCTTCGAAAATCTCTTCGAGAGAGACTGGCGCCTATCAAGCGTTTAAAATCTTTTTACATCTCTGAAACATATCAGATGAAGACACCAGGGGTGTCAGTGACCTGAAAGGTCGCTAAGAGAGCCTTAATGAGTCCCTTCACAGAAAGAGCAGGGTCAGATTCAAAGGGGACACCAAAGATATAGGTGGAATACCCTTCTTCACACTGCTCTCTCCGTGTCACCTCCAAAAGAGTCCTCATCAGAGGATTCCATGAGCGCATGTTAATCTGGGGCCTTAGGGGACACAAACCTGAAGATGGCAGGGGGCTTGTAAGAATGGAGAACCCCTTGGAGGGGCTGGCTCTTGCTCAAGGCCAGAGGGACCTGGTGATACAGTGGGGGCCACAGTGCATGAGGGGCATAGGGGTCCTGAATATTGTCTAGGGAGCACAGTTTGGCCTGAGGAGCAATAAGCAAGGGGGTCAGAGACAGCCCAGTGTCCTTTGCCTTAGGTGTAGCCCCATGTTCCTTTGTATCAGATATCCTAAAATGAGTAGTGTCTAAACTGTACAAAAAACCCAAACACTGTGTCTCAGAATAATAATACACCTTAGAAAGCCCAAAAAATGGTACTTATCTGGTAGGCGAAGGGTTAAACTAAGAAGGCAAACTCTGTGTAGGATAAGCAAGTAGGAATAAATTGGAGTCTGTAAAACCATCAGCCAATTAGAAGGAAGCCCAGGAAATGGGCATTCTGGGAGTTGTAGTCTTTCCCAGTTAGTGTATCCTAGCAATGTCTTATCTTGTACTCACAGAGCCCCCAGGGGCCCATGAGAAACTGAGGATTTGAATTTGATTTTAGGGCATGAGGAGAGAAGAAGAATGAGCTTTCTCAACTCTGTATGGTAAACTGTTGCAGAGATATGTCCCAAAGCAATTTGTTCCATAGAAGTCAATGAATGGAGCAAGAGCAGCCACATGGGAAGCACGCCTTAAAGGTTCCATGCATAAAAAAATTAAAAATGTCCAGAATTTACCAAAAACACACAAATATCCAAGGGGACATGTGGGGGTAATAAAAAATGCATAACCCTGAACAGAAAATACAGGAAAAAGCTCCCTAAACCAGTTAAACCAGCAGGGAAGGGGGTTAAAGGGGAACTTTCACCCCTTAATAACTAAATCTCCCTTTACTGCTGACCTGGCGACTAGCTGCTTAGTAGCGCTAGTCGCCAGAAAACTTACCCCGTTCTCAAGATTTCGCCGTTTGAAAGGATCAGGAAGCACGGACGTCTCTTCACAGTGACGTCCGTGCGCCTGCGCTGTCAGTTCCTTGTCAGTCCCTTGTGCACCGTACGGTGCATACGGTGCACAAGGGACTGACAAGGGACTGACAGCGCAGGCGCACGGACGTCACTGTGAAGAGACGTCCGTGCTTCCTGATCCTTTCAAACGGCGAAATCTTGAGAACGGGGTAAGTTTTCTGGCGACTAGCGCTACTAAGCAGCTAGTCGCCAGGTCAGCAGTAAAGGGAGATTTAGTTATTAAGGGGTGAAAGTTCCCCTTTAACTACCCAAAATGCAGCCATCCAAGATCCATAAAATTCAGGGACAGCCGGAATAAATTACCCAACATGAGTGCAGGAGCTCAGGACTCCAAAATAACCCCTGTACGGAGGGGAGTAAGTGGGACAAGTGGACAATGGCACTCAAAGGGTTACTCACCAGTCTTTATCTTTTGTCTCCATGTTATCATTGTGAAGAGCCAGAGCCTCAGACAAACTCAGTTAGGAGAGAGAAACTTGGGCTGTAAGATTCTCTCCACATGGCTGCAAGGGTCCACAACAGCTCTTGCAAGCTGGACAGTCCTCCAAAGCAGTGGTTCTCAAGTGCGGCCACCAGCGTGTAGTCGTGCAGCCACCAAGAGAAATGTGGAAATGGTGGCCGGACAGCCCACATTGATGTTATGACTATTTTGACTGGCTGAGGGTTCCCTCCTGGCATTGCCTCAGCCAGCCAAAACTCGTTTAGCCCACTTCATGTGCAGCAGTGCAGCTTCCTTGTACTTCACGCCTAAGCAGACAGCCCACAGGAGAGATAAGTAGAACCGAGGGGTCCTGTTGCAGCATGTGGGTGACTGACTACAGCTGCCAATCAGTATCACCTTGACTTTTTGTGGCTGACAGAGCACTGAGGCGGCAGGAAGCAGAGAGGAGGAAATAGAAGAGTAGCTGCGCACGTGAGTGACAATTTCCCACCCTTGATTAGCTAAACAATGGGAGGAAGGAGAGAGGGATGGAAAGCCTTCCGCAAATCACGTGATGTAGGAGCCTAAATGAGGTAACAGTATATGCTTATTCAGTTACCATGTGTTGCACAGCGGAAGCAGTAGAGCAGCAGCAGAGGATTGGGCACATCAAGAGGTACCTTACTCAGGGCTGCCACTAAGTGGGTAGTGGTAGGGCTGTTGTCCAGGGGTATAGGGAGCCCATACCCTTTGTTTAGAGACTGGCATGAACTGCTTAGCTTATATGTGGTTTGGCTAGGGCTCATCCTATATAATAATTCGCTAAATTGTTTGTCAGAAGCAGTCAGCGCAGAGACGGCTGCGCGCGCTTAAGTCATGTGCACTACAGACTGCCCACCCTGCAGCTGATAACGGAGAGGGGCTCCGAATTCAGACCGTGGTCCTCGACTACCGTCTGAATTCGGAGCACCCAGCTCCGTATCCGCATAGGTGCGGGCAGTCTCTACTCAGCATGACTGCATTGTGGCCCGTGTAGACAGGCTCTTCAACTAGTGTACATATAATTGAAGAGAGTCTGGAAACTATCCTGTACCTCACTGGCAAATCTATCAGCAACTGTGGTTTAACTACAGAGGGTGCCGCTGCTCCCAAGCCTGGTGTCCCAGTGGCCCGCATCCTCTGCATCTTCATGGTAGCCAAGCTGAAAGTCACAGTCTATGACTGTGAATGCTATACAGCAGGAAGCACATAAAAATATCTGACTAAGTAATAATGGAGTCTGGGACCCAGCCATGCAGTTCATTTAGCGTACAGGTGGCCAAAGTATCATCTGCAGCTTATTCTAACACTGGATCTGGCATGTTGTGACCAGGCTGACATAATGAGATATCCTAGCATTGTACTGACCCAGCCGAGTTCACTATAGGGAAATGTTGTAAAGCTTTTCTTCTTCTTCATACTAGTAAATAATAAAACTGCTGTGTGTGTGCACAAGCGAGATTGGGTTTGTGTATGTATGGTCATAAGTGTGTGTGTGGTGTGTGTGTGTGTGTGTGTGTGTGTGTATGTATGTATGTATATATATACTTTATATTAGCAATGTGGCACGGCTCTGCCCGTCAGGCTATATAGGGAATTAATGCACACACACACAGATGCAAGACACACACACACACACACACACACACACACACACACACACACACACACTCAAATGCACACGCATGCACTGAGATGCATAAAGAGCGACACAGTCATACACACATACATGCAATGCACAACATGAAGACACATAGTGTGATACAGACATGCAACACACACAGTGAGGAACACACAGGCACACACAGAGAGACACACACACACAGAAGTGAGTCATAAGGGGGTGACGTATGTGTCATTGTAATGAGTTTGTGCTTATGCCTCCACTGTGGCATTCATTCATATAGTTGAAATGCATGTGGCAATTGCACATACTATGGTGGAAGGTGGATCGTGCTGGCTCCCGGGGTGGGAGTGAGTGTGAGTGTGTGTGAGTGAGTGGCATTCATTCATGTAGTTGAAATGCATGTGGTAATTGCACATACAATAGTGGAAGGTGGATCGTGCTGGTTCCCGGGATGCGAGAGTGAGCAAGTGCGAGTGAGATGTGTTTGTGTCTGATGTATAGTGAGTGAATGGCAGCCATTTTGATTTTTCAGTCACTTGGATAGTGGGGGCAGGCCAACTCCCTGCATGATTTAAATCACTCCCCCATTGTATCACCCAATGGGAGCAGTAACTCCTCCTTACTTAAGCTGAGGTAACATAGCAATATAACACACGGTGGCTCTTTAGTTGAGGCAATGTAACAGTATGTTGAGGAAACAAATAGAAAGTGGTGTTTGAGGCTTGCCCTCTGTAACATACAGCAAGGCATCTGTCTCCCTTTAAGGAGAAAGGGCAGGAATCAGGAAGTGGAGGAGTGATAGTTGAAAACAGACAGTTAGTGAGGTTGACTGAAGAGATGAAAAGAGTTAAATAAAAGAGTTGCTATTAAGTTTACCCCTGAGTTTGTATTTTATGGAAACATTACACCCTCGTACTGAAACAGAGTGTATGGAGGGTTACAGTTAACTGTAACCCTCCATACACTCTGTCACCTCCCACAGATATCTGTGGGAGGTGAAACAGAGTGTATGGAGGGTTACAATTATCTGTGGGAGATGAAACAGTGTGTTTGTGGACCAGGAGAAGTTATTGATATCCCCTATTTCAGGAGCGAGTGGCAGCTATATTTTATTTTGTCAGTTGGATAGTGGTGGGTGGGCTGGAAGGGGCAGGCCAACTCCCTGTATGATAAACATGCCCCCACTGAATCACTCAATGGGAGCAGTAATGTCCCCATTGAATCAGCGAATGGGAGTTGTGTCTCCTGATGAGACATATTATGTAATGAGGCATTCTGTGCAATGTGTGTGTGTTTTCTGAGGAGACATAAATTATGTTGTGTGTGTGAGGAACCATAAATTATGCAATGAGGCTTATTCTTATATATATATTATATATATATATATATATATATATATATTATATTATATATTACACGTGGTGGTATCCCTAGTGTAGCTCCACTTGGATTGTCAGCTCTGTGGTATCACTAGTGTATCCCCATTTCAATTTTAAGTTCTGTAAAATCAGTTGCGTAGCCCCATTTCAATTGTAAGCTTGGTGGAATTATCCTTAGTCCTGTTTCAAATGTAAGCTCGTTGAAAATTCTTGTGTAGCACCTTTTCAATTATAAGCCCATCTGTACATTTTTATAAATTATAAATATATACTAGTTGCACGGGCTACCAGCGCCACTGCCAGCCGGTCGCGGGGCAGTATCACGGTTCCCGTGATTTTCTGTCACTCTCTGATGTGGTGTGTTCCTATTGGTGGAGCTTGCTTATGCCCGCCCAGTATGGCCTTCTTATACCGGGCCTCTGCCACCTGTCAGGTGCCCTTTCGTGGTGTTCCAGTACCAATGCTTCCGTTGCTGTGTTCCTGCATTCCTGTGTACTGATTTGGCTTGTCTGACTATTCTACTAGTTCCTGCTCCGTATATGACCCGGTCTGGCTGGCGTTCCTGCTCCGTGATTGATCCGGATTGTCTGACGCTCCTGCTCCGTGTATGACCCGGCCTGGCTGACGTTCCTGCTTCGTGTCCGGTTTCCTGTGATCCTGTTCCAGCGAGATCTCGTCTATGTCGCTTGGCGACATTATGAACTGTTAATCTTGTGCTTCATATGCTGACCTCCCACTTGCTGAGCTTGTTGCCTCCGTTACCGAGCCTATCCATTAACACTTGCTGAGCTTACTGCCTTCTTTACCGAGCCTGTCCGCTATACTTGCAGAGCAGTGGTGGCTTCCGTTAACTGTCTACCGATAGCTCTTGCAATACACATGCTCCATTAACACACCGGAAGGGTGCTACTGGCTCTGGTCTTACTCAGCTCTGGCAGTGTTGTGTATCCGTTTACGCACCAAGGGGTACTACTGGCTCTGGTCCCTTTCTGCTCTGGCAGTGTGTGTATCCGTTGATGCACCAAGGGGTGCCGCTGGCTCTGGTCCCATTCAGCTCACTCAGTGTGGTTAATCCCATTACGCACGGCAGAATGCTCTTGGCTCTTGTACCACACTTGTCTTACACACCACATCAGAGACTGATTACTTGCATTGGACTTAAACCCTTGCTATACTCTGTTCATTTGCTTTGTACAGTATTGCTCTTTATCCATACTGGGTCTGCTATACTACCATATTACCTTCAGTTACCTGTCATTACCTATTTCTGCCCTTAGGGGGCCGTGTTCCTCATTTGTTCTCAATAAAACTGTTTTATTTTTTACCTCTGGTCTGAGTGTCTGAATAAACAGTTACAGGCAGTCATGCGCAGTAGAGACTGCCTGCGCCGCGGCTGATACAGAGAGCTCTGTATAAGCCAAGGCACAGGCAGTCTCTACTGCACATGACTGCAGCACGCGCAGTAGTCTCTACCGCGCAAGACTTTGTCGTTACACACGTTTTAGCGATTATATATGATGATGATGATTATAAATATACAGTTTTGAGAACGTAGAAACGGCACCCACAGGGTCTTTTTTAAAGTGATAATGCAGGTTACATATGCAATCTTGAAAAAAGGCCGCTGCGACGGCCGAAACGTTGATTCAATAAATGTAACCTGCATTATCACTTTAAGAAAAGACCTTGTGAGTGCCGTTTCTACTTTCTCAAAACCGTATGTGCTTTTTCCTTTTGATTTGAGCACCCAGGCAACATATACATTGTTTCAGTGAGTGCAATCCAACATCTACTATTACTTGTAATTTATTTATGATATATATAGATGTATATATCTCTATATATAAAAGAATAAGCCTCATTGCATAATTTATGGTACCACACACACAGAACATAATTTATGTCTCCTAGGAAAACAAACACACATTGAACAGAATGCCTCATTACATAATTTATGTCTCATTAGGAGACAACTCCTATTGGGTGATTCAATGGGGACTTTACTGCTCCCATTGGGTGATTCAATGGGGGCATGTTTATCATACAGGGAGTTGGCCCGCCCCCTCCAGCCCGCCCACCACTATCCAACGGACAAAAAAAAAATATAGCTGCCAATCGCTCCTGAAGTAGGGATATCAATAACTTCTCCCGGACCACAGACACTTTAACTCAGGATCATGACCCCACAAACACACTGTTTCACCTCCCACAGATAATTGTAACCCTCTATATACTCAGTTTCAGTATGAGGGTGTAATGTTTCCATAAAATACAAACTCAGGGATAGACTTAATAGCAACTCTTTTATTTAACTCTTTTCATGTCTTCAGTCAACCTCACTAACTGTCTGTTTTCAACTGTCACTCCTCCACTTCCTGATTCCTGCCCTTTCTCCTTAAAGGGAGAGGGATGCTTTGCTGTATGTTACAGAGGGCAAGCCTCAAACACCACTTTATATTTGTTCCCTCAGCATATTGCTATGCTACCTCAACTGAAGAGCCACCGTGTGTTATATTGCTAGGTTACCTCAACGTAACCTTTTGAATGCCAGAGGGGTCAGCACCGCATCGCAAAGCAATGCGTTGCATACCCCTCTGGCACTCAAAGGGTTAAGTAAGGAGGAGTTACTGCTCATGCAGGGAGTTGGCCTGGGCCCACTATCAAGCCCGCCCACTACTATCCAAGTAACTGAAAAAATAAAATGGCTGCCACTCGCTCCTACAACCCAGACACAAACACATCAGACAAAAAAAACCACACACACACACACACACACACACAATCATACACACTCACAATAATTCACTCACAATACTACACACTCACACACACTCAGTCACTCACACTCAGTCACTCACTCTTGCACTCACAACCCGCACGATCAACCTTCCACTCACACCCCAGGAGCCAGCAGGATCCACCTTCTACCAGAGTATGTGCAATTACCACATGCATTTCAACTACATGAATGAATGCCCCAGTGGAGGCATAAGTACAAACACAAACTCATTACAATGACACACAAGTCACCCCCTTATGACTCACGTCTGTGTGTCTGCATGTTGTGCATTGCATGTATGTGTGTATAACTGTGTCGCTCTTTATGCATCTCAGTCATGCGTGTGCATTTGCGTATGTGTCTGTGTGTATTTGTCTTGCATCCGTGTGTGCCCATTAATTTCCTATATATCCTGAAGGGCAGCGCCGACCCACATTGCTAGTATATACATATACATTATATATATATATATATATATATTTATATATATATATACACACACACACACACAGTATTCATTTTTGTCTTTTATTAAATTGGTAGTACTACCTCTAGCCACAACAACAACAGCCAAACCAAGAGCTTGTAGTGATGGGGGCAAGCTGGGGGGCCCCAGTTTGGGACCCTGCCTAGGGCCCTGTGGAAAGTTAATCTGGCTCTGGAGACAAGGCTGCTCTGGATGAACAGGTACTTGTGTCATGTAGTAGGGTTAGAGTGTATCTGTAAAGATTGTAGGACAAAAAACAAAAAGGAGATACCTAGGCTAATCCACGTATAATAAACTAGTTTACACAAAAATGTATAAAGTGTGGAGCACCATAATAATGAATATACAAGATGATTACTATCTGCAGTTAAAGGACAACAAACACCCGGTTCACAAGTAGACCACAAAAAAAAAAAAAAAAAAAAAAAAAAAAAAAAAAAAGAGACACAAGGGAGAGAGAGAAGCACAAGGGGGAGAAAGTGAGGCACAAGGGGGAGAAAGTGAGACACAAGGGAGAGAAAGAAGCACAAGGGAGAGAAAGTGAGGCACAAGGGGGAGAAAGAGAGGCACAAGGGGGAGAAAGTGAGGCACAAGGGGGAGAAAGAGAGGCACAAGGGGGAGAAAGAGAGGCACAAGGGGGAGAAACAGAGGCACCAGGGGGAGAAAGAGAGGCACAAGGGAGAGAAAGAGAGGCACAAGGGAGAGAAAGAGAGGCACCAGGGGGAGAAAGAGAGGCACCAGGGGGAGAAAGAGAGGCACAAGGGAGAGAAAAAAGTACATGGGGGAGAAAAAGATGCACAAGGGGGAGAAAGAGGCACAAGGGGGAGAAAGAAGTACATGGGGGAGAAAGAGGCACAAGGGGGAGAAAGAGGCACAAGGGGGAGAAAGAGGCACAAGGGGGAGAAAGAGAGGCACAAGGGGGAGGCACAAGGGAGAGAAAGAGAGGCACAAAGGAGAGAAAAAAGCACAAGGAGGAGAAAGGTACAAGGGGGAGAAAGGTACAAGGGGGGAGAAAGGTACAAGGGGGGAGAAACAGAGGCACAAGGGAGAGAAAGAAGCACAAGGGGGAGAAAGTGAGGCACAAGGGGGGGAGAAAGTGAGGCACAAGGGGGAGAAAAGTACATGGGGAGAAAGAGAGGCACAAGGGGGAGAAAGAAGTACATGGGGGAGAAAGAGAGGCACAAGGGGGAGAAAGAGAGGCACAAGGGGGAGGTACAAGGGGGAGAAAGAGGCACAAGGGAGAGAAAAAAGTACATGGGAGACACAAGGGAGAGAGAGAAGCACAAGGGGGAGAAAGTGAGGCACAAGGGGGAGAAAGTGAGACACAAGGGAGAGAAAGAAGCACAAGGGAGAGAAAGTGAGGCACAAGGGGGAGAAAGAGAGGCACAAGGGGGAGAAAGAAGTACATGGGGGAGAAACAGAGGCACCAGTGGGAGAAAGAGAGGCACAAGGGAGAGAAAGAGAGGCACCAGGGGGAGAAAGAGAGGCACCAGGGGGAGAAAGAGAGGCACCAGGGAGAGAAAGAGAGGCACAAGGGAGAGAAAAAAGTACATGGGGGAGAAACAGATGCACAAGGGGGAGAAAGAGAGGCGCAAGGGGGAGAAAGAAGTACATGGGGGAGAAAGAGGCACAAGGGGGAGAAAGAGAGGCACAAGGGGGAGGCACAAGGGAGAGAAAGAGAGGCACAAAGGAGAGAAAAAAGCACAAGGGGGAGAAAGAGAGGCACAAGGGAGAGAAAGAAGCACAAGGGGGAGAAAGTGAGGCACAAGGGGGGGAGAAAGTGAGGCACAAGGGGGAGAAAAGTACATGGGGAGAAAGAGAGGCACAAGGGGGAGAAAGAAGTACATGGGGGAGAAAGAGAGGCACAAGGGGGAGAAAGAGAGGCACAAGGGGGAGGTACAAGGGGGAGAAAGAGGCACAAGGGAGAGAAAAAAGTACATGGGAGACACAAGGGAGAGAGAGAAGCACAAGGGGGAGAAAGTGAGGCACAAGGGGGAGAAAGTGAGACACAAGGGAGAGAAAGAAGCACAAGGGAGAGAAAGTGAGGCACAAGGGGGAGAAAGAGAGGCACAAGGGGGAGAAAGAAGTACATGGGGGAGAAAGAAGTACATGGGGGAGAAACAGAGGCACCAGTGGGAGAAAGAGGCACAAGGGAGAGAAAGAGAGGCACCAGGGGGAGAAAGAGAGGCACAAGGGAGAGAAAGAGAGGCACAAGGGAGAGAAAGAGAGGCACAAGGGAGAGAAAAAAGTACATGGGGGAGAAAAAGATGCACAAGGGGGAGAAAGAGAGGCACAAGGGGGAGAAAGAAGTACATGGGGGAGAAAGAGGCACAAGGGGGAGAAAGAGAGGCACAAGGGGGAGGCACAAGGGAGAGAAAGAGAGGCACAAAGGAGAGAAAAAAGCACAAGGGGGAGAAAGAGAGGCACAAGGGGGTGAAAGAGAAGTACAAGGGGGAGAAAGAAGTACAAGGGGGAGAAAGAAGTACAAGGGGGAGAAAGTGAGGCACAAGGGAGAGAAAGAAGTACAAGGGGGAGAAAGTGAGGCACAAGGGGGAGAAAGGTACAAGGGGGGAGAAAGAGAGGCACAAGGGAGAGAAAGAAGCACAAGGGAGAGAAAGTGAGGCACAAGGGGGAGAAAGAAGTACATGGGGGAGAAAGAGGCACAAGGGGGAGAAAGAAGTACATGGGGGAGAAAGAGGCACAAGGGAGAGAAAGAGAGGCACAAGGGAGAGAAAAAAGTACATGGGGGAGAAAAAGATGCACAAGGGGGAGAAAGAAGTACATGGGGGAGAAAGAGAGGCACAAGGGGGAGAAAGAGGCACAAGGGGGAGGCACAAGGGAGAGAAAGAGAGGCACAAGGGAGAGAAAAAAGCACAAGGGGGAGAAAGTGAGGCACAAGGGGGAGAAAGTGAGGCACAAGGGGGTGAAAGAGAAGTACAAGGGGGTGAAAGAGAAGTACAAGGGGGAGAAAGAAGTACAAGGGGGAGAAAGAAGTACAAGGGGGAGAAAGAAGTACAAGGGGGAGAAAGTGAGGTACAAGGGAGAGAAAGAAGTACAAGGGGGAGAAAGTGAGGCACAAGGGGGAGAAAGTGAGGCACAAGGGGGAGAAAGGTACAAGGGGGAGAAAGGTACAAGGGGGGAGAAAGAGAGGCACAAGGGGGAGAAAGGTACAAGGGGGGAGAAAGAGAGGCACAAGGGAGAGAAAGAAGCACAAGGGGGAGAAAGTGAGGCACAAGGGGGGGAGAAAGTGAGGCACAAGGGGGGGAGAAAGTGAGGCACAAGGGGGGGAAAAGTACATGGGGAGAAAGAGAGGCACAAGGGGGAGAAAGAAGTACATGGGGGAGAAAGAGAGGCACAAGGGGGAGAAAGAGAGGCACAAGGGGGAGGTACAAGGGGGAGAAAGAGGCACAAGGGAGAGAAAAAAGTACATGGGGGAGAAAGAGATGCACAAGGGGGAGAAAGAGAGGCACAAGGGGGAGAAAGAAGTACATGGGGGAGAAAGAGAGGCACAAGGGGGAGAAAGAGAGGCACAAGGGGGAGGCACAAGGGAGAGAAAAAAGTACATGGGGGAGAAAGAGAGGCACAAGGAGGAGAAAGTGAGGCACAAGGGGGAGAAAGTGAGGCACAAGGGGGAGAAAGGTACAAGGGGGGAGAAAGAGGCACAAGGGGGGAGAAAGAGAGGCACAAGGGGGGAGAAAGAGAGGCACAAGGGGGGAGAAAGAAGTACATGGGGGAGAAATAGAGGTGCAAGGGTGAGAAAGAGAGGTGCATAGACCCCATAGTAAAATAATAACAATGAAGCATGTTAAATGTGTAAAGTTTTTTATTCTGCTGTTTGTTTTTAACACTCAGTTTGTTCATTTAATCATTTTAAATGATGAAAAATTAGCATATTATTTTTTTATCCGATTAATCGAAAAAATAATCAGACAACTAATCGATTATCAAAATAATCGTTAGTTGCAGCCCTACCTGCGAGTTTATATTGTAATGATGTATAAATACCTAAATATATATATATATATATACAAATAAATAAAATATAAATGTGCAGTGCTCACAAATCATATAAAGGTGTCTAATATTAGATACCTTTTTTATGAAGGTTATTTAATTTGTGTGCTGCTAACTGTGAAGCAGTAATCTTTAGGACTGGAAGAGAAAATGACTCTCTCTGAAATATTTATCTTCAGTAACTAGTAAGTTTTAGGAAACTTTTATTGGGTAGTTTTCAATCCATTGTGGTTTCTGGAATGTTTCAACTGTAATATGATGTAATCTTATTGTTGCTGAACATAATTAAATGCAATTTTTGTATGTCTTAATCCCCTTATACCATTTGCACATGTAATGTCATAGCGAGGCCACCACGATATGGCTGTTGCCTTATTGGCAGCCACCAGAAAAAAATCCTTTGAGAACCACTGCTGCAGAGGAAGAGAGGAATGGTAACCCACCTAATGAGGGAATTTTGACATCCCATATATAATATAAGAAAAAAAAAAAAAAAAAAAAGATGTTTCTAGCCTGTTCACTTTGGTCTGGAACATGTCAAACTGGAATGGGCAGGGCTAGGGTAGCCTGACAAGGAGAAGGGAAGGCTCCAACTCCAAGGCCTTGTCTTTTGAAATGTTCCAGCCTACTAGGAAGGATGTCTCCTACCCATGGTACCTGTGTTATACTGCACAAGAAAATAGTGTTCGATGTGTGGCAGATCGGGCCGAGATTGTTGGGAGGGGCTTGGCATGATCCAGCTGTCATGGTCCATGTTGGAAAATGTAGGTCCTTTAAGAAGGATTTCAGGGATTTGGTTATAAGCTTAAGCAAAGGACCTCTAGTAGGTAGCATTTTTTTAAATAGTACCTTTGCCAAGTGTGACAACAGAAAGGCAACTGGAGATTTGGGAGTTAAACATGTGGCTAAAGACTTGGTATAAACAGGAAAGGTTTGGGTTGTAGAGGACTGGGTGGCCTTTTCCCTTTGGGGACAATATTTATAGTGGAGATGGATTGCACCTCAATGGAAAGGGGGCCACAGTGCTAGGCGTTAGGATGGTTAGAGGGTTGGAGGAGATATTAAATTAGGCAAGGGAGGGAGGATGATGCAACACAGGATGGGGAAGGAAGCATAAATGAGGAAACAAGATTAGAGAAGGGGCATGGAGGTGGAGAGAGGGAATGGGCTAGTTCATCTAATAGGGAGGTGCCAATGTTACAGCTGGATAAAAAGCAAATACATGTTTCAAACAATTTAATTTTTCAGAATGACAAGAAGATAAAATGTATGCACGTAAATGCCTGTAGTCTGGCTTGTAAGATGGGGGAAACTAGAACTGATTGCAGTGTATGAGCAGGATGATCTAACTGGTGTGTCTGAAACCTGGTTAGATGCAGTCAATCCAGAGAGTTATTCACTTTTTAGGAGGAATAGGGTTAATACAAGGGTAGGGGTATGCCTATATGGAAAGCATGCCTTAAAACCTAGCATAACGGAATATATTAAACAAGGGTCCAGAGAGAATGAAGTGGCCCTGCGGGTTGAAATACACACTGGGGCCATACATAATAAAAAGATGTTAATGAAGATTTGTTTCAACCTAATACTGGGGAAGTTTGAGGAAGCCCAACTGTTACTGCAAATGGAAAAGACTTCTAGGTCAGGCAAAGTAATCATAATGGGAGATATCGAGTGTCCTGAATTGATTGGAGAAATATGACTCCTGACACAACAAAGGGAAAAATATATTTTGTTAAGGTATGATTAATAACAATTTCATGTCCTAACTCGTAGAGAAGAAAACTAGAAAAGAGGCCTTGCTGGACCCTAGTGCTCTCAAACAATTTAGACTTGATAAACAGTATACAGGTAAAGGAACATGTAGGTAGCAATGACCACGATATCCATGAAATGTGTTATGAGAAATTCATTAGCAAGGGTTTATCCAAAACATTCAATTTCAATAAAAAGGCTAATTCTACATAGCTACAAGCACAAGAATCATGGCATTTGTTTCAAATGCTCTTAGATAATGTGTGTAAATATATACCAGTGGGTAATAAATACAAAATGAGCAAATTAAGACCAATGTGGCTTAAAATCTGCAAAAAAAGCAATTAGGCTAGCTAAAATTGAAAATGAAAAAATTATTGCAAAAGAGAGAAAGGAAAATCCTAAGCAATTCAACAAGTATATAAATAACAAAAAATTAATGTGGTCCTCTTAAGGCTGAGGAATGTGAATTGATTAGAAAGGATAAGGCTACATCTGTCACCTTAAATACATTATTTTCTTCTGTGTATATACAATGGAAGCAAAGTAAAGTGTTTAAAATACATTACTGTTAATCTAGTATAAAATTAACATGGACAGTAACAGAAAAGTCACAAATGTACATCCATGGGGGTGGCACTAAATAATGAAGTCTGCTTAGGACACAAATTAAAGGAGAATTATTACTTTTTACCAAAGTCTTCTCCTATGAGAGGAGACTTTGTAAGCATGGCACTAGACTGAACAGCTGTTTGGTTAGACTCTGTAAGCATGGCACTGTGGTGGACAAATGCAAAAAGATTCCTACCAGCTGTTCAGGCTTCAGAAAACTGGCCACCCCTTGGCAACCTGGAAGCATGTGACTGTCAGATGCAAACATTGCCAGTTGTATGTCTCCTCATTTCAGGGAAGCCCACGTTTGGTCCTTAAAGGCCACACACAAGCCAGGATTTAATGACCTCCCTTATTAAACAAAAGTGAGTTAATCAGTGGCACATTAATTTTGATTGATCCACCTGCTCTGAAGCAAGAGAATCCTTAAATCCTTTAAACTTCTATGTTGGGCTTTAAAGTTTGATACAGATGTCTATGGGGAACACATCATGTAGGACAGGAGACTAAACTTCAGTCACACAGTCCACTCTCCCTTTGTTCCAATAATGCAGCTCCAGTTTCATCAGCAGGTCTGTTCCCAGGGCAGAAGATGTGATGATAGGGAACTATCCTGGTGTCAGTGGTAATTTATGCTACACAGAGAAAACTTAAGAGCATCCACAAGGCTAGAATTATTAAAGTTGATCTATCACCTTAATTCAAGTTTGCATATTTGAAAACTGCATTAAAAACTGTCTATGTATCATGTTAACCAAAAGACCAGCAAACACACAGTTCAGGAGATGTTCACACTTTTTGTATGCTAATCGCAGCACAGTACGGCATGAGTGAGGTTTTGCTAGTTAAGCAAATCACCTATGTTGCATATGCTAATTAAGCCTTTTCAGTGATGTGTTATATGCTAATAAAGGTTTCTTTGATGTTTCATATGCTAATATGGGGAGACAAAAAGAGTTGTGAGGAGCACACATCAAGCACAAACAAGATTAAGTGTCTTGTTCTAAGGCATGGTAGCCTCTCAACGGTGCTACAACTCACGTTTTTCACTCCCATGTGCCATTGCAGAGAGGAAATCTCCATGTCCATATCAGACTGGTCCCGCCCACAGACAGTCCAGCTCCGAAATGTCAGGCAAATCCTCTCCGCACGAGAGAAACGGCAAAACCACTGGAGAGGCTACCATGCCTTAGAACAAGACACTTACTCTTGTTCGTGCTTGATGTGTGCTCCTCACAACTCTTTTTGTCTCCCTAAGTTTAAGGGCATCCCAGGCATGGGCCCTTGCTTCCATGTGCCTAGAGGGATTCGGCTGCACCACACTGACGAGGCTCACATAGGCCGAAACGTACGCCTGTGGTTTTGCCGTTTCTCTCGTGCGGCGAGGATTTGCCTCACATTTCGGAGCTGGACTGTCTGTGGGCGGGACCAGTCTGATATGGAAATGGAGATTTCCTCTCTGCAATGGCACATGGGAGTGAAAAACGTGAGTTGTAGCACCGTTGAGAGGCTACCATGCCTTAGAACAGGACACTTACTCTTGTTCGTGCTTGATGTGTGCTCCTCACATCACTTTTTGTCTTCATATGCCAATATAGCTTTGTGCAGAATCAGGAAACGTTCACGTTCACTTTTCCCAGAAGCAAAAGTGTGAATATCTCCTGAACTGTACATCTGCTGGACTTTTGGTTAACATAGCATATAAGCAGTCTTTAATGAAGTTTTCAAATATGCACTTGAATTAAGGCGATACAACCACTTTAAGTGTACCATTTGGCAAATATTTAAAAAGGTAAGAGTGGGTACAAGTATAATAATCACACACTGTATGCATGTCAAACAAAATAAAGAAAACATGCATTACAAAACGGCACACCTTCTTGCCAAATGGATAAACATAAAATTGTATTGTATTGTATATTTTATTTATATAGCGCCAACCAGAGTACTTGGCACTTTACAGTTTACATTTGATATAGAAGGGGTACAATAAGTGCAGTGATTAAGTGCTTATAAAGACAATCATAAGGGCAACAACAGGCGAGTACACATTAGGATAAAAAGTCCCTGCACCGTAGAGTTTACAATCTAAGTATAGGATGGGTGACATACAGATACGATCTGGTAGAGGAGGAAGTGCAGTTTTTGACATATGATATAATGTTTTCATATTACGTTGTTGCTATATTTAAAAGGGACAGTAATGCCCCCCCCAAAAAAAAAAAAAAAAAAAAAAAAAAAAAAGAGATATCCAGTTGTGTAGCCTTTAAAAAAAATAATCAATATGCTCCAAACCCGATCTTTCAAATTGCTATGGTTTGAGAGATATAGGGATTCAAAGTTCGCCCCTCTCTCCTGACATCAACATCTAGCTGACAGCAGGAGATCCCGGTCAGGGAACCAGCAAGCGGCTCTGCAGCAGAGCCGAGATTACGTTATCTATAAAGAATTAATTTATTAGAAATGTCTACAAAGTGTGCTTGCAAAAAAGGCACACTTTGTAGATCTTTCCAATGAATGAATTCTTTATAGATTACGTAATCACGGCTCTCCTGCAGAGCCTCATCGAATTGTACGACTCTATTCTCCTGCTGTAAGCTTTACAGCTGACATCAGAAGGGGAGGGAGGGGGGACTTTGAATCCCTATATCTCTCAAACCATAGCGGTTTGAGATACCGGGTTTGGAGCATATTGACTTTTTTTTTTTTTTTTTTTTTTTTTTTTTTTAAAGTCTACAAAACTGGATATTTTTTTGGGGACATTAATGTCCCTTTAAAAGGTGCTATTTTAGCTTGGATTTAAAGTTGTTGAGGGTTGATGCTTGGCGAATATTTGGTGATAGAGCGTTCCAGAGGTAGGGAGCAGCAAGGGAGAAAGCCTTCAGTCTTGAAACAGTGATAGTGGTTAAAGGGGCAGAGTCTTCCACCATGCGTGGTGCTTAGTGGGCTTACAGGAATATGGCGGGATATCAAAGATGAAATATAAGGTGAGGACAAGTGATGGTGAGCCTTGACGGTAATGAGGAGGATTTTGAATGTGATACGCTGCTTTATGGGAAGCCATGACAGTGATTTTAACAGTGGTAGGGCGAGTCCTGTTATGGAGGAGAGGAAGAGTATTCTGGTGGCCGAATTAAGAACTGACTGAAGAGGAGCAATATGGTTAGTAGGAAGACCAATAAGTAAAGAGTAGCAGTAGTCCAGGCAAGAAAGGATAAGAGCATGAATGAGGGTTTCTGTCATAGAGTGAGAGAGGAATGGCCGGATTTTTGCTTTATTCCAAAAAAAGAAGCAACAGGTTTTGGTTACGTCATTAATGTGGGTGGAGAAGGAAAGCGAAGAATCCAAAGTTACACTGAGGCAGCGGGCCTTGTCTACAGGGTAAACTGTGGAGCCATTGACAATTATAGAAAAGGTGGTGTTGTGCAGGATTTAGGAGGGGAGATAAGGAGCTCAGTCTTAGACATGTTATGTTTTAAGCGACTGTGAGCCATCCAGGAAGAGATAGCAGTAAGGCAATCGGACCCGCTGCTGTATTTCAGGTGATATTGAGGGTGCGGAGAGATATATTTGCATATCGTCTGCATAGAGATGGTAGTTAAAGCCAAAGGATTTTATCAGTTGCCCCAGGGAGAGTATATACAGAGAAAAGGTCCCAGAACAGAGCCTTGGGGTACACATACTGAGAGGGGGAGCGGAGATGAGGAAGTGTTAGCTTATGTTACAGAGAAAGACCGGTGAAAGAGATAGGATAGAAGCCAGGAATGTGCCAGGCCGCAGATGTCAAATGATTGAAGAACCTGGGAGAGAAGGGTATGGTCTACTGTGTCAAATGCGCTGATAGGTCAAGGAAGATAAGGATAGAGAAATGGCCATTGGTTTTTGCAGTGTGGAGATCATTTGTTACTTTGATAAGGGCAGATTCTGGTGAGAAAGTGGGACGAAAGCCAGACTGCAGCGGGTCCAGAGCATTATGGGAGTTGAGGAAGGTAAGTAGACGAAAGTAGGCTAGGAACTCAAGGAGCTTAGATGCAAAGGGCAAGAGGGATACAGAGCAGTAGTTGGATGGGGAGGTGGGGTCTAATGAACTTTTCTTGGGGATTGGAGATACTATTGAATGTTTAAATGAGGAGCGGAAGATGCCAGAGGATAGGGAGTTAGCATGGGAACTAACGTGGATGACAGAGGATTGAGGAGGTGGGATGGTATAGGATCAAGGGAGCAGGTGGTGAGTGGTGATGTGGACAGCAAAAGGGAGACCTCTGAAGTGAAAAACATTAGCAACTAAATCAGTATGATGCAAAATACGTGAACAAAAACAAACACAACAATGCTTTTATAATTCCTAAAAGAGCCCTGGGTCACAAGGCCCCTGATTAGTGCAAGCCAGTTTTTCCCCAAACCAGTCCTCAGGTATCAATAACAAATGAGGGAATCTAAACAAGTCAAGTAGGATTAATTTACTTATGCTCAAAACAAAGAAGTACTTAAATCCTGTTATTTAATTTGTACTTTAGCTTAAGTTTAGGATCCACTTGTGTTTAGCTTTGTCTTTTTGCACAATACACATTTTTTTCTGTTCACCACTCTAGAACACTGCAAAGCCTTTTTCCAAAGCAAAGATTAACCCCTTAAAGATGCACAAGGGGTGCACAATTCATTGTTTCTCAAAGTGATGAACGCACCTGGTCCTTAAGGATTAAGAATTTAGCAAATAATTGAATGAAAATTTCTGCACACCCTGAAAATGTAATTAAACTAGATATTTACAGTTTAAAATGAAATTATTGTTAGGAGTCATTAAAGGCCATCACATATAAAACTATAATTGATTTTAATAAATTAAAAGGGACATTTAACCCTGCAAAACCACACTCTGGACAACTCTCTGGTACCGGAAAGGTTAATAATTCTTTTCATTAACCCTATCATGGAGAGTCATGTGGCATGCTTTTTATTTTACATTAAATAAAAAACAATTATTAAAAGGGTGTTTATGAGGGATGTGCAACGTGTTCTTCTCTGGTATTCAAAGGAATCAGACAAATTTGCATATGTGTGTTTAGTGACTGAGAGTTTAGCTGAATGGATTAGTAATCAATACTAATTATGACACTGAAGAAATGTGTTCCTATCCATTTACTGGCGTGCACTTCTAGTCAGAGTAAATAAACTATGACCATTTTAGCACATACATACCCAGACTCTTGACAAGGGGTTGCAAACTTTGGGTGACACCAGAGCAACCAAGAGACTCTGTCCAGGAGAGACAATGTGCTGCATTGAGAGTACAGTGTAGATCTTAGCTGCAATGGAGCAGACGCTCTCTGTTGAACTATGAACTCCAGGATTCTTCCTCACAATAATCTTTTTTCTTTAGGAGCCTCCAAGCATAAAAGTGTCAATGTCCCCTGTGATCCTATTTCAAGGACAGACTAATTTAAACTAGAAAGTGGCTGTATGCCAGCCAGAGGCTTGGTGACTCAAATACGCCACCAACTTTATAGTACGAGGCATCCCTGGATTAACTCACTGTGACCTTTTTAATACAAAGGAGGAGGGGAGAGTCAAGGGTAGATACCACCAATTGCCAAACTCACCTTTTTTTTTTTTTTTTTTTTTTTTAACAAAAGGGCATTATATAATTAGAATGGAGAGTAGAAGAGATAGCGGTAATATGAGAAAACATTAGATTAAATTAAAGCATGGATTTAAAAGAAAAAAAAAAATCCTGTGGGTGTCAGGCTGCCCAGATAAGTACAATCTTGTTGCTGAAGACTGAAAAATTAAACAGACAATATTTACTTTACATTCCCTATAAGCCTTTTCTAATGCAGGAATCTATTCACATCTATCTCCCTTTTGAGCAGAGGGGAGCTCAGGAAGAATGCTCCGAGTCACCACTTACAACAAAATATCCAAAACTGCCCATGACTGAGAGAACTATCAATTTACATTCCTGAAGCCAAGCACAAACGCACAGGTCTGCTGCACAACCTTTATAGTGTTACTGAGAATATTTATAAAAACTGGAGTTATTCTGGAGTAAACCAACTAAAGCATAAGGGAAATATACAATTATTGTTAAAATAAATTGGACTTTTAATGCATTGGCGATCTCTGGCATACAAAGAGTTAAAAAAAAAAACTCTATTCAGATGCATGTGTATTTAGGAATTTGTATTTGTTCCTATGGAACAATTTGTTTACTCCAGAATAAAATCCAGCTTGCTTTTATAAACATGAGCCATAGTGCCACTGTTGCCACTGTACAAAGAAAGCAACAACTTGGTAGTACATAGCAACTTTTAGCCATGCCCACATACATGACATAGATATATTCCACATACACCATCAGCTCAGGAGTGGGAACATTTACAGTTTATTTTGGGAATGCAAAGGCTTTTTCCCTGGCTGCAAGCTGAAGCTACATGATTTTATGGTATTTTTTATTGCGCATGTCTAATTTTGCATCTCCTCTCTAGAACACAAAATCCCTTTCCCTGGATAGATTCCCAATATGCCCCATTTCTTCAGGGGGTTCATTCTCCCCAATCTTCACACTCCATGATTACTTGATAGGTCCTTGCGGAACTATCATGAAGCACACAAACCCCACCCCCACCCCTGAATCATTTCCAAATGTTATTTATCTAAAATGCCCCTGTCAAGTGTTCAAACGCTGTGTATTTTGTGGTGTGTTTTATCAGGGCAGGACATTACTTTTTTCATGTGTATTCGTTGTCTGGCTTGCTCCTTCAGGTCTTGGTTTGTTACAGGCAGCTCTACAAACACAATCAATGGGACTGATGACATTGTAGCAAGATGCTCTCCACAATAATGTAAAAAAGTAAATTTTAAAGGTTTTTTTTTATTAAATAACAGGGAATTTTTATGCAAAAATTATCATTTGTAAGCTTTTTGTCTTGAGGTAATAGTTCCCCTTTAACTTGATACACACATTTTTGAAACAACTCAAAAAGTTTCCCCTGGCCACTATACCTCCCAATATATGAAATGGGCAAAGTGGGACACTTAGGGTAATGGGCATGGGCACCAGGTTTGCCCCCTATCACAGCAATGAAATTCTTCTTTAAAAATAATGATGTTCTTTTTGTTTAAGGGGCATATTTAATCCCTTTACAAAAAGTAAGCCATCATCTACAATCTCATTTGCTGGTGTATGTTAGTTTTAAGTATACTACATCAAGTGTGGCCCAAAGGTACTTCTACATCCATTCTATGTTCTCCAATTTTTCCAGCCTATTCCGAGCATCACTGATATAACCTGTTAAATTAATTACATTTTTGAAAAAATATAATATAAGTAAATTGACAATTTGGAGGAAATTGAATTAATGTCTGCTATAATAGGGCATCTAGGTGGATTTGCAATGGACTATAGAACATAAAAGCCACATCTGGATGTTCTATGAATAGACAACGATATTCTATGGATTATAATTTGTCTCTTTAGAGCTCCCTTGTGGAGTTCCAGTAAATAGTCCTGATACTTCATACTAGAAACTGCTGGCACTCTCTTATATGAAATAAGATCCTCTATCAATCAATAACACTGTTTATGATATTCACTAGTATCTGTATCACAATGGAGCTCCCCTTGTCCTCCTCTCTTACAGTAAAGTTGTCACTACTATAAATGCTTATCCAGCATCCCAGTACCATCACATAAGAAGAAATAGTAGTGACTCATCAGATTTCATTGGTAAAAGGGGAACATTTGAAACAATTTTTTTGAAAACAGATAGAATAGTAATCTAATAGACAATGCATTTATTAGTGCAACAAATGTGGATAGAAAGGAACTGATTCAAATGAAAAAATTTAGACTGCTACTTTTTGAAACAGGATAGATCACATCTCTTACAAAATACAATTAACTTGGGAAACATTCCACTTAGCTTCTGCCTGCTGCAGCGTATGTGCCAAACCGGGGACAGGTCTCTAAACCGGATGCCATGCTCATGCTTCCAGCAGGCAAGCGCTCGTTTATGCTCCATCCCCGCTCGGCACTGTGCTCTAGCCAACCAGCAACTTCCCTGGGCTTTACCATGGCCAGAGACGGATTCTACCCATGCACATAAGCCCCAACACAACTGCAAGTCACAACTAGTTCCACTTACCCTTGGCGTCACCACATGACCAATATACACATCTGTAAAGGGATCTCCACCATATATATCTATATTGATCTCTTCATCCCTTTATATACCATCCTTAATTCTATATCAATTGCCCAACCAAGATATTCTTGTAAGAGCATGAAACACACACACACACACATATTATATATATATATTGTGACGAACTGGACTGTAACAGGTCACATGCCGCAAGAGGCGGAGCCTCTCCTCACCCTGGCTGGGATCACTTGGACATTAATACTGAATGGTATAGAGAGAATACCTTCCCCCCACTCAGAGCTGCAGAATACAACCAGCTTGAGTGTTTTATGGTTCTGGAAGGGGGCTGCTAGGCTGGAATTGTGCACTTCCCCTCCCCCTTTGTCTGAGATTCCTACAGGAAGTTTTATGGTTACAGCTAGGCACTGGGAATGTATACAGTGTGGCTGCCAGGCCCAAAAGTGTCCACTTCCCATCCCCCTTCTGTAACCTTTGTTTTAATGTCAATGTGGAGACTGCCCCTTTTTCTCTGAACTGTAGAAAATGTTGTGTTATCTGAAAATAAAGGCAGTTCATGATTTAACAAGACGGAGCGTGCTTGTCTTTCTCTGGTCCACTATTGAGCAGTTACTCATAGAGAAGTGCCAGGGGACTAGATAGATAGAATATCCTATAAGAACCGAATAGATCAGTGCAGCATATCCTGCATTGCCGGTGGATACACGACTCCAAGTACCGGGTCTTAGTGCTTAGTATAGCGGTTAGCTGTGCAGGTTAGCAGAAGAAACCCACGGACGATAACGTGCCTGAACTGCTATACCCTTTTGTAGCAGAGACGCCAGGGCCATATCGTCACAAACTGGTGGCAGAGTGGTGGGATAACCTGCATTACAGCGACCCCCAGATCCTAAGACGACCCCGTGATGCACACCAGAGCACAGAGCGCTGCTGAGGAACGAACCATGGCCGAGACGCAACCGGAGGCCATCGCACCTCTATCCAGAGCGGCCAGGCTGGCCCTCAAGGTCCAAGAGTACAGAGAGGCAACAGGCGGACGAGCGAGCGAGCTGGACCTGATCGAGAAAGCAGATGCTGCCCTTTCCAGAGAGGATCGAGAGCAACAAGCAGAGTCCTTCCCTGCAGTGGCCTCCCCGTCTATCCAACCAGCGAATCCCCGCCTCAAGGTCTCCGTCCATAGCTTCTCCAAGTTTGATGACGAGAAAGGCGACATTGATGGATTCCTTCAGGACTTTGAGCGGCAGTGTGCCTTAAATCGCTTACCACCCGAGGACTGGGTACCCCTCCTGGATGGGAGGTTGACGGGACGTGCACTTGAGGCTTGCCGAGCGATTCCCCGTGAGGAATGGGGGGACTATCAGGTCGTGAAGCGAGCTGTGCTGGCCAGGTACTCTGTTACCCCTGAGTCCTATCGTCTCAAGTTCCGAGAGCTACGACCTACCCCAGAAGGCACCATCCCAGAGTATGTCTGGAAGATTGGACATGCACTGGAGGGATGGTGGACAGGGAGTGAGGTGCACTCCCGGGAAGACTGCAAGCAGGCGGTGATGTTGGAGCAATTGTATGCCGTCCTGCCCTTGGAGATGCGACAGTGGACCCAAGATCGCCATCCCACCACAGCCGCAGCAGCTGCGGAGTTGGCGCAGCACTTCCACGAGACCCGCGGATGGGGTCCTCGCATCAATACGCTACCCAAGACCCCTACAGTCCCACTGAGCATACCTGTGCCGCGGACGGCGCCAACTCCACACTCCGTTGCTCCAACCCGACTGGCGGGCCCCAGGAACATTCTGCAGCCAGTCCAGTCCTCGTTCCCCAGCTACTCTGCCTCACGACCGACGTACCCTAGCAATGTTCCCGGTCGGCGACCGATGCCAGGGCCAGCGTCCCAGAAGGGGAGAAACGAGGCCACCAGGCCCACAAAGAGTCCCGGGGCGAGGCACCAGCTTGTTTGCCACGGGTGCCAACGCCCGGGCCATTTTGTGAAGAATTGTCCCTCCCGGGCCCACGGCCCTATTGTCCCAGCCAGGCCTGTCCAGCTTGTTGGGGAGTGGTATGGGGTGGAGAATGTTGGGGAGGAAGGGGAAGCAGAGGTAGACCAGTACCAGGACTGTTTGGACTGGCCTACCTGGCACCTGGGAGTGACGCCGGTGATGACCGTGCAGTGGCCCAGAGATGACCCAAGCCGCCGCCACCGCCAGCAGGTGCTGGTCAATGGCACCCCAGCAGAAGGGCTGCGGGACACCGGAGCATTCCTGACAATCGTTAAGCCTCATTTGTTGCGAGGTGTCTCGCCTTTGCCCCAACGAAAGGTGATCTCTGTCGCCGGAGGAGGGCGACTTTCAATCCCCATGGCCCGGGTTTGGCTGGATTGGGGAGCAGGCAGTGGATACAGGGAGGTGGGAGTGTTGAATTCCCTCCCTGTGGATGTATTGTTGGGGAATGACCTGGGCCCCATGGAGAGCTACTTTGTCCAGGTCGTGACCCGGGCACAAGCTGCCCAAGTCAAGGACTTACCCCCGAGAAATGGATCTCTCCCAGCAGCGGGCTCTGTTCGGCCCCATTGCCGACGACCGGGGAGACCCAAGAAGCACCCCACCCCGGTCGTCCCACCAGAGCCCTCACACGGCGGCCCCGGCACCAGCTCTGCAGCCCAAGTCAAGGATTTAACCCCAGGAAATGGATCGCTCCCAGCTGTGGGCTCTGTTCGGCCCCATCGCCGACGACCGGGGAGACCCAAGAAGCACCCCACCCTGGTCGTCCCACCAGGGCCCTCACATGATGGCCCCGGCACCAGCCCTGGGTGTACACAACAGGTGCCAGCAGCCGCCACCCAGGACAACAACTCTATACGAGTTAACCCTACCCTTCCGCCCTCCACCCACAAAGGCGGCACTCCCACTCTGGCCGAGGACCAGGTAAGACGAGACCCCCCTGACCTGACCGAGACCGCCTGGACTGACCCTACTATACTGAGACAGGAGACCCTGGTAGACCCTAGCTTGGCTGGGATGAGGGAAAGAGCAGAGACTGGAGAGGTAGGGCCACAGGGGGAGAGGATTTTCTGGGATGGGGGACTACTGTACAGGGAGACCAGTGTCCGGGAGACGGGACAGGAGTGGAAGGTGACCCGCCAACTCATTGTCCCCTCATACTGCCGAACCCAGATAATGACCCTGGCCCATGAGGTTCCTCTGGCGGGCCACCTGGGAGTAACTAAGACCAGGGCCAGGCTGACTAAGGCTTTCTACTGGCCACGGGTCTCACAGGCAGTTTCTCAGTTCTGCAACTCCTGTGATGCTTGCCAGAGGATCGGCAAAGGGAGGGGACAGGGGAGGGCACCACTCCAATCTATGCCCGTAGTGGGGGTTCCCTTTCAACGGGTTGCAGTAGACATTGTTGGGCCCTTGGCCTGTCCGAGTAAGTCGGGCAAGAGATTCATCCTCACGGTCGTGGACTATGCCACTAGATACCCTGAGGCTGTAGCTCTGTCCCGGATTACTGCGGCCGCAGTGGCGGACGCCTTGGTGACTGTGTTCACCCGTGTCGGGTTCCCTAGCGAAATTCTATCCGACCAGGGCACCCAATTTATGTCAGAGCTGGTGCATCAGCTCTGGCAACATTGTGGTGTTAAGCAGATCAGGTCTGCTCCTTACCACCTGCAGACCAATGGACTCTGCGAGCGATTTAATGGTACTTTAAAGACCATGCTGCGGAGCTTCGCTGATCGCGAACCAAATTGGGAGAAGCTGCTCCCTTTGCTATTGTTCGCGTACCGTGAGGTTCCGCAAGAGTCCACAGGGTTCTCACCATTTGAGCTCCTGTTTGGTCGGCGGGTGCGGGGGCCCCTGGACCTGCTGCGGGAATTCTGGGAGGGGGATTATGACCACGAGGAGGTGCCCGTAGTCCCCTATGTGTTAGAATTGAGGGAAAGATTGGAAACTCTCACTGGGCTAGTCCAGCAGAACCTGTCTGCCGCTCAGACCAAACAGAAGGTTTGGTATGACCGGGGGGCTCGGACTAGGGAGTTTGTCCCAGGGCAGAAGGTCCTTATCCTGGTACCCTTCCCAGCAAACAAGTTGCAGACTTCTTGGCGTGGTCCGCACACGATTGTAAGGAAGCTTAGCAACACTGATTATGTTGTCGCCATGGACCACAGACAGCGTGTCCAACGTGTGGTCCATGTTAATATGTTGAAGGGGTAACAAGAGCGAGACGCTGAGGTCCTGCCGATCTGTCTGCCTGAGGACTACCCAGGAGAGGAGGACATGGTTCCCGACTTGCTACCAAAGACCGACATAGACCCCCAAGTGCCCCCTGTCGCTGTTAGCGAGGACTTAACTGAGGACCAGGCTCAGCAGCTCAGGCAGGAGTTGATGATGAGGCGGCACTTGTTCTCCGAGAAGCCAGGGCGCACGTCGCTTTCCATGCACCGAGTGCTAACCCCAGGGCAGGCGCCGCTGAGGCAGAGGGCTTATAGAGTACCCGAGTCTGTGAGGGGATCAATTCGCCAGGAGATAGACGAGATGTTGTCCCTGGGTGTGATTGAGCCCTCTCAGAGCCCCTGGGCATCACCTGTAGTGCTGGTCCCCAAGAAAGACGGTAGCACTCGCTTTTGCGTGGACTATAGGCGACTGAACGATAAGACTGTGACAGATGCCTACCCCATGCCCCGTATTGACGAGTTACTGGACAGATTATCGGGGGCTAAGTACTTGACGACATTAGATCTGGCCAGGGGCTACTGGCAAATTCCTCTGGAAGAGGAGGCGAAGGAGAAGTCTGCCTTCATCACTCCGTTCGGCCTCTACCAGTTTTCGGTAATGCCGTTCGGAATGAAGAACGCACCCGCCACCTTCCAGCGGTTGGTTGACCAGCTCCTCCGGGATTGTCATGACTTTGCGTGTGCTTACCTGGACGTTATCGCTATTTTTAGCACATCATGGACGGATCATGTACGCCAAGTGGCGGTTGTTCTTGACAGGGTAGGGAGAGCGGGACTGACCATCAAGCCAGATAAGTGCAGCCTTGCTATGGGGGAGGTCCAGTATCTAGGCCATTGGGTAGGGGGAGGACAATTGAGGCCAGACCCTGCCAAAGTGGAAGCGATTAGTCAGTGGCCCGTTCCCCAGACTAAGAAGCAGGTCCTAGCCTTCCTGGGTACTGCGGGGTACTATAGAAAGTTTGTACCCCAGTACAGCACCATCGCCAAGCCCCTGACAGACTTGACAAAAAAGAAAGAGCCCAGATTGGTCACTTGGACTCCAGAGTGTGGGTCCGCCTTCCAACAGCTAAAAGCCATCCTAAGCGCCCATCCAGTGTTAGTCGCCCCTGATTACACAAAACGATTCATAGTGCAAACAGATGCCTCTACTTATGGCATTGGGGCCGTTCTAAGTCAGGTGAACGAGCAGGGGGACGAACATCCAGTGGCTTTCCTCAGTCGGAAGCTACTGGATCGCGAGGTCAGTTACGCGGCCATAGAGAAAGAGTGCCTTGCTGTAGTCTGGGCCCTCAAGAAACTACAAACCTATCTCTATGGCCGAGAGTTCACTGTGGTAACTGACCACAATCCCCTCTGCTGGCTAAACCGGGTGGCAGGAGACAATGGGCGACTGCTGAGGTGGAGCTTGGCACTTCAGCAGTATAATTTTACCATTCAGTATAGAAAGGGTAGGTCACATGGCAACACGGATGGACTGTCCAGGAGAACTGAAGGATAGCCCTGTCCTCCCGCAGCCTGTGACCCGGAAAGTAGGGTCCCAGCCTGACAGCAGGACTTTCTTTGGGGGGGGGAGAAGTGTGACGAACTGGACTGTAACAGGTCACATGCCGCAAGAGGCGGAGCCTCTCCTCACCCTGGCTGGGATCACTTGGACATTAATACTGAATGGTATAGAGAGAATACCTTCCCCCCACTCAGAGCTGCAGATTACAACCAGCTTGAGTGTTTTATGGTTCTGGAAGGGGGCTGCTAGGCTGGAATTGTGCACTTCCCCTCCCCCTTTGTCTGAGATTCCTACAGGAAGTTTTATGGTTACAGCTAGGCACTGGGAATGTATACAGTGTGGCTGCCAGGCCCAAAAGTGTCCACTTCCCATCCCCCTTCTGTAACCTTTGTTTTAATGTCAATGTGGAGACTGCCCCTTTTTCTCTGAACTGTAGAAAATGTTGTGTTGTCTGAAAATAAAGGCAGTTCATGATTTAACAAGACGGAGCGTGCTTGTCTTTCTCTGGTCCACTATTGAGCAGTTACTCATAGAGAAGTGCCAGGGGACTAGATAGATAGAATATCCTATAAGAACCGAATAGATCAGTGCAGTATATCCTGCATTGCCAGTGGATACACGACTCCAAGTACCGGGTCTTAGTGCTTAGTATAGCGGTTAGCTGTGCAGGTTAGCAGAAGAAACCCACGGACGATAACGTGCCTGAACTGCTATACCCTTTTGTAGCAGAGACGCCAGGGCCATATCGTCACATATATATATATATATATATATATATATATATATATATATATATATATATAAATAAGAGAGAGAGAGAGATTATTAATAAAAGGGGAAATTCAGGATCTATATAAAGACAGATAGAGGATATCTATATATTGCAAGTCAAAAACACTATACGCCAAAAGCAATATGCCAAATGCTATACACAAAATGCAATTCGGCAAACACAATTTTATACTCCGTAGGCAAAATGCAATATGCTATACACCATATGCAAAAGCCAAAATGATATACAAAATACTCAATACTCACAATGCTGTTTGGCAATATGCTATACGCAATTCACTATATGCAAAACTTTAACCCAATACACACAACACAAAAAGCTTACACATGTTCACACACACACACACACACACACACACACACACACACACACACACACACACACACACACACGATTACTCACAAATGAATGCCTTCTCTCATACAGTCGCACACGCAAGCGCGCGCGTGCGTGCATACACACATACGGTGGAATAAGGTGAAATTTACTCACCGATATTTGTTTTTCCTCTGTGTCCTTCCACGGCATATACAGTGGGTAGCTGGCTCCGCCCTCCAGCTGGTAGGACCAATAAAATCTTTAAAAAGGTCATCTGCTTCACTCCCTTAGCCAGTTAAACATTTGTCCAAGCTGAAAAACAGAGAATGTTAGTGTTTCATCATGGAACCATAGCAAGGCAGCATAAGCAATTAGGAACGATACCATTACCAGAGTACAAAGAAGGAGGGTTCCCGTGGAAGGGCACACAGGAAAAACAAATATCAGTGAGTAAATTTCATTTTTTCCTCTGTGTCCGAACCACGGAATATACAGTGGGACTTACCCAAGCAGAACCAATTGTAGGGAGGGCGGGTCCAGTTGAGTGTTTCAAGGGGAAATGGCTGCTTCAAGCACCTTTCACCCAAATGTAGCGTCTTACCATGCTTGAAGATCTAATTTATAATGCATGATAAAGGTGGAGACCGAAGACCTTGTAGCAGCTTTACAGATGTCCTGTGGCGATGCCAGAGCCTGCAGTGCCCATGATGTAGCAACTGCTCTTGTGGAATGAGCCTTTATGCCCTGTGGTGGCTCCAGGTCTGCAGACTCAGTTTGTTCAGTGGAGAACTTTTTGTCCCTCCCTGATGAAGTAGGTACTAGACTGCCGATATGTTGTCTGATCTTATTCTCACCGCTTTTCCTCGAAGTCTGGGGCTGAAATGTTTGAGCATTTTCCAAAGCTCTTGCTTTGTACAGGATCCCTGTATGGTGTTCTGATGCCAAATGCCTCCCCAACCTGTGTTGCTTGCACCTGTGTTCAGAATCACCCAATCTGGCTCCATTAGTTGCTTTCCTTTAGCCAGATTCAGAGGGTTCAACCACCAGGATAATTCCTTCCTGGTTGTCTTGAGTACTGGGATCCTGCAGGTGAGACTGAATGGAGCTTGTCGGTAGAACATCAGACAGTTGTCTTGCGTAAGGCGAGAATGCGTCTTGGCCCATGGAAGAACCTGATAGGTTGATGTGAGATGACCCAGAAGCTTCTGAAATTGATGTAGGCTGTGTGATGTCCTGCTGAGAAACTGGGTCACTGTCTGTAGAATGCGAGATTGCCTTTCCCTTGACAGGGTTGCTAGACCTTTGTTGGTATCCAGCACTAGTCCCAGAAATGTGAGTTTCTGACTGGAAATAAGAGCTTTTCTGAAGATTTAGGATCCGCCCTAATCTGGAAAGTATTTTCTGACAGAGATCTGTGCTTGCTGTCGAGCTCTGACTGGATGTCTCCACAATTAGAATGTCGTCCAGATATGGCACAATCTTGATTTGATGCTGTATCCCGATTTACGCCATAACTAGAGACATAACCTTGGTGAAGACACAAGGAGCCGTTGATAGTCCGAATGGCAATACCCTGAGAACTGGAAGTGCAGATGAAGATATGAAACCGAAGAAATGTCCGAAGAGACTCCCTTATTAGAGTATGGTAATCGGCATCCCGTATGTCCAATCTGGTTAGATATGCATTAGGATGGAGCGCCTTCAGCGTGGATGTTACTGTTTCCATCTTGAAACGTTTGGTTGACAGAAGAGAGTTCAAGTCTTTTAAAATCCAGAATCAGCCAAAGTTCTCCAGTAGGCTTGGTAACACAAGAGACCGTTGAGTAAAATCCCCTGAATTTCTGGTGGCTGGGGACTTCCTCTATCACTCTGTTGTGGATCAAGAGGGAGACTGCTTGTCTCAGTTAGTGAGATTGTGACTTGTGACGGATTTTGGAAGATCTGAATCGCAGAAGTTTAGGGGCAGTTCAAAACTCCAAGGTATATCCCCTCTGAATTACCTCTAGAGTCCATGTGTTGTGGTGAATATGACCCCAGGCATCCTGAAACTCCTCCAGTCTGCCCCCTAATAGAGGAGGAGAGGATGGGCTGGCTTCATTGTTGATAAGGGCCTTTCCTCTGGAAATCCTTATGATTCCCAGGTTGTTGTGTCTGAGATCCTCTCTTTCTGTATTCAAATCTTCTACCTGGCTGATAACGTTTTGAAAGGACTGGCACCGATATTGGTTTGATCTGGCTGGCGACCTCCTGGATGTTCTGTCCTGAGGAAGAAAAAGACTTTTCCCATCTGATGACTTTTTGATTATTTGCTCTAGCGGATCTCCAAATAATTTAGAACCTCCAAATGGTAGTGAAAACAGCTTGTTTTTGGAAGATGGGTCTGCCTCCCAGGATCTTATCCACAATGCACGCCTGCATGTAATAAACTAGGATGAGGACTTAGCTAATAATCTGATATTGTCCAAAGATGCATCACACGAATAATTGATTGCGTCTTTAATGAGGCTTAGTCTGGGGCTTAAGTCTGGGGCTAGCTGGTTTTTCCGTGCAGAGGAGACTTGCCCATCATTTTGGTACTGGACTGCCCTTATGGGCGGGATTAGTCTAATATGTATGTGGAAATTTCTCCTCTGTAATGGCACTAGAGAGCTAAAATGTGATGCTCTTGAGCGGTGACTAGCCGGAGAACATTGTGCTTTTGTTCGTACTCAGAGCCTCTCACATCATTTTTGGCTTGAATCTGAGAGACCCAATGTCTTCCTCATAGCCTTCACAAAAGCATCCACTTTGTCTAAAGGGAAGTTCCCATCCTCTGATCTCCTCCCTCCTATGCCGAGGAATTTCCTGATTCCAGGTCAACCTAACCATCATCCTCTTTTTTCCCTGGCTCTAGATGGACCTTCATCTGGATCAGAGTGCCTAGGTCTCTTTCTTGCAGCTTCCTGCATGGATGAGAATGTTTCCTGCATGGAATCTTTCATCCAGCTTAAATATGTTTTAAATTGTGCCGGTACCTCACAGCCTGCAGCCTTTTGAAAACATGATTCACACAATTTTGCCGGATCAGATGCTGGTAAGATGCTATCACATCCCATACAATGCTTAGTTTTACCTCCTGCTTTATCTTCCTTAAAGCCTCAGATTTCGCCTTATCAGATTTTTGCTCTTTAGGAGTAGACATGATGAAGTATAGACATGCACAAATCTTGAAAACAGACTGTATAAATATAGCAGATAACTTAAGCAGACATTCTGACAAACAGTCAGGGATGTGCACAGACATTTGGGGGGGCAGGGGCTGAAATGAAAAAAAGGACACTTCTCTTAATTTTTTTTTTTTTTTTTTGTTAAAAGGGCAAGAGGGCACTTTGGGCAAAAAGGGCAGGTGCTCAAGCCCCCCTTGGTGTCTATGTGTGCACGTGCCTGCAAACAGTTATAGCTAAATATAAAGAATCTTAACCCCCACATCTGCAGACACCTTCCTCGGCTTATTTATAGCTCCAAATACTCAATAACGCTGGAATCTGTCGTGTGTTCCAACGATGGAAAGCATAATGTCACTTCCGGTTCCTACTTCCAGTTTCGAACGATATAGCATTTCAGCGTGCAGTGAGCCTACTTACAGCTGGGAGGCATGGAGAGCATTAGCACTGTGCTGAGCTACCGGCCTAAATCTCAGGGGGACACAACACAGCAGAGAGTGGCTTGGAAGTGGCTGGCTGGTGTAGGCAACGCTTAATGACCGTGGTAAGGCTGGCCATAGGAAAATAAAAAAGTAGAACTGTACCAATCTGGTAGAACATAGTTCTCCGTCCTCCAGCTAGGTAGAACCAAAATTAACTGGCTAAGGGAGGAAGCAGATGACCTTTTTAAAGATTTTATTGGTCCTACAAGCTGGAGGGCGGAGCCACCTACCCACTGTATATGCCGTGGATCGGACACAGAGGAAATTATAAATTCCCACAAAGCTTTTAGTAAGAGGATGTTTCACAGAGGGAGAGTGTTTTACACTGGTTTATCAGATTTGTTATTGCTGGAGGACTGGTTGATGCCCTGCCACTCTCTCTCTCAATGTGCATTCAGTCTTCCATATTTAGCATAAGCCACAGGGGCATGTAATCATATAGATTACAAAATCGGACATAAATGTGATGTGATGTGATCTTAATCTTACATGTTTTATTTGTATGGGATGAGTAAATATTTTTGTCTTGAGCTTAACTCCACATGTTGTACACCCGGAACAATGATGACAATCAGGTGGGTAGCAAGGTGGATCTCTTTCTCGAATAACTAGCTACAGGGCCTGTTTTTATTAAAAGATCATGAAGGCTAAGGCCACGTTTAAATCCAATCATGAGTTTTTAAGGAAAAATAGTTGGCAGAGATTATCCCTCTCCACCACTATCCAATTGTTGTGGATATTCTTTTGTAGATGTTGAGCGGCTACAGTGTATCTTGAAGTGAAAACATTCTTTCCTTTTTACTTTCAGCAACAGTAGGTCGTACCTTTAATAGATCCTTCTTAATTTTTTTGGAGTTTCCCCTGATGGTATCCCCAAGCAATAAATCTGTTGCCCTTTTTTCTATCTGATATCACAATTGTAGTTATTGTTTACAACATGTGCAAATTGGAATTTCGGTACGGAATCCTTAAGTGCTAGATGATGAAAACTGCTATGATGAAGAGGCGTATTCCTATCAGTCTGCTTATTATATAGGACATACCCCAATGTATTAACCTCCCTGAAAATCCTAAGATCTAACAAGTCAATGAAAGGCATATCAAATGTGTATATCATCCTAAACAGGGAGGTAAAACCATTTAAAGGGATAGTAATACCTAGTTTAATGTTTATTTACTATTTTAGGCATTAAAAAATATTAAGAACTATGTAGGTCTTACCTCTCAAACCTTTATGGTTTGAGAGATATTCAAAACGAAAGTTACCCACTCTGTGGCGTCAGCGCTCTAGTTGACATATTTGGATTCTGGTCCGCAGACCAGCCAGCACCTCTTCAGCAGAGCCTAGATTACAATCTTTAAAAAGAGCTACTTAATTTGAACGGTCTACAAAGTGTGCCTGGTTTGCAAGCACACTTTATAGACCGTTCCAATGAAATAGTTCTTTTTAAAGATCGGGATCTTGGCTTTGCTGAAGAGCCGCCAGCCAGTCTGCAGACTAGAATCCAAGTCTGTCAGCTAGATGGCAGACTTGACTAAAACATCCAGGAAGAGGGAACTTTAGTTTCAAATATCTCTTAAACCATAAAGGATTGAGAGATAAGACTAACATAGTTCTTAATATTTTTTAATGCCTATAATAAACTTTAAAATAGGTATTACTATCCCTTTAAGCATTCAGCAAAACATAGGAAAGATTTTTCTATTCTAACCAAATGATGACAAGGTCAGTGTATCTCCTAAAGAGTAGGATGCTGTCTCCATATTTGGAACAAATGTGTTCTTCTTCATAAACATGCATATATGCATTAGCATACACTGAGAAGTTTATTGCAAAGATGGAAAACTTTTCAGAGATTGCTGGTATCACCACTGTGTTTGCTGAAACTGTTAAGGTAACGGAAGAACAGATTGTTAAAACTTTGTGGAAAACATCAAACAAGGACAAATTGGGAAATACTTCCATTAACCCCTTAAAGGGTTAGTAATGTCTTGTTAAAAGTATTTCCCCAAGTCTTCGTTATATTAAAATTAAGAAATAGAGCTATATTTAAGTACTTACTTTTGTGGAGTTAAAAAGTTATGCAAAGATAAAGATCCACCACCTGCCCCTTCTGTCCACGTCACCAGAAGCTGCAGTCTGTTACGGACGGCTGTAGCGAGGGACAAACTTCAGTAAGCAAAGGGAAAATCTACCCCCCTTCAAGGGGTGGGGGGGGCAGGATTTCCCTTATACTTACTTACTGAAGTTTGTCCCTCGTTGCAGCCACAGAGTCGCACAATCCAATTACAGATTCAGAGGGAGATGGCCAGAAGGGGAGGGCGGTGGATCTTTATTTCTGCATAACTTTTTAAATACATAAAAGTAGGACTTAAATATAGCACAATCTCTTAATTTTAATCAAAGACTCGGAGTAATACTTTTAACAAGACATTACTATCCCTTTAAGGACCGGCACACATGGCCGGCACTTAAAGACCATGGAGCGTATTTTCTTTTTTATTGAACGATTGTGTTCAGGGATCCCCAAAAGTGTGCAGCCGCTTGGGAAGCCCTGAAATGCATGACATGCTGGTCCTGGCACGTCATGGGTCCTTAAGGAGTTAAAGATTTGTCCTCTGAATTAACTAAAAATGAAGAAAAAGGATGTAAGTGAATTCTAACAACAAAAAAAAATATCTATCTATCTATCTATATATTTATCTATATACATACCTCCCAACATTTCAAATTGCCAAAGAGGGACACTTGTGTTATAGAGGGTGTTGCTTTGGTCATGGCTGGTGGGCAGGGCATTACCTAGAATTTTTAGGCTGTTTCATGACCTATTGACACCTCCTTGTGTAAGCTAATAAAGGACTTATTATAAGACCAAAAGTATTTTATTTACACAGACTAATTTATAAACAAATATACTGATGTTTAGACAAACACTAATGTGAATATTGCTGTGGAGCAATGTGATACACTTATATACACACCACACAATCTAATCTCCTAAAAAGAGAGACATCAGGGTGGGAAAGAGGGATTTGGGTCTTCCTATATAATAATTTGTTAAAACGTGTGTAATAACGCAGTAGAGACTGCTGCGCGTGCTGCAGTCATGCGCAATAGAGACTGCACGCGCCGCGGCTGATAGAAGGAGCGTTCAGCTCTGTATCAGCCGCGGCACGGGCAGTCTCTACTGCTCATGACTGCCCCACGACCGGCTGGCAGTGGCACTGTGGCTCTTCAACTAGTATATTATATATATATATATATATATATCCTAGAATATATTTAATATGCATTACAATAGAACAAATTATTATATTATATTATACACACACACACAAATTGGTTTAAAGGAGGCACTCACGACAAATAGATGAATGCCAGGGTGCCGTATATATGGATGGATACTATAGAGGAAACTGGCACTCTCAAGACACTTTTTCTAGGTGCAACTGAAGTTTATTAAAGGGATAGTAATACTTACATTTGACCACACTGCATCTTGTAGCCCTTCAAAAAAGAAATTAAATGCCCCCAGTACCATCTCTCAAACCTTTATGGTTTGAGAGATATTCATTTTCAAAGTTCCCCCATCCCTGACGTCAGCTCTCTAGCTGACTGCAGGGGAATCCGGTCCTGGGACCAACCGGCAGCTCTGCAGCAGAGCCGAGATTGCATTAATGAAAAAGAAATCCTTCACTGAAACTGTCTTATATGTGTGCTTGCAAACCAAGCACACGTAGAACACCGTTCCAGTGAAGGATTTATTTTGCAATAACGCGATCTTGGCTTTGCAGAAGAGCCTCCACCTGTCCCAGGACCGGATTCCCCTGCAGTCAGCTACAACGCTGACGTCAGTGAGTGGGGAACTTTGAAAATGAATTTCTCTCAAACCATAAAGATTTGAGAGATGGTACTGGGGTCATTTAATTTCTTTTTTGAAGGGCTACAAGATGCAGCGTGGTCAAATTTTATTACTATCCCTTTAAGAGATCAACGTTTCAGTCCCAGCCAGGATCTTTATCAAGATGGCAACCAAACACAAACACCCCCCCTTACATACCCTGTGATCCGTGAGCCATGACATCTCACCAAAACGAGTGTATAAATATATAAAACAAAGTGCCTACTGGGTCCTTATCTTAATATTCAACAAGGAAATTTTATTTCAATGGTGAATTGACAAAGTCAGTGACATCCAACAAGTGTAGGGATAAGATCAAATAATCATGATGGTAGGATATGCAAACATCAGATTCCAAGTAAATTTGAAATAATCAGAGAAAAAAAAAAAAAAAAACACAGATCATTCGTGTTTTTTTTCAGAGTGTATCATAAATAAGCATCATGTTAGAATCCTATAATCTATATAATTCATGGTGGTATTCCAACATCGGGCTAAAGAGCATGGTAGGTCTCCCTAGCATTGTGCAGCACTTGCCTGAATATCAGAGTCCATATAGAGGTTTAGTTACTGATGCTGGTGTGCTAGAATCTGCTAAAAAGCTACACTATGTACAATATATGTGCAAAAAAAGGCTAAACATAAAACTTACTCAAGTGGCACCCGGGTCTCCACTGCATTGCACAGCTCCGACATGTCAAGCTGTCAGGAGATAAGTGGTGAGTGTCATCATGTAGCAAGCTGTCATAATTAGCAAGCATACATACATTGATACTATGTATGTTGTTTGAAGACTAAAATAACGCTTAAATGTGATACACAAATGGAACATAAATATAGAACGATCATAACTGCACTGCTGATAACCTTAGATATTTCAAAATCTACTGAAGTTCCCAGCAGGTCTCAAAACTTTATTGTATATAGTGCAAGAGGACTACAGCAACACACACTATATTAAAACAGAGTGTATTTTGAAACAGGAACATGGAAGTGCTCAATATAAATAATACATTCTTCTATTTCCATAGAGGACGATCACAATGGATATCTCAATGAGTCGGGACATTCAATGAACAGGTGGATGTCTTCAATATGTTCATGATTCCCAACCTCCACCTTATAGTGGATTAGAGCAGCCAATCCTTCGTACTGTGATGATGATCCAGCTACCTCCCTCCACCTGATGGTGGATTAAAGTAGCCAATCCTTGGTCCTTCCATCTCCTGATGATGTAATACCGCCTCCATAGTTCATGGAACAAAAAGGTACCGATTCATTCATAAGAAACAAGAGTATGACATTCTCATTTAGCCCATTAGGAGCAAGTGTATTAAGTCTCTTGATCCACCTGAGTTCTCTCTGTAGAAATTTTCTCCCATGATCTCCTTCTCTGGGGTGATTAGGTTCTTCACAGATGATCGTGTACTGTAAGGAATTCATGGTGTGTTTATATTGAGCGAAATGTCTAGTCACTGCTTTGTCATCAGAACCTATTTGTAATGCATCTCTGATTGTTTTCTGTGGCTGGCCATTCTTTTGTGTATAGATGTGATCATTTTCCCAGTGTAAAGTAGGGAACATGGACTACTGATGTAGCGCTACAGGTTAGTTTGTATCTAATAAGGATTACCCTCCCTGACCTGGGGTCCTTAAAAGATTGATATGTTAGTACATTCATACATGTAATACAGCTCAGGCATCTGAAGCACCCCGTTTTATCTTGGGGTAACCAGGATTGTTGGTCACTGGTGTAGAAATCTTTCAGTTCTGTTTTTACTAGCATACTCCTCAAGTTGGGAGCCCTTCTTTAAGCCATCATAGGAGGATTCCTAAATATTGGAGGTAGTGCTCTGTCCTTTGCCAGGATGTGCCAACGTTCTTGTATATTCCTTTTGATGACATTAGAGGCATGTGTGTATTGAGAGCTATATATCAACCTTCGGGGTGTAGGGGCTATTAACTGCTGTTGTAACAACTCATCTTGTGTTTGGTTGCAAGCTCTTGAAAAACGGTGTCTTAGATTTTATTCCTTATATTCCCTTTCTTTTAATCTGGAGATAAGGTCCTCGACTTGTTCCAGTCTTTTGGTTCAGTCACTGCTGTTTCTCAAAATTCTGATAATCTTGGAGTATGGTACTGAGTTCATGATTTGTCTAGGGTGACAGCTGCTTCTTAGCCCTTTGAGTGCCAGAGGGGTACGGAACTGATTGCTTTGCAATGTGTTCCGTACCCCTCTGGCACTCAAAGGGTTAATACCAGTGTTCCTGTCTGTAGGTTTTCTGTAATTTGCAATGACCAGTAAACCGTTGTTGTTGGAAATGGTAACATCCAGAAAAATACTTGCAGTGCATGTGAATCTTATAGGGGTGTCCAGGGATCTGTTGTGTCCCTTATTTATGAAGCTGTTTTGTGTACCAAAGGTTGTGTATGATGGTCCAGAAATTACATCTCGGTATGCAGAGCTATTAATATGCTACTACAGATTTAATCAACGATTTGTTCCTTATCTGGAAAGGAGAAGGAGGCTCCCTGAACACATTCGTTGATGAACTAAACCATCTGGACCCCTCAATAAGACTCACATGCACTGCAAGTACAGAATATGTCAATTTTCTGGATGTTACCATTTCCAGGCTTGCTACACGGTGACGCTCGCCTCTTATCTCCTCACAGCCTGACATGGCGGCGCTGTGCAATGCAGGGGAGACCCAGGTGCTACTTGAGTAAGTTTTATGTTATGTCTAGCCTTTTTTGCACATATATTGTACCTAGTGTAACTTTTTAGAAGATTCTAGCACACCAGCATCAGTAACTAAACCACTACGTGACTTCTCAGATATTCAGACAAGTACTGTGCAATACCAGGGAGTTCAGTCACACTGTTCAGCCCGATGTTGGACCACCACCATGAATTATATACATTATAGGATTCTAACACTATGCTTATTTGTGATACACTCTGAAAATACCATGTATGATATGGTTGTGTTTTTTCGATTATTTCAAATTTACTTGGAATCCGATGTGGACATATCCTACCATCATGATTATTTGGTTTTATCCCTACACTTGTTGGATGTCATTGACTTTATGTAAGTTCATCATGGGTATAATTTTCCTTGTTGAATCAGTAGGCATTTGTTTGTATATTATATATATATATATATATATATATATATATATATATATATATATATACACACACACACACACACACACACACACACACACTGGCAGTGTGGGACGGCGTTGCCTGTTTGTTTAGCACTCTCTGAGTGGCAGAAGGGTGCGCTAGGCATTACAATGCATTGCGTACCCCTGACACTCAAAGGGTTAATAAGAGCTTCATCAACACATGAGTATATAATATTCTTGTACTCCCTGTACTCACAGGACTGTATATTTAATGTATATTAATGTACGCATTAATATAGATTATATATACAATCCTGTGTGTACAATTGCGTATTTAATATACATTATACAGACACTCCTATTACACTTTACATAAGTACATACATTGAATGAATTAAAAAAAAAAAAAAAAAAAAAAAAACACAGATGGGCAACTCTGTCCTACACTGCTATGTATGTACACATATATATGTTGCTGCTTGAAAGGGATAGTAATACTTAATTATTACTAATATCTATATTAAGTCATAATAAAAACAAATGTATTGCTCCCAGTGTCATCTCTCAGACCTTTATGGTTTGAGAGATAATCGCTCCTAAAGTTGCCCTCTCCCTCCCCCTTCCCTGTAGTCAGCATTCTAGCTGACTGCAGGGAAGCCTGTCGTACGACCGTCAGGCGGCTCTGCAGCACAGCCAAGATCGCGTTAATAAAAACGAAATCTTTCACTGAAATGGTCTTCTACGTATGCTTGGTTTGTAAGCACACGTAGAAGACCGTTTTAGTGAAGGACCGGATTTCCCTTCAGTCAGCTACAACGCTGACTTCGGGGAAAGGGGAGGGAGAGGGCAACTTTAGGAGCGATTCTCTCTCAAATCATAAAAGTTTCAGAGATGACACTGGGGGCAATACATTTATTTTTAATATGACTTTAATGTAGGGATTAGTAATAATTAAGTATTACTATCCCTTGAAGACAGTCCCATGGGTGGCTTTGATACTCAGACTGTGGCACACTATCCCTCTCAGCACCATACCACTCCTGACACAGATTAAAGTCTGCAGCCCTCAGATCACAAGGGAGGGATGATGTTGGAGGACTCCGCCTCATCGGGTCTTGGAAAGTAAGCTCCCAGTCAATTTAGCACTGGTTGTGCCCCAGCTAATGCCAAAAATTAAGAAAAATCGCTATTACAAATCGTTTGCAGTTTCAATAAAAGCAACAGTCTTTACTGTAACAAAACATAAAAATATTTTTAGATACCTTTACCACATCCAAAGATTTCAAAAGGATGGAGGAGAGATTCATGGGTGTAACGGAAGCTGAGAAGGGACCACGTCGCCTTCCGCCGTCGTTCCTGGGTCTCTCCCTCTCTACGCCAGATAAGCGCCGTCAGGTGCACCGGTTGGAGTATGGACGGTCACTGGAATCAGGGAAGCAGGGAAGAGTCCACGTCGCCGCCTGACAGTCCACGAAGTTGGGTCACAGGAAACTGGCAGCAGGCGGTTGACGATTCAGGATACTTGGCGCAGATGGGTATCAGAGTGGACATTTTAGACCATAAGCAGTACAAGACTCCAGGACTCCTTGTTCACTCCAAAACATAACTCACTTTATTGACATAAACTACAGATATTTATATACAAATCTTTACATTGAACTGATGGGTGAAACCAGATACAAAAGGGCGTGATAAAATCATAATATATAAGACAAAAAGCCAACAACAGATGGTCTTAACAGATACAATGACTCCGACATGATTACATTTCAGATACAAAAGGGTTTGATTGAACAAAGACTTGAGGAGCAGAGATAATACAATCCAGCAGCAAATGGTAAGGGCTGACAAAATGGGAGCATTCACAGAGGTAATCAACTCACAACATATAATACAAAGGGCTGGCAACAGAGTTTCAGGTTATACAATAGGTGACTCACAGACTAAGGGGCATGAATGGATTAACACACAGCAGGGGGTCTCGATACATCTTACAATACACAATACAATGGCTTGAGGAACTGCATTACACATTCAAAGAATTAACCCCTCACTGCCCCTTCCCTTGGAAGCAAGCCAGCAGTTTAACGCAGGGCAGTTTTGTACATTAGCCCCATTCACATAAAGTCTATCAAAAGTCTTATGCATAGTTCCATAAGGCTGTCCAGCCAGGAAAAATGTCTATTCCTTGTCCATAACCCCTGAGCCCAGGGGTGAATATGTTCCATGCCCTGACAAGAGCTCCCAGTAACGGGTAGGATCCGTTACAATGGGGTATTCATACTTCAACCAACACGGTGTATTGGTATCGGTCTCTCACTGATCAACGCGTTTCACATTTAACACGCTTACTCATGATCTGACCCCATGAGTCTCTCCTCCATCCTTTTGAAATCTTTGGACGTTGTAAAGGTATCTGCATATATTTTTATGTTTTCTTACAATAAAGACTGTTGTTTTTATTGAAACTGCAGACAATTTGTAATTGCAATTTTTTCATTATTTTGGCATTAAATTGGGGAGCATATGGAGAAGCCCCCATATCGCTATACACGCTGTACACGAACGGATCAGGATGATCACAATTTCTAGCAGAGACATAGGGGGGTGATGTATAAAAATACTTCTTAGAGTATTCTTAAGAATTGTCACTAAAATTCATAACACCTGGTCATATTTATAAAGAAATGAAGTCACGTTTATAAATATGTCTATCTGAGAATATTCTGTGAATATTCGCACACATATCGTTATTATATACTTCCAATAAGAACAGGTTTTACCTGGCGTTACGATTTAATCCCTAAAACTGGCCTTATTTTTGGCACAATTAGCAAATTTATTTATAAATACATTGGGACACAATTCTTATTTGGCCCAGACCATTTTTACACCACTTTTCAAAAAAGTCTACTAACTGGAGTTAGTACTTAGCAAAATGTTGTTAGACGTTTATACATATACTTGTGTCGCTTTGAGACACTTTTTACAGACGCTTTCTTTATAACTCCAGTTTTATACATCTCCCCCATAGTCACTAGCGTCGAGGTCCCTCCAGCTTCTCTTCCCCCCTCTCCAACAGTGGTGGTTATAGAGTCAACCAGCACTATGATCCATTAATACTTTTAATCTGTCTCCTTCCACTCTGCTTTTCTCCTAAAATACATCACACTAGAATGTACGAAATCATGGGTTTAGAAAGTATATGGGCTGGAAGTGGGTAACATAGGAGAGAAATAGAACTAATTTTTCTGTGCTCCTAGCAAAAAGGCAGCAGATCTACATGGTTCGATATTAGACAAAGTAGAGCAGAATCAAACTACTGTTGTTATGAAAGAATCATAAAAGTAATGTAAAAGTGATACAATTTTAAGGGATAGTAATGTTTCACAAAAACAGAAGCTCCAATTAATCTTCATAGTGTAAGCCATCTCCCATCAGATGTGGAATCTGGTCCTGGGACCAGACACCTCCCAGCAAGGGACAATGTTCTTACTGTGACCATAAGGAAAACCCTGCCCTCCTTGGCAGTTTATCAGGTTTTCCCCTTATGCTAATTGAAGATTGTCCCTATCTGCGATCCATCTGGACAGTCTTGCTGCTCTGAGGTGAGCAGTGTTACATCAGTAAAATGGACAGGAGGGGGATACTTTATCATTCAATTACTCTTGAACTACAACTCGGACAGTACTGAAATAGCACTCTCCATGGCCCAAATGCTTTAAAGATTAATTGGAGCTGCTTTTGACTGGCTGATTGACAGGATAACTAATGAAAGGACTCAGGAGTAAAATGATCTGTGGCTAGCAAACGAGCCACAAAAATCCTTTTTTCCCCTCATCACATCCTGGCTGTTACATTGTCTGAATTTTGAAATTCAGTATATATAGCAAACTCAAGAAAAATGTAAAGAAGCACAGCAGGCTATAAGTCAAATGCTATAGGCAGTACACAAAATGCAATACACTACAGGCCAAACGCCATACTCACAACGTTATACACAATACACAAAAACCTATATGCAAAATGCAATAAACTACATGTCAAATGCTGTACACCAATAGAACACACAAAAAGCTATACGCCAAAAGCAGAATGTTATTTGCACAACGTTATATGCAAAACACTATAAGCAAAATGCTATACAAGGCAGTCAAAATGCTATACTTTAAAAGCTATATACTCTAAGCAATGCTCTATAAGCACAATGCTATACAGGAAACGCCACTATACACCATTTGCAAAATGGCAAGCGCAGTATACAACACACTAAGCACAAAACACTCTATGCAATACACTATATACCAAACGCTATACACCCAACTCCACACATTATAGGTCATACACATAACACTATATACACACACACACACACACACACACACACACACACGGTATACAGCATACACAAAATGTAATACAATTAAACAATATATGCACAACGCTATATGCAAAACACAACAAGCAAAACGATATACGTCAAACGCAATAGGCTACAAGCAAAATGCTATATGCAATACACAAAAGGTTATATGCAATAGGAAAAATGCTATACTAAAAAACTCCATATACAATACACAATATGCTGTTTGCACAATGCTATAGGCAAAATGCAATACATGCAAAACATACATGCTCCCGAACGCTCGCACTCACTCCCTGATGGAGAGTTGTGTGATGCAGTGCTTTACAGAGCTGAAAGGGCCAAGCACTGAAAATCCATCATTAACCCAATCATTGTTTTATTAAAGGGATAGTATTGCTTGAAAATATTTTTATTTTATATTTTAGCCCTTAAAAAACATTAAAAATGATATAAGTCCTCTCCAAAACCTTTATGGTTTGGGAGATATTAGCAAGTAAAGTTCCCTTTTCCTGGCTGTTTCAGCCAAGTCTGCCATCTAGTGGCAGGCAGGCAGCTCTTTAGCAGAACTACTTCACTGGAACTGTCTACAAAGTGTGCCTGGCTTGCAAGCACACTTTGTAGACCATTCCAATGAAGAAATTATTTTTAAAGATCGTGATCTCGGCACTGCTGAAGAGCCGAGGCCGGTCCCAGAACCGGATTCCAAAATCTGAAGGCTTGAGCAGTGACGTCACTCCAGGGGAAACTTCACTTGCTAATATCTCCCAAACCATAAAGGTTTGGGAGATAAGACTTATATCATTTTTAAATGTTTTTTTTGTTGGTTTTTTTTTTTGTTTTTTTTTAAGGGCTACAATATAAAATATTTTTTTTCAAGCAATACTATGTAATACTAGTAATGCCCATATTTAAAGCAACAGTATTGTCAAAATAATTTAAAAAATAAATATTGTAGCTACTGAAAAATTATACTAAATGTCCCCAGTCCCATCTCTCAAACGTTTATGGTTTGAGAGGTATTCGCTGTTAATGATCCCCACACACACACTTCCCTTGACATCAGCACTGCAGGGGAATCTGGTCCCGGGACCAGCAGAGGCTCTTCAGCAGAGTCGACATCGCAATCTTGAAAAAGAACTACTTCATTGTAACTGTCTACAAAGTGTGCTTGGTTTGCAAGCGCACTTTGTAGACTGTTCCAGTGAAGTATTTATTTTTCAAGATTGCGATCTTGGCCCTGCTGAAGAACCTTCGCTGGTCCCGGGACCAGATTGTCCTGCAGTCAGCTACAACGCTGACGTCAGGAAAAGGGGAGGGAGAGGGAAACTTTAACAGCGAACATTTCTCCAATAATAAAGGTTTGGGAGATGGGACTGGGGGCATTTAGTATAATTTTTCAATAGCTACAATACTGATTTTTTAAAGATTTTGACAATACTAACCCTTTAAGTTTATTCAATATTGTATATGTTAAAAAAAAAATAATAATAAAGTGTGGAGAAGGTCCCATCTCTCAAACCTTTATGGTTTGAAAGATATTCACCGCTAAAGTTCCCTTCTCCTGACGACAGCGCTCTACTGACAGTAGAAGATCCTGGTCCTGGGACCAGCCGGCGGCTCTTTAGCAGAGCCGAAATAGCAACATTTTAAAAGAATTACATAATTGGAACAGTCTACAAAGTGTACCTGGTTTGCAAGCACACTTTGTAGACTGTTCCAATGAAGTAGTTCTTTTTAAATATCGCTATTTTGGCTCTGCTGAAGAGCCTCCTCGACTCAGCCGACACGGATCTCCTTCTATCAGCTTTACAGCTCATTGGAATGGTGTAAAATGTGTGCCTGGTGTTCAGGCACACCTTTTAGACCATTCCAATGAAGGGATTCCGTGTAAGTAACGCGACCTCGGCATTTCTCAAGCCCCACCGTGTCGACTGACACAAATCTCCTGCTGACAGCTTTGCAGCTGTCAGTAGGAAACAGCAAATTTTAAACGCCCGTATCGCTTAAACCATAGCGGTTTGAGAGCTACGTTTTTTTGCATTTAGATCAGCTTTTTAAGCTCTTCTAAATGCAAAAAAGTTTTTTTTAGACATTACTAACACTTTAAATATGGGCATTACTAACCCTTTAACCACAAGGTCAAAGCCTTACCAATACTGTTAGTAAAATATAATGGCAATGCAAAAGACTGCATTTGAGAAGAAATGAAAAAACAGAACAAAAATCTAGAGCATAGATGGTGATGTTATCCACTTGGGCTAAAATGAGTGTCTAACTAAGATGATGTTATAGGACAAGTACAGTAAGTAGGAAGCAAGAAGAATGAGTAGGCTACATATCAAATACTACTAAAACGGTTTTATTTTATTTATTTTTACGTTTTATTTCATGTAAATTTAACTTAGAAAGTCTGGGCTGCAGCTGCTTCCACATAGACTGCGGTTACCTGCCCTGTAACCGCAGTCCGTTGCTCTGCCTCTGCTCTGCTCCCTCCTCCGATGATGGAGGCTTCTGTCTGTAAGCTGGAGCGGTCTCATTGGCTGATATCGATATCTAACCAATGAGACAGCTCTATCTTACAGACAGAAGCCTCCATCATCAGAAGAGGGAAGAGAGCAGAGGCAGAGCAGTCTATGCGGAAGTAGCTGGGGGGACAGAATTTCTAAGTTCTAAAATAATAATACCGTTTTAGTAGTATTCGATATGTAGCCTAACTATTTATGCTATGTTATACATAGGTAACATATCCACTTTAAACTTTTTTGTTGGGGGGGGGGTGTTTATTTTTAGCCCTTTGAGTGCCAGAGGGGAATCCAACGCATTGCTTTGAACTCAAAGGGTTAAAATCAACCCCTTGGGTAATGGAGAAATTAAAGAGATAGCAATAATAACTTTAACTTTTAATTTGGTAGGCATAAAAAAATATGAACAATGATGTAAGGCTCATCTCCCAAACCTTTATGGTTTGAGAGATATATCTTCCTAAAGTCGCCTCGTGAAAGGAGTCAGCGCTGTAGCTGACAGCTGCACAATCCAGACATTTGACCAGATGGAGGCTCTTCAGCAGAGCAAAGGTTGCGAGATCTAAAATACTTAATTAGAAAGGTCTACAAAGTTTGCCTGCAAACCAGGCAAACTTTGTACACCATTCGAGTGAAGTATTAATATTTAGATTGCATGATTTTGGCTCTGCTGAAGAGCCTCCATCCGGTCAAATGACCGGATTCTGCAGCTTTCAGCTACAGCGTTGACTCCTCTAACGAGGCAACTTTAGGAAGGTATATCTGAGAGATAAGCCTTACATTATTGTTGTTCATTTTTTTATGTCTACCAAATTAAATAAACTTAAAAGTATTACTATCCCTTTAAAGGGGAAGTATCGCCTTATAAACAAAAATGTACCACAGATTTTGTTACTAAAGCATTATTAGGAAAGCAGTTTTTTATGTAAGTATTCTATCTTCTGTGCTGTGCACTTCCGCATAATGTGCACAGCACAGCTTGTCTTCTCCTCCCACCTCCCTTTCAGCTGCCTCAGGGAGTGTGTTCATGCTTCCCTTCGGTGTCCTGTGAATGGCTTCTATCATTATATCAAGCTCCAGCTAGAATAATACTGAGGTTGCAACCTCAGTATAATGTGAACCGAAGCTTGATATAGCAACAGAAAACATTCACAGCACACCAAAGGGAAGTATGAACGCGTTCCCCGGGGCAGCTGGGGGGGGGGGGGGGAGGTGGGAGGAGAATTAGGCAGTCAAGAAGAACTGTGCCAGAGAATCAGCATGCTGCATTATGCTGACCAGCACAGCTTGAAAATAGAATATCTGTAAAAGTACTTGCATTAAAAAAAATAAATAAGTAAGTAGCTTTCAAATAATACTTTAGTAACAAAACCTAGGGTACAAAATTTAATAAGGTGATACAACCCCTTTAATTGGGGGGAGGAGAAGCAGAAGCCGGAAAGTTAATTACAAAAATTGATTAACCCCTTATATCAGTAATTCTCAGTGTTACTTTGTGACAGACCAACAGATCAATTTTCAAGATATCTTTGCTTGAGCACAAGTGGTATTCCTATTCAAATGGAGCTACCTACTGATGATTTATGCCTCGCCATTCTGACACAAAATAGTACAAGAGGGATATTTCAATAGTATATCAGAGCAAGTGGGTAAACAGTGGTTCATTCATTCTGTTTCACCTTAGCTTAATTTGCGGCATGTTTTAACCTCTTGAGGATCAGTGGGGTGTTCAACATATTGGAAAGCAGTGCATCACACATCCCTTTGGTCTTCAATGAGCTAAACCTAGCCTGATGGATGGTCCAGAGGATGGGAGATAAGAATCGCGGTCCCAAATTCAAGGGGGGGAAAACAAAATACAGTATTCTTTTGCCACTCTATAAAAATAGTTATCAGATCCGATACACCATTACAAGCATACCTGGGAATGCTCAGGTTTGCCCCTGGGACTCAAAGGGGCGAGACCCACTAATCGGTGATAAAGTGGAGAGGACTTCTCCAATTTATCACTTCTCCAATTCCTATGTTATTCTACAGAGATTATGCATGAAGAATTCTTCAACTTTAGAGATCTTAGTCAATAAGCTCCATAGACTATCATAGGAACTGGAGAAGTGATATCACTCCACTTTATCACTTCTTTATCACCTCTTAGTGAATCACCCCCAGGGTCTCAGAGTGACAGGCCAAATTCTCAGTGTGATATAATATTGTTTCCTTCTATGTGATTTTCACCAATTTAATGCTTATTTAATGTTCAGATTAGTGAACTTTCTACCAGGAAGGCAGGGGAGACATCATAGCCTGTCTTGTGAATATTTAATGAGCGATTTCCCAAAACTGTAACCTGTTAAAGGTTCCAGGACTGATTAGGTCATCTCTAGGTGAGAGCAAACACTTACATAGCACCTATTTTCTTGGAAGCGTTAATATTTCAAGATCAGCTCATTTCAAAAGTTCCCAGGAAAGACTGCAAAACATCCTCCATCAGTCTCAGGCACAGTTTAAACGGTTACCTATCAGCACTGTGTCATAGATCAATATCCCGTGTCAAACTGTCCTTAAAATACTTTACAGATGTTGCAAACTATGGATTTATAAAGCGCCAATATATTCAATACTCTATACGGGATATACAAAGCATACAACCACCTTAAAAATCAAGGGGGTTCACATCGTATAGAAAAAGCAATTGGTTCCACACTAAAGACAAGTTATGTATTTTTGTACTTTGCTCATACAGGGACATTTCAAATGTCTCATAACCAAAAACACTGTATACGTAAACCGAAATCACTACCTGCTTCTCAGGCAGTTCATCAGACAGTCCAAGCTATCTCGGAAACCGGCGCTGAAAACCACTGACGTAACTATGTCCTTTTCTCCAATTACACTCATGGATAAAATCCATTGTGAAACGTCACGACTTCGCTACTGGCCATCTTTATCCCTGGCAAAATAAATTCATACCGTATAATTATTATTATTATTGGTTATAATCAGCCAAAATCATCTAAGGTCCAAGACAATAACTTGTGTTACAACCGTTCGTGGATATGCTACATTTGTGGACCGTATACTAACAATATTGTTCTAAAGCTTGTATAACACATATACCCGCCTTCCGTTTCCTATACTGTGGAAAGGCGTTCCTGTTGCGGCTGAGATAGCAAGTTAAGTTCCGGATCTGGTATTGTGAGAGTTGGTATTCGTCCAGTCCCTTCCAGTTAGGTGTGAGCTTCTGCAGCATACCTCCCAAGTGTCCCTCTTGCGGGGCGGGGGGGGGCGCTTCAGATATCTGTGCCTACAGGCTCCTGAGATGTAAATCCAGCCCTGCTGCCGCCAGAGTACATGTATTGGAAAATTATATTTTGGGGCAGTTAATATTAAAGGGTTAGTAATGTTTAATTAAAAGTACTTCGCTGAGTCTTCTTTATATTAAAATTAAGAAATTGCCCTATATTTAAAGGGATAGTAATACTTCGTTTTAACTTTATTTTATTTTGTAGGCATTAAAAAAACATGAATAATGATATAAGTCTTATCTCCCAAACCTTTATGGTTTAAGAGATATTCACAAGCAAAGTGTCCCCCTCCCGCCCCTTTTACTGATGTAACACTTTTCAGCCAGGGCAGAAGGGAGCTGCCCAGGTAGACTGCAGAGAGGGACAATCTTCAAATAAGATAACGGAAAAACCTGAAAAGCTTGTCAAGGGGGGCAGGGATTTCATTGTTTTCAAAGGAATAAGAGTGTCCCCTTCTGTTATCTGTCCAGTCTATGGACTGTATTCCACATCTGAGAAGAGATTGTTTACAGTAGGTAAAAGGGGCGGGAGGGGGAAACTTTGCTTGTGAATATCTCATAAACCATAAAGGTTTGAGAGATAAGACATATCATTCTTCATGTTTTTTTAATGCCTACAAAATAAAATAAAGTTAAAACGAAGTATTACTATCCCTTTAAGTCCTTTTGTGTAGTTCAAAGGTTATGCAGAGATAAAGATCCCGCATGCACCTTCTGGCCACCTCCCTCTGAATCTGTAATCGGGTCGTGCGAATTGACAGCTGCAGCGAGGGACAAACTTCAGTAACTATATGGGAAATCCTACCCCCCCTTCAAGAAGGGGGGCAGGATTTCCCTTTGCTTACTCAAGTTTGTCCCTCACTGCAGCCAATTGGACCAGACCACAGCTTCTGGAGACGTGAACAGAAGGGGTGGGCAGGGGATCTTTATCTCTGCATAACTTTTGAACTACACAAAAGTAAGGACTTAAATATAGTGCAATCTGTTAATTTTAATATAAAGAACACTCGGCGAAATACTTTTAACCAGACATTACTATACCTTTAACCAAGATTTCTTTCTTTATTGAAGCGTTATATTTTTGAACAAGAGGAAGAAAGAAGACAGAAGATGAAGAAGAAAGAAAATGCAAGCTTACAATGAAGAATTACAGTGTATGACGGAAAAATGTTACAGCTATGGGGTATGGATGATTGAATAGTGGTAGGGTTAGTATTGTTTCACTTTACTGTTAAAGCAGAACTTGCACCATGTCGCCCTGAAATAGTTAGGCAGGTGGCAACTAGCTTAATAATAGTTATCTTACCACTCAGAATGAGCCGATTCTAAAGAAATAATCTTCGTAGAATGATGCCCAGGTTAGTGCAGTCTGTGCACCTGCGCCGTCAGTCCCTTCTGGCGCCTTTTGACACAGTGCCATTCTTCGTAATGGAAACCTGGACTGACGGCGCAGGCGCGCAGACAAGATGTCTGCGCTGATGCCTGGCTTCCGGTCTCGGAAGATTAAGGATTTCTTTAGAAATGTGCAGTTCTGAGGGGTAAGATAAGTATTATAAAGCTAGTCGCCATCTGCCTGATTATTGCAGGGCGACTTTAACTATGGTGGTAGTTCTGCTTTAATGTTAGGGGTAGTGTAGGGTTAGTGTTGGGGAGGGTGACTGTGTTTATTAGCTCATTCTCGATGTTTGATGTCTATGGACCAGTGAAGGTGGTAGGTGTGTTCTGAGTATGTTGCTAAGACTATGGATAGTGTGGACCCCTCTCAGTACTGCTTTTAGACAAGGAGGGAAGAGGATACATATCTAATCAGATAAAGATTTATTAATAATTCTCTGATATTTAAGGCGTTAATCAATAAATAGATGCACCTCTCTGGCATTTAAGAGTAATGGCTGATGAAGTACACCTCTCTAAAATACAAGGTTTTTTTTCAGTGTAGAATACAGTGCTGTGCAATGTGTTGTTTACCAATGAGGCATTCAAGGGGTAAACCTTGTTAGGAGTTAATGCTATCATTAATTTCAGGCTGGGACTGAGCGCTCCGAGACCGGGGCGTTCAGTCTCAGCCCTTCCTGCTTGTGCCAGTTCATGTGATCGCCGTAGCAGCGATCACATGTACCGGCATAGTGACAGACAGAGGCAGCATTCAAAGCATGCTGTCTGTGCCTGTCTTGTCTGCCTCTGTCTCCCTTGCTGTCAAAGTAAGGGAGACAGAAGTAGACGGGAGACACCTAGTGGTAAAAAAAAAAATACAGCAGCTGGGGGTATTAACCTCTTCACTGCTGGTGCAGGAGGCTGGCTAAATGCAGGTCAATTTTTGACCTGCAATTATACACTTTAAAAAAAAAAAAAAAAACTTTTTTTTTTTTTAACAAAAAAATGTTTTATTTAAAAAAAATATATAATTAAACAATATTGCAAGTGTGATTGTTGTGGAGCCATGTAATACACTTATTTACACCACCAAATGCCAGGGATAAAAAAGTGTCAAAATAGGTTGGGAAAAAGGGACATGGGTATTTTCACGCAGGGGTGACAGTGGCCACTTTAAACTGCGCATTTTGTAGGTATGACTGACCGGTCATACTTTTCATGCAGTCTCCATAAAAATGTAACCCTTTGTGGCCAATTGATCCCAAGAGAAAAATCAAAAATGGTGTTTTTTTACTTTTTTTTTACATTTTTTTTTTTAATTTTCATAAAGTAAATGGTGGGTTATCTATATAAGTGGGGTATCAAAAGAAAGCCCTATTTGTGTGTAGAAAAACAGTATATAATTTATGGGGGTGGAATAAAAGCCTAACAGGGAAAACACTGTTAAACAAAGGCATAGTAAAAAAGGTCAGAATTGCTCTGGTCCTTAAGGGAAAACAATCTCAGATTTTCCCGGTCCTTAACCCCTTAAGGACCGGGAAAATCTGAGGTCGTTTTCCCTTAAGGACCGGAGCAGTTCTGACCTTTTTGACTATATCTTTGTTCAGCAATGTTTTCCCTCTAAGTCTTTTATTCCACCCCCATAAATTATATACTGTTTTTTAAGCACAAATAGGGCTTTCATTACTTATATGGATAACCCACCATTTACTTTATTAAAATTTAAAAAAAAGGTAAAAAAAACACCATTTTTGGTTTTTCTCTTTGGATCAATTGGGCACAAAGGGTTAAAATTTTATGGAGACTGCATGAAAGGTATGACCGGTCAGTCATACCTACAAAATGCACAGTTTAAAGTGGCCACTGTCCCCCCTGGGTGAAAATCCCTATGTCCCTTTTTCCCACCCTATTTTGACACTTTTTTTTATCCGTGACATTTGGCGGTGTATATAAGTGTATTACATAGCTCCACAACAATCACACTTCCACTTTTGTTTAATTAGATTTTTTTTTTTTTTAAATAAAATATTTTTGTAAAAAAAAAAAAAAAGTGTGTTGTGTTTTTTTTTAAAGAAAAAAAAAAATTATCATTGCAGGTCAGAAATTGACCTGCATTTAGCAAGCCGTTGGCACCAGCAGTGAAGGGGTTAATACCCCTAACTGCTGTATTTTCTTTCACCACTAGGTGTCTCCTGTCTACTTCTGTCTCCGTTACTTTCATAGCAACGGAGCCAGAGGCAGACTTGACAGGCACAGACAGCATGCTTTCTTTGCTGTCTCTGTCTGTCACTTTGCCGGTACATGTGATCGCTGGAACGGCGATCGCATGAACCATCGAAGGCAAGAAGGGCTGAGACTGAACGCCCCGGTCTCGGAGCGCTCAGTCTCAGCCTGGAATTAATGATAGCAGCGTGCACGGAGGCACGCTGCTATCATTTAAGCCATGACGGTCCTGGACCGTCATGGGTCCTTAAGGGGTTAAGCTTATGCTGTGCATATTTCTGTCATACACACACAGGTAATAATGGATAAATTATGCCTCTATAGCATACAAGGGGATTATTTGTGAGTTACACATTGCCGTGCAGTATGTTGTACACCTATGAGGCATTCAAGAGGGGTGTGCAATGCAATGCAAAGTAATGTGTTGTGAAACTTTCTCGCACTCCAGGGTTAATCACAGATTAACACATTGCTGTGTACTGTTTTGGTATACAGGGAGTTAATCACTGATGAGTTATGCTTCTTTAGCATACAAAGGGTTCATCAGTGAGGACCACATTGCTCTGTATTATGTTGTGCACCTATGAGGCAATCATGGAATGAATCATTGACTAACATTTTGATGTGCACCTTTCTGGTGTAATAGCTGATGATTTATGTTTCTGTAGCATACAGTGGGTTTATCTGTGAGGTACACATTGAAGCATTCAAGAGGTTAACCATAGAATAACACATTGCTTTTCCTGTGCACCTCTCTGGCGTAAAGGATTTAGTAACTGCTGATTTAAGCCTCTCTAGCATGCAATGAGTAAATCAGGCTTCTGAAGATAGCAATATTGTATAGTTAATGTAAGTTTAAAGGGATAGTAAAGTCCCAAAAAAACTTGTATTTATAATGTCCATTATAGTTTTTATTCCTGAATTCCAGCCTTGATTTTTCACCTACCTCAGTAGTTGCCGAAAAAATGATCTCAAAAGTCTTCCCCTAACTCTCCTTTTCACTACGTCAATTGCTTATGTGAGAGATCCGAATTCTGGTCACACGACCGGACAGATTCTGTTGAGGATCAAAATACTGGCGTAGCCCATCCTACCTTGAACAGCAAACGCAATGACGCACAGGACAGGCGAGCCGCGAAGACATTGCTAGTGCATGTAAGTAATGTACATGTGTGCACCCTCAGGAGTATAAAATGTTATATTGTACCCTGCTTCATTATTCAGAGCAAAGCACATGCTGGGGCATCCTCACACTGCCTGCAACCAGGATTAAGCTGGCAGCTATTGGGTCACATGAATCTTTATGGCACAGTGTGTTCTTGTAGTGCTTGAATAAGCAAGGCCCGTCTAACTAATTCCTCAGCTCTTATAGAAACTCATTTTAGAGGTGCTGTAGTTCGTCAATTTGCTTCTAGGATTCACTTCTCCGTCATTCAGAAAGCAAAGCACTGACTGGCCATTCTGCTTTCTAATAGCTTCTGCATCAGCTGTGGTATTTGCTGAATCTGCACTGGCCTCTGTGCATGCAAGATGGTCAAATTCATAAATACATTTTTGCAAGTTTAAAGCAATTGCCTCCTTGACTATCAGGCTATTGGCTAAGGGGTATCCAGATAATGTTGAGATGAAGCGACCTCAATTTAATATCATTTAATAAAGTTTGGACAAATATGGCAGCCCTGTACATGAACATTTTGTCTAGTCTAAGCCTAATTGCTTGTAGTGAGTGTTTTGGCAAACTGTGGGGCTCCATTTCCATCACCCTCAACTGGACAAAGGCATAGCTTTGCAATCCATTTCATACCCATCTGGCACTCAAAGGGTTAAACCTTTGAATTCAAGAGGGATATGCATTGGGTACCCACATGACATTCAGGGTTAAAATATTTTAAATTCACTTAGGACCAGGTCATCTCTTTTTGGGTTCAGTATCCATCCTCCATGTTTTTACTATTATTATTATGTGTAATGTAAAATGGAGTTAATCATATATTGCAAACTATTTAATCCGGCCTGCAATAAACCTTTACAAACCAGAGGTGCACAAATCCCTCTGTACCGTAACCTTTTGAGTGCTGGAGGGTTATTCTGTTCAAAAATAATAGCCTCTCCATTAACCCCTTGATATGATAAACATCTGCACATCACAGTGCATATTTCTAGCATGCAAGGGTTAAATTAAAAAAAAAAAATATCCTATATAATAATTCGCCAAGTTGTGTGTAACGCCCGACATGCGCAGTAGACACTGCTGCGCGTGCGGCAGTCATGCGCAGTACAGACTGCCCGCGCCGCGGCTGATACAGAGCTGGGCGCTCAGAAGGAGCGTCCAGCTCTGTATCAGCCGAGGCGCGGGCAGTCTCCACTGAGTGTGACTGCCCCGCGACCGGCTGCCAGAGGCTCTGTATCAGCCGAGGCGCGGGCAGTCTCCACTGTGTGTGACTGCCCCGCGACCGGCTGCCAGAGGCACTGTGGCCCGTGTAACGGGCTGTTCAACTAGTGCTATAATAATTCGCTAGGATGTTTGTCAGAAGCCGTCATGCACAGTAGAGACTGCTTGAATGCACAGAATGCTGGGAGATGTAGGAATGCTGGGAGTTCTGTGCTGGAAGCATTCTGTGCTTTTGGGCAGTCTCTACAGTGCATGACTGCGTCGGTGGCAGGATGCAGAGCAGGACCAGCATCTTAACCCTTTGAGTGCCAGAGGGGTACGCAACGCATTGCGAAGCGTTGCGTACCCCTCTGGCAATCAAAGGGTTATCATCACCTGGAACTTGGCCCATGTACATGGGCTTTTACACTAGTATATATATAATAGCCTCTGTACTTTTGATAGATCAGAAAAATTGAAGGCTCCATGACAGTGAAGGTGTTAACCCTCTGTTTACCACAGTGGTACACTAAGCATTGCTTTGCAATGCTTAGTGTACCACTGACACTCAAAGGGTTAAGTTGAAGCCTTTTAGATAGCAGCTCAGTGCTGGTTGTTGCCTGGTGCAAAGGGTGAATTAGCAACACAAGCTGTCCTGTGTTCTGCATTTTCCACTGAAGCCTGGGATTATTCGTGTACAAGAGTGTTTATAGGAACTGGCTCTGATGTTCCTGAAGTCCCATGGCCCCATGCATAAATGAGAAGTTACACCTCCAAGTAATAACCACCAATATAATTACTATATAATTACTGTGTGTAACAGAAGCACCTACCTAGGCAGTAGTCCATCATACAGCAGTCAGGTGTATCTATATAATTACTATGTGTAACAGACGCACTTGCCTAGATAGGAGTTCATCATACAGCAGTCAGGTGTATCTATATAATTACTGTGTGTAACAGAAGTACTTACCTAGGTAGGAGTCCACCATACAGCAGTCAGGTGTATCTATATAATTACTGTGTGTAACAGAAGGACTTACCTAGGTAGGAGTGCATCATACAGCAGTCAGGGGTATCTATATAATTACTGTTTGTAACAGACTTACTTACATAGGATCGGAGTTCATCATACAGAAGTCAGGTGTATCTATATAATTACTGTGTGTAACAGAAGCACTTACCTAGGTAGGGGTCCATCATACAGCAGTCAGGTATATCTATATAATTACTGTGTGTAACAGAAGCACTTACCTAGGTAGAAGTCCATCATACAGCAGTCAGGTATATCTATATAATTTGTGGATTTTCCTAACAATTGTGACGGAAAGTCGGAATTTTATTAAAGACACGGAGGCGAATATTATGCTATAATCCTTCTCCACTGCTCCACTCAGCAGCAAGAGAACTTTATGGTTTCAAACAGATAAAAAAAGAACTGAAGCCATCATACTCTTCCCCCCAGTTAACCACTCTCACAATCCCTATAAAACTGGGATGCAGCCTTAAGCTCCTCCTCTTTCGTATAGAAGTGACCGAAGAACATGATCCATTGGAAACATCACTCAGAAACAGCAACCAGGAACTGACATCTGGCCACGAACTAAGCAGCACAAGACAGTGATATCCACTCAGAAACAGCGACCAGGAACCAACATCTGGCCACACACCAAGCAGCACAAGACGGTGATATCCACCTGTAAGGAGAGGAGAAACCGTGAAATGGGAGAGAACACCAGGAGGGATAATATTTGCTTCCGTGTCTTTAATAAAATTCCGACTTTCCATCACAATTGTTAGGAATATCCACAAATTTTATGGCAAGCACGGAGGCTTCATATTATGCTAGTTCAAAGCTAGACAAACAATTTTATTTTAACTTGTTTATCTAGCTTTGAACTAGCATAATATGAAGCCTCCGTGCTTGCCATAAAATTACTGTGTGTAACAGAAGCACGTACCTAGGTAGGAATCCATCATACAGCAGTCAGGTGTATCTATATAATTATTGTGTGTAACAGAAGCACTTACTTAAGTAGGAGTTCATCATACTTCAGTCAGGTGTATCTATATAATTATTGTTTGTAACAGAAGCACTTACCTAGGTAGGAGTTCATCATACAGCAGTCAGGTGTATCTATATAATTACTGTTTGTAACAGAAGCACCTACCTAGGTAGGAGTCCATCATATATGTCAGGTATATCTATATAATTACTGTGTGTAACAGAAGCACTTACCTAGGTAGGAATCCATCATACAGCAGTCAGGTATATCGATATAATTACTGTGTGTAACAGAAGCACTTACCTAGGTAGGAGTTCATCATACAGCAGTCAGGTGTATCTATATAATTACTATTTGTAACAGAAGCACTTACCTAGGTAGGAGTTCATCATACAGCAGTCAGGTGTATCTAAATAATTACTGTTTGTAACAGAAGCACCTACCTAGGTAGGAGTCCATCATATATGTCAGGTATATCTATATAATTACTGTGTGTAACAGAAGCACTTACCTAGGTAGGAATCCATCATACGGCAGTCAGGTATATCTACATAATTACTGTGTGCAACAGAAGCACTTACTTAGGTAGGAGTTCATCATACAGCAGTCAGGTATATCTATATAATTACTGTTTGTAACAGAAGCACTTACCTAGGATCGGAGTTCATCATACAGCTGTCAGGTGTATCTATATAATTCGTGGATCTTCCTAACAATTGTGACGGAAAGTCGGAATTTTATTAAAAATACGGAGGGGAATATTATGCTATAATTCTTCTCCACTGCTCCATTCAGCAGCAAAGACAACTTTATTGTTACATACAGAGAAAAAAGAACTGAACCCATCACACTCCTCCCCCAGTTAACCACTCCCACAACCCCTATAAACTGGGATGCAGCCTTAAGCTCCGCCTCTATTTTTATGGAAGTGACCGAAGAACCTGATCCACTGGAAACATCACTCAGAAGCCACCACCTGGATCCGACAGAAGTCCTTACACCAAGCAGAACCATACTGCAGAAAGCCACCTGGAAGGAAAAAGAGAAACAGTAAAAGGGAGGGAACACTGGGAGGGATAATATTCGCCTCCGTGTCTTTAATAAAATTCCGACTTTCAGTCACAATTGTTAGGAAAATCCACAAATTTTATGGCAAGCACATAGGCTTCATATTATGCTAGTTAGAAGCAACACCAACAAAATAAGTAGAAACAAGAGAAACAAGTTACCCTAAAGATCCAAAAAGGACCTACACTAGACCAAGAAGCCACAGAGACCAAATTATAAACAACCACTAGGCCGCAAAGCCTTAGACACAAACTCATCCTGAAAGGAAGAAACCCGAAAGACATAGGCAAGGCAACACGTTCCCTGAAAGACCCAGCAAGAAAGGAAAGACAACCACCGCTGGCAAACAGGCCAGCACTGATCTGAAACCCATATGTCAACATACCACAGAAAAAGTAACCCATCCAGGTGTCAAGGCCAGTCAGGCGAACAAACCGCCAAAGATAGAAAGACCATCCCCGCAGAAGACACGAGGAGACCAGGGCAGAAAAGAAAAATCCCAACTGAAAGCACACCGAGCACCCCAAAGGCGAGGCAAAAACCACAAACAACAAAACCGAACTGAAACACCAGGAAATGCAGGGAAAAACTGCGAGGGCCCAAAACTCGAACCAAAAAGGTGGGAAAGGAACGCCAGTTCAGAATTTAATGACCTAGAATCATAGAAAAGGTAAACAGATTGACCTGCACAGAGAAGGTGACAAGGGGACAACCATAGAACAAAACCAAAACATCAAGAGAAAAAGGAGATCCCTGAAAAATTATATACACACATATATATATATATACATACATACACATATACATAGATAGACCCCTAAAGAAAAACATGCATCAAAGAGTGAAGCCGCACCACACAAAGGCAGCCAAAATGGTGGAGGAAAACAACTGACGCAACAGGCGGGATCACAGACAGCAAAGGCAACCTTACATAGAGGGAACCAGAGGAAAACACAACCAGAAACTGGAGCAGTCTGCCGAAACATAAATCCACAAAATCTCTCGAAAGAGAGAAGGGGGCACTTGAGGGGCGAAACCACACAAATCAAAAATGTACATACATGGCATAAGCAAGAGAGTGGGCTCCACATGCCAGAGCCCATGTCATCATAATTTAACGTTCTCTTGAGGAGAGGATCCAATGTGTGGGAACTAAGTCACACCACATCCAAGCTGGCCATAAGTCAGTGCGGCTAAATTGTAAAGGGAGGCATGCCCAGAATAAAACCAGAAGAGAGAGGGAAAGACAGGACCCAATCCCCGTTAGAAAATAACTGGCAGCACATGAGGGGTCAGGTTAAGCCCCTGAAAGCGTCATTCAGCACACAAAGAGTCAGGCTAAGTAACTGAAAGCTTCAGTTAGCACATAAGGAGTCAGGTTAAGCACCTGAAAGTGTCATGAGGCACATTAGGTGGCAGGGTAAGCAACTGAAAGCTTCATTTGGCACATTAGGAGGCAGGGTGTAACAGTTTTAATGACACTCAGACCAGAGGTTAAAATAAAATACAGTTTTATTGAGAGAAAACAAGGCACAATGCCCCCTAGGGGCTAGAATAGGTAATAGCACTTATATAGATAAGTATAATGGATGTCTTATAGGCACAACATGGCTTGGGACAATATTGATGTATAACAGGAATCAATAGTGGTATAAGGGTCAATGCCCAATACAAGTAATCAGTCTCTGTTGTGGTGTGATTAGCCAACGCCCAGTAGATGGTAAAAACAGTCCAGGTAGTGGTGCTAGATGGAAAGCACTTAGCAGTGAGACAGAACTGAAACACTACAGGAACAGGCGTTCCGTGATATACCCAACAGTATTGCAAGAGCTGACTGGAACCAGAGCCAATAGCACCCCTTAGATGCGGTAACGGAGTCAGAGACACTGCAAGAGCTAAGTGGGACCAGAGCCAATAGCACCCCTTAGGTGCGGTAACGGAGTTAGAGACACTGCAAGAGCAAAATGGGACCGAGCCAATAGCACCCCTTAGGTAAGTTAACGGAGTCATAGACACTGCACGAGCTAAATGTAACTGGAGCCAGTCGCACTCACTGGTGCGGTAATGAAGGCACAACACTGCGAGCTGAATGAGACCAGAGCCACGACACCCTTCCGGTGCGGTAACGGAGACACACGCTGCAAGAGCTAACGGACTGCCCAATAGCACCACGCGGTGCAACGACTGCAAAGGTGTAAGGTGGAGGCACCGTAAACGGAGGCCACGATTGCTCTGCTAGTGTTAACTGACAGGCTCGGTAGTGGAGGCAACAAGCTCAGCAAGTGTTAATGACAGGCTCAGTATCGGAGGCAACAAGCTCAGCAAGTGTTAACGGACAGGCTCGGTAACGGAGGCAACAAGTTCAGCAAGTGTTCACAGACAGGCTCGATAACGGAGGCAACAAGCTCAGCAAGTGTTCACGGACAGGCTCGGTAACGGAGGCAACAAGCTCAGCAAGTGTTCACGGACAGGCAAGGTAACAGAGGCAACAAGCTCAGCAAGTGTTCACGGACAGGCTCAGCAGCGGAGGCAACAAGATCTGCAAGGGCAAAGTGGATGATCAGTCTGCACAGCGCTGCATGCACAGTTCAGAATGTCGCCAGGCGACGTATATCCGAATCTCGCAGAAACATAGGAAGCAGGTCACGGAGCAGGAACATCAGCCAAGCCGGGTCAATCACGGAGCAGGAGCGTCAGCCAAACTGGGTCAATCACATAACAGGGTCGTCAGCCAAACCGGGTCATTCACGGAGCAGGATCATCAGCCAAGCCGGGTCAATCACGGAGCAGGAACAACAAGAGTAGTCAGACGGGCCGAATCGGTACGCAGGAACACAGCAACGGATGCACAGGTACGGGAACACCACGAAAGGGCACCTGACAGGTGCCAGAGGCCCGGTATATGAAGGGACACCCTGGGCGGGCCAATCAAGCTCCGCCAATGAGAGAGCACCACAGCAGAGAGTGACAGCGGAATCACGGGAACCGTGATACAGGGTAAGCACCTGAAAGCTTCATTTGGCACATTAGGAGTCAAGTTAAGCACCTGAAAGCTTCAGTTAGCACATAAGGAGTCATGTTAAGCACCTGAAAGTGTCATGTGGCACATTAGGAGTCAGGTTAAGCACCTGAAAGCTTCATTTGACACATTAGGAGTCAAGTTAAGCACCTGAAAGCTTTAGGTGGCACATTAGGAGTCAGGTTAAGCACCTGAAAACTTCAGTTGACACATTAGGAGGCAGGTTAAGCACATGAAAGCTTTATTTGGCACATTAGGAGTCAGGGTAAGTACCTGAAAGCTTCATTTGGCACATTAGGAGTCAGGTTAAGCACCTGAAAGCTTCAATTGGCACATTAGGAGTCAGGTTAAGCACCTGAAAGTGTCATTTGGCACATTAGGAGTCAGGTTAAGCACCTGAAAGCTTCATTTGACACATTAGGAGTCAGGGTAAGCACCGGAAAGCTTCATTTGGTACATTAGGAGTCAGGATAAGCACCTGAAAGCTTCATTTGGTATCCTAAGAATCAGGTTAAGCACCTGAAAGCTTCATTTACCTCAGATGGTGCACTCCTGAGGCGAGGGTCAGGGTAGTGGGATGAAGCCGCACCATTCAATACCGCCTGTAATGTGCGGTATCCAAGCAGGGTATAACCTGCACCAGAGAGTGCCTTGTGCCAAAGTAACTTAATCTGGGTTAGGGGCAGAAAAGCCTGCGTGATAGAAAAAGTTCTCCTACAGGATCACAGAAACAGCTGCCCGAGGGACGGGCTATACGAACATGATAGGGGCATCGGCAAATTGCAACATGCAGAGCAAGGACTGCACCCAGAAGCTGCAGGATTGCACATTCTGTGTGCCGAACGCAGAGGGAAATCCCAGTCCCGGACAGACAACCTGCTCCACTAGACCAGAATCCCCCCCAGTCCCACCAGACAGAGTGCCAGCGTCAAGTAGTGACTAATAGGCAAATTGGAGAAAATCCCTATAACTCTGGAGGGAAGGACAGGAGATAACCCCAGATACCAGGGTAAAGAAAAAAGGTACTGGCAGAACGACTGATACACACACATATATACATATACAAATACTAGCAGTGAAAGGTATGCCAAGAGGTCTAAGCTCAGACAGGAATACTAGTGCCAAATGGAAAAGCAAGTAGAGCGAAGCCCAGAAAGGAGTAACTAAGGGAAAAACATACGGAAGTAGATCCACGCACAGAGAAAGAAATACACTGCAAGGAGATCTAAACCCAGATAGGAAAAAATAAGGAGAGCTATGGCCAGATAGGAGGTACCGATGCCAAAGATATAGGCAAGCAGAGCTATGCCCATATTATAAACACCAGGGTGAAAACATATAAGGAGATAGGAGAAACTGAGGAGAACATACACAAACAGAGCCAAGTCCCGATAGGGAAAGCAAGGGAAAAGAAAAGGTGTAAAGAAAATGAAGCCTAGATAGGAATACAAGGGAAAATGGATATGCAAGTAGAGCAATACCTAGAAAAGGATACATAAGAGAGAAAATATATACCTACAAATAGAACACATATGCACCCATACATACACCGTGCAGTATAATGCCACCAGCTGAATAGTTCTGCATATATACCGCTGAAAAGTTCATAGATGCATAGATCCAGCATACACACTGCTGTAATTTCACAGATGCCGTGTTACATAAACATGTACTGATATATGTACAAAAACAGAAAAAAGAGAAGAAAGCTTGCAGCGCTAACTCATCATGAAATATCCATATAATAAATATAAATAACACATAAATATAAAGATGAAAGATATAGATAGCAGCAAGAAATGAGAGGGTTCTCCATTCCCCCTGACATTGGGCCTAAAACCAAAAGTGAAAACACATACAACCAACCAAATCTGCGCTCCTCTATATGCTGTGAATGTGTGCCCTGTAATGGGCATATATAATATTCCTTAGTAAATCTAAGTAAAATAAGTGAGAATTTCGTCCCACAAATTGGCCAATCCGTGTGTATCAACCACTCCAAGGTATCTCACTTTATGGTAAGTCCTACTCTGATACACCTACAAATACTATCTAAATTAAAAGTCCCTGAAGAAAGATGTTATTTTGAAACATGTCGGAGGGGACCCTTTAAATGGTATTTTGATGTTTTTATTATTATTTGTGGGTCCCAGTGTAGTGCAATTAAAAACAGCAGACATACAATAACATAAAAAGGTGTAGATGAAGGACTTACCTGGTGCAGGGCCCTTCTGGGCCTGCATTAATAAAGTGATTACATAGAGAACTATGTTCCATTTATATCCTTCCTCACAAGTCATGTGAGGAATGGTTGATACCAAACAAACAGGGGTTATACACAATGGAACAGGCCAAAAAGCCAGCTAGAAAAGTACCAGGGCCAAAAATATATGCAAATAGACCCAAGCCCAGGGTGAAATATTCTGCAAAGATATGGATCATAAAAAATAGGGCAATAGAGAAAACAAATAGATCCATGCCCAGATAGGAAAACGCCAGGGAGATATACACACACATACATACACAAGGGGATCCATACCTAGATAGGATACTAGGGTAAAATATAGATGCAGACAGAAAACCTATGCAGCAGAGCCATGCTCAGATAGGAAAACTAGGGTGATATATAGAAATAAGGAGACAGAAGTCCAGAGAGGAATTATAAGGATGAAGAGAGTCAGTAAATAGACACGTGTAGGGAAACAGTCAGTAAGGAAAGGAGAAACTAAAATTCCCCACCATATAACTGGGTAAGAGACAGGAGGAAGCCTGGGTGACCAGGCAGGAGAGAATCAGCCCCTGTTGATCATAGAATGTAAATGTATAAGAGAACTATGTAAACTTTACCCAGAGGGTCACATAACCACCAGAAAGTTATGAGAAAGGGACAGCACGTCACAGGTGAAGATGATCTCAGAGTCTGATTTAAGGGTTTCCATAACAACTGGGACCTTGTGCAGCTCCAGCAAAGTAATGGCAGGCAAACTGGATTTTAACCCCTGCAGCACTGGAGGAATGCAGACTTGTAAAAGAGCAAAACAAAGAACAGTAGGACCCTGAGGCCTAAGGATAGCACCTAAGAGGTGTGCAAGGGGAACCTGAAATATCCCCAAAGCTACATACATCTTGTAGTAAGGGCAGAAGCACACAAAGCAGTATATAGGATATGTTGTAATAATATGTCCCAGGTATACCTGATTGCATTGTAATTAATAAATAGTATATTTACACGATCAGTTCTCTCTATACCATGAGTTACTCATTAATTTATTAGCTCCTAAAGAGCGCAGATCCACACACTATTACTATAATGCAAGGAAAACCTGTAAAGGCCAAAAGGGGTACAAGAAAAGTGTAAGGGTAGAACCAATACATGCAGTCAAAATGCATATTATGCAATAAAACATATACAGTATAAAGCAAAGGAGAAAAACATACATGAGTCCCACAATAAGTGAACACAAACCAAATACAAGGTCAGTTTATCAGAGACAAAATGAGAGCGATACTTATCTGAAGAGAGCAACAATAAAGTTGTCTTTGCTGCAGAATGGAGCAGTGGAGAAGGATTATAGCATAATATGAAGCCTCCGTGCTTGCCATAAAATTACTGTGTGTAACAGAAGGACTTATTACACATAAACACCAAGAATGACACAAAGTCACATATCACAAAAAAAATTATGAGATCTTGTTTTTACAGAGTAATTTTGAATCTTGAAATAAATGATAAAATACTTATTTTGAATTGACCTTAACATTAATGATGATTTTAAAAATTAATGTATCAAATATTGTATCATAAAAATGTTTTTTTTTAAGTCAATTTAGGCCACAGCAACATTTACAGTAATTAATTTTTAAAATAAATATTAATATAATTTTTTATTTCTGTATAGAGCTTTGACAGATTTACCAGGATAAAAAAAAATAGTTCAAGCAAGATTGGTTACAAATACCTGGTAAGTTCAGATTGTCTCCATAGCAAATTTTTTTCTAGTATTAAAATATTAATTTTGTATAATTTTTTTTTTTAAATAGTTAAATGAACTGTAGTTCAAAATGTTGGTATATCCAATTGTTTTAATTCAATATCAAAATGAAAATTACATTTTAATTTAAATGTACAGTGTTCAACAATTAAAATTCTTTAAATAATTTTTTTCAGATTATCGGGTTTCACATTGATCATTTTATCAACAACGGTAAGTTCAATTTAACATTGACCACAGCAGCATTTACAGTAAAGGAATGAAAATAACATTTTTAATTTAATTTTTTAATTTCTGTATACAGCTTTTGAAGATTTACCCAGATAAAATGAAAATACATTTCAAGCAACATCGATTACAAATATCTTGTAAGTATAGACTGTGTCCATATATAAATAATTAATTATTTTACCAATGTATTATAACTTAAAGTTAATTGTTGATCAACATTTTAATCTTTCAAATCTTTTAAAATCGATCAGTAAGACTTTTCTTAATATTGTTTTTCAGGCTACAATTGCTAATAACGAATATCTGGTTTCACATAGTGTGAACAGTAACGGTAAGTTTAAATTGTAAACAGACAAAATTATAGCTTTTCGTTTACTTACAGTTGAAAAGAAAAAGTGTATATGTTATACTTTATGATAAATTTGCCATTTATGACTTATTTATAATTACAAATTGTATTTATAATATTGATTTTTTCAACAGACATTGCAATGCCGAAATGTATTGTAAAACACTTCTCAAGTTGGACAGGATCCAAAGAAAAATACCCACATGTTGTCTTGCATGGATTCCCTCCAGATATCAACACGATCAAAACTTGGCTTATACAAACAAAATAGGATTTTGGAATACTTGAAAAATTTGCCCAGCAAGTACATGATGGAAAAAAATGACTTGTACCGCACGTGCTCCAAACATTTCGCCTCTGAGAGTTACCATATCCATGGTGCGAGATTACTTCTTAAAAAGGAGGCAATATCTACAATATTTCTTTACAGTGAAAATACAAATATTGACACATCATCGGTGGGTCCTCCACACAAGCATTTCAGATCTTCTGGTTCAGAGGAAGTACCAACATCATTGGCCATCCTCACCGGAACACCTTGTAGACCACAAGATGTATCCACGCAAACATCAGTGTTAGAAGTCCTGGTGTTCAGTCCAATCTCAAGCGTGGGATGAAAACTGTATTCACTCAAACAGATCGTGATTTTTTTGAAAAGGACAATAGAGGTCCAAACAGATACTGTTGAAATTACAAAAGAAACATTTTCATCTACAGCTGTTTTTTCAAGAATAGAAAATGAAGATTTCTTTATGCCTGTTACAGTCTCTACACCAAAGAAGTCTCTGCCCACTTCATCATTGTTTGATATGGAAGTATGTCTCAATGTTCAGCCTATATCTCCAGTACTATCATCATGGTACATTACTGAGGACACAACATTGTCTGAAACAACAGAACAAATGTATACTAACGATAAAGACAAAGAATACGTACCTGAAGATACTGAATTAAGAGATATGGAGGAAACAATTGGTCAGACGAAAGCTGATCACATAAAAGAAAGGAAATGTATAGTCTTCGAATCATGTCTAGATTCCCTGTTATACAGAACAACCTGTAATTATAACAACTGCTCATCACCAATCGACTATTTGAAAAAGAGAACGGTGGGTTCATTCTTAAGTGTAAGTGGACATTGCATCAACGGACACACTATTCATTTGTGGGACAGTCAACCCAGACACAATCAGGTTCCAATGGGAAACTATTTAGTTTCGGCTGCTATTCTTTGCAGTGGGTCAAATTTTAATAAGATATATGACTTCTTCAAGATCATTGGTCTGTAGCAAATATCCAAAAGCATTTACTATAGATATCAACATTGTTTCCTTTTTCCCTCAATCGATATTAATTGGAGAAGAGAATATGAAAGTAACAAAGATAAATTGAAGGGAAAAGCACTATGTGTCTCTGGGGACGGACAATTTGACAGTCCAGGACATAGTGCAAAATTTTGTATTTATTCAATGATGGACATTAAATCTCAGAAAATATTGGATTTTAAAATTTTACAGACTGAAAAAAATAAAAGCTCTGTCGGTTTGGAAAAAGAGGCTTTCCAAAAATGTCTCAATAGTCTATTGAAGGAACAATTTGACATCCAAATTATTGCCACAGATTGACATGTAAGTATAAAAAAATGAGAGAGCAATACACAGATATATGTCACCAATTCAACATATGGCACTTCTCTAAAAGTCTCAAAAAGAAGTTATGTTTGGCAAGCAAAAAAAAAGGATGGAGAGATCTCCAGAAGTGGATTCAACCAATTATCAACCATCTTTGGTGGAGTGCGAAAACCTGTGAGGGAAATAAACATCTTCTTCTTGAAAAATGGAATTCTGTGTTGAAACATGTTGCCAATGAACACGTTTGGGAGAATGGCGTTTTGTATCACGGCTGTTGTCATGAACCTTTAGAAGAAAGACCTGATTATCAATCACACTGGCTTCTACCTGGTCACTCAGACTTTGAAACTTAAAAAAAAAAAAAAATTAATGACAAACAACTGGTAAAGGACATTGCACAGCTGCATAAATTCTGTCACACGGGAGTTTTAGAAGTGTACCATAGTAAAGGTCTTCGATTTAGACCAAAACGCAACCACTTCACAATGGATGCCATGGAGGCTAGAACTAAATTAGCAGCTTTCTCACATAACAAAAATGTGCACCGAAAACAAGCAACAATACGTTACCCTAAAATATCATGTTTCCCTGTTGGTTCTAAACTACACAATTTAATTTTTACCAAATCCATGAAACAATGGACAATTAGAAAAATGTATGACCCCACTGTAAATGACCATCTAATTGATACAGTCTGTGGTCGGAGAATATGCAAACAAGATCTGACTTCCTTTTGGCAATCAAAGAACGAGTCTTTACCCAAAACCATTGCCACAACAGAGAAACCAGATAAAACCGAAGCCGTTATGAAACATACATCTCGATTTACAGAAACAAAGTAAGATTTTTTTTATTTAAATTATTATAAATCTCTTTAAATTTAAGATGAAGATATTGTTGTTAGAATCCCATTTTTATAGTTATATTAAGCTATAACCAGTATATAAGCTGTAATTGTTTAATTTTAATTATACAATGCATGCTTTAGTGTAATGTACATTTTTTGCAAAACATGGTAGCTATTGAGAAGTTCCAACTTTCACAGATAAATAGTTTAAAACTTGAACGCATTAACAAAAAGCAACCATAACTGATTGTAGTTATATGTACTTCGCAATGACCCACACTTGTGCACAGCTGATACTTCTCATTAATACAACGAAGTATAATGCTATAAATATTGAAATGTTATTAATTTATATTTAGCTTCACTTTATATTTTTAGAGTTCCCAATGGAAATTGACTATTTACTAGACGACTGAACAATGGATAACAAACAAGGTAAAGTATATAAAAGGTTTTCATATTACCAATATGACAAATTGAAAAAAAAATATATATATACATATATATATATATATATATATATATATATATATATATATATATATATATATATATATAAAATATACATACAATGTGAGGATATGCACTCAAGCTTTTAGGTAGTCTTTTACCTGGTACCACAGAATATAGGATAGCTGCGCATTCACGGATTTATGCGTTTCCAGCTTACCAATACAGCTTTGGTTTTCTTATGAACTTCTAAATCCGTGAGGACACAGCTTGCCTTCTATGTGTGTATATATATATATATATATATATATATATATATATATATATATATATATATATATATATATATATTCCACCATATGGAAGCACTCACGAATATTATGCAAATGCCTGGGTGCCAGATAATTAATGTAAATAATATTTGAAAATCAGAACTCTCAGGAAACTTCTCAATCGTGCAAACACAGCTTTTATTGAGGATCAACGTTTCGATCCCTACAGGGATCTTTGTCAAGATGACTTGTGAGTGAACATACCGCCCTTTTATACCCTTTCACCTGTGACCTTTAATCCACACCCCCAAAGGTGAATATTTAAAATGACACATAAACGTATACAGTATTCTGTACATGCTATCGGATACTGACTTCTTGCATATACTATTAAAGTTTTAAATAACTAAATAAACCACAGTATTAATAAATGAGCAAAAAATGTATAAATCACTCCAAAGAGCCATCAATTACGATTGCCCCGATGAAGCGATCCCTACATCCATTGTTCTCAATGAAGGTTTAAGCTGCGGGTCTCCATGATATTGCACAGCAAATTCAAATAAATACAATCAAAGACAGAAGAATGTTTGAGAGTCCGTACATGAATAATAGCTATCTAAAAGTAAATCCTCCTGTTTAATTCTATTAAGCACCATATAAATCTGACCTTCTGCTGATAAGTATACATAGTTAATCAGCCATACGGCTACCTAATCAGTGAGCATTATACAGCTGGAATTGAACGAAAGACAACAAGGGATTAATTCAGATAAAATGTAACCCGCTAGTACATAAAATCAACTAAATGTATCTAGTTGTTGCAAGTCTTAGATAGTGTGTAAAGTATTCTGATCCGGACGCTCAAAAGCTTGAGATCAGTTATACATCTATTGAGTTAATTACTTCAGCTATTTAGAAGAGATAAGCACAATGGGTAATTCAAGGGAACATCCAATTAGAATCTAAATGCATTCAATGAAAGTAAAGATTCTATAAGGTGTGTGTTCAGAAAACCAGAATACAGAATACTAATAGAATTACATAATGTGGTATAGCTAGAGATATTGAAGTTTAAATCACTCCCCAGTATCTTCCGTATCAAGATGCACAATGCCGCAGGACTCCCTCGCATCGCACAGCATACTCCCCCACTGATACACTCAGGGGGGATCCGATTACATAGGGATAATGAAAAAAACTTCTACTGAGTTAAAATCTTCCTTGCCTCTCAGCGGTACTTACCGCAGACCTTAAGCCCGCGTCGGATCGCTCAACTATACTCAAATCGAACAAATCTAAGAGCAGATCCACTATTACACAATGACTTTAAAGAGTCACAAATGTGGTACAAGCCAAAATAGGGATAATGATCATACAACCTGTCCCGTTAATCCCGTTACAAGGTGAGCCACTTTGTCTCCGGTTTTCCTCCGTGTTGTGCAGCACACCCCGAGCGGAACCCCCCATGTGAGCAATCTTAGAGCTTATACATATACTAGAACCCTTATAATTTGAGCTAATGTTGTTAGAAGCTGGTCAGTGTAATTGGGAGAAACGGAAAGCCAAAGAGAGAAACAAAAAACAATCCACAGTGGTCTATTCATATGTACATAGAGATCTTACCCATCTTTGACCCATTTAGTTTATAGTAACCCAGTTGCAAAGATAATCATCAAACAATATAGAGTAGTATAATAATATAGAATAATATAATAAATCAAATCATATTGTGATCCATCCCGGATAGACTAATGTTCTTACTAGTCCCTCTTGATATTAGGAAATGTATTATGAAGATAGTTGTTTTTTTGTGAAATATTTATCCAGTCTCTCACAAAACAATTCCAAGTACTTTACTCTAAGGAGGCCATGCCATCCCGGGACACAAAACTCAGTTCGGCTCGGGTCCTTCAGGTGGTGAGCACTCCTGATCAGGAATTAAGTCAAATACAATAGTGTACCTTCTGTATGTTCAGAATATTAAACTCCTCTTTCAAGAGGGAAATAAAAACATACCAATGTGGAGGTCTAGCCATCCCGGAACCCAAGACTCTGTCCGGCCCGGGTCCTCCAGGGGGCTAACACTCCTAGTCAGGAATTAAGTCAAATACAATCCTATGCGTTCCATTTGCTCAGAATGATAAACTCCTCTTTCAAGAGGGAGAAAACATATCACTATGGAGGTCTAGCCATCCCGGAACCCAAGACTCTGTCCGGCCCGGGTCCTGCAGGTGGCTAACATTCCCCCCCATTATGATACATTCTAGGTTTAAGACATCCAATCCCCGTAGTCACTGTATTGCAAATGGCAATATCAATTACTCAATGTTTTAGAGAGATTCTGGTAACCAGGGACCCAGGAATTTATTAGATCTAGGTCCTCCAAGTGCTGAACATTTCCTATGCCTACTTATTATCAAGAGATTAAGATTCATAGTACATTATCAGTTCACTGTCCTAAAACCGCCTCCACAGTTCCATGGATTAGAGCGGTGTATCATAGAAAACATGAATAAGATATATATTCATTCAAGCCATTAGGGACTAAAGTGTTTAATCTTTTGATCCAACGTGTTTCTCTTTGTAGTAATTTCCGCCCCCTATCACCCCCTCTAACGGGGTTGGGTTCCTGATCTATGATCATATATTTCAATGAAGACACTGTATGTTTACATTGAGAGAAGTGTCTTGCCACTGGTTTGTCCGAATTCCCAGTTTGCACTGCATCCCTTATAGATTTTCTGTGATTTGCCATTCGTTCTCGAATTGAAGTGATGGTTTTTCCAATGTACATTAAAGAACAAGGACATATAATAAAATAAATCACATAGGTAGATGTACATGTAAGTCTTTGTTTGATGGGAATCATTTTGCCAGATCGTGGATCACGAAAAGAGGGTCCAGTCAGTAGATTTTTACATGTTATACAGCTAGGGCATTTAAAGCATCCCATTTTACCACTAGGTAACCAAGTGTGTGTTTCAGTCGTGTAACAATGTTTGGGATCCGTTTTGACTAGCATATTTCTCAAATTAGGTCCCCTTCTGTAGGCCATTAGGGGGGGGTTTCTGAAAATAGGTGGTAAAGCCTTCTCCTTGGCTAAAATATGCCAATGATCTTGTATGCTTTGTTTTATCTTTGGGGAGGTAGGGGTGTATTGCGAACTGAAGATTAATCTTTGGGGTGATGTGACCTTTGTAGTAGGTTGTAATAATTGATCTTGTGAGAAAGTCTTTGCACGTTGTAAGTGTTCTCTTAGATGAATTTCATTATATCCTCTATCTTTGAATCTAGATATTAATTCCTCTGTTTGTGTCAAAGCAATTTCTCTATCGCTGTTGTTCCTAAGTACCCTAATCATTTGTGAGTAGGGTACTGAAGTCAATATATGCTTTGGATGACAACTGCTCTTGAGTAGCAATGTGTTTCTGTCAGTGGCTTTTCTATAATTGGTAGTGCTGAGTACCCCATTGTTGTTACTAATTGTGATATCAAGAAAATTAACTTGTTCACTGCTCGCTGTGTATGTGAATTTGATTGGAGTGTCCAACTGGTTCAAATAATTCACAAAAGTTTCCAAAGATACAGCGTCTTTCTTCCAAATCAGAAACAGATCATCGATGAATCTATAATAGCATAATAATTCATCTTTATACTGTGATAGAATATATCTCTCTTCGAACATAGCCATGTACAAGTTGGCAAATGATGGTGCGATGTTAGAGCCCATCGAGGTGCCAGAGATTTGTAAATAATATAATTTTTCAAATTTAAAATAATTATACCCCAAACAGAACCCCAATAAAGTCATAAGAAATTCCGTGGGGGGTCTCTTTATGTCATGATCTTTCACTAAGGCTCTGCGTACTGCCTCCATGCCGTCCATATAACTGAGAACAATGGGGAATATAACTCCTGAAATTATCCTTGTAACACTTGATGTGAAATCCTTATATACTATGATCCCCACAATGGACGGCATGGAGGCAGTACGCAGAGCCTTAGTGAAAGATCATGACATAAAGAGACCCCCCACGGAATTTCTTATGACTTTATTGGGGTTCTGTTTGGGGTATAATTATTTTAAATTTGAAAAATTATATTATTTACAAATCTCTGGCACCTCGATGGGCTCTAACATCGCACCATCATTTGCCAATTTGTACATGGCTATGTTCGAAGAGAGATATATTCTATCACAGTATAAAGATGAATTATTATGCTATTATAGATTCATCGATGATCTGTTTCTGATTTGGAAGAAAGACACTGTATCTTTGGAAACTTTTGTGAATTATTTGAACCAGTTGGACACTCCAATCAAATTCACATACACAGCGAGCAGTGAACAAGTTAATTTTCTTGATATCACAATTAGTAACAACAATGGGGTACTCAGCACTACCAATTATAGAAAAGCCACTGACAGAAACACATTGCTACTCAAGAGCAGTTGTCATCCAAAGCATATATTGACTTCAGTACCCTACTCACAAATGATTAGGGTACTTAGGAACAACAGCGATAGAGAAATTGCTTTGACACAAACAGAGGAATTAATATCTAGATTCAAAGATAGAGGATATAATGAAATTCATCTAAGAGAACACTTACAACGTGCAAAGACTTTCTCACAAGATCAATTATTACAACCTACTACAAAGGTCACATCACCCCAAAGATTAATCTTCAGTTCGCAATACACCCCTACCTCCCCAAAGATAAAACAAAGCATACAAGATCATTGGCATATTTTAGCCAAGGAGAAGGCTTTACCACCTATTTTCAGAAACCCCCCCCTAATGGCCTACAGAAGGGGACCTAATTTGAGAAATATGCTAGTCAAAACGGATCCCAAACATTGTTACACGACTGAAACACACACTTGGTTACCTAGTGGTAAAATGGGATGCTTTAAATGCCCTAGCTGTATAACATGTAAAAATCTACTGACTGGACCCTCTTTTCGTGATCCACGATCTGGCAAAATGATTCCCATCAAACAAAGACTTACATGTACATCTACCTATGTGATTTATTTTATTATATGTCCTTGTTCTTTAATGTACATTGGAAAAACCATCACTTCAATTCGAGAACGAATGGCAAATCACAGAAAATCTATAAGGGATGCAGTGCAAACTGGGAATTCGGACAAACCAGTGGCAAGACACTTCTCTCAATGTAAACATACAGTGTCTTCATTGAAATATATGATCATAGATCAGGAACCCAACCCCGTTAGAGGGGGTGATAGGGGGCGGAAATTACTACAAAGAGAAACACGTTGGATCAAAAGATTAAACACTTTAGTCCCTAATGGCTTGAATGAATATATATCTTATTCATGTTTTCTATGATACACAGCTCTAATCCATGGAACTGTGGAGGCGGTTTTAGGACAGTGAACTGATAATGTACTATGAATCTTAATCTCTTGATAATAAGTAGGCATAGGAAATGTTCAGCACTTGGAGGACCTAGATCTAATAAATTCCTGGGTCCCTGGTTACCAGAATCTCTCTAAAACATTGAGTAATTGATATTGCCATTTGCAATACAGTGACTACGGGGATTGGATGTCTTAAACCTAGAATGTGTCATAATGGGGGGGAATGTTAGCCACCTGCAGGACCCGGGCCGGACAGAGTCTTGGGTTCCGGGATGGCTAGACCTCCATAGTGATATGTTTTCTCCCTCTTGAAAGAGGAGTTTATCATTCTGAGCAAATGGAACGCATAGGATTGTATTTGACTTAATTCCTGACTAGGAGTGTTAGCCCCCTGGAGGACCCGGGCCGGACAGAGTCTTGGGTTCCGGGATGGCTAGACCTCCACATTGGTATGTTTTTATTTCCCTCTTGAAAGAGGAGTTTAATATTCTGAACATACAGAAGGTACACTATTGTATTTGACTTAATTCCTGATCAGGAGTGCTCACCACCTGAAGGACCCGAGCCGAACTGAGTTTTGTGTCCCGGGATGGCATGGCCTCCTTAGAGTAAAGTACTTGGAATTGTTTTGTGAGAGACTGGATAAATATTTCACAAAAAAACAACTATCTTCATAATACATTTCCTAATATCAAGAGGGACTAGTAAGAACATTAGTCTATCCGGGATGGATCACAATATGATTTGATTTATTATATTATTCTATATTATTATACTACTCTATATTGTTTGATGATTATCTTTGCAACTGGGTTACTATAAACTAAATGGGTCAAAGATGGGTAAGATCTCTATGTACATATGAATAGACCACTGTGGATTGTTTTTTGTTTCTCTCTTTGGCTTTCCGTTTCTCCCAATTACACTGACCAGCTTCTAACAACATTAGCTCAAATTATAAGGGTTCTAGTATATGTATAAGCTCTAAGATTGCTCACATGGGGGGTTCCGCTCGGGGTGTGCTGCACAACACGGAGGAAAACCGGAGACAAAGTGGCTCACCTTGTAACGGGATTAACGGGACAGGTTGTATGATCATTATCCCTATTTTGGCTTGTACCACATTTGTGACTCTTTAAAGTCATTGTGTAATAGTGGATCTGCTCTTAGATTTGTTCGATTTGAGTATAGTTGAGCGATCCGACGCGGGCTTAAGGTCTGCGGTAAGTACCGCTGAGAGGCAAGGAAGATTTTAACTCAGTAGAAGTTTTTTTCATTATCCCTATGTAATCGGATCCCCCCTGAGTGTATCAGTGGGGGAGTATGCTGTGCGATGCGAGGGAGTCCTGCGGCATTGTGCATCTTGATACGGAAGATACTGGGGAGTGATTTAAACTTCAATATCTCTAGCTATACCACATTATGTAATTCTATTAGTATTCTGTATTCTGGTTTTCTGAACACACACCTTATAGAATCTTTACTTTCATTGAATGCATTTAGATTCTAATTGGATGTTTCCTTGAATTACCCATTGTGCTTATCTCTTCTAAATAGCTGAAGTAATTAACTCAATAGATGTATAACTGATCTCAAGCTTTTGAGCGTCCGGATCAGAATACTTTACACACTATCTAAGACTTGCAACAACTAGATACATTTAGTTGATTTTATGTACTAGCGGGTTACATTTTATCTGAATTAATCCCTTGTTGTCTTTCGTTCAATTCCAGCTGTATAATGCTCACTGATTAGGTAGCCGTATGGCTGATTAACTATGTATACTTATCAGCAGAAGGTCAGATTTATATGGTGCTTAATAGAATTAAACAGGAGGATTTACTTTTAGATAGCTATTATTCATGTACGGACTCTCAAACATTCTTCTGTCTTTGATTGTATTTATTTGAATTTGCTGTGCAATATCATGGAGACCCGCAGCTTAAACCTTCATTGAGAACAATGGATGTAGGGATCGCTTCATCGGGGCAATCGTAATTGATGGCTCTTTGGAGTGATTTATACATTTTTTGCTCATTTATTAATACTGTGGTTTATTTAGTTATTTAAAACTTTAATAGTATATGCAAGAAGTCAGTATCCGATAGCATGTACAGAATACTGTATACGTTTATGTGTCATTTTAAATATTCACCTTTGGGGGTGTGGATTAAAGGTCACAGGTGAAAGGGTATAAAAGGGCGGTATGTTCACTCACAAGTCATCTTGACAAAGATCCCTGTAGGGATCGAAACGTTGATCCTCAATAAAAGCTGTGTTTGCACGATTGAGAAGTTTCCTGAGAGTGCTGATTTTCAAATATATATATATATATATATATATATATATATATATATATATATGTGTGTGTGTATATGTGTATGTATGTATATATATATATATATATATATATATATATATATATAAATACTATGCATATATATATATGTATATTGCTTGCAAAGTGGGACAGTGTTGCCCATCAAGGATTTGTATTTGTTATTCTGTTTCGCATAATGGGGACGCTCAGTATGCATGAAGAAAAGCGGAGAGCGATAAGCCGGCATAGTACTTATGTATGTGAGCTCTCTCTCCCGTTCTCATGCACAGTACAGACTGCATGCGCCCTGGTTGATACGAAGCATGGCACTTCAAATTCAGACCATGGTTCGCTCTGCGCACCCTCCTGGGCCATGCTATGTATCAGCCAAGGTCTATTGTGTAAATGTGTCACATAGTATGTATTTATTATTATGAAATGCATCACATGAATCTTGTTGTCACACTGTGTTTATGTATTTTCAGTTTTTGGTGATGTGATTCAAGTGTATTTTTTTAATACTGTGTATTGTACACATGGAATTTTCTATGATCATTCATATATTTTTATATTTTTATTGATCCTGCTATTTGAGAATTTTTCTTGGCTCGATATATTCATGTTGATTTGAATTATTTTTACCCCTTAAGGACCAGCGGTCCAGGGAAGTTACCTTCCCTTAAGGACCGCTTTGATCCTTGCCGACGCGTCGGTACACGTGACCTTTTATGCGTACCGGAGCGCCGCTTTGAGGCCTAAGAGAGATCGCTCCGGTCTTGGAGTGTTCAATTTTAGGCCCCATTTTTACTTACAGTGCTCCCTGTAGAGCGATGTATGTAAAAAGTACGTGACGTGCTATGACCGTCACTGGTCCTTAAGGGTATAAGGACCGTGACGGTCATAGTACATCACGTAGTCTTTAAGGGGTTAAAATAGTTTGTTTGTTTCTCTATGTATCTATGATTGTGTGTGTTTAGGAGTGGGTTTCTGTCTGTGTGTACGTGTGTTTTTTTCTGTATGTGTGTTTATGTATGTCTGTATGTTTGTATGTCTGTGTGTGTCTGTGTTCCTTTGTCTATGTGTTTATCTTTGTTTAATTGTGTGTGCTTATAACACTTTATTTTTAAGTAGGATCTTTGAGATTTATTAATAACAACTCAATATATAGTATGATAAACAATGTTATTATTTCTCTGTTTTCTATAATAAATAATGTAACTTGAGTACATAAAATTTTAACAAACAAATAGTATATTAACTTATGAAATGTCAAATTACAATATCTAAAGCCATTTCAGAAGCATTGTAATCATTTGCTCTTTGGAACCCTGTATATAGGCCATCTGGATCTGGAAAAGAAGATCTAACAACATTCACGGCACATGATGGAATTGGTCGATGTTTCCCAGCTCCTAAAAAAGTGTGGACCCAAGTAGTAAAACACCTGTATGAAGTTTTCCTCAAATTTCTGTTTGTATAAGAAACAAATTAAAGAATTATTTATTTATTTTTAATTTGTGTTGGCAGATCCGTTCCCTCCCTCCCCCGGTGCAATCCGCACTTAAAATAAGACTTACTATGTTTAATTTAAGCCCCCACTGAAGTCTCCATCCATGAAGGCAAAATACAAGCAATGTAAATGTTCCCTGCGGGCGGCATGCTTCCTTCAGTGGGCTGTCAGGACCTTCTGCCTCCAGCCAATGGCAATTCTCTGTGAGGATCTCAAGGTCCTCACAGGGAATTAACATAGGCGGAAGATCCTGACAGCTCAATGAAGGAAGCTGGCTGCGAATGGAAGCATGCAGACTGCAGGGAACATTTACATTGCTTGTATTTTGCCTTCTTGGATGGAGACTGGAGTGGGGGCTTAAATTAAACATAGTAGGGTATAATATACACCTGCGTATTATACACAGGTGTGTATTATACTTGATATTTTATGGTAAGACACTTATAATAAAGGATTAGTAATCCACAAATTTCAGTTGAAGTAATATGGAAGACTTTTATATAAAAAAAAAAAAAGAATTTTATTTGGAGATAATCCCATCTCTCAAACCTTTATGGTTTGAGAGATATTCAACGCCACAGTTCCCCATCGCCCTCCCCTTCTCCTGATGTCAACTTTAAAGCTGACACAAAGACATCAGTGTTGGCAGACTAGAGGAGGCTCTATTGCATAAATAACGATCTGTAAAAAGAAATACTTAATTGGAACGATATATACAAAGTGTGCTTGTAAAACAGGCACACTTTGTAAAGCGTTACAATTATGTAGTTCTTTCTACAGATCGCTATTTATGTTTTACAGCATCCTTGAGTTGGTCAACACTGATATTCTTCTGTCCGGTTTACTACTGACATCAGGAGAAGGGGAGGGAGAGGGGGATCTGTAGTAGCAAATATGCAATAAAGGTTTGAGAGCTGAGAGTTTCTCAAAAAATATTTGTTTTTTAAAAGTCCACCGTATTCATTCAACTTGAATTTGAGCATTAGTAACTCTTTTATGAATTTGATTTTAAAAAATAAGATAATTAAAATAAAGGATATCCTACATAATTTTTCCACATATTCAGTCTTGTAGGAACTGAATATTGTGCACTTTACAACAGTTTGCTAAGTAGCTATAAATAAAATGCTATATTTTTATAATGATTTTATTACCTGTTATAATCAGATTCTTTTCAACTATTAGGTTTTGCTCCCATAAACCGAAATTGAAAATCCACTCTCCCATGATCTACACAGTAAGAGTGGAAATTTTCGTTTTCAGTTATGCATTCCAAATCCTCTGTTATGGGTTCAGAACAATTGGCTATCTCTTTACAACAAACGCACTCTACAGGAGTTGGCATAGGTACACACCCACAAGAACACCAATTAATGTTTCCCAATCTTCCAATATTACCCTTGATTGCCTGTTTAGCTGAAGTTCTTCGAGGAGGTTTGTATGGGAAACAAGGCTCAGTCACAGAACTAGATGCAATCGCCTGAAGTTCCTGATCAAGTATTTGACGCTTGAAAAAAAAAACCAATAATAATATTAACTTTATTTGGTATTACACTACCAGTGTATGATATGAAGGTGTAAATTTAACATTTTCACAATTTATAAAAAAAGAATGATTAACAATACACAACCTTTGTTTCAACAATTATATACCACACTAATTTTTTTTTAATATCTCACTATGCACACCTACACTATGGTTCACCTACCTCTACTCATCCTATTCAATTGAATGTAGTATGTCTGTGTATCAAGCATTAAACTGGCATTTGAATATCCATTTCTTCACCCACCTGTGAGCACCTGTGTAATTTCTACGTAATTGTAGCGCTCTTTGAGAACCTTTCAATACTTGCGGGTCGCTAATGTAGTTTTAGTGCGATGAGGTAAATGCATTTTATCTACAGCAGTGTTTTGAATTTAACTTCTTGTCCTCAAAACTCACATTTAATAAGTTTGAAAAAAACATCTGATGTTCAGTGCCTTAAATGGAAGGCAAATGCAAGTTTCTTGCAAGCTGCTTATATATACACACAACATGCCAATGGAGCAGGTGAGAAGAGGAATAGAAGAAGGAAACAATTTGAGATGGGATTGAGCAAAGGGATTATAATTCTCTATGCAATTTTTTTTCAAAATTTAGTTATTAATCTCTCCACATTTAAAATTACCATAAAATCTAAGGTGCATAATACGCACCTGTGTATTATACTCAGTTAAACATTATACTCAAGAATTTAAGGGAAATCAGGAGTGCCTATTAATAATGCGCACACTTGTTCCCCCTGTAGAACACAAAACGATATACCATTGCGGTCCTCATAGGGTAATAACAGATCCAATGAGCATGTGCTTTTGAGCTATGGTATGTATGGTCCTCGCAAGACATTACCATTGGCTACTAAGAAGAGGTCATGATAGGGTTATGATGTAAGTGGGTGGCAGATGCAAGCATGTCGTCCGATGGGACCCTGTCACCCTGCAGCATTTGCAATACGGAAGCACAGTGGAGGAGGATATGGGTAAGCAGGGAGGAAAAGCAGTGTCAATGGGAAAGTTTTTGAGTTTGAAATTTAGTCTCGTAATATGGAATTCCCCCCTTTTCACATAAGGTGAAGAGTGGCAAAATTGTGCGTATTATACCAGAAAATTTACAGTAGATAATAAAAATTTTAAATTATTTCATTTATACATGATAATACAGTGTACAGTTTGTAGAGGAAAGTGTTTCACTCACCCTAGCTAGTCTTGCTCGCTTATCCTCTGGATCAAGTTCATCAGCGTGAACCAACATTCTATTATAAATTCTAGTTGACATGATGAAGAAGCTGTATAGGGAAATAGAAATGTATATCACCTGAATAATTCACGGAATATACAAACATCTACACACAAACAGTGTCATCAATAAGGAGGACCAGAGTCCTGTGACAATGTGTTTTAGAAATTACCGGGGCCTTTACTACACACTACATAACTGTCACGGTTTATTATGACTCTCAGACACAAGTTTTAGGTAAAAAAAATCTATTTTATTGAAATAATAAATGATAACTTAGGATGGCAATAACATACATATATATATACATAGAGAATATAGCACAGACAGACGGCAGACTCTACCGGTCCTGTCAATATACCGGACAGGACAGTCTTTAGGCTCTACCGGCCTTGCCAATACCGGGTAAGGCAACCTGCAGATGGAATAGCATAATGGTTTTACCGGCCTTACCAAATTACCGGGCAAGGCAGCCTCAATAGATACACAATGTAGGCTCTACCGGCCCTGCCAATACCGGGTAAGGCAACCTCAGATGGAATGTGGCAAAAGGTTCTACCGGCCTTACCAATACCGGGCAGGGCAGCCCAGAGATAATAGCAGCAGTCAGATGGAACTGGCAAATTAGCAGAATCGTTAAGCAGCAAGGCTTTGGAGCAAACCAGCGTCCGCACGCTGGAAACAACACTGAATAGTATAGCCGTTAGGCTAGCGAGCAAACCAGTGACCGCACACTGGAGTAACAAGCGAGTAGTATAGCCGCAAGGCTTAGGAGCAAACCAGCGTCCGCACGCTGGGACCAACACAGATTAGTATAGCTGAAAGGCTTTGGAGCAAACCAGTGACCGCACACTGGTGTAACAAGTGAGTTTGTATAGCCGCAAGGCTAGGAGCAAACCAGCGTCCGCACGCTGGGACCAACACAGATTTGTATAGCTGATAGGCTTTGGAGCAAACCAGTGACCGCACACTGGTGTAACAAGCGAGTTTGTATAGCCGCAAGGCTTAGGAGCAAACCAGCGTCCGCACGCTGGGACCAACACAGATTTGTATAGCTGAAAGGCTTTGGAGCAAACCAGTGACCGCACACTGGTGTAACAAGTGAGTTTGTATAGCCGCAAGGCTTAGGAGCAAACCAGCGTCCGCACGCTGGGACCAACACAGAATAGTATAGCTGATAGGCTTTGGAGCAAACCAGTGACCGCACACTGGTGTAACAAGCGAGTTTGTATAGCCGCAAGGCTTAGGAGCAAACCAGCGTCCGCACGCTGGGACCAACACAGATTTGTATAGCTGATAGGCTTTGGAGCAAACCAGTGACCGCACACTGGTGTAACAAGCGAGTTTGTATAGCCGCAAGGCTTGGGAGCAAACCAGCGTCCGCACGCTGGGACCAACACGGAATTGTAGCAATGTCACCAACGCGACCAGGCAGAAGGTCGCCAGGATACTGAAGACAGGTGATGAGATGACAGGAACCAGCAACGATCAGTCAGGTCAGAAAACAGCAGAGAAGTTCAGCAGGAACTGCAACACCAGAGACTAGGCCGGAACCAGGACTGGAAGTACTTCAGCATGCAGGAAACACTGGAACAGTAGAGATCAGGAACTCAGGAACACATGAGATCAGGAACTCAGGAACACTGGAACAGAGGCCCAGCTATCACTAGCATAATGATAGCAAGAAGGTCAGAAACAACACGAAAGGGCACTCAAAGGGTGCCCAATCCAGGTTTAAATAGTCAATAAGAGGCGGGCTATCTGCAGACAGCCAATAGAAGCCCCCTACTGGTGACAGACAAGTAACTGCAGCAAATCACGGGCACCGTGATAATAACAGCACACACAACAACAACAAAAACTTGTATGCACAACTCACACACATTGAATACATAATATACATACATGAAAATATCATGCTGAAAACTAAACAGAAACTACAAAAATAATAATTCAAAACAAACAGTAACACACACATAATCAAATGTGTACAGATGCATAGAAATGATGGGACAGATTGTATAAATCTGCTAGCCTGATAACATAGCTGGTAGCTTTCTACAACAGATGCTGCATGTCAGGGTAAGTACTAACATTTCAATAGCTGAAGTGTATCTGTAGTGCAAATGAAATTTATCCAAATGAAATTAAAACAATTATATTGGTAATTCATATTTAATGATATAATAAATTGTAATATAATTGTACAGCATTAAAATCCAAAATAGAATATTCTCGTTATAGATTTTTCTGTTAGCTGTTGTTTGTTCAGTTCTGCCAATAAACCGATTTGTAAAGACATCTCCCCCAACCTACATTAAAAAAAAAAAATATATATATATATATATTTTTATTTTTTTTTGTGACAGAGTCCAGGACCATGTATACAACAGTCATAGGCTACAACAAGCAGTTTATCCCAGCGAGTAAAGGGTTAAGTTTTGTCTTTTGCCTCTGCTAGCACACCTGCTCTTTGTTAATTAGCTCAGACCTATATATTAGGTCTGAAAGAGCATGGTGTGGTCAGACTGCACTGGGATAGAGTGTTTGGAGACCTGCAAGCTGTCTGATTGCCTCTGAAACCAAGGAATGGTGAGCAAGCTTCTGAACTGAAAAGATTGCATGTCTGCTTGTTTTACTTGTTTTGTACTGGAACCCAGAGTAGCTGGGCCAGTAACTGGTAGTGAGGGAACTACTGTGAGTTAGCCTCCTGAAAGGAGTAGGCCTGTTTGTTTCTGTTCTTTTTATTTTGGTGTCAAAAACCTGTTTGATTTAAAGGGGAAGCATACCCTAAAATTGGAAATAGACTTTTCTTTTGTTGTTGCTGTTACAATAAACTGCATTGAAGTTACAACCTCCTGGCTGTCCTGACCGTGTTTGAAGGGACCTTACCACAAGTGGTGTCAGAAGTGGGATGATTGTTGTACCGGCTCCGCTGTCACAAAAGCCTTAAAGGTACAGAACTCACAGAAAATGGAGGATGTTGTAAAGGCCCTATTGCAGGCTACGGCTGTGCAACAAGAGAGCTACAAGCATGTTTCAGCCTCAACATCAACCCAACAAGAGACCAACAGGGTCCTGGCCTTGCAAATTGGAGCTCAGACTGAGGCACAGAAATCAGATCATGCTCTGCTTAAAGATATCCTGGAATGCTTTTCTATGCAGGGAGTGCCTGCACGAACAGGAGGTGACCGCAAGATACGACAAGCAGTTGCCTGCAGAAAATGACTCCAGACGATGATGTGGAGACCTATCTGCTGGCGTTTGAATGAACAGCCACACGTGAAGCCTGGCCTCCACAACAGTGTGCAGGAATTATTACTCCTTTTCTCCTAGGAGAAGCACAAAAAGCGTATTGTGACCTAGAAGAGGAAGCTGCTGCAGACTACCCAGGACTAAAAGCTGAAATTTTGGCCCGGATGGGCATGACTGTGACTGTGAGAGCCCAGCACGTCTATAAATGGCGGTTTAAAGAGGGACAGGCTCCCAGATCCCAGATGTTTGACCTAATTCATCTGGCCCGGAAATGGCTCCGACCAGAGACACAAAGTCCTGCCCAGATGGTAGAAACCCTGGTGCTTGACAGATATTTGAGAAAGCTTCCCAGTGGCCCTAGTGAATGGGTCAGTCGAGGTAACCCCACGAATTATGATAGCATGTTGGCTCAGGTGGAAAGGTACTTGTCTGCAAAGGACTTGGAACAATCTTCACTAAGTCGCTTGGGATGAACCAGAGACCGAAGGAGTGAACCTGAAGCTGAGTTCAGATCCGGAGCACATCTGCACAAAATAGACTCCAGGAACCACACTCCTATGAGAGACGACCGCTTGGTTGGAAACCGCATAACCTGCTTTGAGTGTGGTGGAAAGGGACATGTCAGGGCCAAGTGCCCTAACCTTCCAGAGCCGATGCAGTGTGGGTTAGGGGAAACTCCCCATGAGTTTTGTGGTCTATGTTTGGCAGGCATAGTGGAAGGTTCACATACCTTCACAGTATCAGTCCAGATGAACAACCAGGATGTACAGGCACTAGTTGACTCTGGTAGTGCCTTAACTTTGGTAGCAGGGGGCTTAGTCAAGCCTACTCACATACAAAAGCATAAAACAATGGGGGTACTTTGTATTCATGGGAGCACTGTACGTTATCCTACTGCCAACATAGAGTTTTTGCAGGATAGACTGGTTAAAATCTCAGCAGTAGTTGTTCCGCAGTTATCCTATTCCCTAGTCATAGAAAGGAACTTTCCTGGCTTCCACGCCCTTTTACAGGCCCAAATGGTGTTAAAACAGGGTGAACCTGAGGGCAAACAAGAAGGCAGTGGTATCCATGAAATTTTTCCCTTTACCCACCCCAACTTGTATGTTGCTAACCCAAAAAGAGGTAAAACCAGATGGGAGCGTAGGGGAACAAGTTAAGGTTTAATAATGCTGTAAATGAAGTGTTGTTAAATGAGCGTAGGAAACGAACTAGTAAAGGTGTGGCCACACAATATGATGCAGACGATATAGTGGGTGAACAAAGGGAATCTGACACAGAACAAGGCAGAGAGTCCAGTGGGAGTGATCCAAGAACATTGGGCACTACCAGTGCTAGCTTTGGGCGAGACGAGGCAAATGATCCCTTGTTGTAAAATGCTAGGAGCAGAATTGTAGAGGTGAATGGAGTGCCTGTAGAGGGTCAACCAGAAAGGGGTTATCCCTATTTCATTCTCAAGAATGACCTCCTTTACAGAGTAACCACAGATGAAGGCCAGGAGATTGAACAGCTAGTTGTGCCTTCCGCTTATACCCAAAAGGTGCTTGATTTTTCCCATTCTCATCTCTTGGGGGGGCACTTGGGGGCCGAAAAAACTCAAGAACGAGTGCTTAGACGGTTCTTTTGGCTAGGGGTACATAAGGAGGTTAAAAGATATTGTGCTTCTTGCCCAGAATGCCAGCTGTCTTCCCCAAAACCCAGATTAAGGGCCCCACTCATACCCCTCCCAATAATTGATGTGCCCTTTGAAAGGATTGGTATGGACTTGGTAGGTCCGTTGAAAAAATCTGCTCGAGGACACCAGTATATTTTAGTGATTCTCGATTATGCAAATCGATATCCTGAGGCCATTCCACTGCACAAGGCTAATGCCAAAAATATTGCAAAGGAATTGGTCCATGTTTTTTCACGGGTTGGTATACCAAAAGAAATACTTACGGACCAGGGTACCCCTTTCGTTTCCCGTATTATGAAGGAGTTATGTCAGCTGTTTGCCATACATGCTTTGAAAACCTCTGTATACCACCCCCAAACGGACGGGCTGGTAGAAAGATTTAACCGCACCTTGAAAGGGATGTTGAGAAAAGTGGTTAGTAGGGATGGAAAGGATTGGGACCTACTGCTTCCCTACTTATTGTTTGCTGTCCGAGAGATTCCCCAAAGCTCCACTGGCTTCTCCCCTTTTTCACTTCTATATGGTAGGCACCCCAGGGGGATACTAGACGTCCTTAGAGAAACATGGGAGGAACAGGGAGTCCCAGGGACTAATATGATACAACATGTGGAACAAATACAGGAGCGTATGGCCCAAATTGTTCCTCTTGTTCGCCAGCACATGGAACAGGCTCAGGGTGCCCAGAAATTCCCCTATGACCAGAAGGCTATAGTGAGAGAGTTTAAAAGGGGTGACTGGGTAGTGGTTCTAGTCCCCACAGCAGAAAGTAAACTTCTCGCTCAGTGGCAGGGACCCTATGAAATTCTGGAAAAAATAAGTCCTGTAAATTATAAGGTTAGTCAGCCAGATCGCCGTAAGAAGGAGGCGGTGCTTCATATAAACCTTCTTAAACCGTGGAGGGATAGGGAAGCCTGTGCAGTTGTGGTGGGTGACCTAAAGGATGACTCCCTGGCCCCTGAACAGCCTGTTGCAGTTTCTACAGAGCTGACACCTTAACAAGCAGAGGAAGCTAGAAGCATGGTTGAGAGGAATAAGGATGTCCTCTCTCCAATCCCTGGCAGAAGCCAGGAAATAGCCCATGACATTATTACAGAGCCAGGGGTTACCATTAGGGCTAAATCATACAGAATTCCTGAGGCAAGAAGAGAAGCTATAAGGGCTGAGGTCAAGAAAATGCTTGAACTCGGGGTGATCAAACCATCTCAAAGTAATTGGTCCAGCCCAATAGTTCTAGTACCCATGCCTGATGGGTCTATTAGGTTTTGTAATGATTTCAGAAAGTTAAACGAAGTTTCAAAGTTTGACGCCTACCCCATGCCCCGGGTGGACGAGTTGGTAGAGAGATTAGCAAATGCCAGGTTTCTCTCTGTATTGGATCTGACAAAAGGTTATTGGCAGATACCATTATGTGAGTGTGCCAGAGAGAAAACAGCATTTGCTACACCTGATGGGCTATTCCAGTATAGAATAATGCCTTTTGGTCTGCATGGAGCCCCAGCGACATTTCAGAGGTTAATGGATAAATTGCTCAGACTTCATGCCCAGTATACAGCTGCATATCTGTATGACGTTATAATTCATAGCACAGATTGGGACTCACACCTGCGGAAAGTAGAAGCAGTGTTAGACACCTTCAGAAAGGCTGGGCTAACGGCTAACCCATCTAAGTGTCTTATTGAGTTGGCAGAGACCAAGTACCTGGGTTACTTGGTTGGTAGAGGGTTAGTAAAACCCCAGTTTGACAAAGTGGGGGCCATACAGAACTGGCCTCTGCCCCTTAGGAAAAAGCAGGTTAGGGCCTTTCTGGGACTGGTTGGTTAGTACCGCCGGTTTATACCGCATTTTGCTACCAGAGCATGTCCCCTCTCTGACCTCATTAAAGCAAAATGTCAGGACATGGTGAGGTGGGACAGCAAAGCAGAGGACTCCTTTTTGGATCTTCGCTCTGCTCTGTGTCAACAACCTATCCTGGTGGCACCTGACTTCACGAAAGAATTCTTCTTGCAGACCGATGCCTCTGAGGTGGGTTTGGGGGTGGTACTTTCACAGTACATAGACGGAGAAGAGCATTCCGTCTTGTACTTGAGCTGGAAACTGTTGCCCAGAGAGCAGCGCTATGCAGTGGTCGAAAAGGAGTGTTTGGCTATTAAGTGGGCTATGGACACTCTTAAGTATTATTTGCTTGGTAGACGCTTTACACTGATCACTGACCATTCTCCCTTACGGTGGATGCACACCAACAGGGACAAACTCGAGGGTCCTGAGATGGTTTCTGTCCTTACAACCATTTAAGTTTGTTGTGCAGCACTGGGCTGGTTTGCTTTATGGTAATGCTGATGCTCTATCTAGGGTCATGGCCTTGTGGTGGTGGCCGCTTCCCACGCCTGTGTTAAACTGGGGAGGGGAATATGTGACAGAGTCCAAGACCATGAATACGTCAGCCATAGGCTACAACAAGCAGTTTATCCCAGCGAGTAAAGGGTTAAGTTTTGTCTTTTGCCTCTGCTAGCACACCTGCTCTTTGTTAATTAGCTCAGACCTATATAGTAGGTCTGAAAGAGCAGGGTGTGGTCAGACTGCACTGGGATAGAGTGTTTGGAGACTTGCAAGCTGTCTGTCTGCCTCTGAAACCAAGGAATGGTGAGCAAGCTTCTGAACTGAAAAGATTGCATGTCTGCTTGTTTTACTTGTTTTGTTCTGGAACCCAGAGTAGCTGGGCCAGTAACTGGTAGTGAGGGAACTACTGTGAGTTAGCCTCCTGAAAGGAGTAGGCCTGTTTGTTTCTGTTCTTTTTATTTTGGTGTCAAAAACCTGTTTGATTTAAAGGGGAAGCATACCCTAAAATTGGAAAGAGACTTTTCTTTTGTTGTTTCTGTTACAATAAACTGCATTGAAGTTACAACCTCCTGGCTGTCCTGACCGTGTTTGAAGGGACCTTACCACAATATATATACTGGATGTTCCTGCATAAACTAGAGTAAATAAGAGAAATGCCTTATTAATTAGAATTTGGAGGAGGTATTTATGTGGGTGGAAGGGGGAACTCAGTGCAAATTGCTTTAATAAAATATATATATTGAGTCCGACACACTTGTTTAAAATAGGGACATACACATGTACTGAATTAAAAAGGTGCCATCAAATCAACAAATTAAGATCAGGAAGAAAAAAAATTATTAACAAAAGCACTACCCTCCTCTAAATTAAACACAAAAAAAAATATCAAATTAAAAAGTTAACGCATAATATAAATTTAATTTTGAACATTAAAGACATGCTGCTGACAAAAGAACAAGTCCACTAATACTGTAAGAAAAAAAGAAGGGAGAAGAAAACAAGGGGCGCCCCTGTGTATATCAGACTGGATCAACAATTGACCGCCACCGCACCCCACTGTGCGCACTCACAAAAAGATTGCTTCGGAGATGGCTTATGTCAGCTCCGACAACACAACGCTTCTGGAATATTTAAACTGTCTCCAGACACAGTGTTCTCCTCAAAAGTGAATGGCTGCACCCTCACAGGTCTCGCTCTCCCACAGCGGTAGATCAAAATTACACCATACGAACAAAAACACAAACAAAGGGGGCGCCAATAGTGAAATATGTTTAAACAAGGTGCTGATAAAAATGTAATAAAATAACACTCACATTTGAATATTGCCAGAACTCCACATTAAGGATCATCTGACTATACAGGCATACGGAGAGTCAGACCGTCTCCGTTCGGTCCTTGATCTTCTTGTGTTTAAAAAATGATAATTCCACACTCAGATATAGCAGGCAGACACTCAAATCGATAATAAAATTTAATGTATAAAAATAAACAGGCTACAAAAGCTAACGCGTTTCGCGGCCATAAAGCCGCTTTTTCAAAGCAATAAACCAGCCTTAAATCAATAAAAAATATATGTATGATAGTGCCGCCCGAACAGAAACTAAATATAAATACCTTCTAAATTAGCCGCCTCGATCGACCGTTGTCCATCGGGTCCAAGTAACCAATCAGCTTACTGTATTCTAAATCACCTGACCACTGCAAGTTAAGGATCATGGGAAATAAGTCCCTTCGATCCTATATGATTGGCCTGTGGTACCCGACACAACCGTCAATCGTAGGGATTTGAATATCCAAGGGTCATATGATAAAAACCACATGACCCTAAAGATAAAAATATTCAAAGGGAAACTTTATACCGATTGACAGGGAATGAATAGATAAGAATCTCAAAGAGAAAAGGTTTTCCACAACAATATATAAAATAAATTCAAATTACATAAAATTTAATAAATAAATAGATGTCCACAGTAGCGATACACATTTACCATGATCCTCAGCGCCACCCAGGTCGAGCGGCCAAAATAGGGAACAACAGAGGGGAAGGAAAGAACCACGCGAGTCCGAGCCCCACATCTCAAATAGGAGTGGGGCCCGAATTCACGAAAAACAAAACTCCACCCCTCCAAAAACAAAAACGATCACCTGAGAGGCACCGAGGACCACGGCACACGGATACCCCAGATAAATGGCACAACATAACAAAATACCACGGTATACCACAATATATAAAAACCAAAAATCATATCAAACAGTATCAAATAAGAATATAGACAAATGATATATAATGTACAAATGTGAAAAATTATATAAGTAAAAAATATATATATACATATGAAAAAAGAAAAAATAATACCTATAATAATAAAGATAAAAAAATAGAATATAATTGAAACTAAAAATAAATAAAATAAAATAAAAATAAATATAAATGAAATAAAATATGAAAAAATATATATATGAAAGATAAAAATAAAAAATAAATAATAAATGGATAATGAAAATAAAAATATAAAATGGTATGATTGAAAAGTGAAGGTGATTGGAATTAATTATGTGAATAAACCTAAGAAAATTAATAAAGTGTTTATGATTCTCTAGAAATATATGAATGAATGTGAAAAAATAATAATAATGAAAAAAAACGATGATATGGTGCAATGTGAGGGTAGATCACCTAAATTTGAAGAAGAACATTAATATACATAATATTTAATATTATAATAAGTGAACTAATCCATCCAAAATTAAATAATATGAAAGTGAGAAAAAAACAAACAAAATAAAACTATAATTATGTTATACTATAATCTAGGGATCTCTAAGTTCTCATTAAGACCAAAAGGAACTAATGTGGACAATCTAAAGATCCAAAAGGCCTCCCTATTATTTAAACGCTGTTCTCTATCATAACTATTAGAGGATTGAACCCGCTCAATAGGTAAGACAGTTAAATCTAGAATGTTCTTATTATGATGATATAAGAAATGTTTAGATACACTATGTTGTAAAAAACCTCCCAAAATGTTACTTCTATGTTGCCCTATTCTAGTTCTAAATTTTTGTGTGGTCCTCCCCACATATTGTAGACCACATGTACATGTGAGTAGATAGATAACATAACTACTCTCACAATTCATGAGACTCTCAATCTGGAAAATCTCAGAAGAGACTGAAGACTGGAAGGTCTTATTTTTAACTGGCATCAAACTACATGTTTGGCAACGAGGTTTAAGGCACCTATAAGATCCCTTCACTTCACTTAAACTGTTTCCATTTACAATATCAGGAATCACTGTCTGTCTCCATCTAGACATCTGGTCACTTTCATCACCTAGATGTCTAAATTTGCTCGGAGCAATTATATTCTTTATTGTTTTAGCTCTCCTATACACTATGTTTGGTTTTTTAGTGATTTGTTGTTTTAATAAGGGGTCTCTCAAAAGTAAACCCCAATGTTTATCAAATATCTTATAGATGTCTGATGCATTCGAACAGAAACGGGTGATAAACTTAGGAGTTATTTTGTTTTTAATTTTATTCATATTTTCAATTTTATGATCTCGTAACTCTGTAGGTCCCTGTGAATTATTTTTAAGGGGCCATTCCCTAGCTCTCTTATAAGAATTCTCTATTAGTTCTTCTGGGTATTTTTTAGAACGGTATAAAAGTTTCCCTTTGAATATTTTTATCTTTAGGGTCATGTGGTTTTTATCATATGACCCTTGGATATTCAAATCCCTACGATTGATGGTTGTGTCGGGTACCACAGGCCAATCATGTAGGATCGAAGGGACTTATTTCCCATGATCCTTAACTTGCAGTGGTCAGGTGATTTAGAATACAGTAAGCTGATTGGTTACGTGGACCCGATGGACAACGGTCGATCGAGGCGGCTAATTTAGAAGGTATTTATATTTAGTTTCTGTTCGGGCGGCACTCTATCATACATATATATTTTTTATTGATTTAAGGCTGGTTTATTGCTTTGAAAAAGCGGCTTTATAGCAGCGAAACGCGTTAGCTTTTGTAGCCTGTTTATTTTTATACATTAAATTTTATTATCGATTTGAGTGTCTGCCTGCTATATCCGAGTGTGGAATTATCATCTTTTAAACACAAGAAGATCAAGGACCGAACGGAGACGGTCTGACTCTCCGTATGCCTGTATAGTCAGATGATCCTTAATGTGGCGTTCTGACAATATTCAAATGTGAGTGTTATTTTATTACATTTTTATCAGCACCTTGTTTAAACATATTTCACTATTGGCGCCCCTTTTGTTTGTATTTTTGTTCATATGGTGTAAAGTCCACTAATAACCCACAATAGCCTCACTCACCCACTCTATATTAAAGAAAAGATTTTTATTTAGATATTTTGTTGATACAGAACTTTATGTTCGTTTTAATGCTGTGGAGAAATATTGGCAAAATACATTGTATATTATGGCAGTGCGGATATGACACTGTGTATGCTCTTTTTGTCAGAAGCATGTCTTTACTGTCTTTACTGTTTATACATACATTTATATTTTGGGAATAACTTTATATGAAATTTTATTTTTAGGGTTTTATTAAGAGGAGGGGAGTGCCTGAATAAATTAACCCTTTTTTCTTGATCTTCTGCAACACATACCGATGGCTTGTAGTACTGCTTCGGCTCTGTGGAGGACTTTTTTTTTTTGGCATGCACAGTTGGCTTCTGCAGTCTTCTGAAGCCACCCATTCTGTTGTTGAGCTACTAGTGATGTTCAGAGGAGGTAAGGATCCCTTCTCCCCCTCCCATCGGGTAAATCTGGTGGAGCGAGCTTTGAAGTGGCAGACTTTACGAGCACATACTTTGTCAGAGGACTTTCAAAGATGGCTGTCGGGTTTCCATTGCCAGGAAACTTTGAAAGCTCAAAACGTAGGAATGACTGAATGATTACTTAACCGGGAAAATCTGATGTCGTTTTCACTTAAGGACCGGGGCAATTTTGACTTTTTTGACTATGTCTTTGTTTAACCATATTTTCTCTTTAATTCCTTTTGTTCACCCACACAAATATATACTGTTTTTTAAGAACAAGTAGGGCTTTCTTTTGATACCACAATTATATGAATACCTCATTGTTTAATTTGATTAAAATAGAAAAAAAAGAGGAAAAAATTAAAAAAACAACATTTTGCTTACATTTTTCTGTCAGGATTTGCATACTATTAGTTCATGACAAAAAAATACCCCTAAATATATTCATTTGCTTCTCCTGAATATAAGAGTACCCCATATGCCTAGTATTTCAATCCCTTCCTCAGATTTACAAGGTAAATATTACAAGATGGATGCCATTATTTCCAACTTGTAATTTTTCAACAATTGGCATGTGAGCATCATAGCTTAGTTGATGGTGCCAGAACCAAAAATGTCCCACAAAGATATATGTTTCTGAAAACTAGACAACATAAGGTAAATAATCAGGAGAATTTTGAAGTTTTTTATGCAGCTATTTTTCCAGAAATATTTTTCAAAATTGTGGAAAAATTTTTTTTTTTTTGCAGTTTTCACACTTACATTTCAATAGTACTGTTGATGTCAAGCACGGGATAGTTGAAAATTTAAAAATATCCATTGTTTAGTGTTCAGCTCCTTCTTCTGAGTACGACAATACCCCATATGCATAGGTTTCTCGAGGTTTGGGGGAGCTATGGGACCCAAATTGGAACATGCGTGTTTCCAGTTTCACACTTTGAATTTTCACAGCTTGCATTACTGGTGCCATGTCTCATTTGGGGCTGTGTAACAGTGCTCCACTCTAAGCTTTCCCCCCAAAAGTGTATATTTTTGGAAAGTAGACACCCCAGGCTTTCATTTTATGTATACAAAAGTATATGTTGTAGAAGAGTAGACAACCCTGGCTTTCATTCTATTTGCACTTTTTCAATTTATTTGCTGCCACTGTATCAGCAATCCCTCCCAAAACCTGCAGTAAGGCAGAGAAACACCATTTTTTTCACTTATATTTTAGTGTTGCTCTGGATTTCAATCAGATGATATTTGCAGATTTTTTAAGTGCTTTACATTAGTGGTGAGTTACATCGTCTGAGTATGGCAATGCCCCATATGCATAGGTTTGTCAGGGTTTGGGGGAACTACTAGGCCCAGTAGGGAACATGTGTGTTTCCATTATCAGAGATGGAAAAAACTTAGGTTGCTTTGCTTCCCATTATATTTTGATAGTGCTAGATCTAAGGAGGGATGTGTTTTGAAAAATAAAAAAACAGGATATTTCAGGGGGGAAAAGTGGCCAAATAATAAAATAAACTTCATAGCACTACTGCATTGTGCTTTCCTGGTATTGCTTGAAGCAGTCACCCATGCAGAGGCCAGGTTTGGAAGGGCAGTCAGGACAGTAAGTGGAGGTTTCTCTCCGTATTCCCTTGCTGTAGCAAACCCTGCATCGCTTTTGAGGGTTTTTCTTTTGGGGTGTTGGGGGGATTTTATAAATAAAATGTACTACCCTGGGTTTTGTTGGAATTATTTCTGTTGCCTCTTGAAACAAAAATTGGGAAATAAGATGGAGCTGATACTGTAGAAAACTTAGTTTTAGAGTGGGGTTTGCCAATTTGAAAATCAAAAAAGAATTGTATGCTGCTGTCTGCATCATGTAAATGGCAACCTTTTTGTATCATGCCCTACACTTTCGCATGGTGAGGTACGGCTGCATGAGTTGATCACACAGATCAACTCCCCCTATGTGCTTGTTGTAGTCTCTGATGCAGACTGGCTTTCTTAGTACCCCCCTCCTGCCACGAAGAGAGACTGCCACAGTTTTGTCCTCATGCATGGTGGAAAGCATGTAGACATCTTTTCTGTCCTTGAACTTAACTGCCAGCAGCTCTTGTTGGCATAAAGCTGAGGACGTCCTGGTTTCAAGTTTTTTTTCTACAAGTTCTTTGGGCATCTCCCTGCAATTGCGCCTGACAATGCCACAGGCCACGGTGTCAAAGTAAAAAAGTGACAAATAAAAGGGGGCTGGTGTAGTAGTTGTCAACATATAAATGATATCCTTTATTTAACAAGGGTAAATCAGATCCCAAACTATCTTTCCATTTGTTCCCAGAGATTCGGGGCAACCAGGAGGGTCAAGTTGGCTGTCCTTGCCCTCGTAAATTCGAAAAGCTTGGGTAGAGCCTGTGGCACTTTCACACAATTTATAAAATTTAATGCCGAATTTGGATCGCTTGGAGGGGATGTATTGTTTGAAACCTAACCTGCCCAAACCTAAATTTAACCCTAAACCTTTCCCTAACAGACGTCTACACTAATCCTACCCAACTACCTACCTAAACTACCTAAACTATATTCAATATTCAATTTTAATTAACAAAAAATAAATAAATAAAAAAAATTAAAAAAAATTTAAAAAACTACAAGGGGTATGGGGGGTGTCCCACGGATCAGCAAAGGCTGATCTGTAGCAAATTGATCACTCCAAAAGTGATCAGATGGGGGGGAACTTATTGATCACTGCACAACACTCATCAAAGGGTTAATTTTAGGGTTTATTTTCCACTTTTTCACACAGGAACGATCTGGCTCACTGGAACACAATCTGGCACTATGTCTCTCTGTCTCTCTCCATCTCAGCAGTGTGCAAGATGGAGGGAGGCAGAGATATATGACAGGGACAGTATTTACAAATACTGTCCCTGTCATTCAGAGTTTGCAACATGTGATTCGCTCATCAAGTGAATCGCATGTTGCAACAAACTTTCTACTGGTTGTTACTAAGTGTCCCTGTACCGGGGCACTTAGTAACAAGCAGCCTGCGCTCTCCCATCGCTCCGTGCGGCCGCGATGGGAGAGTTTAACCCATGACAGTGCAGGACCATCATGGGTCCTTAACGGTATAGCAATCCATGATGGTCCTGCACCATCATGGTTCGTTAAGGGGTTAAAATAATGGTATCTACAGTCTTTATTTAACTCTTAGACTGATATTCAGCTTTTTTTTTTATATGGACATTACTGACACTTTAATATGTGTAATTACCGTATGTAACTTTCTTGTAAATTCTCCAGGGCATATCTGAAAACAATAGAAATACCAGTGTATTCTTCTATAAAACATTTTCAAAATAAATAATATGTAAACAAATATATACAGTACTGTGCAAAAGTCTTAGGTGCGAAAAAATTCTGTAAAAGTATGAATGTTGTAAAAAATAGACCTGTTAATAGTTTATTTTTATCAATTAACAAGATGATCGTGAGTGAACAGAAGAAAATCTAAATCAAATCAATATTTGGTGTGACCACCCTTTGCCTTCAAAACAGCATACATTCTTCTAGGTACACAGTTTGTTAACCCCTTAAGGACCATTGACGTGGCAGGACCGTCACGCTGGTCCGGCACTTAAGGACCAGTGGCAGTCCTGGCACGTCACGTACTTTTACCGGGCACTGAAATTGATCGCTCCAAGACCGGAGCGATCTCTTCCAGTGCCCCGTTTGATGTGCCGCCCCACGTGATCAGTCACGTGGGGCGGCACTTCAAAGCTTCCTATGTGGTCCTTAAGGGACAGCACTCCCCGGGACCGCTGGTCCTTAAGGTGTTAAGGAACTCGGCAGGTAGGTTGTTCCAAGCATTTTGGAACAACTTCTGTGGACTTAGGCAGTCTCTGTTTTATTTCTCTCTTCATTTAATCCCAGACAGACTCAATGATGTTGTGACCAGGGCTCTGTGAGGGCCATACCATCACTTCCAGGACTCCTTGTTCTTCTTTAAACTGAGATAGTTCTAAATGACTTTGGCTGTATGTTTGGGGTCTTTAAATGCGCAAAAGATATCCATTGGACTCAATGTTTCATCATAAAAACACCTTAATTGGAACGTAAAATACAAGACACCAGGGGTTACAGTCTCACGCGTTTCACACCTCCGTGATTACTCATACACCTGGCACTTCTCTATGAGTAACTACTCTATAGTGGACAACAAACCGCAATATACCTGGATACTTCAGGGAGTGACAAACATGCTCCTTCTTGGTAAATCACAAACTGCTTTATTTTCAACCAACACAGCATTTTACTACAGTTTAGAGAAAATGGGGCAGTCACCACATTAACATCAAACAAAGGTTACTAAAGGGGAAGGGGAAGTGGACACTTTCCACCTAGCAGCCCCCTGTATACATTCCCAATGCATAGCTGTTAACCATAAAACACTCAAGCTGGCTGTAATCTGCAGCTCTGAAAGGGGGAAGGTTGAAGCAAGCATCCATGATAATCCCTATTCTCTCTATACCATTCAGTATTGGTGTCCACATGATCCCAGCCAGGGGGAGAAGAGGATACGCCTCTTGCGCCGTGTGACCTGTGACAGTCCTGTTCTTCACCCTCGCCAAAGAAAGTCCTACTGTCAGGCTTGGACCCTACTTTCCAGGTCACAGGCTGCGGGAGGACAGAACTATCCCTCAATTCTCGTGGACAGTCCATCCGCGTTGCTGTATGACCTACCCTTTATGTACTGAATGGTAAAATTATACTGCTGAAGTGCCAATGTAACGGTTTTTAGGACACTCAGACCAGTATGTGAAATAAAACACAATTTATACAGAGTAACAATAATGCAAATGTTCGCCCTCTAGTGGCGGTTGAAAATAAACACACAGTGAAGACTGATAGGTTACAAGTGTAAATGCACAATAAGATGACATGTACAAATACTATGAATAGAATGGAATATCACCCCAAAGGGTTAAGAACTTGATAAACAGTCAGTCTCAGATGTGGATGTTTGGCACGCCCTGGGTGTTATAAGGATGCGCTGGTAGACAAAGTTCACCATGTACTGGAGACGTGACTGCCTAGCCAAAGTGTTCGAGTAGTAAGCAGAATGGGAATCCAACTAGCACCCTCGGGCGTACCTACTGGATCTGCTTCTGCGAGTGCAAGTGAGAATAGCCCCCACAGGCGTAACGGAAACCGGCCTGCAATGCAAGAGCTACTAAGCCTCCTCAGACTTAACCGGATAACGGTATTTGAAGTGCTAGAGCCAATAGCCCCCACGGGCGTATATACCGGATCTGCTAGCGCTGAAGCCTTCTCTCTGCCACCACTCTGCTTAACGGATATCGCCCAGTAACCGACAATAGGGGAGAGCCCTTGGCGCCCAACCGGCCCACAATACGTGACTACTTTGCAACGGAATGGATAGAGTCGCCGACGGTGAGCGGCCAACTCAGCAGACGTAGCACCGAGAAAGAGGCTCTGTTCTGGGAATAGAGAGAGTGAGAGCAAGGCAGCACTGCTAGGGTTAATAAGCACGTTTACTCGAGGCTTCAGCAAAACAACGAGGCTCTGCAGGATGAGGGAGGCACACTGAGGCACACACAGCTCTGCATGGGTAGCGGTACACTGCACAGATAATAGGCAACACCAGGCAAGGCGGTCACACGGTGACTGGCAACAGCAGATGAGAATGTCGCGACGGCGACAACTGGAACGCAGGTCACTGGAACAGGCTGGAAGTCGATCTTCGGAGCAGGAAGTCAGCCGGGCCGGGTCGGAGCACGCAGGAGGTAGTCATACAAGCCGGGTCATACACAAACAGGAACGTCAGCCAAGCCGGGTCAGGATCCAAAGGTGGTACGCAGTCAGGCTGGGTCATACACAAACAGGAACACTGGAGAATAGTCAGGACAAGCCGATTCGGTACACAGAAATCCGGAACACAGGAACACAGCAACAGCACTACTGGCTCAGAAACACCACAAAAGGGCATCTGACAGGTGTCTGGGCCAGGCATAAGAAGGGTCACCAGGGGCGGGCCAAACTGGCTCAGCAAATCAGAGCGAACCACAAGAAAGAGTGACAAGAATCACAGGCACTGTGATAGCCAAGCTCCACCTCAGCAGTCGCCCATTGTCCCCTGCTACCCAGTTTAGCCAGCAGAGGGTATATAAAAAAGAAGGACAAAAGCGCAACCTCTAAGAGTACACCATATCAGAATAAAATATTGGATCCCCCACTTGTTGCTTAATGCACTCACCAGATAAATTCTTGAAATTTTGCTCATCAAATTTGGCAAAAGATCTCTATTCCTGATGATCCTTTAGTGATCTGTCAAAGCTGATTCCACCGTAACCTCTCTGGTGTGTTCCTCCCTTTCAATCACGCAGTTAATTGTTTCTGATTGTTTCTTGAAAGCCGTGATGTCTGGTGCTACTGTGCAGGTCAAATCGGGTCGCTTGGCTTAGTGTACAGCCTTACTGCTATCAAGAGAAGACAAACTCCTCTAAGTGTAGCATCCAGGGTACACAAGCCCACTTCTCTAGACCTCCAAATAACCGCACTCACTGGAAAGATGTATTACACAGCGTATTAGCGGATTTCCCTCGAATTCTACTATAGGGAACATACACCAAAATTACGATGTGAATCCAAATAAAACGTTTTTGTCACCCAATTGCAGGAATCCTGCAAGAGAGGGAGTGCTTGGGTACGAAGCTGTTTGTGCGTTGGCTGCCTATTGTCAGACCTTGCTATGGCTGGATAGAGGTGCCAACCGCAAGGCTGGATGACAGACTCCAGAGAAGCTGGAAGTAAGTCCAGGATAGCCTGACAATAAACAGCACAAACTCTCCTGCAGGGGAGTGCTGGCTAGAGAGCGAAGAATAGTGTGCGTGGATTGGAGGTTGTAGGCCACGGTAGTAGCTGGAACTCTCCACAGAATAATAAGAGCAAGAAACAAGAAATACTGGAGCTGGCTCTGAAGGCAGGTCAGAGGAATAGCTGTGTCATACACTGGAGATCCAAGTACAGGAATCACACGGCAGGAGAATAGTCTAGGAGTCAGAAGGGTCATATACGGTTTAGATCAAGACTGGAATCATTAGACTAAGGAATGGTCTAGGGCTAGGCAAGGTCATACATGGTTAGGAGCAGGACTGGTATCACTAGGCAGAAGAATGGTCTAGGACTAGGCAAGGTCATACACTGAGGGACAAGAAAGGCACAGGACTCTGGACTCAGGACTGGGCAAGAAACTGAACTCAGCAGGAGCTCTGAGAGCAGCAACTACCTGGCTACAGAACACTGTAATAGTCATCCACACGCAATGTCTGATTCTGGGCAAAGAAAAGACCGAGCCGGCGGCACCTCATGCCAGTGCACAGCGGCGTCGGCCAAGAGGAAGACCAGAGAGGAGACGCCAAGAACTACAGGCGTGATGAGAGCGGCGGAGAAGTGTGCTGAGCACTGAGACGGCAGGTGAAGGAAAGCTCCGGAGGAGAGATCAGAGACGTGAATGACAGCTTTATTGATAATAGTATTACCAACAGCTTTCCAACGTGTTTAACGAGACAATAGCTCGCTCCATCAAGGAATAGAGATCTTTTGCCAAATTTGATAAGCAAAATTCAAGAATTTATCTGGTGAGTGCATTTAGCAACAAGCAGGGGATCCACTATTTTATTTTGATACGGTGTACACTTAGAGGTTGCACTTTTGTCTTTCTTTTTTATATATTGGCTACTGACTGTAAGGTGAGACTGAGGACACCACGACTGATAGCAGCACCCTAGAAGCACCAGCCAAGAAACAAATTTTATTCTTAAGTGGACTGTGGTAGGATCGCCTATATACTTATCTTTTGTGCAGCCAGCAGAGGGAATTGTGGTCAGTTACCACAGTGAACTCTTAGCCATAAAGATAGGTTTATGGTTTCTTGAGGGCCCAGACTACAGCAAGGCACTCTTTCTCTATGGCCGTGTAACTGACCTAGTGATCCAGTAGCTTCCAACTGAAAAAAGCCACTGGATGTTTATCCCACTGTTCGTTCACCTGACTTAGAATGGGCCCGATGCCATAAGCAAAGGCATCTGTTTGCACAATGAATCGTTTTGTGTAATCAGGGGCGACTAACACAGGGTGGGAGCTTAGGGTGGCTTTTAGTTGTCAGAAGGCAGACCCACGCTCTGGAGTACAAGTGACCAGTCTGGACTCTTTCTTTTTTGTCAAGTCTGTCAGGGGCTTGGCGATGGCGCTGTACCGGGGTACAAATTTTCAATAGTACCCCGAGGTACCCAGGAAGGCTAGAACTTCTTAGTTTGCGGAATGGCCACTGACTAATTGCTTCCAATTTGGCAGGGTCTGGCCTCAATTGTCCTCCCCCTACAAAGTGACCTAGATATTGGACCTCTTCCATAGCAAGGGTGCACTTATCTGGCTTGGTGGTCAGCCCTGCTCTCCCTATCCTGTCAAGCACAACTGCTACTTAGCGTACGTGATCCGTCCACAATGCAATAAAAATAGTGATATTGTCCAGGTATGCACGCAACGTTGTGGCAGTCCCAGAGGAGCTGGTCAACCAACTGCCGAAAGGTGGCAGGTGTGTTCTTCATTCTGAATGGTATTACTGAAAACCTGGTAAAGTCCGAAGGGAGTGATGAAGGCAGACTTCTCCTTCACCTCCTTTTCCAAAGGAATTTGCCAGTAGCCCTTGGCCAGATCTGACATTGTCAAGTACCTAGTCCCTGATAATCTGTCCAGTAACTCGTCAGTACTGGGCATGGGGTAGGCGTCTGTCACCATCCTATCATTCAATCGGCTATTGTCCACACAAAAGCAAGTGCTACCGTCTTCCTTTGGGACCAACACTACAGGCGATGCCCAGGGGCTCTGAGAGGGCTCAGTTATGCCCAGGGACATCTCGTCTATCTCCTGGTGAACTGATCCCCTCACCGATTCGGGTACTCTGTAAACCGTCTGTCTCAGCAGCACCTGCCCTGGGGCTAGCACTTGGTGCCTGAAAAACCAATGTGCGACCCGGCTTCTCAGAGAACAAGTGTTGCCTCTGCAGCAACTCCTGCCTGAGTTGCTGAGCCTGGTCCTCAGTCAAGTCCTCACTAACAGTGACAGGAGGCACTTGGGGGTGTATGTCGGTCTTTGGTGGCAAGTCAGGAACCATGTCCTCCTCTCCTGGGTAGTCCTCAGGCAGACAGATCGCTAGGACTTCAGCATCTCACTCTTGGTACCCTTTCAGCATATTAACATGGACCAAGTGTTGGACATGCCGTCCGTGGTCCATGGCGATAACATAATCCGTGTAGATACGCTTCCTTACAATTGTGTGCGGACCGCACCAAGCAGTGTGCAACTTGTTTGCTGGGAGGGATACTAGGATAAGGACCTTCTGCACCAGGACAAACTCCCTGGTCCTAGCCCCCCTGTCATACTATACCTTCTGTTTGGTCTGAGTGACGGATAGGTTCTGGTGGACTAGCTCAGTGTGAGCTTCCAACCTTTCCCTCAATTCTAACACATAGGAGACTACGGACGGGCACCTCCTTGTGGTCATAATCCCTCTCTCAGGATTTCCTCAGCAGGTCCAGGGTCCCCTGCACCTGCCAACCAAACAGGCTCTCAAATGGTGAGAACCCTGTGGACTCTTGCGCGACCTCACAGTACACGAACAATGGCAAAGGGAGCAACTTCTCCCAATTTGGTTCATGATCCTAGAAGCTCCAGACCATGGTCTTTAAAGAACAATTAAATTGCTCGCAGAGCCCGTTGGTCTGCAGGTGGTAAGGAGCAGACCTGAGCTGCTTAACACGACAGTGTTGCCAGAGCTGATGCACTTGCTCTAACATACATTGAGTGCCCTGGTCGGATAGAATTTCCCTTGGGAACCCGTTGCGGGTGAACACAGTCACCAAGGCATCTGCCACTGTAGCCGCAGTAATCCAGGACAAAGCTACAGCCTCAGGGTATCTAGTGGCATAGTCCATGACCGCGAGGCTGAATCTCTTGCCCGACTTACTTGGGCAGGCCAATGGCCCCTGGATGTCTATCGCAACCCGTTGAAAGGGAACCCCCGCTATGGTCATAGATTGGAGTGGTGCCTTCCACTGTCCCTTCCTTTTGCCAATCCTCTGGCAAGCGTCACACGAGTTGCAGAACTGAGAAACTGCCCGTCAGGTCAGGGGGGTCTCGCCTTACCTGGTCAATGGCCAGAGTAGGGGCGCTGCCTTCGTGGATGGAGGGTGAAAGGGTAGGGTTAGCTCGTATAGCGTCCTTGTCCCGGATGGCGGCTGCTGGTGCCAGGGCCGCAGTGGAAGGGCCCTGGTAGGACAACCGGGGCGGGGTGCTTCGTGGGTATCCCTGGTTGTCGGCAATGGGGCCAAACAGAGCCTGTGGCTGGGAAAGATCCATTCCCCGAGAGTAAATCCTTGGCATGGACAGCTTGTGCCTGGGTCACGACCTGGACAAAGTAGCTCTCTGTGGGGCCCAGGTCGTTCCCCAACAATACATCCACTGGGAGGGATTTTCAAGAATCCAACTTCCCTGTATCCACTGCCAGCTCCCCAATCCAGCCAAACACGGGCCATGGGGATTGAAGTCGTTCTCTTACAGTGACGGACATCACCTTTCGTTGGGGCAACCGCGGGACACCTTGCAACAAATGAGGCTTAGCAATTGTCAGGAATGCTCCGGTATTCTGCAGCCCTTCCATGGGGGGTGCCATTGACTAGCACCTGCTGGCGATGGCTTGGGTAATCTCTGTGCCGCCACACGATCCTCACCAGCGTCACTCCCAATGCCTCTCTGTACTCTTGGTCCTTGAGGACTAGCCTGCCCGCTCAGGATAGGGGCATGATGGCAGACCCGGAGGCCTCCAGTTGTAGCTTGGCTATGGCTCATCCCCCGGCAGTGCTCTGGTGTTCATCACGGGGTCACTGTAATGCAGATTATCTTACCGCTGCCACTAGTTTGTGATGATACGGCCCTGGCGTCACAGAAGTTATAGTAGTTCATGCACATTATTGTACATGGGTTTCTTGCACAGAGAATCGCTATACTAAGCACTAAGACCCGGTACTTTGAGTCGTGTATCCACCAGCAATGCAGGATATACTTTATGGATAGATCTTGTTCGTATAATATACTCTATCTCTCTAGTCCCCTGGCACTTTTCTATGAGTAACTGCTCTATAGTGGACAACAAACAGCAATATAACTAGATACTTCAGGGAGAGACAAACACCCTCCTTGGTAAATCACAAACTTTTATTTTCAACCAACACAACATTTTACTACAGTTTTAGAGAAAAAGGGGCAGTCACCACATTGACATTAGCAAAGGTTACTAAAGGGGGAGGGGAAGTAGACACTTTCCACCTAGCAGCCTCCTGTATACATTCCCAAAGCATAGCTGTTAACCATAAAACGCTCAAGCTGGCTGTAATCTGCAGCTCTGAGAGGGGGAAGGTTGGAGCAGGCATCCATGACAATCCCTATTCTCTCTATACCATTCAGTATTAGTGTCCACGTGATCCCAGCCAGGGGGAGGAGGGGCTATGCTTCTTGCGCCGTGTGACCTGTGTGTCACCCAATTGCAGGAATGCTGCAAGAGAGGGAGTGCTGGGGAGCGTCGCTAGGGTGCGTGGCTGGTCGTGCGTGGGCTGCCTATTGTCAGGCTTTGCTGCAGCTACGGCCGGTTACAGATGCCAGCCGCAAGGCTGGATGACTCGTCCCAGAGGAGCTGGAGGCAAGCCCAGGATAGCCTGGCAATAAACAGCACAATCTCTCCTGCAGGGGAGAGTGCAGGCTAGAGAACGCAGAGTGGGGTTCGTCGCTGGGGAGCGTAGGCCACAAGAGTGGCTGAAACTCTCCAGAGAAGGGAAGAGGCTAGCAAGACTAGGTGAGTGGTCTGCGACAGGCAGGGACAAGCGCAGCCAGGCCAGAAGTGGCTTTTAACAGTAGAATAGTCGGAGGCAAGCAGGGTCATACACTGTCAGGCTAGGAGAACACACAATCAGCAGGCAAAGAGTGGTCCAGGACTAGCAGGGTCATACACAGTTGGGCAAGAGGTAGTCACAATCAGCAGACAAAGAGTGGTCCAGGACTAGCAGGGTCATACACAGTTGGGCAAGAGGTAGTCACAATCAGCAGACAAAGAGTGGTCCAGAACTAGCAGGGTCATACACAGTTGGGCAGAAGGAATCAAGGCTAGGCAAGGCTAATGGACAAACTGGTAGACTCTAAGGAGGACTGGCCAGTTCACAGGTCGCTAGCATGGGTCTAGCTGGCTTCAGGAACACTATAACAGTGCACTGAAGCCAGGGACCGGCATACTGATATAGGCGTCGCGTGCTCCGTCATCCGCACGCGACGCGAAATGCAAGGAAGAAAAAACACAAGGGAACTGAGAGACGCCCGTGCGTGCGCACAAGGCGGCCGCCGCTGCAGGAGTGCCCGACCGGAAGAAACCGGCAAGCGAAGACGGAACCCGTGGAGAGACTCGGTGGAAAGGTGACACTGTGACAGTCCTGTTCATCACACAGCCCTAAACTTATAAGGAACCTCCACCATGCTTCACTGTTGCTTGCAGACACTCATTCTTATACCGCTCTCCAGCCCTTTAGCAAACAAACTGCCTTCTGCTACAGCCAAATATTTAAAATGTTGACTCATCAGTCCAGAGCACCTGCTGCCATTTTGCTGTACCCCCACTTCCTGTGTTTTCATGCATAGTTGAGTCGCTTGGCCTGTTTCCATGTCGGAGGCATGGCTTTCTGACAGTACGTCTTCCATGAAGGTCACTTCTGAACAGACTTCTCCAGAAAGTAGATGGGTATACCAGGATCCCACTGTTTTCTGCCAATTCAGAGCTGATGGCACTGCCGGACATCTTCCAACTGCAAAGGGAAGTAAGCATGATGTGTATTTGAGGATGATGGGAGTTGTAGTTCCCAACATAAGAGATCCACTGACTATCCCTGCAGTAGAGGGTTAACTGTTTTCTGATTGCTATTTTATATATAGACCATAAGTGCTGTACTACTGGACAATGGTCACTAAGCCACTGGAACATTATCAAGTGGTGTTCCTCATGAGTATCAATGTAGATAGTCTATAAAACAGCAGTAACAACAGTAGTAATTAACAGATAGGGCAACACACGAACTTCGAGTTCCAGGTCCATCATGCAAAATTAATTATATAGTGATTTTATCATTAATGTGATGATCTAAGCGTGGTGATTAAAATATTATAAATCATTTTAGTGCTAGAGAGGTGTCACATTAATTGTGCACTCCTCTAAGGTGCAAACAGTTAGGAAACATGCTCATCAACTATAAATTGTTCTTTTTAAGTTATAAAACAAAGTGAGACTTTTGTACCTTTTCTTAGCACAAAAGACAAGAGGAAAATTCTGTTAGCTTACCGTTCTTTCCTGGCTAAGAGATCTCAGCCTTCACTAAAGGCTAACCTTGTTTCCCAGCTGCAGTCTTCACCATAGGCTAACCTCCTTTCAGAGCTGCTTGTCAGGAAGTTCTTCCAAAGTAAAACAATTCTTCTCACTGCCATCTGGCTTGTTATAACCTAAAGACATACAGAACAGAACAGGGAAGGCTGACATCCCCTAGCCCAGAAAGGAAAATAATGGTAAGCTAATAAACATTTTCTACTTTCCTGGCCATGGATGTCGATCTTCACCAAAGGGTAAACCATATCCCTTACCCTTAGGACAGTGGATGGACAAAAGACTCCACACAAAAAGAATGCAATAAATAAATTTGAAGTCAGCAGATAAATCTGCTTGAAGAACACTGCAAGCAAAGGAGGTGGCGTATGCTGCTTAGGCATTCAAACAGTAATGTTCCACAAAGGTTGAAATATAAGACCATATTGCTGCCTTACATACGTAAGATGAAGAAACTGCTAACCAAGCCGTTCATGAAGGTGACAGCACCCTGGAGGAATTCACATTTAGTGCTTCAGGAACTAGAATTCCCTTGAACTCATACTTTCTCTTGATGCAGGAGATTATTGTCACCCTCACAACGATGTTCTTACCAATCGTGTGACCTGCTCACGGCACTCCGTTCTCTTGGGAAGGCATGCCTCACTTGCGGGTTTATGAGCCTGCATGTAATCTCTCACATCAGATGACTGCACCTATATAAGGCAGCCACTCCAGTTCTCAGGCGCACTTTCACAGTGTTCCCAGACAGCATAATCTTGCCTCAGAAGTGTTGCTGTCAACCACTATAGCCCCTAGTACCTTGCCTAGCCTAGCCTAGACTATCACTCCAGTGTATGACCCCCTTGCCTGTTTCTGACCATCCTTAGAGCCTGCTGATACTCTTGCCTTGTTTAAACTCCAGTGTATGACCCCTTGCTTGCCTCTGACCATCCATCAAGCCTGCTGATATTCTTGCCTTGACTGAACTACTGTGTATGACCCTTTGCCTGCCTCTGACCATCCATTTGGCCTGATATATTCTTGGCTTAGCTGTTCTCCAGTGTTTGACCCTTGGCTTGCCAGTGTCCATTCTTTTGCCTTCTGATAGCTCAGTTACTGACCTACCGTGTATGTCATTTGGCCTTTCCAACACTTCTCTAGCCTATTTCCCTTGGAGAGTTCCTCAAACCCTACTCTGGTTACTCTAGCCTTCACTCTCCCCTGCAGGAGATCTGTTGCTGTCTGTGTATTCCCATCCTGGGCTCACTTGCAGCTTCTCTGGGGTGTGTCATACAGCCTTGAGGCTTGCACCTTTAGTTCGGCCCTCACCACAGCACAGGTCTATTCAGGCAGCCTATGAACCCGAGCTCCGCTCCCTATTGCACCCCAGCACTCCCTCTCCTGCAGGCTACTCACGCTTGACAACTATTCATCTGCTATAGTAAGTTTAACGGCAGCTTGTCCTTTCCTAAAGCCAAAGGGATCAAACAACAGTGTAGAGGATTTCCTCTATTGGGCGCCCTTCTTGTCTCTTCTTTTGTCTTTGTAGGATTTCCTCAAGGTACCGGTTCTGGCAAGATAGGTTATTAAGAATCTGAACAGATCCAAGTTGAACCACAATGAGTCAATCTCCTCCTGGTCATTTGGAAGGGTGGAGTGAGGTACAGTATCTTCAACCAGATGGAAGTGAGATTCATTCAACAGCAGAAACTCTCTTACTGGAATTAGGACCACTCTGTCCATTAAGAAGACAATGTTGTGGTGTTAGATCTGTCTCTTTAAATTTTAAAGTGTCCCCATGTCTCTCTTATGTGTTTTCCACTACATCAACTGTAAATATAACCTATAGTTGTCACAGTTAGTACAATAATTGACCAAGGGTCTCCTCCCTTCACCATGGCCTCATGTCTCAATTCCATTAACCCCTTAACGACCCTTGACGTACCAGGACCGTCAAGGGTAAATTTGCTTTAAGGACCAGTGACGGTCCTGGTATGTCAAGAGTTAAATGGTAGCAGCGCGCCGCCGTGCACGCTGCTACCATTCAATCCAGGCTGAGACTGAGCGGTCCAGTACCGGACCGTTCAGTCTCAGACTCGGTCGGTTGTGCCAGGTCATGTGATCGCTGCATCAGCGATCACATGTACCGGCATTCTAAAAAAATGAAGGAGGCAGTGCTACTTACTGCCTCTAGTGTCTCCTCTCTGCCAATGCGTCCCTTACATAAAAGTAAGGGACACAGAAGCAGGGAGGAGACACCTAGTGGAAATACAAAATACAGCAGCTGGGGGTGTTAACCCCTTCACTGCTGGTGCAGGAGGATGGCTAAATGCAGGTCATTTTCTGACCTGCTAAATACACTTTTTTTTTTTTTTTTAAATAAAAACAACACACTTTTTTTTTTTTACAAATAAAATATTTTATTTAAAAAAAAAAAACATCTCAAGAAACAAAATTGGAAGTGTGATTGTTGTGGAGTCATGTAATGAACAAAAACATGGGAAAATAGGGTGGGAAAAAGGGACATGGGGATTTTCACCCGGGGGGGGCAGTGGCCACTTTAAACTGCGCATTTTGTAGGTATGACTGAGTGGTCATACCTTTCATGCAGTCTCCATAAAAATTTAACCCTTTGCACCCAATTGATCCCAAGAGAAAAAACAAAAATGGTGGGTTTTTTACATTTTTTTTACCTTTTTCTTTAATTTTAATAAAGTAAATGGTGGGTTATCCATATAAGTGGGGTATCAAAGGAAAGCCCTATTTGTTTGTATATCATTTATGGGGGTGGAATAAAAGCCTAAGAGGGAAAACACTGTTGAACAAAGACATAGTCAAAAAGGTCAGAATTGCTCCGGTCCTTAAGTCAAATCCACCTCTGATTTTCCCGGTCCTTAAGGGGTTAAAACTATTCTTAGCTATTCATATAGCATAAACAGTGATTTCTATAGATAATCTAGCTAATTACATATTTATGATATGCTATGGCTCTACACGGTACAGGTGCATGTATTATATATGCCTTGAACACTGGCTATATTCAGACAGGTTCAAATGTATACAAGGCAGCCACAGGCACTGTAAGAGTTAAGATCAAGACAGCTTTTACCATTATTCTGTAACTTCATTAACCATCAAGCTTCCTGTATACTTGAAACAATGCTGAATTAAAGAAAATCTCTTCAACCAAAATCCTGAGTTGTTCCTTCTTCAAAGAAATTGCTACTACCAGATGCATTCTAACACTGGCGGGCCAGCCCTCGACGGCAGATTCATGTAAGATTTCTGCATGCAAAGAAGTTAATGTTTTGTTCATTCCAGCCTTTCAAAGGGGGTACTGATAGAGCAAACATTCCCTGAAGATTAAAAGCATGTTTCAGACACAGACAAATCACTATACCTGTGGTGTCATCCACTCTGAACTACATGAGAACCAAGGAGCTACGTGAAGTCTCCTATCCCAGAAGCAAGGGAAAGAGGGTCCTGTGCTCAACCCCTGTCTGTGAGGCAGCAGTAAAGCAGTGATTAAGAAGACATTTTTCATAGTTTATCTATGGATTTTTTTCTAAATGTGCTAAGGAAGGCAGTGCAGAATTTAAGTTTTTGTCTTATAAATCTACAGATGCAGAACTTTGGTGTAGTTTGTGGGAACAATGTCAGGTAGCTAAGAAATGTACTCCTATAGGAAGGGAGAAGAAAAAGCTTAGAAATGCAACCCAACACTGAGCTCTAAATGAACATTCCCAATCCCCATACACTCCTCTAATTAACCAAGTCCGGGAGTTATCAGTTAACACTGATAAATGTGTACAGGGTATTATTGCATGTCACAAAAATAGATAAACTATTTCACAATGACTGTGTGAGGCTCCGACATCCCGCTCCTTTGAATTTTTAGCTCCAATATACTTAGACCGGACTGTCAGACCTTTTATTAAATGTCTCCTAGGGAGGTCATAACACAGAATTTCTTACTGATACAGGAGCCCAATTGACAGTAACGAATCAAAGTTACCATTATCACCAAATTTATCTGTGTGTACCATCACAGGATTTGATGGACAGGGGGAAACAAATATAAAATAGTATCTGATGTAACTCTAGCAATTGGACTTTTGCATACTAACTTTGACATCTTGTACAGTAATGTATAAGAAAATATCATTGGTACTGATTTATTTCAGAAGGCTGGATTAATTATTGATGTTAAGAACAAATCTATTTAGAGAAATATTTGTTCTAAGGTTCCAATACACCAGGAACCTTAGAACCTGAAGGTAAAGTTGCAACTGATTCCTTAAATAAGGAATCTACTTTAAAGGGTTAGCAATGTCTTATATAAATAAAAATATTGTAGATAATCAAAAAATAAATCCATCAATGCCAGTCCAATCTTTCAAACCTTTATGGTTTCAGAGATATAATGTTTTAAAGTTACCCCCCCTTGCACTGATGTCAGCCTTTAGCTGACAGAAGAAGATCCTGGTCCCGGGACAGGCAGACATCTCTTCAGCAGAGCCGAAATACCGCAATCTAAAAAGAAATATGTGATGGAAAGGTTGCCACCCAGAGAAAGAAATGTGTCTGGTTTCAGTGTTTGCCATTGTCTTAACGTGTTCCCATTCTTGAAACCTTAATGTCCCCTGTGTGTGCATGCATTAGAGAGGGTTGTCCAGTTACTAGCAGTAAATGGGTTGGTTAGTGTGTAGGATGTACAGAGGAATGGTGCTATCCAGTCTAGCTAAACACAGAGATTGTGTTATGAGATAGCCAGTGTTGGTCAGATAGAGGGGCGGGGGGGGGGGGTAGAGCAAATCTGTGTGTGGGATGTGTGCATCTCCCCCTCACATCAGGCCAAGCAGAACAGACCTTGTAGATGGTTATCACGGTGCCCGTGATTCGTGCTGCTCTGTGTCTATCACCTGCTGAGTATTCGTGATTGGCTGTCTGTCATTAGCCCTCCTCACACAGCCTTTTTAAACCCAGGTTGAGCACTTCCAGGTTGCCCTTTCGTGGTGTCTCTGACTCCACTCTGCCTGACCTGCTTGTCAGATCTCTGGGCCTGTTTCCAGTGTTCCTGTATGCTACATTCCGGTGTTCCAGTGTTCCAGTGTTCCTGTACATTAACGTTCCGGTGTTCCAGTGTTCCTGTACGTTAATGTTCCGGTGTTCCAGTGTTCCAGTGTTCCTGTATGCTAATGTTCCGGTGTTCCAGTGTTCCAGCGTTCCGGTGTGCCTGTATTCCGGGGCTCCTGTGCTCCAGCACCGCACGGGTTAACCTGTACGAGTTCCTGAGTCTCACTCTCCAGCTGTTGCTCTGGCGACATTGTTCTCCTCGCTATTGCATACACATTGTTGGTTCCAGCGTGCGGACGCTGGTTTGCTCCACTAAACCTGGTTGCGATATACATTGTTGGTTCCAGCGTGCGGTCGCTGGTTTGCTCCACTAACCTGGTTGCGATATACATTGTTGGTTCCAGCGTGCGGACGCTGGTTTGCTCCGCTAAACCTGGCTGCGATATACATTGTTGGTTCCAGCGTGCGGACGCTGGTTTGCTCCGCTAAACCTGGTTGCGATATACATTGCTGGTTCCAGCGTGCGGTCGCTGGTTTGCTCCGCTAAACCTGGTTGCGATATACATTGTTGGTTCCAGCGTGCGGACGCTGGTTTGCTTCGCTAAACCTGGTTGCGATGTACATTGTTGGTTCCAGCGTGCGGTCGATGGTTTGCTCCACTAAACCTGGTTGCGATATACATTGTTGGTTCCAGCGTGCGGACGCTGGTTTGCTCCACTAAACCTGGTTGCAATATACATTGTTGGTTCCAGCGTGTGGACGCTGTTTTGCTCCACTAAACCTGGTTGCGATATACATTGTTGGTTCCAGCATGCAGTCGCTGGTTTGCTCCACTAAACCTGGTTGCAATATACATTGTTGGTTCCAGCGTGCGGACGCTGGTTTGCTCCACTAAACTTGATTGCGATATACATTGTTGGTTCTAGCGTGCAGTCGCTGGTTTGCTCCACTAAACCTGGTTGCAATATACATTGTTGGTTCCAGCGTGCGGATGCTGGTTTACTCCTTAAACCTTGTGGCGCTATTTACCATTAGTCCCAACGTGCGGACGTTGGTTTGCTCCTGAACATCCAGTACTGTGGTCAGTCACTGTCCACTTCCTTTCAGTTGTCTGATTATACCTGGCTATAGACTTCTGCTGAGTAAGACCTCTAGACTTTTGCTCTCTGCTGTCTTAGTCACCTAACAGCTGGTCTATTTGCTCAGGCTGCCCTGCCCGGTATTGGTGAGGCCGGTAGAACCTTGACGTTACCATCCTGTAGGTTGCCTCACCCGGTATTGGCAGGGCCGGTAGAACCTTGTAACTCACCATCTTAAAGGTTGCCTTACCCGGTATTGGCAGGGCCGGTAGAGCCTACATTCAGCATCCCATTGGGCTGCCTTGCCCGGTATTGGTAAGGCCGGTAGAACCGGAATTATCATCTCACAGTTGCCTTACCCGGTATAGGCAAGGCCGGTAGAGCCTGTCATTAATATTGTCACTTGGCTTGCCTTGTCCGATATTTAGGCAAGGCCGGTAGAACCTTTTGTATGTTCTATTGATGTTATATTGTTATGTATGTTTACCCTACGGGGACTGCCTTTAACTTTTAATAAAGTTAAATTTTACCAAACCTTAAGTCTGAGAGTCTTCAAAAACCGTGACAGTACGAAAGGGCCATGACCTCAGACACTAAGAGTGACGGTAACGCACAGAATATCCATTGGAGGATGGATACGCTCGAGCAACGTTTGGATCAGCTAGCGGTGGCTATCCAAACTATTCTTGAACGCACGGTACTTGCAGATAAGTCCGGTGATAACCCGGTGGTCTCGCCAATTATGACACCGGAGAATGAGTCTAGGCCCTCAGGGGCCGCAGTCAAAGGGTTAACGGCTTCTGCACCCTTGCCGCTGAGATATGACGGCGACCCTCAACTATGCAGAGGGTTTATCAATCAACTTGAGATATTTATGGAATTGACGGCACACGCATTTCCTAGTGATCGCAGCAAGGTTGGGTTCATGATATCCTTGCTGACTGGCAGAGCATTGGCTTGGGCCAACCCACTTTGAGAAAATGCTAAACCTTGCACAAAGAATTTCTGTGATTTTGTGCAATCCTTTCGGAGAGAATTTGAGCCTCCTGGTAGAACTACCTCTGCTGCTAAACGTCTCATGGAGATACAACAGGGCAGGCGCACGGTTGGCGATTTTGCCATTGAATTCCGCACCTTGGCAGCAGAGGTAGGATGGAATAATGAGGCCCTGTTGGCAGCCTTTGCTCAAGGATTGAGTGACCAGATTAAAGATGAGATCGCAGCAAAAGATTTACCTACTGACC